>CM040422.1:94009190-94675910 GCA_022702705.1 Papilionanthe hookeriana x Papilionanthe teres
CTTAATTTTTTACGTGAGTTTTTTCTTACCTGTAGAACTACACTTCTTAGTTAAAGAAACAATTTCAAACTCATCCTATTAATGCAACTAGACATCTATTCAAGAGCATTAGCATGTTTCATATTAATAGTTACTTTTTTTAAAAAAAATTTTAAGAGTTTACAAAATTTGTGTAAGATTTTAATAAAAAACTAAATAGTGTCATATTTATATAAAAAATAGCAAAATACATATTTGCTTAAAAGAACTAATCACTACAAGAAAATTCCATTTGATCTTATTTTGTCTCTTATGTCACAAGAGGAAGCTAGTAGAAAAGAGAGAAAAAATGAGACTTTAAGGATCCTGGTGCCTTTTTATTATTTAGTTGTCCAAATTTAAAAAAAAATATCTAGCTTGACATAACCTACTATTACCCTACTTCTATTTTTAAGAGTATTATTTTTAACATGATTTATAGTTCTAAATTTATGCATTATTTAAAAAATAATGATGTCGTGATATTTTTAAAACTTTATATTGTAACTTTATTTAGTTATTATTCTAATAATTCTACATATATTGGCGTGATTATATTAAATTTTAACTGAATATTCTTTTGGTGCCATATATCTTTATTTGAGTTATATAAACTATATAAAATTTGATAAATTTGCCTTACATCATAATGCATAAAATAGATGCATATTTAGCTCATCTATTATAATTGAAGATGTTAAAATCGGCACACTAAGTTATTATATGAATCGTGCTATTTTTTATTTACATGTACTTTTTCTACATACTTATAAATATATGATCTGATGAAGTTTAAGAATGCTTTAAAATGATAATTGTGATGTGTATGATGTAAAATATAAATAAGTTAGAATGATCGGAAATTGTATTTGAGATTGCTAGAGAAATTATATCTTACATAATAGGGTCAGCTGATAAGTTTTCTTTTGAATTTAGGTAGGTTTTATTAGATTTTTATAAGATGGGAGATAAACAACTGAGACATGATATGATTTGAGTAGGAAGAGATAAGGATGATGAGTATAATGTACAATGTCACATAATTATTATTTATGATAGAATTTGATATAATGTTATAATTGACATATTGTGATTAGCATAAATAAGATACCAAATAATATGATATAATTTGACACAACAGGTGACTTGCATAATGTGTTTGATGACATACATTCTTAATCACTATCCATAATAACATGAGCTGCATAAACTTGTGGTGCTATGACATAATACTTTGTTTAACACATGACAATAAAATGATATTCTTTAGTCATGATTTCAACTCTATATATAAAAACTACACATGAGTAGTAGTGTGGAGACTTAATTATTCATCACATAACTATTTTGATGTAATTGTTGGAACTATACAATATTTTAATTCCATGCACCGGATGTTATAGGTTTTGTGTAACATATATGACCATATTTTCACCCTAACTGCATAACATATCTCTAAGAAAAAATAAGGCTCTACTATAGTGGCATCAATACTTCTTTTGATAGGGTTATATTTTATTATTATTGATGAACTCTTTTATAATTAAAAGATAAATATATTTTATTAAGATTATTATCACGCCATGATTATAATATATTAAAAATTATGGATGTAAATAATGATAATATATATAAATATATAATGATGACTTAGGCTATATTTTTATTTTATTAATAATTTAGTGGGTTTGTGTTATGCAATTAGGAATACATTAAAATTTGTTATAAATGGTTTTTAAGAATCTCTCACCATGGAATTGATTTAATGCAACCTGTTATGAAACATGGGTTGTATAGAGTTGGATTATTACATCCATGATCTTACATACAAAAATCATATAGGATTATGTAAGGCTGCCTTTGATATCATGTGTTCCAAGAGAGCACTTTGGATGATTTGTGTCGTAAGAATCAGAAGTAGGGTAAATTGTATTACATTTTATTGATATATAAAGTTAGGATTGTGTTATATTATGGTAGTGCCTTTACACACACATTTGCATATGTTTTCTTCTTTTTTTTGTCTCATTTGACACTCGATACTTTAATTTTATATGGTTATATGTTACCTATTTTGAAATTTATTTTGGAATTATATATGATTAAGATCTCTTTATAGAAAATATTTTTATCAACTTTAATAAATAATTAATTAAATATTAAGCAAATTTTAGAAATAAAATTCTTCTCAAAATTAAATGCATGGCTTCAATGTTAATTTTAAATAAAAAAAAATTCTACTTATACATCTTTAAGGAGGATTAGTGTTGAGCTAAGCACAATTAGAATCTCTAATAGATTTATATTCATAACATGAATAGTCAAAATTGCATATATTTAAAAGCATTTAACTTAAGAACAAATAATTTGACATACTTATCGTGCCATTTTAGGCTAGTGCTTTGACAACGGTATGATTTTTTGTATTTGATATGCCAAGATGGATGTTTAGCAAGTTACATGATAGCTATTTTGATCAAAGGAAGATTGCATTACTCTAGATGTGTATAACTAGATGCATATTACTAGGCTATTTTATTAATTTCATTTTGTAAATACATTATGCCACAAATTATTATGTCTTAAATTTATTAAATTAGTCTCATAAAAGTATTTGATCTAAAAAGCTTTATTTTATTTTTCTATTTTGAAATCATAAGGTTGATTTTAGATGTTAAGGCGTAGTTGTTGTTGAATTGTCTTATATATTTATGAAAACTTGACTAGATTATTTCTTTTTTTTTTGTGGCTTGTTAAGGCTTGTTACCTTTTGTTTGCATTTCTAATATCCTTTTTTAATTTTTGATAATTCAATAATTATTATTGCATAAATTATTTATAACGAGAGATAATTGTTTTACTTAATTATGTTGGTTCACTCTTTGGCTTGTATATTGAACTATCCCAAATATTGACTATCCTATTTTAATAGTAATTCTTCAATGGTATTATAACTGTAATCTTATTAAAATTAAATGAAAATATAAGTATATTTCTTGTTAATCGTGTTCTTAAAAGTGTTCTAAAATATAATTAAATTTAGAAAGTTCATTTTCGGTTAATGACCAAACAACTTAGATTCTCTATTTTATTTTAACTTTGATGATATGCATTCTTATGAGTATTATATATAAATTGAAATAAGATTTAATGGCCCTACCTTACTGAAAATTTTCCTTTATTTTAGTAGATTCTCTTATATATGAAGTATATTCTCATGTTATCAAAACTTTCTCATCAACTAATTAATTTATTCAAATTTATTTATTTTTATTGGTTTAGACCGGTCTCTCTCCTAAAATATGATTTAAACAATATTATAAGTATGATTATTAGATTACTTTATGGAAATAGTGTTTCATATAGGATACATAACATTTGGCTTATTGGTGGACAGCTCTTTATGATTTCATTTGAAATCATGATAATATCAAAAGCTCACAACTTTGAAAGCAATTGTCTCTATTCATATAAAAATTTGTATATATATATCTCAATTGATTTTGGCAATATATTCTTATTATTTCATAATCTAAGGATTATTGATTGCTATTTGATTAATTTTATGGGGTTTCAGATATATTGTAATCCCAACCATTTGAATAACATCCAAAATTAGTGGTGTTATAATAAAAAGAGTTTGAAATTTTTTAAAGGCCTTCTACCAATGCAAAAATATGCTTTTATTTTATTAAGGTTATTTCTGTTTCACCTAAAGAGGAGAAACTCATTTGAAATGGAAACAAAAGTTTCACGATTGATATCACTAAATACACTATTGTCCTACTTTTATACTCCACCAACCAAAATATATTTGACACAAGAAATAGCTTATAGACAATCTATTAAAATTTAGTTGACATGCATAATTATTTGAAAAGCTATAGACAATCTTGCAGCAACGAGATAAACATAATTAATGTTTATGTTATGTGCAAGATGAAGAAAGAACCTCACTCTTTTATGTTATTCACCACCCTTATATATTTATAGGGTATTTACACAACACTTTAAATATAATATATCGACCAATCAAATTTAAAATTTTATTTTTCAATAAAGTTCGAAAAACTTTAATATAACAGATTGATCACTCGCCGTTTCAAACGGAACTAAATGATTTAGACAGTTGAAACGTAAAATTTTAAGTTTAGATAGTTAAATCGTTATATTTAATGTTTTGAATGGTCAATATGTAAAATCCTTTTATTTAATTGTTGTTATTTTATACACTTGATTGGAACTCCCTTTCTAAAAGAAATTTTTTTGAAAAATGTCTCTTTGATGCAAATCCTATCACCTTGGCCCAAATGTTTAGGATTATGTGTTGATTAAGAAGATTAACCTAAGAAATTAGCAGTAGAATTTTTAACTAGAAATGAGCATTAGAATTCAAGAAAAAATCTCAATTCCTGAGACAATGATTAGTTGAATCCGAGATGGCTTGTAATTTGAGTTGAATCAGTGATTAATGTTGATTGAACATGGTTAACTTAAGTATAAACATTCCAATTCTTGAGACTAACTTGATATCATCATCAATTGCATGAATCTTACTACGCCTGAATCGAATGAGCGCTGACCGATTAATTAATGATTCAATTCAATCGGATTTGGATCAGAATATGCACGTTCATACTATTTCGAGTCAAGCTAAGCTGGGTTAAATTGAGTTATTTGGATCCGTATCAGCTCAGAAACGGCTCAATTCAGCTCAAAATTGACACTTACTAGCTCAATTAGCATTTTTTGGATCTGTACCAATTCAAAATGGACTCAAAACTAATTCATGAGTCATTATATTCGATTAACTCATCATTGTATAAATTATTTTTATAAATATAAATTACAAGGAGCCTCTAAAATTCATTGCCGGACAATTAGGCTAAAATTCACGTCCCTCTGTACCACCGCCCCTAGGGCAAAGTTAAGATTTTTTCCATGTTGTCTTCTCTGAAGAATCACTACGTTCCAGTCGGCTTCTTCCAAGCACCTTGACATGACATGGCCGGCGCATGGCTACGTGTCTGCCAGGATCTACTTCGAACCGGCGCTCGCCTTCGCCTTTGCGGGGTGTACCCTGGCCGTTTGTCTCTTGGAACTGCGTTCTCCATGTCTCTGATCCCGTTAACCCAGCTTAGATATCGTTCTGATTCGACAGCTACGTCTGCTTCAATTCAGAACCCGAAGGTGGTGACGACGGAGACGGTCTCCGAAGGCGACGAAGGTGTTGCCAATTCTCCGCACCAGCGTTCCTCTTTAAACGATGCCGAGATTGCTAAATTTTCAGCCATTGCGGAGACCTGGTATTGCAATTCCAATCCATCTCTTTTCATACTGTATTTTTGTGCTTGAATTTATTATTTATTAGATTGTAGTTCAAATTATTCTATGATACTATTTGAAAGATGTTGGAAGAATTAGGCAATGGAAGGGATGACTAGAATTAGTCTGAAATATGTTAATGCATAAGCTGTTACAACTGGTAGTAAAAATGTAACTTCATATTTTTTATGGTAGCAGTATGCAAAAGATCCCAGGGAGAAGTGTTATTTAATGAAATTCTATGAATGATCGTAATAATTGCTGGATCATGATTGCGTGCAACAAGTTTACGTATCTTGTTAGCCTAACTACCTGTTCCCATTGTATAGTCATTGTTAAAAATGCGCAATAAGTGGTACCCCTTTAACAAACTTAGAAAAATTGCCATGATGCTTACGCTTCACATTGGTCTTGATGACGCGTATGCCTTGACTAGGCTGAGCGCACCTCACTAAATCAAAGGTCCAAACTTCAATTTTTAGGATTTGGGTTTCAAAAAAAATTTCAGAATTTATATTATAAATTCAATAATACACTAAACATCATTTAATTATTTCTTTATACCTAAACCTTGAGAACCTCTTGACTTCAATCTATGCTCAAGCATAGTCTTGTACGTTGTATGGTGTTGCTGCTTAGCCACATGCCAACATACCATTGGTGCTCTGCTATCCATGCTCCGTCACCTTTCCTTTTCTTATCAATAACCCATCTACATTTTTTTTCTTTTTTGGAACTTTTTTCATTGTTTTATACTCGGTAATTTGCATTTTAATTTCTCTTTTTGAAATGAATCATTTTAGTTTTTTTTTTTTTTCAATTGGTATGAGGTTATGAGAAAAGCTTAACAGGAAATATAAAAGACTCGTCATGCAAGTATAGTGGCGTGCAAGTGAAAATTGGAGGGAGAAGAAAGATATACATTTATTTGAAGTTCAATTATTGCTATAAAGTGGTTAAAAGTGATATAACCGTAATAAAAGAATTTTTTCTATTCTCATAAGAATGTTATATAATGTGCCGAAGTGTCTTAGGAGATGGAGATTTATGCCTATATATACAAGAGTCATCTTATGCCAAAGTATTTAGTACAATGATAATTTGATGACAGAGGTGATAGCAGACCTTTTTATGTTAGTGGGTTTGGTGATAAAAATTCTTCTTTGTTTGTCATAAATATCATTTATAAGTGTAAGCAGACCTATAGATTAATTTATGATGAATTTGTTAGAGATAAGAATGATGGTATCAGGATAGCCCATCGAATGTCTTAGAAAAGTGTAAGAGGGGCTCACAAGTGTGTTTGTATGAACATGAGAAGATATTTATATTAAATTGTAATTCCATTTAATATTGCAAATTTTCTCATACTATATGACAAGATTTTATTCCTTAAGTTCCATGGTTGAGACCTTAAACTTTTGTCAATGTGTGAGCTCAGAACTTGGCTATTAAGGAGAAATTAAATAGCATTGAGAAGGTTACTGAGCTTATACATGAATATAGACTTCATAACAAAGAAATATTAATAGTTGCAATCATGTCTAATAGTTGATTTGATATTAAAAATATAAACTTTATCAACATTCTAATAAACATTCACTATGATTCTATTGTTTTTAAATTCTTACATCTAATTAGGTGAAGGATTCAAAGTACATTTTTAGACTAATTGATAAAATTATGTGGGAGATTTGAGATCATTTATGATTCCAAGTTGTTCTTGATAATATTAGTATTTATATGATTGCTGGAAATAAGTTGATGTGAAAGAGGGATTATAGTTCTTGGACTCAATGTGTCGCAGATTGTGTTGAATTATCCTTAGGAAATTTAGAAAGTTGCATCAACATAAGAACATTTTGAATATAAGCAAGAAAATTAGCAAATTCATTACGGACATAGTTTGGGTAGGAAAAAAAAAACTCTTAGAATCACATCTCCTATATTGGCTATGACAAATTTGATTTAATAAAGCATACTGGAAGTAAGCCAATCTTTGGAGGCTATGTTCATATCCAAATAGTGATTGAATTGTGTTTGGGCTAAAAAATTTAATTTTAAAGAAGTTAGTAAGATCATTTTGAGAGATATATATTGGGTATATTAGATATAACATGATACTACAAAAAATAAAGCCCTTGTTCATGTTTTTAGAATGGTTGATACGTAGAAAAAAATGACTACAAGTTTTATTTATAATATAACAGATGAGGCGAAGTTTTGATAGCACTTAACTTGGTTGTCGATAAGCCCAACATATCTTGGTGTTGATAAGTCCAATTACAAGAAAATCATTGATGAGGTGTGAGAGTTTTATTTGCATTGATACTTACACATCATAGGCTATTTTTTGAATATTAAATATCAGAATGCTTAGAATAAATCAGTCAATCTTGAGATTAAATTTGATTTGACTTATTGTATTGATAGATTACTAGTTAAATCAACTGAGGGGGCAAATGTTGAATATCAACTTCCAATATTCATAAACAAGGAATGACTTCTTGGATTATTATTAGCCAATGATATCATAGCTAAATGTTCTTTTGATAACTTTTATCATTTACTAGTTAAGTTCTGCAAATTGTGGAATTAATTGAGATATATATTTGATTATGGGGCCTTAAATCAAGCTATAGTACCATATCTTTTTCCAATTTACACAACTGAGGAATTAATTGATGAGTTACATTGGTCAAGAATATTTTGGAAAATGTATTTATGCTTGAGAACCCATAAAATCATAACGACGGCCATTGAGAATGACATTTTGAACTCATGAGGGTCATTACGAATATGTGTAAATGCCCTTTAGTTTAACAAACACCCTTTCTTCTTTTCAGAGCTTGATAAGTGATTTTTTTTATCCATATTTATTCCTTTTTGTTTGGGCTTTTTTTTATGATATTTTTGTATATTTCAAATCTCCTTTAGAAAATGTCCGTCACTTTTTTTTAGTATTGCAACCACTTCAAACATATATATTGTTTTTCATGAAGGGTATGTATTTTGCATTAATATAAAATTAGTAGGTACAAAAAAGAGCTTTACAGCTACACAAAAGCAGTGTGGTCGGCGTCAGCCTCTACCACACTCAAAATGGTGGGTTCACAAGTGTGACTATCTCAAACAAAAGACCTATCCATAGCGAGCTGGGAACAAAAAATGGGCCGCTTTGTTACATTCTCTATGTGTAATAAAGAAAAGCACTTGTTTGAAATAAAAAAGAAACACTAAATTTGGTTCATTCCTAACATGCCGCTGCCAACCTTTTGTCTTCATACTATACTGAAGAAAATTAATGACATTTGCACTGTCACCTTCAATGATAATCCCCTTGGTTTCGAGCATTTAAGCTTCCATAAGAGATCCAAGGAAGAGAGCAGCCGCAAGCTTCACTTGGGAGCTATCCAAATGTAACAACGTTTCCCTGCTGCCAAAATAACCTTGCCATCTTCATCCCGAATCAACACTCCAACAAGTCTTATCCTCTAGTGAGGCGAGCACCATCAAAGTTGGCTTTTATCTAACCCGGAGGGAGGGGGAGCGTTTGGGGGCGGGGAGTGCTTTTATTAGAAAATAAATTGAATATTATTTTGGCACTAGGAGCAGAGCAGCAGTGTTTGATTTTTCAAATTTGAAAACAGTTTGGTCGCATGACAATGACCAAAATCATTGAAATAGTTGAGGGGCTTCTTGGGGTTAACTAGCTATAACCAAGAATTTGTTCAACATAAAGAGGCTATTACTTTGCCCTATTGACTAATTTGTTGGTGAAGGATAAATTTTGTTTGTTGGAAGAGGTGCAAGTGGTTTTTGTGACATATCTTTGTTAGTTTTAAATTTTCCAGATTTTCCTCTCTTTTTTATAGTGGAAACATATGCTTCTAAAATTATGATTGGCACAGTCTTCATACCACTATCAAATCCTTTGTCATATGTTGGCAAGAAATTACTCCTAACAATGTTGAAAATTTAATTCATTTTCATGAATTACATGCTATTATCGAGGAAGTTGGCAGCTGGCGTAAGTTGTTGTTGGGAAAGTACTTTGCATGACAATTGCCGAATGTAAAACGTTTGCATTCAATGATATACGGGGAAACAAATAAATATAGATCTTACTCTTGTTGTAATGGTTTGATATAATTCAAGAAGCAGATCAGTTGAGTTCCAACATTAAGAAAATTCTATATGATTGAATTGCAGTGCAGTCCTATCTGCATTTATAGGGATCTTAGATGCATGATGGCACAATTAATGGTTCAATTCCCTTGGATCGATGTGATGCCAAGCAACTTATTTGTGAATGTTTTATATGCCAATAGACAAAATATGATTGCAAATGACCAATATGTCTATCATAGCCATTTTTATTCCACACATGTTGTGGGAAGTGAGATCTATGTATTTATAATGTCTTATATGCCAACTCGCAAAACATGATTGCACATTGTCATGGATAGGCTCTCAAACCACACTTATTTTTCCGCACTTTATAATCCAATTTCAGCTTTTGTAGTCACTACAACATTTGTTTCATATATTTATAAATTACATGGCATCCCAAGTGCACTTGTCCTCGATCGTGACCTCGTTTTTAAGATCTTATTTTGAATTATTCAGTTTAGCGTGACTACTTTGAATCATAGCATGGCTTATCATCTAGAATTTGATGGACAAACCTTAGTAACAAACAAAGATTAAAGCAGTAATTGCACAATTTTGTATTGTATACACCCTCATAATGTGTGAAATTTTATCCAAGAGGCGAATTCTCATATAATACCTACACATTCTCCTGCATAGAAATGTTAGCATTATTTGTATTTTGTGGTAGGCCACCTCCTAACTTTTTGTGTGAGGCTCATAAATTAGGCATTGTCGGCCGTTGAAGTAGGCGGGTGTTGAGACTTTTGAAAAATGTATGTCTTATAGTTTTATAAAATAAGGATTTTAATTTAAATTAATATATATATACAGATTTATGAAAATAAAATTTTAAATTTGAAAAATGAGAATGGACGAATCTCATTCATTTAGCAGTTTGAATGAATGAGCATCATATCGCAAATAACGCATTTATCCCGAAGTATAAACACTCTACTTGACGATATCGCTCGATTAAATAAACTACAGAATTCATGACATCCGTTCTGGTTTGTGAACCTTTATGTGGACCGGCAAGTTCTCCTATTTAATACAAAAAGAATTAAATAAGGTTTATATTACTTGGGTTCTTAAAGCTCCCTATAGGAGCAAACCCCTATAGTCAATTACCCCTTAAATGACCGAAGTCACCTGAAAGAACTCTCGATTTAGATCAGAATTATCTATCTTCATGAATTCAAAGGGTAGGGTTTTCAAAGTAGTGTAGTAGTAGAGAATCCAATAGGTGAGTGGCTCGAGATTGGAACAGTTTTTATAGGAATCCAAAGGAAAGAAAAGTAGGGGATGTCACGGATCTCGAGGACCTCGATTACTTCCTAAGTTATCCTATTGTTGGGCTTTAAGTTTTGGAAATGAATTTATTTAAATTTCAATCCTGTCAATTATTATAGGGATTACATTTACATAATCACCTGATTATGCGAATAACCTGGAAGGTAGGAGGATTTACGTCGTACCGGTGATGACCTCAGAATTCTAGAGCGAATTAGGGCTTATATTGCACAACATAATTGTGCAAAGGCCTAAAAAGAATAAGTGGGGATTTATGTCGCACTAGGCGGAGTACCTCGAAGTCTTATGAATTATTATTTAGACTAAATGATCGTTTTGCTGGTGTTGACAAGAGTTTTGCTGTTGAAGATGACTGTGCTGCCCTCGAGGTCGTGCTCCGTACTTCACGTCGTAGCAGTGTTGCAGTTTAGATTTAAAGTGTAAAGTGGACGTGTAATTGTTAAGTCAGTAATTTATTTCATTTTTTAGGTGTGTGCTCTACAATAAACAGGGGTGACATGCTATAGTAAAAGGAGCAGTGATTGCAGGAAAGTAGGAATATGCTACACTAAACAGTAAACTAACATCACAAGCTTGTTGTACTAACATGAATATGTATTGAAGAAAATAAAACATACTACACTAGCAGGTTTATGTACCAAAGAAAGTAAAGCATGCTAGACTAGCAAATATATGTAATGAAGAAAGTAAAGCATAGAGTGCGGTATAAAAAAGAAGTAATGGTGCTACAAGTGTACCGTAAGCGCCGATTACCCGCAATGCATTGCTACTTGTTATTACTATCATTTTATTGTTTCCTGCAGAAAAGGCGTCAGCATCAAAAGAAAACAGGAATAAACGTAGTAGGGAAAGAGCCTAATTAATCAGGGTGGTACTACTATATGTGTGAAGAAACCAAAAGGGGTGGGGCACCCACAAAAAGCTAAAAAAAAAGAACTGAAAAGAAAGAAGAAAATGGAAAATAAATCCGTAGGGAAACCGTAGAAAATCCTTGTAAAATCACGAGGAGCGGACTACAAGTCCGGGAAGACCATAAGCATGATGGTGGGGAGGACTCAGAGCTGGGCTGTGTGCGTCCCAATCTTGAATAAGAGCTACCAGACCAACACCTAACAGAGGGTAGTCCTAACCTCGACTTGGGTAATTCACCGTGGACATTTATAAATTTTCATTCATTTTAGTTTGCATGCATATAAAATTTATGGGTGAAAAACAATTTTTTTTTGTTGTAGAAGAAATTTTATTTCAAAATACATTTTTTATAAAGTATTACAGTCCACAGGAAAACCACCCTAATCGAATTAGGACTACTAACCTAAGAGTATTGGTAGCAACAATTCCACCAAGAATTGACGAATAGTATCGTCGGTCCCTAGCCTCGCCTTCAGTGAAGGTCTCTACTCAAAGACAGGGGATACTATTCTAATAATCTCTCATTTTAAGCACACATAAGTAATGTCATCAACATCCTACTTATAGCCTTGCTTGATGCCCCACGTATAGCAAAAGGCAATACGTGTACACTTATGCCTCGTACATAAGTGCAGAAAGGCTCGGCCAAGAAGCAAGAAGAAACAAAGGACAAGGGGACAAGGAGAATGAGAGGAGAGAACGATCTGCCTAAATCAGCGTCATAAATAAGACAGATCGACCCTCAAAACCCGGTAAAACAGACGATCCCGACATTTTGACGACTCAATCCCGACAGACACCTACAAGTTCTAGGATTTCCTAAAAGAGACTCACTCCTATTAAGATGAGCAATTAAAGAAAAAAAAGAAGGGAAAATCCTAGAAAGCCGCATCACACTCTAGACTAACCACATATCAAATCAAAGTCTTGACGAGGCTAAACTCTAAATTCCTGTAAAGCTCAAAAATATTGGCACAATAATTTTTAAAGTATGTGCCACTTCAAGCCCGAAATTCAACTTCTTTTGCAAATTTGAAAATCCATGACACTTCATGCTGAAATTGTAACCCTTCGATGCCACAAAATCGGGCCCGAACAAATATCAAAACCTAGACCAAATATATCACCAACAATATTTCAAATGAACACCACAATTCAACCCATATGTAAACATGATCAAGCCGTCATCAAACCCAGCACTAGCCCCCAAAATAGCGGCAAAGGGGGCAGCTGAAATGCAACAGACAGAACACCAAACCGACTCCCACACAGATGTAAAGGGGCAGCGGTAATGCAGCACACAGAACACAAAACCGAGCCCCCATAGGTGCAAAGAGGGCAGCTGCAGTGCAGCACACAGAACACAAAACCGAGCCCCCATAGGTGCAAAAAGGGCAGCTGCAGTGCAACACACAGAACACAAAATCGAGCCCCCAACATAGGTGTCAAGGGGCAACTGCAAGGTAGAAAAAACACAGAAACGGAGCCCCCAACATAGGTGCCAAAGGTGCAGTACGCAAGGCAGTAAGAATACAAAAACCGAGCTTCCAAAGTAGGTGCAAAGGGGCAGTACGCAAGGCAGCAGGAATACAGAAACCGAGCCCCCAAAGTAGGTGCAAAGGGGCTGTTGCAAGACAGCATGAATACAGAAACCGAGCCCTCAAAGTAGGTGCAAAGGGGCAGCTGCAAGGCAACACACAGAACACAAAACCGAGCCCCCAATATAGGTGCCAAGGGGCAACTGCAAGGCAGCAAAAACATAAAAACGGAGCCCCCAACATAGGTGCCAAAGGGGCAGCTGCAAGACAACAGAAATACAGAAACCGAGTCCCCAAAGTAGGTGCAAAGGGGCGGCTGCAGTGCATAAAAAAAAAAAATAGAAACCGAGCCCTCAAAGTACGTGCAAAGGGGCAGCTGCAAGGCAACAAGAATACAGAAACTGAGTTCCCAAAGTAGGTGCAAAGGGGCAGCTGCAAGGCAGCAAAACACCAAACCGAGCCCCCATATAAGTGCAAAGAGGGGCTACCTAAAATAGCTACATCAGAGAAAATACAGCCCCCTCCCAAACAGTGCAAATGGAGCAGCTATAGAGGCAAATGAAACAGAGAAAAAAAAAGGCTCCCAAGTGATGTAAAGAGGGAGCAACTATAATATCATTAAAACAGTAAAAACCAAGCCTCATATGCAGAGTGCAAAGGCAGCTATAGAGGCACTTAAAACAGAGAAACAAAGCTCCCCAAATGATGCAAAAAGGGAGCAACTATAATATCATTAAAACAAAGATAAACGAGTCATATTTAAGCATGTATAGGGGCGGCCATAGAGGAAGCAAAACCAAGCCGGGTAAGACTAAACCAAGCATCATGTAACCACAAGAAAATGTGTCAAATTACTTCATCTTGCACACCCTTTTTGTTATGAAATAAATGATGGTAAAGCATATAACCATAATAGAGAAAGAGGAAGTAAAAGAAGTGATAGCTAACACAACTTTCCCCATCCAAAGAACTTCTCAAAGTAAATCATGCCAAGCATTGAATGTAACTAATAGGGGAGTGAAGTCTGCCATTTAAGAAAAAAAAATCCCCACTTTAGCATTTGAAGCCCAAATCCCATGTGTTTCATGCCACCTCACCATAGACCAACATTCAATTCAAGAGCAAAGCAAGTGTGTTATGCTATTTTGAGTTGCAACAAAAGGGAACTAGAAGAACTAAATAAGAATTCACATATAGCTTCCTCTAGCAGCAAGTAGGAAGGTATAGTATGCTATTTAAAGCCCTCCCTAACTCATCATTTGATTCTAAAAAGGAAACTTGCACACGATATTACACATGCCCTTTTCATAATAAAGCTAGCTAATTAACATGAGTTAGGCATAACCATACATAAAATAAGACTTAGCCGAGAGTCATAAACTGCAAGATAAGGGAGAGAAGGGAGGAGCTTGTACCTCAGTGGTGCTGCAAGCAAACAAGCACCCAAAACTAAATAACCAACAGGGAAACCGCGAGGAGAAAACCTCAAAACCGGGCAGCTAAAGGCTCGGGTAAGCCTAAGAACACAAACAACACTCCTCCAAACCACGCACACACACACTCAATTAAACAGTGAACAAGAGAGGAGAAGGGAAAGCACACACACCACCTTCCAACCTCACACACACACAGAAAGCCAGACAAAGCACGAGGGAGAGGGTGAGGGAGAGGAAGAATTCAAATCCAGGGTATCCAACCTCAAGCACTCCTCAAAATAGGGTTTAAATAGTAAAAGAGAGGAGAAGGGGCCAGCTGAACTTACCCAGGACCATCCAAGCTCACCCACACACACACCCAACGTCAACAGCACGGTGGTCGAGCCACATTGTCACAAGAGATCACGCGACCTGGATAGAATAGAGAAGAGAAGAAGAAAAGAGACCTGGGAAAAGGAAGAAGCTTCCCTCATTTGTGTCAAGCAACAGGTGCCGCAGTTCCTCAAGCACTGAAGAGGAAGGTTCAACGCGTCGAGAAGGAGGAGCTTGGGCAGAGCTCGTGCAATGTCACCTCCGCTTGCGTGAAGAGGAGAGGTCAAGGCACAGTGGGACGAGACGGGATGAAGCCAACGAACTCATCGAGACAAATTAGGGCAACGATGCACCTTCCCGCGGGAGAAGGAAGAAGAAAGGGGCGAAACGGGCTCGAGCGGGTGCGGGGAATGGTGAAATAGGTAAGGGTTTAATAAGAATAGATAAAAAAAAAATCTTAATTTATTAATTTTGTTTTATTTAAATGTGTCGAATCTGAGGCGATTTGCTCGTGCATGGAACCTGGCAAAATATATGTTTTTCCCTAGCAAATTCGACGTTCCGGACGCGTTGGCACAGTCAACTTTGCGATCCAGAGTCGTTCGGGCAACTTTGTAGTTGGTCGGGTCGAAAGTGCGTCAAATTTAGTCCTTGCTGAAATTTTGACTTTGATGTCGATCATTCTGGGATTCTGACTTCAGCTTCGATTTGTTGCGGAGTAATTAAAGGCATCGAGGCACGAATCGAGGAATTTGTGCGTCCAGTGGTGCAAAAAATGTGCACGAGGCCATCTTAATGTCCAGTGGTCCTATGGGGACTCAATTTGAATTTCTAACGTCAATTCCAACCTTCTATGGGCTAGAGGTACAAAATCTCATGCGGGATTCCAAAAGAGTAACGAAGCGGCTTCGAACATTCTAAAACGAGTTGGGCCCCATTGCTAGGAGTCTAAGAACACCGGGGAAGCTCCTAAAGCTAGAACCCTAAATTCTAGGAGGAAAACTAAACCTCCGCAAAAGCGAGGTCAACAGGCATTGAATCCCTGGGTGCCTTGTTTAAAAAGAAAGGTAAAGTACTCTTAAAATTTATGTGAAACTTTGTTAAAGAGTCAAGTCAAATGGCCAGCAGATAATTTCGTAAGCTACAATTTGAACTGGGAGATATTGTACTGGTAAGATTTCAACCATATGGACAAACATCTATAACTGATCTTTCTATCAGCAATCTTAATCATTTCTAATATGTTTCTTTTTTCATATAAAGGCACAAGTGGAGTGCGTACAAATGAAAAGTACTCAACACAACTAATGCGCATATGGTATTTCATGTGCTTTGTTTGAAACCATTTCAAGAAGATTCCACATTGCGTCTTTTGGCATTACTATGTATGGTATACAAGAACATCCTTGGCACAATCATTAATTATTCTCATTCAACAATTCATTTTCCAGGGTAGTTGGCAGCTATTGCAAATATTTGTTCAATGTGAAGGGATATTGCCAAAGCCTCATATTGTGTTGCCTCAGGATAATTAAATTTTATTATCTAGACTTTGACCTTGAGGGCATGATTTTATTGATGGTGGGAGTAATGCTGTGAACTTTCTCATTTTATGCACAAATAATGATCCAAGGGTGACAAGAACTAAATGGATGGCGAATTGTTATTGAGATCTGAGTAGTGGTTAATGCTAACTAACCGCAGTGGAGAAGGCAACAATCTTATTTGGAAGGAATCAAAGGCAAAGATGCTAGCTAGTCTAATAGAAGCAGATCTATTAATAAGACTGCCATGATAGTTGATTAATAAATGGGTGATAAAATAGTTGCAACGGTTTGTTTGTTAGCAACTGAATGCCTGATTTGAATAACTGCAACCAAATTGAACAAGTATAAATAAAGCTTTTATGGTTGGCAGGCAGCCAAGATAATTTTTCTTCAACTCTTCCTTTCTACTGCTATTTTTCTAATTTCTTTTTTCCTCTGGGCTTTGGCCTAGGAGAGCTGCAGCTTTGAGCAGCTTGAATTTCTCATTCGAGGTTCTCAACATAAAGTGTTAGACACGTGTCAAATATCCATATAACCACTTATTTCTACAAACTGCATATGTTATTTGTTATATTATATTTGAATGTACTAAAAGCATATAGGAGGATGATGGTGAGGTTCAAGGAGCTTGAAAATCTGTTTGTTAGAGAAGGGTTTTTTTCTACCGGGCATGTGAATTGCTGGTATATCAAGGATTGAAAGATAGATGGAGGGTTCATGATAAATTTTAGCGGAAGCATTAAGCAGAATCATGCCAAGAATTGTGAAAATTGGGTTGAGTCAAGGCAGCGAAGTTTTTGAAATAGTAGGAAATTAATAAAATGAGATTTATTTGTTAAGAAAGATCAAAGGAAGTTTTGTAGGAAGTTGGGCTGCTACTACTAAAATCATCATTGTCATGAGGATGATCTTTATCTCAAGTTTTTATTATTAGTTTTATGAATTCTCTCTCTCTCTCTCTCTCTCTCTCTCTCTCTCTCTCTCTCTCTGTCTTCCCTCCCTCTGTTCACTTATTTTGAATGTTAAAGAAAGAGCTAAATTCTGTTCTGCCCCATTTGTAACCAAGTTATTTTTAGTCTCCATTTCTCCACTATCAATCTGAGCCGGGTCTACCCATGCTTAATTTCAAAATATTGCCATCATGTTCTAAATGCATAGTCCATCGTGCAGAGCTTATGAGGAATTGTACAGCATAGAAAAACATCAGATGGAACAAAGACATGAGGTATTGAATGGTAGGACTTGCAATTTGATCGAATAAATTAAAATGTTGTTTTATATTGCTCTTTATTATTGCCAAAGTTAGTTCACGGTCAACGAACACATGATTTATAAGAATACTTTTGAAGTTTCTTTCTTGTGTCAGTCTTTACCAACAAAAGAAAAAAGACTAAGAGGCAAAGCAGGAATAACTTTCTCTAGCAAGCTTAGGAAATAATGCTTGATCCAACTTTTTTCTCTTGTTTTATTCTTTCGAGTGCATTGGTCTTGTTGTGGTGACATTGTAGAGTGAGCGGTCTAAATTTTATGTTACTAAAATTATGATTCTATTGATCTATTTCTAATAATGAATTCTTGTGATGTCCTTCACATGGGGAGTGCAGGTGGGACTTTGAAGGGCCGTTCAAACCATTGCACTTGATGAATCCTACTCGAGTTTCTTTTATTCGGTCCGCTCTTTGTCGACATTTCAGGTTAGGCGAAATCGCGTCTTTCTTAAAAAGATTGCGACATCTAGAGGAAACAAACTATTATACTGGATTGTTTCATTATTTTAGTAAGGAAACATGTAATTTTCTGTTATTCTAATTGCACCATACATCCTTCTTACTTTTTTCTTTTCACAATTTTTAAGTGAAAATATAATGTACCAAAGTGCGCTTTTTAAGAAATTACCTAGCTTTGTTTTGCTCATTATTTGCTAAGCTGCAAATGTTATTTATGTATTAATTTTAACTTGTTCAATCTAATCTAGGCCTACGACTCTAAGGACTCTCGCATCATTGGCATCATTGTCGCTTGATTCCTTATCCCTTGTCTGAATGTAATTAATCAATTTCTCCTTTTGCGGGATATTCTTCTAACTGTAACCATTGTTCACTTTAGTTTTATTTTTTGACAGTCTTCTTTGTAGTTCTATACTAATATCATGTATGATATATAAATGTCGTTCCTTTATTTGTCGTGTTGTAGTTCTACTTGTCAGAATCACAGATTGCTCCTAGTTTGTCTTGCTTTTATTTAGTAACTTTTTATAGCATTTTCGCTAGACAATGCAAGCACAAATTTTTAAGCAATTATAAGGATTACACGTCCCTTTATTAAATCAATCTTATTCACTCTTACCATTTTTCAAAATGAATATTTTGTGAGTCATCTCTCTTTTATTCTTCTCCGTTAAAATGATTATATGCATATATTATAATTACAAGCATAACATTTTTAATTTCATTTCGAGGGCACAACTTTAATTTTTTTAAATATTTAGATTTTGTATTACTCATACTTTAAGTGCTGCTTCATACTTAACTTTGAATCTATCAAGTTCTAAAAATGAGTTCTTAAAACAGTTTCGTCATATCTCACAATATATTTTTTTTTAAATGCTTTTCAGAAAAAATCCCTTTAGTATTAGGCCTTTTGAAGGATTAAAAATTGTAGACGTTGGATGCGGAGGTGGCATTCTCTCCGAGGTATGTTTTTGTACAAATGATTTATAATAATGAAGCATTTTTGAAAAATATTATTTTAGCTGGTAGTTCTTACTTTTCTTTGCAACTTTGCTGCCTGAAACCTTCAAAATCATTCCCAAGCTAATTGGGCTGAATCTTGGAAACCATTGTTTATGAAAATATTTTAATTTTCTCTCTCATTATATGCTTTAGTGCTTATAGAGGCTGCCTTTTCCTGTACTATTTTAATGATCTTAGGCTACTAGTCTTGTGATATTTTGAGTTCCTTCTTTTCTATAAATAGAAGTCCTATGAAATGAGGTTACACTTTTATAAAACAATCGTATATTTATTTTAAGCACAATACACAAAATCAGTCATGTACTTAGAATACTGGTGTCCGGAACTTAAATCATCATATTTTGTTATGCCTTGTTTGGAGTGTCAAATTCCTATGCTTCAGAGGCTTACAGTCTGCATGCTTTAACATTTATTAATGACTAGGTCAACTTTTGATTAATTTTGCTGGGCAAATTGTTATGAAGTGTGCAAGAAAGGATCTGCCTAGGCTGTTTATCTATTACTGCTTCACTAATCTTTTTAGGGTTTTAGTCATGGACTCCTTGGTGCATAACGAAATTGCAGTATTTCATATCTATTTTTCCACATATTATGGAGCTTTCTTCACTTACGATTGTGCTTCATGTTAATCTTTTTCTTGTTATTGAATGATTTATGTAGATGTGTTTTCCTCTTAACTTTACATTTGTTATCAGCGAAAAATTTTCTTCCCCTTCACATATTACAATTTTCTTCTATTTGAACAATTTGTGTGTTGCTGATGTGTAATTTGTTAAGCCTGCCTGAGGCGCTTTGAAACAATTGAAAATTTTTTATTCACATAATTTCTTTGTTATATATATATATATATATATATATATATATATATATATATATATATATACACTTATTTATTTATTTATTTCATTCTACAGCCTCTTGCTAGGATGGGCGCTTGCGTAACAGGCATAGACGCCGTCGAAAAAAATATTAATGTTGCTCGAATTCATACGGTATGGCTATCCTTACATGAATTATTGTTTCATGCTGCAGTCATGTAACTCCATATCTATTCTTAGATCATTGTACAGATTTTAAACACATTTTTATGGCCAAAATTAACAAATTATTATTCCAGGTGCTAGAAGAAAATAAATATTTCATGGTCATATTGGTTGCATATTTGGATACCTGTATTTTATTTTATTTTGACCTTAGTTTTTTTCCCCTAAAATTAGATATAGTGAACTTACATTAATAATTTTAATGGAAATAATATTTACAAATGTTGTGCGATTTATTTATATTTCCTCGTGTTTATTTATTGCATATCTTTAAATGATTTTTATTTATTAAGTTGTTGGGTTTTCCTTGGCTAGTTGGGCTAGAGATTCCTTGGTGATATTCTTGTGTCACTATGGTGAACTGCTAATTATCACCAAGCTATGCACACTAATGTGCTAGCTGTTGATTCAGAATACTCTCTTCACTATTTATACATGTCCACTTTAGTCTCAAATTATAAAAAATGGCTCCTTGTTTTAAAATTGTGATATAAAATTGATCCCAACCAAGTCTTTGAGAGATCATTTTGGATTAATTTTGCATAATCTAGAAACGAAACGGTTATTTTGTTGGGAGAATTTATAGTGTACTGTAATTGTTTTACTGGAATTTTAGAAAGTTATGTGTTTGGCACAAAGAGTTATAAATACAATATAAATTTTGAATGCATTTGAAGTTTACGTAGTTTATTTTGGTTGAATTTACAATTGGACTGAATCTCAAATTTACGACGATGTACAATGTTATCACCAGGTTGTCGTCCAAGCCCGTTAGCCTCCAACTACTTGCCCGCCTGCCTGCTGCGGGTAGTTGTTGGAATTTAGCCGCTTCGCACCCTGCCCTCACGCCCCGCTTCGCGCCCCCACCCCCGCTCTTTGCCAGTCATGAAATGTTATAAGCAGGCCACCGCCTGCTACCCCGGCTCGCCCGCAGCCACTGCCAGTCGGCACTGCCACCGCCATCGTCACCGACTACAGCCACGACCACACGCTACCCACCTTAAGTAGCCCGCTATTTGCCACTGCCACCGGGCCACCAATCCCCCTTTCTGCCATTTACTGCCGCCCGCCGTCAGCCACCGCTAACTGTTTGTAACATTCCGTCTTTGTCCCCCGTATTTTGTCTGTCATTTTCTGTCGTTTGTTGTTCGTTGTCGTTGCCCTCCACTTGTTGCCGGCCACCGGCCGCCATATGCCACCAACCGCCACCTCCTGCCCTCCTCAGTCACGACCGCCTCCCGTGGTCCATTGCCTGCCATCAACCGCCCTTGCTGCCCAACCCTGTCCGCCGCAGCTGCCGTCGCCAAGCGCCATCCACCATTGCAGGCCTTCCGCTTCCGTCGCTGCTGCTTGTGCTTCTCCACCGCCACAGGCCATCCGCCTCCGCCTTCACTGCAGTTGTTGTCAGTCTTCCGCCTCCGTCAGCCGTCCACCTCCGTCCCTGCTATCGTTGCTAGCCCTCCACCTCCGACGATCACAATTATCCCCCATCAACTGCCTACAGCCACCTACAGCCGCTTTCGCCTTCTATCATCGCCACCGACGCCCCACCCGCTGCCACCGATGCCCCACCCGCCGCGACTGGTCATCTATGTCAATTGTTGATCGCCACAACCAAATGCTGCTAGCCACCCACCAATAATACCTTATATAGTTTGAAATAAATTGTTTTCTATTTACTTGAAGTCAAACAAAAAAACATAAAATCCTATATTTATTTTACAGCGAACCAAAAAACTCAAATGTATTTCAAATACAATACATGATATGGGCACTGTTTAGTGCCCTTACTTGGGCGCCGTTTAGTGCCCAATGCGGTCGCTCCATTCCTGCGTGGCAGAAGCCCCGCGTTCCTTCACACTCTTGTGGGGGCCAGAGGCCCCACCATGTGGCGCTGTAACTGGGAGAGCGGGACGGATCACAATAGTTTGCGATCGGGGGGGGGCGGGGGTGCGATGCTGCTTTGCCTGGGAATGGTTTTTCTGGAATTTTCTTCGCTTCCCCCTCCTTTTTTGTCGAAGTTTTTTTTGAGCTTATAAATTGCCGTCCTAGGTGTGTATATGAGTCAGTTCAGATTGTGTTGTCTTCAGTTATTCTGTGTGGAGTTCATTTCCCCTTTTCTGGGCTATATCTGAGGAGATGGTGGTGCTCTGGCTGTATCCCTCTCCGAGGTGGTGATTGTATCATTCCCTTTTACCTTCCCCAAACCTTCTCCTCCCCACTTCACAACCGCCGAACTCTCCCCCGTCACCCCAATCCCCTGCTAGTCCCTTTCCTATAGATTATTCTATCATCCAACCTTTCTGACTTCGTTCAAACTCGTCTCAACCACCCTACTACCACTGCCGACCACCTGCAATCCTTCCCACTTGTTGCCCCTATAGTTCCGCATATGCCCCTTGTTGCCCTTATAGTTATGCATCTTCCCCTTGCTACCACCAGCACTCTGTGGCCGTCATCACCCCTGCTAGCCATCCCGACCCACCTCGCTAATCTCCACCACCCATTGGAATACCTTTAGGAGTGATTGCTTTTGTCGTTTGTGTTTGTGTTGTTATTTCTGTTTGAGTCGTGTTGTACTCCTATTTTATTATTAATGAAATTATTTGTGTTTTATTATTTCCACAGTTTTTCCTGCTAGTTCCGGTATCAATATATTGCTTATGTCTTACATTCACTTTACAATGCATTATTTTTTTAGCAAATCAAACAGTCTTGAAATTGGAGAAATGTGATAATCTAGAACAAAATTGTTTATATACGATTAAACAAGTATTTTAGGATTAGCCCTTTTGATTCATTTTGACGATTCTTGCCATATTTATGTAACATAATTTGGAAGGCATGAAATTGATAGGATTGACCTACCTTTGTGTTTTTTTTTTGAGTGGGCCCTTTTGTTTTAAACTAAACAAGGCGTTGGTCTCCTTCGTTTAAGTCTAATTCATCAATTTTTATGACGGAATATATACTAAAAAGATGAGTATAATATTAATGTGAATACCAAAATAATCGACCCCACTTACCAAATACATATAATCTTTTTGGCTTTTCACACACGTTAAGATTCTCCCATATGTTGGATTTTATATATCAATTGGCTCCAGATAATTATTTAATCAAAAAAATATTAAAAATTCTAAAGCTTTTGTTATAGCATAAATCATTTATTTTGAACTATAGATATGAGAAGTGACAATCCTTTTGGAGGCCGTAGCACATGAAAGAAAAGACAATCTAACTTAATATGTTTGGTTCTTTCATGAAATTAATGATTTTGGCAATATAAATTGCAACATGATTATCATAATATAAAATTATAGACCGTGTAATAAAAAAACAATCTACCTTGAGAGTCCTTACCCTTGTCATTCATAAGTAGAATGAAAAATATCTCTATATTTAACAACAACGCTAGATTTGGCCATAGCAGATCTTTTCTTAACATTTTGTGGTGCTTTGCTTCCTTCCAACAAAAATGCAATAACATGTGGTTGACTTTATGCTTCATCAGATCCTACTTAATTGACACTTTACCAAATTTAGATGTACAGTTTTAGCATAAAGTAGCACTCTTCCAGGAGACCATTTTGTTACTTTTGGAACATAGAACAACCTCTGAATGCTTTTATTTTGAGTTTTCATGTGATGGCCTCTAATTGTAATAAAGAAATAAATGTCAAGTGATGGAGCGTGGACATCAATGGTGGTGACCTATTGATGTGGGAGCTTCTTGTCCTCTCAATTAATATCGTAATTGTGTAGAATTGTGATGCGAGCTCTACACTTAATATTAGAGTTACGTGTAAATGCTCGAGCTAGTATAGGGACCTTACATGGAATGGAGCTAGTTAAGGTTATTTGGATTTTGCCAGTGGGTTAGAATCTATCTTCTTTATCTATGAAGGCTATTGGGGGTTAGATGAGGTGGTGGAGGGTTGATTAAGAGTAGATAGGCTTTTTATGGAGTGGGCTATGAAGGATTATGGGGGTCAGCAAGGGTGACTACGGATATCGCCATAACACCCATCTAATGTTACAATGCTAGTGTTTTTGAGTGGATAGCCTCACAGCAGTACTCCTTTAATGCAACAATGATACATATTTCTACATATATGACCATGGGACATTTCATTCCATTCAATGCTTGAGTTCATGAGAGCTCATTGAGGGGTTGTTGGCCATCAAAAATGTCACATTTGAAAAATATAGAATGTAATTTTGATTTAATTTAATATGTATGTATATATTGATTTTTGAAAATAATAATATTTTAAATTTTTGAAAAGTGAGAATGGACATATCTCATTCATTTTGTAGTTTAAATAAACGAGCATAATATCGCAAACAATGCATCTATCCCAAGGAATAGACACACTACTTGATGATGTAACTCGATCGAATAAACTACAGAATTTATGACATCCTTTCTGGTCTGCGAACTTTTTATTTTGACTGACAAGTTTTCCTACCTAATATTGAAAGTTAGATATAATTTATATTACCTGGGTTCTTAAAGCTCCCTAAAACGGCAAGCCCCTATAGTTAATTACTTCTCAAATGACCGAAGTCATTTAAGAGAACTCTCGATGATAATCAGATGTATCTGTATTCATGAATTCAAATGTTAGAGTTTTCAAAGTTGGATATAAAAAAAGTCAAGTGGGAAAATGACCAAAAATGATTATTTATTTCTGGAATCAAAGGAAACAAGAGTAGATGTCACGGATTCCGAGGAGAACTTTGGTGACTTCTCAAACTATCCCATTGTTGAGATTTAAATTTTGGAAGCGTTTTTATTTAAATTTCAGTCCTGCCAATTATTAATTATAGGAATTACATTTGCATAATATCCGGTTATGCAAATAACCTAGAAGATAGGAGGATTTACGTCGTATCAGACGACGACCTCAGAATCCTAAGGCAAGTTAGGGATTAGATTGCGCAACATGGCTGTGCAAATGCCTAAAAGATAAGGTGAGGATTTATGTCGCACTAAGCGGACTACCTCGAAGTTTTCGGCTTTGTTATTTAAACTAAAGAAAGGTTTAGTTGATGTAGACTTGTTTCAATGTTGTAGATTGTTCTCCTCCGTTCGCTGCATCTTCGTCATGCTGCCCTCGAAGTTTTGCTCCATGCTTCGTGTCGTAGTAGTATCAAGTTTTGTGTTTAAGGTTTAAGTGTACATGCAATTGTTAGGTCAATGGCCTGCCGCTCTGTACCTCCTGTAAAACAAGACTACTGTTCTCCTATTCTAAAAGAGTATGATGCGTAAAGAAACAGTGGAAGATGCAGTAAAGGAAAAACAGTAGTAGAGTAGATGCAGTAAACTGGACAGTAAATGGAAGCAGTAAAATTTGCAATAAAGAAAAGCAGTAGTAAATGTGCAATAAAAAGAAGCAGTAGTAAAGTAAATGCAGTAAAATATTTAGTAAAGAGAAGCAGTAGAATATGCAATAAAGGAAGTAAAATACTATAAACATAAAATGAACCTGTATATCTGGTGGGTCTGCTACTTTCTGCAAATAGTATTAGAGTCACAAGTACAAGTTAGTATAATAGGGAGTTTAGCAGGTAGGGGCAAATATGCATTTATATACAAATAAATGACAGCAAAAAAAAAAAAAAAACTCGAGGAAAGTTAGAAGTGAACCACGGAAACTTGAAGAAAACAGTAGGAAACACGCGGAAACCTCTTAAGAAAATTGTAAGCGTCAGGTCGGGCAGGACTCAGAATCAGGACTCTGGGTCAAAATCAGGACTTGAGGGCCTTAATGAAACACCTTGTATGTGTGATCCAACAATAAGTAAAAGTTTGTCAACCTAACAGTCATAGAAAGAAGCAACTCTTAACCTGGTTCATACGACTGACTTGTGAGCTTTCTTTAAAAAATATTCAGGAAAGATTTCACTTTTCAAAAGAAATCATGATTTGTCATGCACTTAAAAGATTTTTTTCTAACTAATTATGAATGCATATATATATTTTTGTTTAAAAAAGTTTTTATACCTTAAAAAGTGAATGAGGCGGTCGTATTAGTAGGTTGGAATTTTCAACTATGTGTAAAAGCAAGAGGTAACTATTTACTAAGTATTAGAAAGACGGTACTGCCAACCATTCATCCTCTCAAGGTCATTGAGTCAGGATTGTGCTAGGAATTCTCACACATACCTAGATATTTTTTTCATCACTGTCCTGAACCCCGAAACCATCTAGCTTACAACCTTGCTTGATGGTTTATATATAGCGACGACTATAAATGCGTGCTTATGCTTCGGACATAAGCACCTAAATCAAAACAAAAAAACAAGAAAAGAGACCAAGAGAAATGAGGTGAGAGAAAGGAGGGACCAATCCACCTGAAAGAGCGGACAGATAAAGGCTGGGTCGGCCCTTAAAACTACGTTTAAAATGATTTTCCACGTCGAAGGATATGAATTTGAAAAACTCGTTTAAAACTCCCCAAAGGCATACTCCAAAAGCTTCCCGAACCTTCGTAAACCCAAACCTTTGTGATTTTGTATTTTCCTAAAAAAAAAAAGAAGCAACATTTTAATCTTCCTAAAAGTGGCATTTTCATTTTTCAAAATAGTAAGCATAAAGCCTCAAAACATATCTCTAACACTCCAAAATAACACAAGTTCGAACCCTGAATCAGTGGTCCAATAGCCCCCACCCAAACACTTCCGACATGCAACTCTACAAGCCATGAAATTGGCACAAATCCAATGAGTGTTCAAGCTTTGATGTTGCACACGCATTACAAATAAATGAGAGCCCGTTACTTAAATGAGGGAGACAAAGGGGATGAATTCTCAAGAAAGACCTTCACATGTTAACATTTCCACCCATCATGCTCACTTTCTTGTAATTATCCAACACAAACTTTACCCTTTTTTTTTCTCAACTAAACTTTCCAAATCAGCGAACTATAAGGCCCTTAATTGCACTTTAAAAGGCTCCAACTTGTAACTAAAAAAAACCACCACAAACTCCCAAAACCGTGGCAAGATCGGGCCACCGAAAACACCCAAGACTGCAGCCCAAATAAGCCACAAAGACCTCCAAAAGACTGCAGCAATACAAATTTCAAAACAGCCCCCGAAATGTTGCAAAACCGTGGCTCATCAAAGTATAAAACCATAGATATCAGCTGTGCACTAAAAATGTAAACACATAGGAATTGCATGGTATGTATATAAACCTCCTAACATATGTTAGACATGTAAGCATGTAAGAATTGCGCGGTATGTTGTGTAAACATTCCAACATGTATTAGGCATGTAAACTAATAAGAATTGCAGGGACATTTATATTAACCATTCAAGATGGCAGCCGAGAAAGCACACAAGGATAGGCTAAAAACCGAACCTAGCTCAACCTCAAAACAGGGCCAAACCGCACCCAGCTCAAGCTCAAAACCTGGGCAAAAAATCGCAACCAGCTCAACCTCAAGACAGGGACAAACCGCACCCAGCTCAAACTCAAAATAGGGCCAAAAACTGCATCCAGCTCAAGCTCAAAACAGGGCCAAACCGCACCCAACTCAAGCTCAAAACCAGCGCCAAAAACCGCAACCAGCTCAACCTCAAAACAGGGCCAAACCGCACCCAGCTCAAGCTCAAAACCGGGCCAAAATCACAACCAGCTCAAGCTCAAAACAGGGCAAAAAACCGCACACAGCTCAAGCTCAAAATAGGGCCAAACCGCACCTACCTCAAGCTCAAAACCAGGGCAAAAAACCGCAACCAGCTCAACCTCAAAACAGGGCCAAACCGCACCCAGCTCAAACCCAAAATCGAGCCAAAGTCACAACCAAAATATTAGGTTTGCTGGAACGAAACAGTAGGATTATAAACATTTAAAGCAGCATATACCCAGGCCACTCATCAGGCTTTAAAGTGTTTAGCATAGGACATATGCCGAGCCCCTAACATCCACATTTCAAATATTCAATCCATCAAGTTCTCGACTATTGAAAAGAAGCATTCTAATCCTTTCAAAGAATATCAACCCCCCCTTTTGGACAAAGCTTGCATTCTTTCGCTCAAAATAAGCTAAACCATCCTATAACATTAAATTGACAACATAATACCTTTTCAGTATGCATAAAACCATGCCTTATGATAAGGCGAAAATAAGAGTAACATACCCATGTACATGCACCTCGCAAAGATGCAAGCCCTAAACCATTAGAGTGAAATTGATGAAAATAATAGTAAAAAAAGCAGTCAAGTAAGGGTATCAAGCGGCCCAAAAGAATTTCGATGAAACAACTAAGCAAAATAGCGAGTAGCCAAGCCCAAAGCGAGCTGACAACAGGAAATCAGAGTAACCGGAGCTTCCACAACCAATAATGACAACGTCCACAACTCCTCAAAATTAAAATCTCAAACCTTGCTCAAGCCCAAAAGAACAAGAAAGGAAGTGGCACTCCAAGAACAGCCAACACACTAAGGAAGAACCGGTCAGGAAAACCCCAAAAAAATTTGCAGAACCTCGTCCTCTCCAAAGATTCAACAACCCAAAACCCTTCCCCAAGTGGGACTTTTATAGCAGAGAAAGGGAGGGGAAACCTACCCCAACTTACCTGAGCGGTGAGCCGAGCACAAGGAATGGCGAGGAAGGTCGCAGTAAAGGCAACATGAGAGAAGGCTCGGGCGGAGAGTCGAAGGCATCGGAAAGGAGAAGGTCTTTCCTCGTTTGTGCCTCAGGGAACAAGCTCGAAGAGTCAACCTTACCTAAGAAGGAAGTTCGCAGTTTGTAAAGAGGTAAAGGGAGCAGGGCATCGGCCTCGGGACTAAGATCCCTGGGCAAGGAATGTCAAGGGAGATCAACACTCCACGTGAAGGAGAAGGCTCGAGAGGAAGGTGTGGCTAGGGCTCCAGGTTCAACCAAAGAATAGGAGAAGGGGAGCTCGGCTGGAGCCGCGACCGAGAGGAGGCGACGCCAAGGCTCGGGCATGAGCGTGTGTGTGTGAAATTTAGGGATTTAGGGTTTAAACATAACCCTTTATATATATATATGTATGTATGTATATATATATATATATATATATATATATATATATATATATATATATTCAATTTACATAAACGTATCAATTTTCGCGCAATTTATTCGTGTTCGGAACCATAGCAAAGTGCATGTCATTTCTAAGTAAATTTGACGTTCCGGACGCGCCGGCACAGTCTGTTTCGTCATCTGGGATTGTCTGGACATATTCATCGACGGTCGGGCTAATCACGTGTCAACTTTGGTTTTCTTCGAATTTTAGGTTCGTGCCAGATCATTTTGGAAATTAATTTTGGTTTTGATGTGTAGGTGGTATGAATTGTAGTATTTAAGGTGTCGATCTTCTGAATCGCAAAGTTTGTGCGCGCGGAGATGCAAATTGTGCATAGGGCGACCCTAAGGCTTAACGGTTCTATGGGGACTCCTTTTGAGTTCATTCATGTTAATTTCAACCTCCTAAGTGCTAGAGGTTAAGAACTGCACATGCGGAACTCCAAAGCGAGTAAAGAAGTAGTTCGGATTTCTAAAACGAGGTGGGTCTCATTACTAAGGTTTTAAGATAATCAAAAGGAGAACCATAAGGATAGGCCCTAAATTCTAGGAAGAAAAGTAGACATCGCCGAAATTGAGGTCAACATGGGTAGAAAAGCTTTAACGCACTAGGTTATAATTCATTTTTTTCTTTTCTTTCTTTCTTAGAGCAACAGTGAATAAGCAAAGAAGAAAAAAAAGTGAAATGTCTCATCAAACTTTTGGAGATTTGTTGGTGTTTCCTCGGTTCTTTTTTAGATTCAGAGTTGTTGGCTTGTCTATTTATATGTTGTCGTATAATTTTCTTATTCAAATAAATCTCCCTCCTGAATTATATCAATGATTTGAAGACCAGAGTAATAAAAAAAAAAGATATACGACAACAAATGGGCTAATAAATAAAAAGAAACAATAAGGTTTATGTATGGGTAGTTCTTGTGTGATAGATCGAGAATATAGGTCTAAACAGAATCGGATCAAAATATGCAAGGGTGACTTTGGTGCATGCTATGGGGTTTGATTTCTTGTAGTAGCAGTGGTGGCTAAGATGGATGTCTGTGGGTTGTTCTAGTGGCTTTTTTATGCTGCAAAATATGTTTTTGAATGTTGAAAAGTGTTGTTAGGTTAGTACATACATGATTTTTGAGGTGGTAGGATGTGGAGGTCGGCTAGGTGTAGGGGAAGGTAAGCCGCCCTGTATAAATAGCCAAAGTTGTTGCAACACATTTACTTATTGGATCATCATAACTTAGGTTTCTAGATGTATTTGCATTTATCAACTTAACATAAGTGTAAACTAGAAATGTCAAAAGATAAACATATATTCCATCATAATGTATGCTCATCCCAATGTTTGGATCATATATAATTTTATAGGCCATTATATTGAGATGCCATAGAATCTCGTGATCAAGAAAATGATGCAATTGGTCATCTAAGGATGCAATATTGCTATCATACCCTAGCTGACCCCCCTTTTAGGGTTAACTGCGGTGCAATAGAGGTGGACGATTCTGTTGTGAAAAAATGATGACAATAAAGTAAAATTGGAACGAAAAATGCACGCAGAAAATAAACAGCCGGAGCGACACACTGATTTACGTGGTTCGACAAATTTGCCTACGTCCACGGAGTTGCGGAGGATTTATTTCTTCGAGGAATTACACCGTCGAGCGCCTCGACGTTTACGTGAAAAACTCCATTTTCTTCTCTCCCTTCCTCTCTTTCTATCTTACTCTCTTCTCTCTTGGGAGAACTTGGTTATCTGCTCATCCAATAGCCAAAAGAGGCTATTTATAGAATAAAGGAGAGATGGTAGGTGGGAGGTAGGTGAGCGGTAGGTGGGATATGGTAGGTGAGCGGTAGGTAGCCTGCAATTGGAAGTTAACATGTGGTGGACAGAGTCTCCACATTACCCAACAATTCTCCCACTCGAGACGGGACACTCATCGTACCACCTACTGTTCTGACATTCATCTGTTGTACCAAACTTTTCCTCAAACACGATATTCTCCACCTCTCGCAACTCAAAACCTCTCGTCTTCAAGCCTAGAAACTAACCGTAGACTCGCGCACAACTTCAATTCTCAAAATGTAACACCTCTATCAACATATCACATGATTTTGCCTCACAAATTTTCTCGAGTAGAAGCCGTTCGTCATTTAATAATGATCAGTATGAAGTGATACCGATCCGAATCGTGCTTAGTCCTGGATTGAAATGCAGGATTCCCATGCAGAATATAGTCGCTTCGACTATCACCGTAGAGAGTGCCCTTCGAACCTCCCTACCCAATTCTTCCAAGAAACTTCGGTACCATATCATCTCCTTTCGGCTCTACGATACTGCAACATACTCGACTTCAGTAGTGTGACAAAGAACCGTCTTACGCAAATTCGAGCCCCATGACGCTAGCATCTACCAAGCAGTATAAACATAACCCTGTAGTACTCTCTTCTATCGTCAATATCTCCATGCTAAATCCGCATCAACATGGCCTTGTACCTCTAGGCTCTTTCCCGAGAAACACTAAGCAGTGTTTCGAAGAGCCCTTAGGTATCCGAACGATCCACTTAACGATATTCTTTCCACTGGATTCTCTTCGATGTATCCGCTCACAACTCCCATCGCATCGGCGATATCCTGGTCCTAATGCGACCATAAGCATACATAAGTGAACCAAATGGTCGACGTGAGGAACCTTACCCATGTAGTCTTGTTCCTCCTCTGACGTGGGTGGTCGACTCTTCTTCGAGTCTCGAAATGATCGCCTAAGGGTGTGCTCAACTGGTTTCGCCTCATCCATATCGAACCCTGCTAAGCCGACCTTTTCCACATATTCGGCTCGTGAAAGTCTTAACGTACCTTTCGACTGCCGTCTCGATAATCTTCATGCCAAGGATTGCTTTCGCCGCTCCCAAATCCTTCATCGCGAAGTGTTTCGATAAAGCCTCTTTCTCAATCCGCAAGTCGAGTCTTCCTTTCACTCGTACCACGAACCCTTCGGGTTGGTGCACGTAGATGTCTTCTTGAGGTCTCCGTGAAGAAAAGTTCGTTTTACATCTAATCGCTCAAGGAAGAGATTTTCGCAGCCACCATAGACGATACGTATCTCACGATGGTTGTAAGACTTCACTACGTGAGAGAAAATCTCGGAATAATCAATACTACGTCTTCTGCCGAAAACCTTTTACAACATAGTCTTCGCTCGTACCTTTTATCGCCATCACGCTCGTCTTCACCCGATACTACCCACTTGTTGCGTAATGTCTTCTTCACCGCGGAAGATCTCGTTAGCTCCAAGTCCGATTTTCAGCGGAGAATCCATCTTCTTCATGGCTAGGTCCCACTTGTTCGAATTTCCATCTTGCGAGGTTTCTTCATAACTCGAGGTTCTCCACCATCCGTCGGTAGAATGTAGTTTAAAGTAGGAGAATACCTCTGCGGAGAACGTCTAGCACTTTTCCGACTGCGGAACTACAACTGTAGGGGTAGATTGCTCTGAAACTGACTGCGGAACAATAGGAATGGGTGCCTCGGACTCACTCTTTTCATCACCTTCATCTTTGTGCTGAACTGTAACCTCTGGTAAATCATCAAGTTTTACCAACTCAAATTTATGCAGTGTTGTTTCGAAGCGTATGCGGGCTTGTCCTTGTACATCATCTTCTCATTGAAGATCACGTTCCTGCTCGTATGATCTTCCGATCTCGATCATCCGGAAACGATACCCGAATGCATCATCTCGCATAGCCAATGAAGTAACACTTCTTCGACTTAGCTCAAGCTACTTCGAGCATCCGGACTAATAAGAACGTATGAAAGGCAACTAAAAGTCTTAGGTGAGAAAATCGACCTCTTTCCCACTCCGGACCTCCTCGGGTAATTGACAGTTTAATGGAACGGATGGCCCCCCGTTGATCGAATAACCGCTACGATCTTGATCTGTCTCGCCTAAAAAGCGGTGGTAGTCGCGTGCGATCTCGTGCTTCTAGCCCTCTCATTGATGGTCGTCTGTTCATGCGCTCTCGCAACACCATTTCGTCGTGTGTCCCGGAATGGTCTTCTCCATTCGATGCCCCGATGCCGTACAATACTCATCGAATCCACCATTAATGTACTCACCACGCATTATCGGACCTCGGACATTTTAACTTTAAGCATCGTCTCGTCTCGACCATGTAGACTTCCAGTCCCGAACACATTAAATACATCGATTTATGCTTCGGAAAGTAGACCCATACCTTCTCGTTGTGATCGTCTATGAATGTGACGTAGTAGCGAGAGCCTCCAGAGATGTCATTCGGGAAGGTCCCCACACATCCGTGTGTACAAGATCCGTTTTCTCGCCTTTGGCGTCCGCTACTTTTCAAGCTGAGCCTTCCTCTCGTTTCCCATAACTGCAACTCTCACGTATGCCGAGATAAGCTGTCTTCGGTTCGTAGCTTGCCTACTGGATCGAAGTTCCTTCATCACTCTTTGACTCGTATGACCAGTGCCATAATGCCTACAACTTTCGTTGTGCTCTCTGCAATGATAGTATCAACACCGTTAATTAAACCAGAGTAATCGTATATAGCGTACTTGTTTTCTTACTGCCGAGCCGATAAAAGTGCTCCTTTAGTAACCTTCGAGTGCCATCGAGAATACTACTCGAATGTCTACACTCATCAGTCGCCCAATGAAATGAGGTTCTTTTTTAGTTCGGGAATGTGTCGACCTTTTGCGATGTCAGCACTTGTTATTGTTTGAAAGTGCGATGTCGATATCTCCCATTCAACTAGCATTCAAAGCTTCTCCATCTGCGAGATATACTTTTCCAAAGTCACTCGCGACATAGTTTTGCATTCAATCTCATGGGAAGATGTATGGAAAGAAGCCCGAGTCCAGTATCCAGGTCGTCGATGGAGTTGTGAGCTACAAGCAAGCAGCGCATCTCCGAGCTTCTTCGATTCTGACATTAGCACCGATGTTCTCCGTCTTTTTAGGACTTCAGCGGTTCTTCTTATGTGACGATTTTGCCGCGGTCCAATGAGTTGCTTGTTGACTGGAGCTTCGACTTGCTCTTTGCTCTACGTACTTTGAGTTTGATCTTCGCTTTGTTGGAGTTCTCGTCATGTGATCTCCTCCGAAATCAACATTCGATCGGCGAACTCGAACACGAAGTCTCGCCGGAATCTTTCCTACACGCACTCCTCAACCAAAATTAAATCACGAATATCGTCATATTTTAGGCTAGATTCATCGCAAATTGCTTGATTACTATCCTCATAAGTCCTCCAAATTATTCGTGATAAAGTCGAATAATATCGACGCTCGTATCTCATCATCAAATTCGATTTCGACGGACGACAATTGATTTGTGATAATATTAAAATCATTCAGATGTTGTATTACAGACGTACCTTCCGTCATCTTCAAATTGAATAACTTTTTCATCGAATGCACCTCATTATTCGTCGACGGCTTTTCATACATACCCGACAAAGCCGCCATGAGATCCGCGATGGTCATCTCCTGATAACCTTGTGTGCAGTCGATCTTGACGGGGTTAATCGAATAACCCCAGAACTCGTCGATCCAACGGATTCCGATCGACCTCGTCCATCTTCTCCGGTCGCTTGCCCGCGAACGGAAGATGAAGTTTCTTCCCATGGAGTAGTCCTCTATCTCGCATTCTCCAATAACGAAATCGGTGCCGTCGAATTTCTCGATCCCGAAACCTTCACTTCGTCTCCAGCTATCATTCTTACTCGAATCCGAACCAGGCTCTGATACCAATTATTGTGAAAAAATGATGACAATAAAGTAAAATTGGAACAAAAAATGCACGCAGAAAATAAACACCAGAGCGACACACAGATTTACGTGGTTCGGCAAATTTGCCTACGTCCACGGAGTTGCAGAGGATTTTATTTCTTCGAGGATTACTGTCGTCGAGCGCCTCGACGTTTCTGAAAAACTCTATTTTCTTCTACTCCCTACCTCTCTTTCTATCTTCCTCTCTTTCTCTCTTGGAGAACTTGGTTGTACTCGATCCGATAGCTGAAAAGTTATTTATAGAATAAATGAGAGCGGTAGGTGGGAGGTAGGTGAGCGGTAGGTGGGAGGTAGGTGAGCGGTAGGTGGTATATGGTAGGTGAGCGGTAGGTAGCTCTTAATTAGGAAGCTAACATGTGGTGGACCGGGTCTCCACATTACCCAACAGATTCAATCAAACAAAATTCTCACCAACATTTGTTAGGACTTGCACTAATCAAGACTTAGTAACAAATTAGTTTAGCTTAATCGTCACAACAATAATAATTCAGTTCAATTCATAATTTATTCAAATTCTCAATTAGTTAGAAGCGTGCATGATAATGTCACCAAAGCATGTACAGAGTTACTAAAATTCAATATATAAAAAAATGTACCTAAAAGTTTGTAGAACTTTCAATATTATACAATTAAAAAGTTGTGCAATGTCTCACTTGGCTATTCGCCCTGATGTTCCTTACCCCTTTTAGAAAATTAGTAACATAAATGAGTGAGCTACAAGTTCAGCGAAATAATCAAGATTAAATTAATATTTTATAGATAGAAATAAAACAACGAATGTGTGAAATCATAGCTCATATGCTTGACAACATTACATAAAATAAATATGCTTAAATCATGTGAGGCATTTAAGGTAATGGGCATGAAATGCAGTTGCCAGTAACAAATTCTACAAACATAGATTTCATTCATTCAATGTTTTCATTAGAATATCCATAATTATAATCAATAACTGTCATCTTAGGAATGTCAGTTGTAATTGCATAAAATTTGATTATATTCATTTCATTTTATATCATTGGGACGTCACCCAATGCGTCGACTAAAATAACTATTGATAAAGGTTGAATTCCTCCGAACATAGTAGTTATCAATAGCCATTTTGATACCAATAATTACATCCATGCCTAAATATCAGGTGTCGGGAATCCCTTTGTTCTTTATCATCCTTACCTCGAGACAATTCATGTAATAACCTGCCTATCATAAATGTGACATTCCTTCAGGCATATTTCCTATAATAATCATTTATCATATGCATATACAACTGCGTACAAGTACCTGCAAGCAATGATTTAATAACATGCTCATCAAATAAATAAAAAACAGTAGAACCATAAATATCATTAGTGTCAACTCCAGTTTTCATTTACGTAACATATGCATGTATTTGAAAATATGCAAAATTTTTTTAAATACAGTCGCGTATCAATAAATTATATAGTAATTTTATAGAAAATTTTTTCCTAATTTGGCACAAGATTATCTTACTTAAGTTAACATAGCATCCGTACGATGAGATTCTTCTGGTCCTCAAGCTTGCCGCCTATAGTAAACCACCTGAAATCGTACTTACCTTGAAGTTTCTATGAATTTCTTAAGTGAGATCTTAATTTTACCTAAATATAATCTACTTGCTATTTCTCACCTCAATATGATTTCCCCGAATCAAGTATTTCTATTCCTCTTCTATTCCAGCATTCTCTTCCTTCTCCTTCTTCTTCCGTCTCTATTTTCCCCTTCTTCTCCTATTGAGTTCTCTTTGCCAGTTTTACCCAAGATATAGTCCTCAGTTCCTCCCACTTCCATGTGGGCATGCTTCAGTTTACGGCAATGGCAGAAACTGATTGTGGGAGAGAAAACAAATGTTTCAAATTGCATGAAAGGAAGGATATTACTTACAGATTTCTTCACAGGACTCCCAACCAAGAGCTATAGCTCCTCTCTGCCGCCTGCTCGATCTCGCTACTTTACATGGACAGAAAATCACGATAAAAAGAAAAGTTTGGAAAATAGAATGAAGATTTGGGAATAATATATGTGGCTGATTTACCTATGAATTTAACTTAAATCGGCCAAACATGAATTTAGCGCATTTAAATCTTATCGTTGGCAAAATCTAAAAATTTCTGTGGCGAGACGATAATCAAGGATTTATTAAATCAAAACATGAGGTGGATTTAAGAAAATGACTTCATCTGTTAAATCTTAAAATCAAATGCCAAACATCTGTTATGGATTTAACTGAATTTAACCTAAATAATACTAAACACAAATTTGGATTTAACATCACTGGATTTACTAAATCCAGATTTACCGGATTCAGTAAATCCTACATAACTTAAATCTGAGGCAGTCAAACACCTAAATGGATCCCCACCCTAAAATTAATCAACCCATTGTATTTTAGATTAGTGGATTTCTCTGAATTGCTACAGTAACTGGATTAATCAAGTTTAATTGAGTGTTATTTTAAGTCTTTTTATCCCCATTTATATCGATAATATTGTAATGCTATATAGCAAATTGATTACTGAAAAATGTAGAATTTTATAAAATGAGTACGGTTGGATTTTGAGAAATTCAAACATTATGATATATTCTAATATAGGTCAACTTTTATCTGATTTGATCAAAATTGAGTATTACAATTGCTGCTTAGGAAACAGCCTGTATATGCACGACAGATCTTGTAGAAAACATGAGAAAGAAGCAGAACCGTCTGAGCCCAAAATTCCATCATCTAAAGGAAACATTCCAACTTTTACCACCCAAAAGAGTTTCCAATCACTGCATGGTTTCAATTTCAAATGAATCCATGAACACATGTAAAAGCAATAACATGATCATACGCCCCCACTTTCTGCTAAATCAAACAATTAACTTTGAAAATTGCCATAAATTTAATATGGTTAAATTATGTCTAATCAAATAACCTGGCCAAATGCTCAGGAATAATTACATCCCTCCCTTTAATATGGTCACTGACCCAAAATAAACAACAGAAAATGGAACAAATAAGTTATGCTTAAATCACTATTTGATGTGATATTTTTCTTTTAGGAATAAAATTAAGAGTTGTACAATTTGTGAACCCGTAGTTGGCTAAATAGAAAGCAGTCAAGGCTGCGTTCCCTTGACTTGACTGGAAACATTTTTAAAAACATTAAGAGTCCTAGTAACATCAAGTGGATGACAATTTCTGCATTTAACAACACCATTCTATTAAGATGTACACAGACAAGATCATTTGATGAATTACATCATTATTAAAACAAATCGTGTGAAATTGAGATTTAATTAATTCCATATTATTAGCAATGTATAAAGTATCAATTTTCAGAGATGATCGAACTTTTTTTTTTTTTTTGACAAAAAACTTAAAAAAAAGGACTTCTGATTGGCATTTGAGTAAAGTATATTCAAACGACTTTAGAATAATCATTAATGAATATTGACAAATTAATGCAATTGCAGCCATGTAAGGATATAGCTAGTGGACTGACTGATAATGGTAGATTTTGATGATTAGTGGTAGATGAAAAATAGACAATGATATCTTCCCATCTAATAGGCAAACAACCAAACTTGGAAAGAGTCGAGGTGATCAATCCATGATTTGACATTGAGTTGTAAACTTGCTTGAGTTTGGGCTGACAACTTGGCTCGATGAGTTGACTTATTTAATAAAGCAACTGAATTCTTGTATGTTTGTAAGTTTAAGAATCATATATGGTTATATTATAATTTAATTGAAATCATGTACAGCCTTCACATCTCTTATGGCTCTCTTGCAAAAGTTATCATTTACTTACCTTTTTCTATAAGATGTCATCTTCCTCCACTAAATTGAATTGATTGTCATCAAACCTATGTAACTACATTTAATTTTTTTTCAATGAACAAGTCTACACTATGGGTGTATCAATTCAAATTGATGGATCGGGTTTTGTTTTAACCCAAATGTGGATGCTTTATAAGTGTCAAAATATTTGATTCAAATCCGAACTTGAACTCACTTAAGTCAAACCCATCCTGCCTAATTTATTTTATAGCTCATGCTTATTTCTTGGGTTAACACAATCCAATTACCCTAAGCATAACTCTTTAATCCCAATTAATCCAACCCAAATCTAAATAGTAATCAAGTTAATTTTGTTTTTTTCGGGCATCAATAAAAAAAAAAGATATAATTGGGTCTACATGCTTAAGCCTAATAATAATTGGTTCAAATTGAGCTCGGCTTTTTAGAGTTGATTTTATGTTCAGTTATTGGATCAGCTCATTTATTGTTGCCCATAGTTTACGCAACATTTTTTATTCTATGCCGCCTGCTATGATACTAAGCCATTGCCATTGATTTCATGCTGCTTTTGCTAGATCTACTTTGTTTTCATTATTTATGTGCGTCTTCTATTGGATGCATGTTGTTGCTGCAACTTTTACAGAACTATGTATTAAGCTTACACCTCACTTGCTGTCTTCCTTAACCCTCCGTGCAAAATTTATGACATGTCTTGATGAGTTCAAGCAAGTTTTTAGATAGATCAAGAATTGAGCTCAATGCATGGGGTTGAGCTGAACATGAGCCCGAGCTTGCGCCAAGGCTGTTTAATCTAGATTGGTCATCCCTAACTCGATAAGCTCTTGTAACTTTGTTGATAAGTTAAGAGTCGATCAAAATGCTTGGGGTTGGGCTCGACTTGAGTACGGCTGGAGTATTCCTTCATTCAAGTTTGACTAGCCTTGTTTACATCCCTACTGTTAAAATAGTGAGATATGCACTTTATCATGAAAACAATTCGTCATTGGTTCTTAGGATAGTACAGCAGCATCGAGTGATTTCTTGGTTGTCCTTTGCATCAAATAATTGAAGCTTTGAGCAAAAGTATTAGAAAGGCTATTCTTTTTGTGTAAATAAGCTTAATTCTAACATTAAACATCTAAACTCAATGTTCCCATTAGAAAATTGGACAAGTTGTTCAGAGGTTGATTTTTTAGTTGTCTTCTGGTTGATACAAACAGACTTTTTATTAGCATGTATTTTTGTTTGGGTCGATTAGATGACTAGCATAGCTTAGCTATTACAAATCCATTTACCTTGATTCCTTCACATCATATAATGCAATCGCTACAGTCTCTCTTTATGCCTAATTTGATGCGTTCTAACTTGCAGGTAGGGGATCCTCTTACTTCATCAATTGAATATATTTGCACAACAGCTGGTAATGTACCCTGAATTTATTTGTCCGCACTTTTTGGTTCTACTTTTATGTATGCTGTGCATCAATTATTGTCTTTTACTATTTCAAATATATGTATATATGAGCTGAGTTTTTCTTCTTTTAAAAGATGAATGACTAATTCTCCTATTAATTTTATTTTGGGGAATTTACACATGAAACTCAACCATATTACATATTTAACACCTAATCTCTTAATAATCTGCCATTAAAAATATTTAAAGCACATCAAATATACCATCCCCCATTAACACTTGACGTCTTCTGCTCGTTGTCTCCTTAAAAATTTTAGTTATGTAATGACTATTACAGAAATGAGAGAGAAACGTGAAGGAAATTATTAATAGTAGTCTTTAATAGCCGAGATAAACAACATAAAACATCTTCTTTTCTTTTGCTGCCTCTCAGTCCCTGTTCATAGCAAGATGGCCCCTCCCATTTGCATTGTTTTCAAGACCTTTGCATGTCTCCTCTCTCCTCTTCTACTTATAATTTCTCCACAATGCCCACTCCTACTTTCTATTCTAGCCACTTCTTTGGTAGCAACCTCTGTCTGATCCCTGATGGTCTCAACCTCCTTGCCTACCCTGTTGTCCTCATCCTCAATATGGCCGCCTTAGCCTCGACAAAATTTCAGCGATCCACGTCATTTGTCACCCCACAATTGTCCTCTTCATCTGCTATCTATCTTCCCATCTCTTCTCCACCTTTGAATCTCCCCTCTCCGGCAGCTGTAAACTCCATTATGAGACTTCTTCTCTGCCAGCTTCTCCTTCTCCAACTACCTCAATCCCCGCAACCTTGCTCTCAATGTCTTCCTCTTGACCCATAACCCAACCAACCTGCAGCCTGCAGGCTAACCAATTACCACCCAAGGCCTTGATCCCATGAGGTTTCCACCCTTCATGTCTGTCTCTGAAAATAAGATACCGCTTAAAATGAATGCCACATTATCACCTTGGCGCCCTCCTTGCCAACCGTGTTTCCGACACCATTTGTTCAAATGATGGGGAGATTGAGTAGATGATTTTAAGCGTTAATGGGGAAGTTTAATTTTAATTCTAAATTTTCGAAAGTCAATCTTCCTAGGTTCAACAAAAATCGACTCTGAAACACATCACCAGAACCTAAGCTTTCGACCAACCTTTGATTGGCAATCCTACACTCGTCGAAAACTTGAAAGGGAGAAATAACATAATGCTTTCTTGGAGAAATACTCAAAAAGATATCTAGGAACTTACTATGGAGGATATAGATAAGGAAATCCCCCAACTACAACAAAGGCTCGCTGCCTTTGAGAGGAAATTGTTCGCACCAAATTGAGAGGAGGATATGAATTCCTTTCACCATGAATTTTTGAGTGGCGAAGAGCAAATACATCGACGATTTGGCATGGAATATCAGCGAATCTAGGATTTTGGAGTGAAGATTGACTTGCTAGATTTTGATTGATGTTTGGATTCAGATAAATTCATTGAGCGAATCCAAAAAGTTCAACAAAATTATAAGTACAAAGATGTTCCTTATGTCAAGAGTTAATTAGCAGTCATTAAGCTATTTAAGAACATTTTCTTTTTGTGGGAGAACATAAAGCTTATTCGATAGTGGTAAGGGACGAGTGGGATCATCATTTGGTCCAAAGATGAAAGGTGAGATGCAACACAAATATTTTCCTCTACTGTACCAACAGGATATGTTTATAAAACTCTATAACCTGGATTAGAGAGATTTCTCTGTGGAGGCGTACACTGCTAAATTTGATTAACTTATGCTAAACTATGATTTGGTGGAATCAGAGAAAGACAGTGATAAGGTGTTTGGAAGGATTGAGGACTATCTATCAGTACAATTGTGCAGTTGCACCCATATTGATCCTTACTTGAAGTACATACCTTAGTTCTTAAAGTAGAGAAATAGTATCGTCACTAGGTGATCTTCACACATTACAAACAAAATTCAACACTAGGATCAGTTAGTAAGAGTACATCAGGTAGAGCACCCAAGCCGATCCCATCCGAGGAGAAACTAATTTAGAGTGGAGAAAAATAATATTACTTTTTATTCAACGAAGGAAAGATTCTAGTAATTTGACGGGTCATTCAAACCGAGCCCATGAGAGAGCAACAATGGCTCCATCACAATCTAGTTCATACCCATTACACCATGAAGGGAATGTGTGCATTCTTATCATAAATGTAAGTAGTCATGAAAATATGACATCTATATAGATGGTGGATAAAGTGAGCCGCGTTACTTAAAATTATTCTCAGCTATATTCTCTCACTTGGTTGAAGAAGGGGAGTAAGACCAGTGTTGATAGGAGATACATTATGGAGTGTTCTATTATAGATAATTTACAGGAGCAAATATGATGCGACATAATATTTATTGATGCTTATGCACAACCACAACCGCCAAGGAAAGCACCAATAAATTGGTTTGACAAGATAAAGGTAGAGTGCATATTTCCTATAACTACCAAGGGCACTAGCTACTATAATATTCAACAAAGGTATATATGACCTAAGCTATTTCTGGAAAGTGTAATGAAGAACTAGTTTCCTCTATCTCCTTTTCGTTACATGCTTTATAGTATGAGAGCATCGACCAAGCTCATTCGGGCATCTTACCATCTGAAATAGAAACCACAACCAGTACAGGCACCGTCGAAGTCTAAATCCGCCTCCATTTATCATCGGCTGCTGCGATCGTCGATCCATTCTTATACGTAAGGATTCATATATCTTTTCCTTTCTTTCTTCTTACAGTATCTCAAAAACTCTCTAAACCCTCTCCTACTTGAACCAAATGTCGACCTCTCCCCTATCGAAAGCTCATGATCTCCCTTCATGGAAGGAATGCCAATCATCATTATAACTCCTGCATTAAATTCCTATTAAATAACTTAGAGAAATTTCAATCAAAATTTTCTATCCGCTGATAACTACCATATGGAGAACCCGAGTCCTCGAATCATTTTCAGTGAATGGCTTCATTGGGTTCCTACAAGGTAGCATTCCATGTCCATTGAATTTCTTCCATACATCGAAGACAATCCCACACCAACCCCCAACAAGCTAGATTTTAGTCGATCAAAACTTGACCGTTGTCTTGTTTTTAATTATCTGTTTTGCAATCTTGCCCTATGTGCTTCACGTGTTCACCACGACTAAAACTTGGAATATCATTGCCAAGCATAGCCAAGCATCTTCAACTGACCAATCAATCGAGGCTAATCCAGTTGAAAAATGAGCTCCACAATATCTCTATAAATACTTAATCCATGAACCAATACCTCTCCGCTATTTAAACTTTGGGGAAATTGTATCGGTATTAGGTGGAATGACGACTCAAAAAGTTGCGGTGAAGCAAATCGGCCGAATCACATAAGTATATGTGTCTAATAATAATGCAGTTAAAGAATACCGCCTATTGATTTAACAAGGAAAGAGCTAAGAGTTATTTTAGAGGGTGAATCTCTAGTTTACTATATTTCTAAGCTTAATTTGGCGTGATCACATAAGAGAGGTAATTTTCTAAAATCCTGCTTAAAAGTGAGAACAAAAGATAACAAATTCGGAAAATATAGAAAATAGCTGCAAAAAAATCTTATAATTTTTTATGATATATGTGTCTCGTGCCCCTGTGATTTAGGTAATGTGGTAGTCTGTTGTTTTCCTAGACTTTCCCTTGCGTGATAATTGTTAACAAGGATAGAAAGTCCCTTTTTATGCCTATGTCTAAGTCAAAAGAATGCTAAAATCTATAAAGTTGAGGCTTCCTCCATCATATGGCTTCCTGCAAATTTGTTTTGATCTGCTTTCTAGGTTGCAAAACTCGAATAAAATATATCTGTTGTTATCTGGATTTTGTACTTAACCGTTTAGTTCCTCTACGCAACGGTTATGAGTTGCAGATTAAAAAATATTTTAACTTTCTCATCGGTCAGATCTGGAGTAAATGAAACTCCATGGTTTACACAATAATGAAAAAATATGGATGTCTTAGGAAAACGATACAGAAAAAGAAATCATTTGATAAAATAAAAAAAAACACGTATTATGAATCACATAAGTGAGAAAATTTAGCTACGCATGTTGAAAATAACGCAGGAAAATTATTCCATGGAAATCATTGCACGTAAAAATTGAAAATAAAAACTTACAACTCAATCTGTTCCATCTTCAAAGCAATTAACTTCTCTCTCATACAATTATCTCTCAGAAAATATAAATACAAAAGGAAGAAAGGTAGAAAACACTCTAGCATCTCAACTCCAAGGTAGGAAGACATTACTAAGAGAAAACTCTCCAAAGCCCTCTCCGGCTGTTTCCAGCTCCCTTCAGGTCTCTCCCTCCGTCTCAAGGCCAAGAAGAGGCCAAACCGCCTTCTCTCATGACACAAATAAATTTTTATATTTGGATTTTCTATTGGAGATCCGAAATAAGCATCAAAAGTTTTCAAATCCGTCAATAGATCCAAAATAGGCATGAAATCACTCAATTTGAGTTCTAGTCGTCCTGTCGCGTGGTCATGCCAGAAACCGACAGAGTCACGCTCAAAACTAGCATGATCACGCCAGCTCTTGTGTGATCATGCCTATATCTGGTGTGGTCACGACTAGATCAAGCTTGACTACGCCAGACAACACTATATCGTGCATTTGACTCCATTTTGTGTATTCGACGCCTATAACCTATAAATTAACACAAAAAACCATTCTTAAGCATAAAATCATGATGAATAAGGAAAATGGTAGGTAAAATGCAGGATAAAAAAATAAGTGAAATCATGTAAAATCGACTTATGTCAATACCCCCAACTTTACCTCATTACTTGCTCTCAAGTAATCTCATAGCTTAGTTGGGGCTCATGAGAATAGATAAGTACTTTTGTAGATTTCTAAGCTATTCCACTTGTTTATCGAAATCAAATAAAAGTCTTTCAGTGTCAATTCATGGTCAATTATTCTTAATCTTTAATAACTTGATCTTTTCCTTAATTCCCTTCTTTCAACCTTTAGAAAATCCCAAAGATTCTTAAATTGGTGTATTAAAATATTTTCACAAACCTCTAATGTTTTTGAAGCAATTTCATTGAAATTTGCCAACTTAACCCGACTCAACTTTTTTCTTGAGGACAACAGTAGATGAGTTTCATCAAAAGAATCATGAAAAAATTTTATCACTTAAGTTCTATTATATACCCTTCTGATTCCTTATTTCTTTAACTTTATCGTGCCAAGCTCAAGCTTTTTCTCATTGCTTTTTACTTTTTTACTGTCTTTTTCTTCTTTTTCTCCTAATAATTACTATATTTAGTTAGACAATATTTTTTTTAAATTTAATGAAGGTTAGTTTCCCCTAAGTGATGTCTCAAAAAATGATTATTTAATTACACACCTTCATATTATCCTTCAGTTAAAAGTCAAGGCAACATTAACTGACTATATAAAAAAAATTGAAAAGTCGTATAACATCATTGATTTGCTATTTAATATTTAAATTACACATTTTTAATAATCCTGAGATTTCTTTAAGTACAGTTAAAAGTTAGATTTTGAGATCTCATTTTTAAAATATTAAAATTAATCTTTCCTAAATGACATTTATCCCCTTTTAGAACAACTTTTGATAAGCATATTGAATTAATTAGATTTCCTAGCAGGAGTTACTATATTAATATTTTTTAGTCTTTTTGTGAGTTATGTGAAACATACTAACTCATAAAAGGTAAATATTCCCCCCCCCCCCCAATGATTTTTTTCATAATATATGTATCATGCACATAAAATAAAACATGGGTACAACAAGGAAGTACTGAAAAGAGTAAATACACGAGCAGTCACAATAATCTGAGAATGCAAATATGTAAATATGTAAATATGTAAAAATGCATAAATCAGAAGAGGTACAAAAGTATAGCAAAAAAAATCGGAATCCTTGACTCCTAGTTTATCTAGGACTAACTACTTTATAGAGGGGTAAGACTTAAAACTAATCGAAATAAAAATTTAAAGTAAATTTTAAAACAAATGCAGCAACAAATGTAGAAACAAATGCAGAAAATGAAAACACGCTCAATACATCAGATAATACTTGATATACCTCCCAAGATAGCGCTTGGTTTACATTCTCAGCCTGACGAAAATGATATCGTCTATTATCAAAATTTCAGTTTAGTAATCTCCGTTCAAACAATATTTTGTTGGTCCTGAAGTTTTTACTAAGTCTTCAAATTTTAATTTATTTTGCAACTTCTCCCTATCAGTTCGATAACAGTCTTCTAGAGGATATGTAGTGTGTTTATTCAAATGATCATTCCTAAGGGAATTTTCTAAATCCAAAATCCTCTCAATTAATTCTCCTATTTGCAGAACAGTGTTTTTCTCACAAGTTATAAGAAACATGCCCCCTCAAGATAATTTAAGTTCTAAATTTTGGTTTGGGATTTTCGTAGGTTTTTTAGGTTCTGGAATTAATTCTGTTGGGTCACTCTCCTGCTAAGGGCTGTCTTCCCACTTTTTCCTTTGGGACACTTTATGGGTGATACTATAGGCTCAACTATCTCCTTCACAATGCAATGGGGTATATCGCAAAGAAGAGCAAACTCTTCCTCAGTCATTGTCCAATCAAAATCATTTAATTTAGCCCGCGTTTCAGGGGCCAACTCTTCAAATTCAAAGTTATGGCTCTCCACTACACCTGACATCCTTTGGGTTTCTAGGCTAAATGACTGTTCTGTTTGATTTTCTAAGTTTCCTAATGCGACTGTTTGGATTTTTAATTGATTTAGTAAATTTATTAACTATTGAACGAAATTCCCATTTTCTTCACGGCAGTCACTATCCTAGTTTTTCAATATTCTATATGATTGACATAGGCGCTCTCTCATTTTTGGTTGTCTACACTAGGGTTATTATTATTTTAATTGAAGTTTGGGTAGATCGACTAACTTTTGGGTTTAGGTGTTGGATTCATTCCTCAAATTTACTATCAATTCTCCTAATGACGGTTATCCTCCTTAAATTGGTATTTTGAGGTGATTTCCCAAGGTTAAGTTTGACAAATGTGGTCCCTTTCTCAATTCCAATTTTCTATATGGTTGGCTTGAGTTTTCTCCCATTATTAGTTTTCTACACTAATGTCATTGATGTTCCAATTAGACTTTGGGTAAGTAGTCTAGTTGGGGTTGTAGGTTTTGGAGAAGGGTGATTAAACCTAACTCATATGTCAGGGGGTCAAGATTGTGAAGTCTAACCATCAATTTGTTGTTATACTCATGAATATGTATAAACCAATCTTGAGGATTTGTCAATCCTTCGAGTTAAATTTTTTTCTTTTAATTTTTTATTTTACGATTTTTATTTTTTTAACACTTGTAAGAAAACAATACATGTGCAAACAAATACCAAATAAAAAGAAAAAAAAATCTAGATTCTTAGCAATTCAACTAAAGTTCAGTTAAAATTAGAATTCTTCTTACTCATTTTCCCAACAACGACATTAAAAACTTAACGACTCAATGTTTTGGTGAAGCAAATCAACCCAATCATGTGAGTATACATGTCAAGAAATAATATAGTTTATGAGTACCGCACATGGATCCCACGAAGAAAGTGTTAAGCGTTATTATGGAGGGTGAATCTATAGTTTACTACTAAATCTAGGTTAGTGTGATCACAAACGAGATGCGATTTTCTAAAATTCTACTTAAAAGCAAAATCAAATGATAAGAAGTTCAGAAAAAAAAAAAAAACAAAAAATATCGGCAGGAAAATCTTCGATTCTTGCAGGTATATGCGCTTCATGCCCCTGTAATTTAGTTAATGTGGTGGTCTGTGGTTTTCCTATACTTTCTCCTACGTGATAGTTGTCAATAGGGATAAGAAGTCTTTCTTATGCCTATGTTTAGTTTAAAAGAATGCTAGAATCCATGAAGTTGAGGCTTTGTTAATCTACATTGCATCCAGCAGATTTGTTATCATCCCCTTTCTAGGTTGCAAAACTCGAATAAAATGATTATTGTTATCCGGATTTTGTAGTTAACCATTTCGTTCTTTTGAGCAACGGGTAGGAGTCTGATTCACGAAATATATGAGCATCCTAATTTGTCAGATTAGGAGTAAATGAAACTCTATTCAACAACGAAAGTACCTTGATTTTTCAGAAAAATAATACAGAGAAAGAAATCATCCAAGAAAACCACAAAAAATCACATGTCATCAAATACATAAACACGAAAGGAAATTTAGCTACGCATATTGGAAAGGCCGCAGGAAAAACATTCCATGGAAATCATAATTGCACAAAAACTTATAACACAATTTGTCCACTCTTCCACAGCAGCCAACTCCTTCCTCATACAATTACATCTAAAAAATTATAAGAAAATACAAAGGGGGAAAGGTAGAAAACATCCTAGCATCTCAACCTCAAGGGAGGAAGAAAATAGTAAGTGAAAACTCTCCAAAACCCTCTTCAGCTTTTTCCAGCTCTCTTAGTCCCAAGCCAAGAAGAGGCCAAGTCCCTTTCTCTCATGACACAAATCGGTTTTTATATTTAGGTTTTACATTAGGGATTCAAATAAGCATCCAAACTCTCCAAATCAGTCAATAGGTCCAAATAGGCATAACATCGCTCAAAATATGAGTATTAGTCGACTGGCGGCGTGGTCACGCCCGAAACTGGTGTGGTCACGCCTACATCAGGCGTTATGCCTGACAACACTATATTGTGCATTTTGACATGTTTGACACGTACAATCTATAAAATAGCAAAAAAAAAAAACATTTCGCCAGCTTATAAATAATGTGAAATAGTAGGTAAAATGCAGGATAAAAAGCATGTGAAATTTTGTAAAACTGACTCTTGTCAAGGACACCTAACTCGTGAGAACATCATCCTTTAAATGTTGAATTGGCTACCGCTCGCTGCCAAGAATTCATGACAGCTATCCTTACCTAATATCAACATATTGAGTTGGATAATTTCTATGCTTTATTGTGCATTGAGGAGATCGACTAAACAACCGAGAATAAAAAAGTGGAGCTCACTAGCAAATCCACAATCGGCTCTGAATACATACCGTGAATGATAAAGCAACTCTCGTGGGCGAGGAAGAACTCAACCTTAAACTTCCACCCGAACTAAATCGGGCTGCACCTCATTCCCCTCGAATCGTCCGGTGTCGGGGTGTTGCTGGATCTATCACACCAAACACCACTTAGTTGGATCGGTGGCACGCTACAAAGCAAGATTTGTAGCTCAAGGATTTAACCAAGAATACGGTATCAAATATCATGAGACTTTCAACGCGGTTGCGAAAATGCTGACTCTTCGAACTCTCTTGACGTTGGCCTTCAATCGGAAATGGCCAGTACAACAATTTGATATGTCTATTGCCTTCCTCCATGGCACTCTCCAAGAGACAATTTACATGCAACACCCAATAGGCTTTACAGATCCTTAATTGCAACAAAATATGTGCTTACTCAAGAAAATCCTCTTAAGACCTCAAACAGTCTCCGAGACAGTCGCATACCACCATATCTGACTGCTTGATCCAATTGGGTTTTACAATCAACAAAGTCAATCCTTCCATGCTTATCTTACGAAAAATAGAATTTATTTTCTTCCTTCTCTTATACATCGATGACATCCTAGCGACTAGAGATTGTATGTAGGCAATCCGAGAACTTACTATAAGCCTCTCTAATTGGTTTCAGATCAAGTAACTTGGTGAGATACACAAATTTTTGGATATTGAGGTATCCTGAACAACACTCTATGTTTCTAAGTCAACAATTCTTCCTCAACAACGTTCTTCAGGAGACGGCCTTGATGGGTTGTAAAACCATCTCTACTCGTATTTCAAGTAAGAATTTAGACATCCAGGATAGTACACCTCCCATGGACAATCCAATGAAGTATCGAAGGGTTGGCTGTGTCCAATAGTATCTCACAATTATCTTGCTAGATATCTCATTTGTCACCAACAAAATCGGCCAACGTATGCATCAACCTACAAAATATCATTGACAACTTAAACAACTTCTTCGATACCTACCAGGGGTACGTGACTCTAGCACCATTATCACCCATGGGGATTTATCTTTTCAATGGTTTTCTCATGCTGACTGGGCCAACGAGTCTATGAACAAAAAGTCAACTTTTGGTTTTTGCTCCCTCCTTGGTAAGACTCCTATCTCATGGACAGTGAAGAAACAATAAATCATAGCTTGGTCATCCATGGAGGTGGAATACCGAGCCTATATACCGAGCCTACGCTCGGCAATGGTTGAATCCTATGACTTTGTCTCCTTCTAGCTGAATTAGGGGCTGATCAACTCCATTCGACGAAGCTCTATCGTGACAATGTCACTTGCCAACAACCCCTTCTTCCACACGAGAACCAAACATATCGAAATTGATTACCACTTCATCCTAAACGATCTCCAACAAGGTCAGCTTGAAATTCACTACATTACTACCCAGGATCAACTCAATAATATCTTCACTAAAGCGCTTGCCAGGCCCAAGTTTTCAAATTCAAGATTCAGGTTCTTTCCAAGACCAATCACCTTGAGGGGGAAGGGGGGTTACAGCCACCATCGACCAAGGGAAGCACCAATAAATTGGTCTGACAAGATAAAGGTGAAGTGCATACTTCTTATAACTACCTAAAGGCACTTATGTAATATGGTAATACTAGCTACTAGAATGTTCTGCAAAGGCATTTATGAACTGAGTTTTTCCTATAAATGGTAATGAAGAATTAGCGTCCTCTATCTCTTTTTCGTTACCTGCTTTACTTTTCACATCCTATTAAGTTTTTCTTGATAGTATGATCGTGGGGCATATCATATTGGCTACAAGAACACATAATCTTTCACTAAAGTTAGGAAACACATTGTATTCTTGCCTTGGAAGGAGTTTGAGATAATTTGCGTTCATATAGAGTTGGAGGATGTGGTGCCACAAACTATCTATTTGCATGTCCTGAGAGGAAAACTTACAAGACTAGCAGTAATTGTGTAAGAGAGCAATGAGTTTGAGTAGCGGATATCGTACTCATGATAGCCCCGACAAAGAGGATTTCTGGATTATTAGGCGTACATTCTACCTCCTATGTTTCCAATGCTGAGGAAGGCGCCACATATTATAATTTCAGATAGAGATGAGAAGTTGTTGAGTTATTTATGAAAAGCTCTAGTTTAGGTCAACAACACACTCACAGAAAGATGATCATACATGAGTGGTAAGTTGTAGCTTTGGTAATCTCCTTAGGTGTTTTGTGGCAAATAAATATCTGTTTGTAGTATCTAGGTTTTTTTAGTGAAGGAGAAGAAGCCTTTCATAGCTTGGGAGAATAACTCGGTTGCGGGAAGCGCGGGAAGACAACGATTGCGCAAGATTGAAGGTCTTTCCTTAAGAGTACTGAATAGGAAAGCCGCACATTTTATTTTGGCAATTTTTTTCCTTTTTTGGCCTTTCTTTCTATGTAGGGTTATTTTTTTAAGAGACTATCCATTGTTGTATGTGGGTATTTTTGAGGACTTTTGTTCATTTTTATGTATTGTGGAAATTTTGATATCTATATTTTGCTATTAATGAGTGTTGTATCCTCTTTCTTTTACAAGTGGTGTCTATATCCACTTAATGAGTGTTGTATCATCTGTAACACCCCTTAAAAGTGACTTTTTGCTTAGTTTTAAGTATTGTGGAACCATCTGTCTTTTCATACCTCGCTGTTTTGTCATATGACCCGCTATTTTTCACCCGGACGGCTATCAAATTGCTCAAATCTGCTGTTATTTTGCCTTCTTTGTCTTTGAACCTACTTTCAATTACTGTTTGACAGCAGAAAACTACTTTTTTTTGCTTTCGGATTGCTGTCCGGCCACCGTCTGTGGCAGATTTCAACTGAAATGCTTCTTCCCGCCTTCTTACCTATCCCTTGTGTTATTTAACACCTTATTGGAGCCCTAGAATGCTGTCATATTAAGATACCTTTATGAATTCTGAATGAACTTGCCACACCTGACAAGTATGATTAAATGTTCTATCGCAGTTCAGATATGTAAATGCACCAAAATGCAATGTCATTACTTATCTAGATACTTGGATGTGATCTGAATCAACTAGGAAACGGTGCTAAATTTCTTGGTTAACTTATTGATTATTTATTCAAAATGTTGATCAAATAAAGTCTAAATATATGCATTTTCTCCTTTATATAAAACACAGAGGGGATTGGCTATGCATAGCATGTGAATTATATCTCCAAACTTAGTAAGTAATGTTTATATTTATTTTAATTGGAATTTATTTCTTTTAATTTAAAATTAATTCTTTTAGGTTTAAAACTAAATTTGTTGTGATTTAATTTCCGCTAATAAGAAATAATTTAAAAATACTCTATTTTATCCCATAAAACACATGTGTTGAGAATATATTATTTAATATTTATTTAAGCTAATTTTAAGGCATTCAAGTAGTCTGTCACCCTATTTAAGGTCAAATAAAGAGATAAAATTTGATATAATATATTTTGAGATAATAAATGTTTGCCAAAATTTTTGCATACAATTGTGATCAAATTTTTTCAATTTAATTAAATCAATTTTAAAGTAAATAAGCTTCCTTTCTATTTGTTGTGTGTTTGAGTACAAACAGAGAGGATTTAAATATTAGCAAGCTCAAAATAATTTAGTATTTTCATAGAAATTATTTAGAAATTTTATGATACCAGTATCTATCTCATCATGCAAAAGTTTTACTTAGATATTCTAATAAATAGTTTACACTATAAAATTTTGAAAGAAATTTCAGAAAATATAGGACTTCATTTTATATGACGGATTCCATGTGAGGGAGTTGTGACTTTTTTAAAGTATGATGTTAATTTATCAAACCTTTGCTTGGTTAGCATGAGGACCTTCTTGCTTTAACACATTTTGTGCATGGAATGGCGGGCGCATATATTGTGCATCAAATTGAGCCATTGACCGCGATTGGAAGGCCTATACAATATCTTCTTACATGGCAGAGACAATTGGGGTTCCAAATGTGGAGTGATTCATTAGATTTAATGATGTTTTTTGAATGAAAATCAACTTTTGAAAGCTATTTGTAAGCATTAGAAATTAATTGAAGCTCTCATCTCAGGTTTGCTAGGATTGGTTTTGGTATGTTTAGGGAGCTAGTATAAATCCATGGACCATAGATCACCAATGTATCTACTTTTGTTTTAGTTTATGTCCTTCAAAATCCGATTGGGTCTTACATGGCAGAGACAATTGGGGTTCCAAATGTGGAGTGATTCATTAGATTTAATGATGGTTTTTGCATGAAAATCAACTTTTGAAAGCTATTTGTAAGCATTAGAAATTAATTGAAGCTCTCATCTCAGGTTTGCTAGGATTGGTTTTGGTATGTTTAGGGAGCTAGTATAAATCCATGGACCATAGATCACCAATGTATCTACTTTTGTTTTAGTTTATTTCCTTCAAAATCCGATTGGATCTTCATGGGTTGGCCAATCAACTTATCTGGGTTAACTCAGAATGTGATGGGTCAAAATGATGTCATAGGATCCAGAGATAATATTTGGCCAAAGGAGTTGAAGCTCATTTGCTCATTGAGTAAAAATTGGTACCATTGAGTTGATTTGTTAATGCGGTTGAGTCAAGTTGATTCAAGTAGTTTTATGAGTCAATAGTCTAATTGAGTTTTATCGGTCATATTGCAACCAAATTAGCTTAGAGGGATGGTCAATTTAACCAACGCCAATTGAAACTAACCCATGTACCTAGTTTAACATTTTATCAAACCTAAGAATTTGGGTTAATACTTGTCTAATTCAGTGATCACTTAGGTCTAGCTAAGTTAGTGAATTGATCACTAGAAAATATATTAAGAATTTCATACAAATTTTATATGAAATTGCACTTTAAAGAAAGGTATTTTTTTGTTTTATTGCAGGAATGAAGATTTATAAGTACTGAAGGCACAAAACACAAAAGGAACAAATTTGGAGCAAAAATGACTCAATTTGATGAAAATTGAATTGTCCCGCCGACGGCGAATTTTTCCCGAAAGATTTTTAATATATTATAAGGAGCCCGCTGACGGCGAGATCGGCGCGGTTAGCCCATCTTCTAGAAGCCCGCCGACGGCGAGACCGATGCCCGCTGACGGCGATATAGTTGAATTGAGTCAGATACATTGAACCTGGACGCTTTTTAAAGAGGTGCTTAAGCAACCTTTGGAGATTTGACCCTTCTATAAATACAGCCGAATTTTAGTCAGTTTGTGTCATTCTAGAGTCAGTTTTAGTCATTTGTGTGGAAGTTAAGTGTAATTTAAGAGTCTTTTGAGTGAGTAGATTAAGTTTTTATCATTTTGTGTGTCTTGACTTGGAAGAAAGAGTCGAAAGGAACTTGAGTGTCTGCTTGGAAGAAGAATTGAGATAAATATATTTGTTATTTGTTTGTTAACTTTAATGAAATTACATGCTTTGTGTTATTTTTCCCATGCATTCTGAGTAATTTCCTTAGTCTTTCTCCTTGTTCTTGAGATTAGTGAAATTACAAATTTAAATAGTTGTGCCTGAAATATGAAAATAGAAATTGTGCTAATCTTTTTACTTAAATCGTAATTTACTTTCAATTTTGTCAATTGATTGTTAACATATGTTGAATTATCAACTATAGTAAAGATTACATCCAAGATTCAGGAAATCAAAAGCCTTGGAAGGAGGGTGCAAATAAATAGGGAAATATTAACTAGCGGGCGTAGAATTGAACATTTTAGTGTGATGACTAAAATATTCAATTCGGTCTTATTGTTTGAGAGTTGAAGTGTAGATGTTAGCCTCGGCGAGGGAACGTGGAGTCTACGAGTGACGATCGGTATCCTCCTACTAATTGCTATGATTCGATAATCAAACATAAGACTAGTCAATATTCTTTGCAGCACTGAATAAAGCGGTAAAGAATATGTATCCTCCTATTCAGCACAATATAATTAAAAACTAATTTAAATTTTCATTCACTTAATACTCTAAAACAAGGAGAAAGATACTTTTCTAAAATCTTATATTAACCTTTTAAGCATTAGTTTATTTTAGTCTAAGTGTTCTAAATATTCGTATACTAGATTAATAAGTAAAATTTACTTTAAGTTCTGTGAAATTTGCTAACTTCCCTGTGGGATCGATATCTAGGACTCCATTACCCTATATTACTTGATAACGATACGTATACTTGCGTAGTATCCACAATATAAATCATAAATTCTATAACAGAATCATGAGAATATATTTAGTGCGGATCGAGTTTTTGGTGTCGTTCTTAACTTTTATAATAAGTAAGTATAAATATCGAAAAGTGGATCAAGTTTTTGGCGTCGTTGCCGGGAAAGTGAAAGTAAGTAATTATTAAGGTAATTAATAGAATTATTAAAATAATTATTAGAGTAACGGACTATTTTAAATATTACTTAAAAATTGTATGCGTAAATTTGGAAACGAAAATTTAATACCTTACGATTCGGAATTAAAGCGCACGATTAAAAGAATTAGAAAACAAAGAGAGAAATTAAAAATTTAACAAAAATGACAAATAATCCGAAATTGAAAATATAAACCAACAAAGACAATTAAGAGAATATCGCAACCCTACATTAGATGAAATTCACCTAACTATTCAAAACCCCGATGTAGTTGCTTAACTCATTCGAACTTAAACCCGCAATTATCTAAATGGTACGGAATAATCGATTTAGTGGTTCACTTAACGAAGATCCTAATTTACATCTTCGCTAGTTTTTTAGGCTATGTCTTCTTTTAAATATGAAGGAGTATCTCAATGATCTTTATTAGACTTCGGTTTTTTCCTTTTTCTTTAAGGGATAAGAGCTAAAATGTGATTAAATTCATTAAGCATCCGGATCTATTAAAACTTGGGGAGAATTATCGCAAAATTCGTTATCAAAATATTTTCCTCCTCGAAAACTGCAAAACTTAGAAATGATATAACATCTTTTAGCCGGTTTGATGGAGAATCCATATATGAAGCTTGGGAGAGATTTAAAGAACTTCTTGGAAATGCCCACGTCATGCATTACAGATTGGTTAATTATACAAACTTTTTACAGATGGATTAGTAGGATCTCTTAGATCAATCATTGATCTTCTTCTTGGAGGTTCATTAATGTCAAAATCGTTTGATGAAGCTCATGCTTTAATCGAAGAAATGTCTACTTAATAATTTTCGATAGCTCATTGAAAGAGTAAATACTAAAAAGATAGTTAGTGTTCATGAAAATGATGCAATATCTATCGTTAAACTACTCAATTCGTTGTTATATCAAAGAAATTAAATCATTTTGGAATGAATTACTCTCCTAATAGTAAATACTAAAAAGATAGCTAGTGTTCATGAAAATGATGCAATATCTATGCTAGCTTCTCAAATTGCTGCTATATCAAAGAAAATTAGATCATTTTGGAATGAATTACTCTCCTAATATATTAGAAGAAAACTCATCTGCACAAATTATAGATTCTCAATCTCCTTATGAAACTATAAATGCTATTAATAATAGACCCAATAATCCTTATGCAAATTATTATAAATCTGGTTGGAAGAATCATTCAAATTTTAATTGGAATAACAATACAACTAATTAACAATGGATGAACAACTCAATAGGAAATTCACCTAATCAAGGAAATTCAAATTATAAACCTTATTTTCCACCTGGATTTAATAACACTGAATTTAAAGATAAGAAGTTATCTATAGAAGAATTAATATTAAGTATGGGTCGACGACTTGCAGAAATCAAGAAATCAATTACAAAATCGAGCGAACAAGAATTAAAAATATTGAAACTCAACTCGGACATATTATTCTATCGCGACTTAACAATAGAATTCACTAAGCTTTTTCAAGTAATGTGGAAGTAAATCCTAAAGACGAGGAAAAGAACAAATTAAAGCGATACTGATTAAGAAGTGAAAAAGAGTTAGAAACTAAAATTTAGGAAGAAACAAAAAGTAAAAATGAGGAAGTGGAAATTGAGAAAGAAAATGATCAACAAGATCAAAACTTAGAATATTCATTGATCCCTATGAAAATATCTATAGAAAAGCTACCAGCACCATTTCCTCAACGACTTATACAACATAAAAAAGATAAACGATTTGCTAAATTCCTTGAAATTTTAAAAAAAATTAACGGTAAATATTCACTTTGTAGAAGCATTAGAACAAACGCCTAATTATGTAAAATTTATGAAAGCTTACTTTAAATAAAAAAGAAAATTTACGAGATAATGAAACCATTACGACTTAGTGAAGAGTGTAGTGCGATTATTCGAAAAAGACTTCACGAAAAATTAAAATATCCTCGTAGTTTCACTATATCTTTGCGCTATTGGAGAAAATTTTTATGGAAAAGCTTTGTGTGACTTAGGAACAAGCATCAATCTAATGCTCTATCAATTTTTAAAAGATTAGAATTATGAGAAATTTCACCTACTTCGATAACTCTTCGATTAGCCGATCGTTCCGTGACTTATCACTAAGGGAGTTATTGAAGATGTGTTAGTAAAAGTGGATAAATTTATTTTCTCGGTAGATTTTATTGTTCTAGATATGGATGAAGATAAAGAAATTCCCATAATATTAGGAAGACCCTTTTTAACCACTGGAAAAACTATGATTGATGTTCAGAAAGGAGAATTGACAATGAGAATAAACGATCAAAAAGTAACTTTTAACATAGCAAAATCAATGAAACATCTTGCTTTAGAAAAAGATGATGAATGTTTTCGAATGGAAATACTTGAACATTTACAAAATGAACATTTTAAAGAATATTATGAAGAAAAATTAGAAAAAAATATAGAATTAATTGAAGAAGCAAATAATGAAAAGCTGGATTATATACGGGAAAAATTTGAAATGTTGGATAATATCGAAAACATTGAAAAGAATATAGTTCAGTCAATAATTAGACCTCCTGAACTTGAATTAAAAATTTTACCTAATCATTTAAAATATGCTTATTTAAGTAACCATTAAACCCTACTAGGTTATTATATCAAATTTGAATTGAATGAATCACAGAAGCAAAAATCGTTAGACACATTAAAAAAATATAAAAAGCTTTTGGTTGGACTTTAGCAGATATTAAAGGAATTAGTCGCTCAATCTGTATGCACGAATTATTTTAGATAATGAACATAAGCGAAATCTAGATCCTCAAAGAAGATTAAACCCGATAATGAAAGAAGTAGTCGAAAGAAATATTAAAATGGCTAGATAATGGTATTATATATCCTATTTCGGACGATGTTTAGGTAAGCTTAATTCACTCGTGTTCCCAAGAAAGGAGAAGTGACCGTTAAAGTCTAATGAAAATAATGATTTAACACCTATAAGACAAGTTACTGGATGACGTATATGTATTGACTATAGAAAATTAAATGCAGCCACTAGGAAATATCACTTCCCATTACCATTTCTAGACTAAATGTTTGATAGATTAGCGCGACATAAATATTTTTGTTTTTTAGATGGATATATCGATTATCATCGGATACATATTGCTCACGAGGATCGTAGAAAGCTACATTTACTTAGTTCATATGGAACATTTGCTTTTCGAAAAATACCTTTTGGATTATGCAATGCACCTACAACATTCCAGAGATGTATGATGTCTATATTTAGTAAATTAATTGATGATGAAATAGAAGTATTTATTGATGATTTCTCTGTATTTGGAACGTCATTTGACGCATGCTTGAATCATCTTGAAAAAGTATTAGAAGTATGCGAGAAAACTAACTTAGTCTAAATTGGGAGAAATGTCGATTTATGGTTGCAGGAGGAATTGTATTAGGGCATAAAATTTCGGAAAATGGTATGGAAGTAGACTCGCAAAAATTCAAGTTATAGTTAAATTACCACCTCCAACTACGGTAAAAGGGGTAGAAGTTTTCTTGGACATGTTGGATTCTACAGACGCTATATAAAAGATTTTTCGAAAATTACTAAACCTTTATCGCCAACTTTTAGAAAAGGATAAGAAATTTGAATTTACTAGTTGAATGCCTAAATGCTTTTGAATTATTAAAAGATAAATTAATCACATGACCAATAATAGTTTCACTTGATTAGGAGAAACGCATTCGAACTTATGTGTGATGCTTAGTGATTATGCTTAAATGAGAACGATCTTAAGCAAATGCTATGATAAAATTTTCAAAGTTATATCTTATCTTAAGTAAAACTCTTAATCATGCTTGAAATGAATTATACGATTCATCGAAAAAATTATTAACGATTGTTTATGCTTTTGATAAATTTAGCGCCTATCTAATTGGACTAAATGTATTGTGCATCATCGATCACTCTGCTTATTAAATATCTAATGCAAAAGAAAGATTTCAAACAAGATTAATTAGATGGATATTACTAATGCGAGAATTTGATTTTGAAATCATTAACAAAAAGGGAACTGATAATCAAATTGCAGATCATTTATCAAGACTTGAATATAATGAATTATTTGACACTGATAATGAAATTGACATTTTTCCTGACGAACAGTTATAAAATATAAATGAGTGGAAAATATCATGGTATGCTGACATAGTAAATTATATTGTAAGTGATATTTTACCACCTATGTTAAGCTTTCTGATAACGAGAAAAAATTCATTCATAATGCTACTAACATACTTTTGGGATTAGCTATATTTATATAAGCAATGTAAGGATCTTATAATTAGAAGATGCGTGCGCTTATGTAGAAGCGAGAACAAATCATTTAGAAATGTCGTGATTCGATTTTGGAGGACGTTTTGGAACGGATAAAGCTGCTTATAAAATTTTACAATACTGGATTCTATTGGCCTACTCTTTTTAGAGATGTTTATAGATATATCAAAACTTGCGATAGATGTCAACGAGTAGGTAATATATCTAGAAGAAATTAAATGTCTCTAAATTTTATATTAGAAGTTGAGATTTTTGATGTTTAGGGATTAGATTTTATGGGACTATTTGTTCCTTCATTTGGAAACTCATATATATTAGTTGTTGTTGATTATGTTTTAAATGGATTGAAGCATGAACTTTACTTACGGTGTGATCTTAAGAGTGTTTCGAAGTTTCTAATGAAAAATATTTTTACTTAGATTTGGAATGCGAGAGTGATTATCACTGACGGAGGATCTCATTTTAGAAATCAATATATTCACAAACTAGTAGAAAAATTTAACATTATTCATAAGATATCAACTGCTTATCATCCACAAACCAGTGGATTAGCTGAAGTTTCTAATCGAGAAATTAAACGTATTTTAGAAAAGACTGTAAATTATTAGGCCTTATCTAATTGGAACTAAATGTATTGTGCATACTGATCACTCTGCTATTAAATATCTAATACGAAAAGAAAGATTTCAAACAAGATTAATTAGATGGATATTACTAATGCAAGAATTTGATTTTGAAATCATTAACAAAAAGGGAACTGATAATCAAATTGCAGATCATTTATCAAGACTTAAATATAATGAATTATTTGACACTGATAATGAAATTATTGACATTTTTCCTGACGAACAGTTATATAATATAAATGAGTGGAAAATATCATGGTATGCTGACATAGTAAATTATATTGTAAGTGATATTTTACTACCTATGTTAACTTTGCAACAACAGAAAAAATTCATTCATAATCGTTAAAACATACTTTTGGGATAAACTATATTTATATAAACGAATGTAAGGATCTTATAATTAGAAGATGCGTGCGCTATGAAGAAGCGAAACAAATCGTTTAGAAATGTCATGATTCGATTTTGGAGAACATTTTGGAACGGATAAAGCTGCTTATAAAATTTTACTGATACTGGATTCGATTGAGCTTACTTCTTTTAGAGATGTTTATAGATATATCAAAGCTTGCGATAGATGTCAACGAGTAGGTAATATATCTGAAGAAATTAAATGCTCTAAATTTTATATTAGAAGTTGAGATTTTTGATGTTTGGGGATTAGATTTTATGGGATCTATTTGTTCCTTCATTTGAAACTCATATATATTAGTTGTTGATTATGTTTAAATGGATTGAAGCACAAGCTTTACTCTCGGTGTGATCTTAAGAGTGTTTCGAAGTTTCTAATGAAAAATATTTTTCTTAGATTTGGAATGCGAGAGTGATTATCATCGACGGAGGATCTCGTTTTAGAAATCGATATATTCACAAACTAGTAGAAAAATTTAACATTATTCATAAGATATCAATCGCTTATCATCCATAAACCAAGTGGATTAACTGAAGTTTAATCGAGAAATTAAACGTATTTTAGAAAAGGTCATAACTATCGGGCGCTTATCTAATTGGAGCTAAATGTATTGTGCATATCGATCATTCTGCTATTAAATATCTAATGCGAAAGAAAGATTTCAAGCCAAGATTAATTAGATGGATATTACTAATGCGAGAATTTGATTTTGAAATCATTAACAAAGAGACCGATAATCGAATTGCGAATCATTTATCGAAGACTTGAATATAATGAATTATTTGACAACGATAATGAAATTATTGACATTTTCACGACGAACGATTATATAATATAAATGAGTGGAAAATATCGTAGTATCTTGACATAGTAAATTATATTGTAAGTGATATTTTACCACTATGTTAACTTTCAGACAACGAAAAAAATTCATTCATAATGCTAAAACATACTTTTAGGATGAAGCTATATTTATATAAGCGAAGTAAGGATCTTATAATTAGAAGATGCGTGCGCTATGAAGAAGCGAAACAAATCGTTTAGAAATGTCGTGATTCGATTTTGGAGAACATTTTGGAACGAGATAAAGCTAGCTTATAAAATTTTACGATACGGATTCTATTGGCTTACTCTTTTTAGAGATGTTTATAGATATATCGAAACTTGCGATAGATGTCGACGAGTAGGTAATATAGGTAGAAGAAATTAAATGCGTCTAAATTTTATATTAGAAGTTGAGATTTTTGATGTTTGGGGATTAGATTTTATGGAATTATTTGTTCCTTCATACTAAACTCATATATATTAGTTGTTGTTGATTATGTTTAAATGGATTGAAGCATGAGCTTTACTCTCGGTGTGATCTTAAGAAGTGTTTCGAAGTTTTAATGAAAAATATTTTTACTTAGATTTAGAATGCGAGAGTGATTATCACTCGACGGAGAATCTCATTTTAGAAATCGATATATTCACAAGCTTAGTAGAAAAATTTAACATTATTCATAAGATATCGATTGCTTATCATCCACAAAGCAGGTGGATTAGCGAAGTTTCTAATCGAGAAATTAAACGTATTTTAGAAAAGGCATAAGCTCTAATAGATTAGATTGGTCTACAAGACTAGATTACGCATTATGGGCATATAGATCGCTTATAAAACCCGATTGGAATGACTCACTACAGTCTTATTTATGGAAAAACATCGTACTTACTAGGTTGAATTAGAACATAAAACTGCTGAGGCGATTAAAGAATTTAATTACGATACGAAAGAACCTCAGTGAGAAAAGATTATTGCAATTGAATGAACTAGATGAATTAAGAAATGAATCTTATAATAATGATAAAATTTATAAAGAAAAATGAAATTATGGCATGATCGAAAAATTAACCTGAAGAATTTTGAGCCAGGGCAAGAAGTTTTGTTTTATAATACAAGATTGAAATTATTTGCAGGAAATTGAAATCTCGAAGGTTAGGACGCTTTCATTATAACTCGAAATATTTTCATACGGAAGTATAGAAATTGAAGATCCAAAAACTGGGCATAGATTTAAAGTAAAATGAACATAAATTAAAACTTTATTTTGAAGGAAGAAGACCAAATTTTAAAGAGGTTTTAATGCTTAGTCAACCTGATTACTAACTAAATTAAGTCGAGTGACGACGTTAAACCATGACTTTATGGGAAGCGGCCATAGTAATTATTAATTAGGATACGTTTACTAATATTATTTAAAATTAAAATATAGAATGAATTCTACTCATTTTACTTTTTAGAATCATCACAAATTTGAATCTATACGAAGAACTCAGAAAATATTCAGACCAGAGCGAAAAATTGGGTAATTTACCTAATCTCGCCGACGGCGAGATCGATCTCGCCGACAGTGAGATCGGCGCGCTCAATTTCAGGTTAAATTAATTAAATATCCCGCTGACGGCGAGATCGTTACCGCCGACGGCGAGATAGTTCAAAAATGGTTTTTGTGAGTTATTTTCTTTGTTTTGGACGGTTCTAAGGCCATTCCTCTTTAAAAAAACGCTTAGAACTTCATCTTTACATTATCTTCATCCTTAGAAACGACTAGAGTCCCTCCAAAACAATCTATTATGGCCACCGATCCACTAGAAACCACGAAATGCGGAGTTTTTAGCCGAAGAAAATTCGTCGGTTACGAGGCTCGGCGAATATTCAACGAGGTTTTGATGAAAAAGCGGCCGATTAAGGAGAGAGGATTCGTAAACGGAGGAGTGGAGAATTGCAACAACGATTGAAGAAATGATTGTCCGGCGACGTTGGGAGGTATTCCGCTATACTGACATCTGCTGTAGTCATTCCTGTAGTCGAGGAATTCTATTCTAATCCGCATGCGATCCATAATGGAAGTGTTTACGTAAGAGGCAGATGGGTAACTTTCACTCCTTGGATAAATGAATTATACTCGATTGAAAATACCCCTGTTTGCCACTATTCAAATTTTGTTCCTACAAGATACAACATGAATGAAATGTACAGATATCTGACCGACGAACCTGACGATTGGGAATTACGAGAAGGGTACGTTAGTTTTTCTGCGTCACTTCTTAACCCTGTCTCAAAGCATTGTCATTTTTTATTTCATGAAAGTTATTATCCACTTATGAGGGTAAACGAGGTTTCGAAGGAATGCGCAATTTTAAATTACTCGTATTCGATCTGGATTGCACTATTGATGTTGGATATATTATTGTGAAGTACGCACTAGGATTAATTGTGCATGGGTCGATTCATGGACTTGGACACCTATCAACTATATTTGTTTTATGTAGTCGGTACTAAGTTTCTACGAAGTTTGGGAAAAAGTGTTATTGCCTTGGAAACCATTAGATCCGACGGATATGTTTTCTACATTGGATAATAATGATGATACGATAATTATTTACGATCGAAGCATCCCAAAATAATCCTTTAGTTAAACCCACGGTCGATAGAACAAATCTCATTTTAAGGAAACTTAAAGGATTAGAGAAGGAACTACGAGAATGTGATGAATTCTATTGATAATATCTACGATTTATTCGATCGCATTGATTGGAGAATGAAGGAATGCTTTTGACCATACGGGACATACTGGAGGCAAGTTTTATACAACTATTGAGACGAGAAGGGTGGATTGAAGAAGATTCTATCTGCGAATTCCTTTCGAGTCTTTCTATAATTTATTTGTGCATCTGCGTTCTATTGGAAACATCGAGAAGAGAACAACAGTTCAGATTCAGATGAGTAGCAGAGATTTCTATTCATATTATATGTATGTGTGTTGATTTGAATTTAGTTTTTGATTTAGTTTGAACTTTACATAGATAATCTCAGTTTAGATGAGATTGTATGTTGTTTGTTTAGTATCAGCATTTAGAGTATGTGGTGTGGATTGCAATGCTGAGTTAGATGTGTTTGGGCTAATTTGATAAGTTAATTACTAGTTATGTAGTGTTTGAAGTTTGTAAGTTCATGGATTTCATTTATAAAGTTATAATGTTTGCGTTGTGTGAATTTATGTGTTAGTATAATATCTAATCTTAATAAAATATATATTAATAAATATATCAAATTTAGTGACCAGAATAATGAACAAGGCTTAATCTAGATTAAAAATATTGTAAGAATTAAAAATATTAAAAATTTTTGGAAACCCGCCGACGAGCGAGAAAAGTCCGTTGACAATGAAGAAAACCCAGCTGACAATGAAAAATCCGTCGACTGCAAGATTTTCCGAAACTTTGACCTTGGTGAATTAATTAGCTCACCGACGGCGAGAAATTTCTCGCCGACAGCGAGATCATGAAGCTATCCTTTATTCGACCGTCAGCCGACACTATTCATCGTCTCCTCCTCAAAACTTAAAAAAATCGACTTAGGGCTTGTGGAATCTTGGATTTGAAGCGATTTCAACACATTTTGACACCGGATTTTATCTTCCCTTGGTAAGAGCTTCACTCCTATGTAAAAATTTTTGATTTTCACCATGAATTTCTTCTAAATTGAGGATTTTGGAAAAATTTTGAAATGTGAAGAAAAGAATTAGAAGAAGTTCATGAAACTTAATTTAGATTGATTTTAGTAACTATTGAAGCCAAATCTTAGTAATATTTGGAAGTTTAGTTAAGATTTTTGCGAATTTCACGGATCGAAAATGGCTCACGACAAAAGAGAAGAGTGGATTACGAAGAAACTCGTTTTGTGAATGCGAGGGCACGATCGAGATATTTTCACAATATTCGACGGAACATGCATTCGGGATTGAGTTTTGAAAGTCACGGAGGTGAAGTGGAGCGAATAATTAAAGAAAGATGATGGAAAATTTTTGTTTCATATCTAGCAGACATTATGGAAGTAGTGAAAGAGTTCATATGCAAATCGACTCGAGTCGAAGATGCCTAGGTTAAGGTTAGAGGATTTTTTGTGGAATTCACATATGCAGAGAATAAATGTTTATTACGAGGTAAGAGACTGCACTGAGTGAGTATGATACATTCAAAACTATGGAAGGACCAGCTGGAAGAGGTGATGAGACTTTCTCGCGACGGGAAAGGAGTTTGGAAAATGAAGCGACGAGAATGGGTAAACTTACCTCTTCTATGTTGAATGCATCATCTAAAGCTTGATATTATTTTATTTGTTACTACATTTGTTACCTACTTATCACCATAGTGAGGTAACGAGAGATGAAACGATTCGAATTTATATATTCGGAACCAAAAAATATTAATGTGGGAAGTATAATTTATAAGAGTATATTAGTCACCTCGAAGTGAAAGTGGAGGAGGACTAGGACATCCCTGATGCTTATCTATGCACTCCGTCGATTATGCGGGGTAGAGCGAGAGATGATGAGGAATGGGTGGAGCTTATGAAACTCATTACTCCGGCTAATATTAAGAAATATGAATCCGACGAAGGATGGAGATGCGGAACGAGGGTTACGTGCGTTCTTCGAGTAGAGATATTCCCTCTACTGAGTTATGACCCTCCTCCCTATAGTACTCCTACCCTTCGGGATTTGATGAATGAGATGACCCTTCAGCGGAAGAGCTTTGAGAAAATAGAGGAAAAACTGGAGCATATTGATCAGAGAATCGGAGGCTTGGAAAGAAGACATGATTATGACAACGAGTATCTTTAGAGGCATTCAGAGTATGAGATAGCATATTATGAGGCAGAGAGTCGTTACAGGAGAGGAGAGCTCGATGTAGTATTTCTTGAGTGCCCCCGATATACTCATTATCAGCCTAATCCACCCACTGATCAAGGAAATGATGATATAGCTTGGGACTTTGATGCAAAAGATTAGATGTTATGTTTTGTGTTTATTTGTTTAGTTGTCTAATTCATGAACTTTGATGTTGTGATTGTTTGTATGTTTTTCTTAAATTCAGAACTGATGTTTAGTTGTGAACTTTGATTGTGATATTGTGATAAACATTTGAATTCTGATGTAATATTTAAAGTAGAGTAGTTTTTAATTTTAATATTTTCGAACTGTTATTAAAATCTTGGATTGGATTATTAAAATATATATGGATGTAGTTTAATGTTTTAGTATCAATTATGTTAGTTTTTTGAACTTATTTCAAAAATTTCTTTACTCGAACACTTTCTTAAAAATTATATGTGTAGAAAGATAGTAACGGTACGGAGTTAGTTAAATGATGGAAAGAGCTCTGACGAATTTAAAAGGAGAAATACCTAAAGCTCGAAGGTATGATTTCAATTTACAGTTTATTTTCTTTTCACCCTATATGTAAATAGATAGAAAACTTTAAGTTTGGGGGAGAGAAAAACAACAAATTTAATTATTAAATTGTTCTCGATATACATTTTCAAAATTATTATAAAAATGATTTTCTGTTGTAATTTTAATTCAGTAACTAGAATTAATTTATCTAAATATTATAAAAAGTTGAATAAAATATTTTTAGTAATTAAAATAATTTTATAGATTAAGAAATTTAGTTTAAAAGAATAAGAATATAGTTAACTATTTAAAGTAAGGAAAATTATATTTTAAAATATGAAATTGTTAAATATTTAGTTGAGAAAGAAAAGATTGAAATCCAATAAAGTAAGAACTTTGAAATATATATTAAGGAAATATTTCAAGTTTCAAAATTTAGGAAAGAGGAAAATGAAGTTCAAAATTATTAACAGACTATCCAGATATAGTAATCCTCACTTTAAAAAAAAAAAAAGAAGGCTTGAAAATCAATCCCTGAAAAGAAAAGAAATATATATATATATATTGGATTGAAAATCAATCCAAATGAAAAGAGAAATATAAATGAGGAGAAGGCTTAAGGAATTGTCTTGATCAAAAATTGAGTCATTTGAATTAACACAAAGAAAAACTCAGTTATATTTCTAAACTTATATATATATGGATTAGTATTTTATTGAGTAGTATTTTCATGAAATTCCCATCATCTGAATATTTTAAGTAATTTAATATTTCAAATATAGTCATTCTTGAAATAAATAGAAGACTAAACATTTTAAACTTGATGACTAAATAGCCTTATATCTATAGAATTAATTTAAATATCTAAAAATATTTCTATTAAACTTAACTATTGTATTTATTTAAATCTAATTCATAGTATTTACGAATTAAAACCTTACTACAAATAATCATTACTTTTACGTAGTATTAAAATTACTCGAGGACGAGTAATAGTTAAGTTTGAGAATTTGATCAGCTAGAAAATATATTAAAATTTCATATCAATTTTATATGAAATTGCACTTTAAAGAAATGTATTTTCTTTGTTTTATTGCAGGAATGAAGATTTATAAGTACCGAAGGCAAAAAGCACAAAAGAAGCAAATTTGGAGCAAAAATGACTCAATTTGATGAAAAGCGAATTTTTCCCGAAAGATTTTTAATATATTATAAGGAGCCCGCTGATGGCGAGATCGATCCCATCGACAGCGAGATCGGCGCGGTTAGCTCATCTTTTAGAAGCCGCATGACGGACGGATCATGCCACAGACGGCGAGATAGTTGAATTGAGCCGAATACATTGAACACTGACGCTTTTGAAGAGATGTTTAAACGACCTTTGGAGATTTGACCCTACTATAAATATAGCTGAATTTTAGTCGGTTGTGTGTCGTTACTAGAGTCGGTTTTAGTCATTTGTGTGGAAGTTAAGTGTAATTTAAGAGTCTTTTGAGTGAGTAGATTAAGTTTTTATCATTTTGGTGTCTTGATCTTTGGAAGAAAGAGTCGAAAGGACTTGAGATATGCTTGGAGAAGAATTGAGATAAGAATATTTGTTATTTGTTTGTTAACTTAAATGAAATCCATGTTTTGTGTTATTTTTCCAATGCGTTACGAGTAGTTTCGTAGTCTTTCTCGCTTGTTCTTGAGATTAGTGAAATTATAAATTTAAATAGTTGTGCTCGAAATATGAAAATAGAAATTGTCTTAATCTTTTTACTTAAATCGTAATTTATTTTCAATCCGGCCAATTGATTTGTTAACGTATGTTGAATTATCAATTATAGTAAAGATTACATCCAAGATTCGGGAAATCAAAAGCTTGGAAGGATGGTGCGAATAAATAGGGAAATATTAACTAGCGGGCGTAGAATTGAACGTTTTAGTGTGACTGATTAAAATATTCGATCTGTCTTGTGTTTGAGAAGCTGAAGTGTAGATTTTAGCCTCGGGCGAGGGAACGTGGGAGTTCGAAGTGGCGTCGGTATCCTCCCGACCTAGCATGATTCGATGATCAAACATAAGGCAGTACGTAATATTCTTTCGCACTGGACCAAAGGAGTAAAGAATATGTATGCTCTTATTTAGCACAATATAATTAAAAACTAATTTAAATTTTCATTCACTTAATACTCTAAAACAATGAGAAAGATACTTTTACGAAATCTTATATTAACCTTTTAAGCATTAGTTTATTTTAGTCTAAGTGTTCTAAATTTTCGTATACTTAGATTAATAAGTAAAATTTACTTTAAGTTGTTCTTTGAAATTTGCTTAACTTCACTTGTGGGATCGATATCTGAGGACTACATTAGAGCCGTATATTACTTGATAACGATACATATACTTGCGTAGTATCCACAATATAAACCATAAATTCCATAACAGAATCATAAGAATATATTTAGTGCGGATCAAATTTTTGGTGCCGTTGCTAACTTTTATAATAGTAAGTATAAATATCGAAAAGTAGATCATGAACTCAATCGATGGTTTTCCAAGAGTTAAGTTTGGTTGATCTAGCTTGGGTAAGCTTATCTTATTTGAAGTGTCTTAGATTGATTTATGTCAAACTTAAATTTTGGCTAGTTTCGGCTATCCTAATAAGTTTAAGTTCAATTGAGCTTATTAAACTCAATAAAATTATTTTCCTTAATGTATGGTTACTTGATTAGCTTACCTATGGTTTGATTTTGTCCAAGGTTGAGATTGTAAGTGCTACTCTTTATGGTTAAATGGGTTTGCATACAAGCTTATTATCCACTTCAGTTAAACTTATTGATCCGCATCACATTATTATAAGGCTATCTTTAGTTGCAGACTCCATCATGCTCTTTTATAGACTTTCCTACCATATCAATGAATTTTTAGTGTGTATGCTTAAGTAGTCTCTAAATTTTGATGCATCTGTGAAACCATGAATCATAATTTTTTTGCTAGATTTTCCTTGCCTTTGATTGTATTACTTCAACCAATCGAATTTATGCTCTTTGAGTTCCATATTTGACAAATCGTTGTGAATCGAGTTCCATATTTGACATATCGTTGTGAATCGATGTTGCTGCTGGTAGTCTCTGAAGAGCTTCTATAGCTGCAGTTATTTATTGAAGTGATTATTATTTTGTTTTTGGAAAAGAATGTATGTCTTGGCTTAGAGTCTTAATAGTTCTTAGTAGAAGGTTGTCTTTGAAGACATCCTCTGTATTAATCTGTCTATAAAATTGTTGGGTATATTTCTCTTATTGCTTCAAGGCACATCTAGATCTAAGGAAATCAAACACCCACATAACATTTCAATATCTTGACCCCCAATCATACAATAGTTGCCACTCTTTGTTCATCAGTTCGAATTTGTGCTTAGATTTTGGAATATATTAACTTTTTGAAATTACTGAAAAGTTTTGTGCTTAACTTTGCCACCCCTATGGAAATTATCTCTACACCTTGACAAATCAGACATTGGAATTTATTTCATCAATCCTAAAAGTTCTCCCTCTCCCACCTATTAGTAAAGACAATGTTGAACGCAATGATCTGCATCATGATAATTTTAATGGAAGCATTATGGTTGAAGATGCTTTAAAGAATAAGGTATTTCAAATACTATTTTCTAGATGTTGTCATAATAAAAAAATCATAATTCTGTTGTCAACACTGAGCTATAAGAAAGGTGAAGTCCTTTGTTCTTTGCTGTTGTTTTTCTTGTTTTTTTTGGTGGTGCATCCTTGGCTTTATGCATTATGTATTTGTCCTTTTGCAATTACATTTTTGTGCTTTTGTAATTGTTGGTAATTACCTTTGATGTACTCGTATCATTATTTTATCATAAGATTTTTATTTGTATAGCTACATGGATTGAAGACTCTAAAGGCCTATTTGGTTCGGCTTTTTCGGTGCGGCACAGCACAGCGTCGCGAATCCGCAAGCATATTTTTCGTTTGTTTCGACGTCCCGCTCGCCGCGGGCCGCGAATTCGGCGAAAAGTCGGCAGCTCCTTCTACCCCGCGGCCCGCTTCCTGGATCGCGTTAAGGGCGATGTTTCTACTTCTGCCCCGCCTCGCGAGGCCGAGAGCATTCTCCTCCGTCACATCCTTCGCCGCTTCTGACGACTCCCGCACCGCTACTCCTTCGCCAAAGCCTTCGGCTCCTCCCGATCTCTTGCGAAGCTCGCCGAAGTCGTCGGCTCCTTCTTCCACCTTCGACCGAAGAGCCCAAGCCAACTACTCCTTCCATCTTCTGCTTTGGTCGCTGCCTTCGGTCTGAGCAAAATCGGAATCGGTATGGAGGAGGGATTGATTTTAATTTTGTTAATTTAGGATTAAAATTCATATATTTTTAATTTAACTATAATTAGATGGATTTATATATTAATATTTAATGATTAATTAATTTATTTATAAAGATTTTTTTTATATTTTTAATTATTTGATAAAGATATAAGTAATTACTATTTAATTATTAATAATATAAATTTATTGTTTAAGAAGTAATTTGTTTACTAAAGAAATTATTTTATATTATGTTTTACACCGTTTTATTGAATTAGGTAAAATGATCATTTTTACAGAAAAAACGCTCGCATGCTTATTTTCACGTAATTTGAACTAAACAGAAATCAACTTCACTGCATTGCTTCGCATGGTACTTACAGGGTAGCGCAGTTCACTGAGTGGCGAGAAGTCTGCAACTGCGTCAAACAAGCCCTGAATAGATTGGTTGAAGCTTGATCTATCAATTGGGTAATTAAGGAATCTCTATGATTTTGATTGCATGAGACCAGGATATAGTCAATAGATCGAGTCATTTGGCTTATGATAATGTTGTCTCTATCGACATGTTTAACACTAATTAAGGAATGGCCGAATTGGTGTTATCCCATCACCTAGGTGCCTCTAGAACCTAATTAGGTTGTGTTTGGCCAAGGTTAAAGTTAACGGGCATATTTTATGCCTTGATGATCATCTTTAAATAATATATTGAGGGAAAAAGACACAACTCAAAGATGGACCCAGAAAAGGGTTTGAATCATAAAGAGAAACCAAACAACCATGACTCCCGCAAGATTAGAGTCAAAAGAGGCGAGAATGAATTCATATGATCCGGGAGAAGGGTCATGCTCTAAGTCGTAGACGAAGGTTAATAAGAGAATTTTATGCATTTTATAGTATTTGCAAGTGTTATAAAAATGCTTATTGTTGCTTCGGATGTATTTGGCTCATGAGTAGCTATCAACCCATAAAAATATACATAAATATAAACACACACGTTCACACAGACATATACATTCAGACATACATACACACTTATATATAAATAGAGAATTAAACAAAAAATAAACTAGAAGGAAATTACAAACCAGACTTTATTTATATGAAAATATATTAAACGTAATAGTTAACTTATACTGGTATTACAAAAATTGTTTTACTGATTACAAAGAGCACACGATAAGAATTCTAAAACTTACTTATTCCAATGATACAAAAGTCCTCAATATATAGCTGAAATCGGAGTTCAAAATATTACAAAATATACAAAATAATTAGTAAACAGATAACGGCTATTTGGAGAATATACTATCTACTTTTATTAGTGGAGTTAATAATACCTGACTAAGAGAATTAGTAAAAGATTTCATGATAAAATTTTGGACTTATGGTATTGTTTGTTATTGTATGAGCTTTGATTAGATGGGCTTAGATCACTAATATTTATTTGTATTTGGGTCTCCAACTAATTCGATTTTCTAGGACATGTTATTGTCACTGTTAGCAGTGAAATTGGATATTGGAACACTTTGAAGAACGGCTCTTGATAACTTTGAAGGATTCTTATTTTAATTTTCTATAGGGGGAGAGTAATTCATTTTTAATCGTTCTTGCATTTGCTTAAAATGGAATTCAAATTTTCATTCTTAATTTGGATAGCTGTGTCTTGATATGATCTACTGCTGGAGTTTATTTTTATAATTTTTTTCTATTTTAATTTGAAACCATCATTTACTTAGAAATTGCCTCTACAAACATAACTGATTAAAAGAAATTATTTTGAGTTTAATATTTCATGACTTTATTTATGCACTTGACGAGCAAATAAAAAGAGAGTAAAATATTGTCCCTGACTAAGCTGGTTCGGTTTGATTGCCCTCATCTTGAGTTATATCTCTAGCCGTGCAATGTATTTTTCTTTGGTTAATTTGGAAAGGATGTCAAGTTCTATCCCAAAATAGTTTTACTAATGAAGGAATCATTTTCGTTATTTTTTATGTATTACATCTTTAGCAATTATGAGCATCCTCGAATATTTTTTATATTTGACTAAGAAAATGGCCCTTATCAAATTTATCTTGAGTTATATCTCTAGCCGTGCAATGTATTTTTCTTTGGTTAATTTGGAAAGGATGTCAAGTTCTATCCCAAAATAGTTTTACTAATGAAGGAATCATTTTCGTTATTTTTTATGTATTACATCTTTAGCAATTATGAGCATCCTCGAATATTTTTTATATTTGACTAAGAAAATAGCCCTTATCAAATTTATCTTGAGTTATATCTCTAGCCGTGCAATGTATTTTTCTTTGGTTAATTTGGAAAGGATGTCAAGTTCTATCCCAAAATAGTTTTACTAATGAAGGAATCATTTTGATTATTTTTTATGTATTACATCTTTAGCAATTATGAGCATCCTCGAATATTTTTTATATTTGACTAAGAAAATGGCCCTTATCAAATTTATTGAGATTTTATCCCACAATTTTATTGAAAAATGTTATTTTACATAGAATGGAATTAGTCTTTATTCTTTGTGTTGATTGATTTTATATATGACAATATATGATATAGGCTAGTCAAATTTATTATTGTATAAAATTTTAACATATATTACTTGTATAAAGTTTTTTTCATAATTATTTCAATTGAAATATGCTCATATAAAAATTGACTAATGAGAAAAAATTTATATTTAAATTATAATTAAACTAGATTAATGAGAAAAAAAATCATATTTTAATTTCCCCAAAATTCTCTCCCTATTTCGTCTTTTTTGGGGAATCACGTCAAGAGCCAACTGGATTCATTAGTCTACTTGCAAGTACTTAAGTGGCAATTGGAGCCCAACAAATTCATGTTGCCGGAAGAATCAACTCAGAAGGCCTAAGCTCTCTAAGCTTTTGAAGTTCATCTACAGGTGTTTGATAGGTTTAGATCTGTTTTGTAGGAGGAATCACTGAAAGACAGCAATTTGTGATCATTGAGAGAGTAATTGTAGCATTCTCGAAGAAAAAGGAGAGCATTCTTGACCAAATTTGTCAATCAATCTTTTTAAATTGCTAAATCCAAAATTCTTGAACTAGAACTCGAGTCTAGGATTCTTAATCCTTGGGGTTTCCATCTTTTTGGATGATATTTTTGTAGTTGAAAACCACAAATAGAACTGTAGAGGTAGTGAAGGAGCCAAACGTGAATAATGTTTGAGAGTGAAGAGGAAGTCTCTTTGAATTGTCTAACATGTTTGATACTTTGTGGAATATGGTGTTGCAATGAACCTGTAAATGGGGGCTAAATCAGATTCAATTTGAACTTAACATCTCTATTCTTTTTTTCTCCTTGCCTTATTTACCCATTGCAGTATCTATATGTGTGTGTGTGTGTCTATATATATATATCTGATTGTGCATTATATGATAGAATATAGGAATTTCCCGATGCAGGGGAGCGGGAGCTCGGGCGATTTCGGGGGCGACAGGGGCGCGATCCTAGGGTTTATCCATGGCTTCGGCGGTTCTTCTCGGCTTGCCCGGTGAGCTCTCTCCTCCTCCTTGTTTCGCTTAGCTTCGCATCTACTATTTCGGCGGTCCATCGGCTTCAGATTTTCAGTTCTTCTGCGATTTGGGGCTTCCGGTTTTGTTGGAGTCGGGGCTCCTATCGTTGGCTGGTGTTTTCGAGGGCCTTTGGGAGCTCTCATTTTGGTTTTTCTGGTGATTTGTTGGCTGTTTGGGTACTGCATTTGTGTCATTTTTGTTGAAGGATGGCCACGTCGTATGCTGCGACGGTGGCGGGACATCCCATCTCTGGAGGGGGCAGCCACTCCTGTTACTTCCCACAAGCATTTCATGATGCCCTTGAGACGGGAGGAGGTGATTTTACCTTCATCAAAAAATTAGGGAGGAAGAACGGCAAGCCCGCTCTATTTCTTACCAAGGACGAAACAAATATTCTTGCTTCAGCATGCCGTTATCATCTGATTGGTAAATTTTCATATGGGCATTCAAAACTTGAGTTGATTCGTAAACATTTCGATGCATTTAAGCTTACCGACAAATGGAAGATCAGATTATTAGATGACAGACACATCCTCATTCAGTTTTCAAACGATGCTGACTGTACTAGAATTTTTGCATAAAAATTTCTAAAAATAGAAGGTCGTTTTATGAAAACACGAAAGTGGTCAGTCGACTTCGACCCGCAATCTGAGTCTCCAATCATACTGGTTTGGGTTACTTTCCCTCGTCTCAAGACGCATTTATTTAATTATGAAACTCTGTATATGCTGGCTTCGGTAGTTAGGAAACCACTAAAGGTGGATACACCTACACTTGAGGTCGATAAACCTTTTGAAGTCTGTATGCTTGTGGAACGAGATATCACCAAATCTTATCCGGATGCTATTTGGATTGGTCCTCTGTATTCTCTTTTTCCTTTGTTTATTTTGCTGATTATGGGTAGAGCTCCAACTTCGGGGCCCTCTCATACTAAAATATATATATATGTATATATATATATATATGTGTGTGTGTATATATATATATATATGTGTGTGTGTATGTATGTATGTATAAAAAATATATATATCCGCTTGAGTGCGTGCCTTAGCTCATTGGTTGCGGCCTTTGGTGTAAGTCCCTCGGGTCAGGGGTTCGAATCCCACCCATGACGGGTGGATTTGAATAGCAACACAAGACTGGAAGAGGGATCTGCTCCTCGGTCAGTTTAAAAAATATAGGGATTTATCGGCGGTCTTCGACTACCGATCAATCTTTGAAATATATATATATATATTAAAAGCCTTAAGGCCATTTCCATTAAGATAAAAAGGGGGTTACAAAACAAGTAGTATGAGAGGGCCCAATGATGGAGCTCAACTCATAAGAAACAAAGAATAAAAAGCTGAAAAAAAATACAAAAGATAGGACAAAAATAAAACTTACAACTAAAACTTTTCCAGTGGACGAGGTCTCGAGGCACTTACTCTTCATGGGTTCTTGTAGCGCATTCGATAATCGAGCTGCAGGTGATTCTCCAATTACTGGGAGAGACTAAGGTGTCATCCATAAGATTCCCAAGTAGCATAGTACCCCAGTCTTCTTCTTCCGCCTGGAGTTATACACTTGCCACTGATCCTCCGAAGGGTGAGCCTTCTGATCCGAAGTGGGAGAGGCTGCTGCAGTGATTGGTTCCATGACCGCCTGAGCGGTTTGCACCACAGGAGGAAGGGCCACCCTTCCAGCTTGTTCAGTAACCACGGTAGCCACCGGGGTGGCAATTGGTACAACCTGCTGAGGAGTCTTCCTAACAGCCTTCTCAACAGAGTTTGAGTTGTTGAACACTTTCTCAACATCAGCTAAAGAAGGCCCAGAAGCTTTTTTCCTTGAGGGAGGATGCAGCCTATAGCAAGTGTCCCTAATGTGCCCGAAAATTTTGCAATACTGGCAAAAAAATGCCTGTTCTCCACCACCTCCTGCCAAAACCCATTTTCGCCATCCGTGATCCAAATTTGATCCACATCGGGGAGAGTAAAATCCCTCTCCACCTGGACCACTGTCACTGCAAGGCGAGGCAATATCAAAGTAGAGTGAATCGACTACGAGAGAAGTAGCGAAACATGTGATGTTATATAAAGCGTATCATTCATACAAATGAAAGGGAGTCCGGAAGTTTGAACCACATAGGAACGGCGGAGGTTACTTAGATGGGTCAAAATCGAGATCCAGTTTGATAAGTTTCATATGGTGATGACACACAAAACGAGTCTTGAGCAAGATTCTAGCATAATCTTATTCATTTGTATTCTAATAAGTAAATGTACGTCAATCTAACACTCCCAACTTCAGTACTCCGATAAAACTCGGATCAAGTAAAAATTTTCTAACTAAATCCATCTTGGGATGACCAACTGGAATTTCCAGTTAAAGTGAAGCTTAACGTCGTTAGAGAGAACGCCCATTTCACGTGAGGTGAAAATAACGACGGGTTTCCCATCTTTAACACCTATCAACCTGATAAAAGCACCCTGCCTTTTTCCAGCCACAGTATCATGATACTCTTGTGGAAAATAGAGATGATCAAAATTTTTGTGGGAGTTGCTGCTCACAGCTCCAGCATAAGACGCCTTAGCTGCCATGAAGACAAACACTAACCAAGAAGCAAACTCACAGTCGCCGAATAGAGAACTGTACGAGCGGCCCCTTCAGTCACCTGCAGAAGGGCCGCAAGGAGGACAACGCAAGGAACGTAGCAGAGCAGTAGACGAACGGTGTCGAGCAAGGAAACGTAGCAGGCGCAGTTGTCGATCCGAGAGAAGCGTCGCAGAAACGATCACAGCAGACGACGCGAGCACCCAGTAGACGTCGAAGAGAACCAGACTGCACGCGAGCTCTACTGCTAATCGACCCCTCTACTCGATCGTCGGGCAGAGCGGCAACCAGACCCGCGTTAGCCAGCAAACGGAGCACCGGAATACCGCGCCAGACCAGTACTCGTGCTCCAGAGGCGAAGCAAGCTCCAGCGACGAGTGCTCCAGAGACGACGACACCGGCTCCTGATGGTCGTGATCGACGAAAGAACCAGGGTTCGCCATTTGGGCGAAACCCTAGCAGAGCGTAAACGAAGACGCCCCGCCATTACAATTATATATATCCGATTCATTGATGGTCTGGAATGGCATGTTTTTATGCTTCTTGCTAAACTGTGGTGTATATTACGTTAATGAAAATTTTGGCGTTTTTATACTTACTGATTGTATTATGTCATTTATTTTTTACTTCAGTAGCTCTTCAAAATGTGTGTGACACTTTAAACTCCTGATCTAGATTGTCTACAGAGTCCAATGACGTTGAACTACCAAAATAAACCTTTTTTATTTAATTAGATTGCATGCTATCTAAATCATACACAATGATCAAAAGGATTCATGTCATGATTTTTTTTTTCGACAAGTTTTACGCTGATTGTCAACTACCTAACGCAACCCTCCACTTTTCACATCCGGGCTTGGGACCGGCAACGGCAGTGTTAAATTGATGTGTCATACTTTAAAATTATGGGAGAGGGTAATTGAACATAGGTTAAGACGTATTACGAAGATTTCTCATAATCAATTTGGATTTATGCCGGGCAGGTCTACAATGGAAGCTATATGTTTATTGAGAGGTTTGATGGAGAAGTACAGAGATAATAAGGAGGATCTACATTTGATTTTTATTGATTTAGAAAAAGCTTAGAGAGTCCTTGAGAAGAAAGGTGTTGATATGACTTATATTCAAGTCATTAAAGATATGTATGCTAGAGCTGTTACTTGTGTTCGAACTGAAGGAGGATTGACCAAGTATTTTACTATTTCTGTTGGTTTACATCAAGGATCGGCTTTAAGCCCATATCTTTTTGCTTTATTTATGGATGGTCTTACTTGGGCATTTACAAGAGGATGTACCTTGGTGTATGCTTTTTGCTGATGATATCCTCCTTGTGGATAAGACAAGAGAAAAAGTCCAGGAAAAACTTGAATTATGGAGGTCTACATTGGAGTCTAAAGGTCTTCGTTTGAGTAAAACTAATACTGAATACATGGAATGTAATTTTAGTAATAGTAGGTCTAGTGACAGCAGTGTAACTTTGGGTGATCAAATTATTAAAAGGTGTGATCGATTTAGATATCTCGGGTCCATTGTTCAAAGCGATGGTGATATAGATGGGGATGTTAATAGTAGAATTCAGGTTGGTTGGTTGGTTGAAGTGGAGGAATGCGTCCGGCCTATTGTGTGATAGAAAAGTACCGCTTAGACTGAAAGGAAAATTTTATAAGATGGTGGTGAGACCTTCAATGCTCTATGGTGCTGAATGTTGGCCTTTAAAAGAGAAGCATAATGTTAAGTTAAGTGTTGCCGAGATGAGAATGATTAGGTGGATGAGTGGCTTTACACTTAGAGACAAAATGCGAAATGAATATATCCGTAAAAGGGTTGGAGTTGCACCGGTGACGGATAAAATTAGAGAGAGTCGCCTTAGATGGTTTGGTCACATTAGACGTCGACCACCTAATGATCCGATTAGGAGAGTAGATGTTTTAATTACAACTTATGTTAAGAAAGGCAGAGGCAGACCTAGGAAAACTTGGGCTTATTGCATAAAAAATGATCTTAATTTATTAGAATTAAACGAAAATTTGACACTAAATAGGACGCAATGGAGAAAAAGGATTCATGTAGCCGACCCCACTTAGTGGGATTAAGGCTTTGTTGTTGTTGTTGTTGTTGTTGTTGCATGCTATCTAAATCTGATTAATTCACGAGGAAATCATGGTTTCCTTGGAACGCCTATTAGTTTCTTCTTGTTGTGCGAAGAGCATTCTTTGTTGTGCTCCAGCTAATGTCATCCTAAATACCTCTGTAAAGTTGAGTTTGCTATACAAAATAAACTTTCTTATCTAAAGAATACTTTATGGTGCAGAGAAATTAGTCAGGGCCAACAGGCAATTTGATGCTGTGCTTGCCCTTGAGGTATGTAATGTCTAAGAGGTGAGGAGTCTGTTTTTTGTTATTTGGGGCAAGCTTTTTAGCCTTTAGTTGACACTTTAAATTTTCTTTTAAATTATTTTGGAAATTTTACATACGTAGCACAAAATATCTCCTTTAAATTATATTGGAAAATTTACATATGTAGCACACAATACTTTTGTATTTACATATTTCATACCTAAACTTTCATATTTACATACATAGCACTTGGTTCGTTAAACTTTTGTATGAAAATGTGTATGACTTATATAAAGTGATAATAGTGCTATTTTTGACGTCATATGAAAGATTTGAGAGCTGTGTATAACTGTGAAGGTTTAGGTGTGAGATATTTAAATACATAAGAATTATGTGCTATGTATGTAAATGCGTATATTATTTTTTGAAATGGTTAATGGCACATAATTGATTCCTTATTGAATCCAGCAATGTTGTTGTCATGATCGCTGAAAATATTAATAATTACAGGTAATTGAGCACGTCGCTGATTCCTCTGATTTTTGTGAGTCACTTTCAGCTTTAGTGGCTCCGGGAGGAGCCACTGTGATATCTACGATCAACCGCTCTGTGAGGGCATATGCTACTGCAATTGTTACTGCAGAATACCTCCTTAATTGGGTATGATGAAATTACTAGAAGCACAAAGTTTAATTTAGACGTAAATCTACCCTAATATGCCTGTTAGGTTTTCATTCATGGTTGTGCTTAAACTACTAGGATCACATGTTTGCTGACAATCTATTTTTTTCTAAACTGATTCAATGCTGTATTATTTCAATAATATTTGTAAGGTTTTTAGGTGAAGCAATTGTTAGTTTCAACTTGACTCGCTGAAATAATATGGGATTTTTTTAATGTTATACATTTTAGTGCAGGCATATTTAAATCATTCATGAGTTACTATTGATTCTAGAATTGCTGTTGGGAGTGAACTTTGGCTATTAGAATCTCTCTTTCTCTCTCTTAATTGAATACCTTCATGTATGCTTGCACAGGATCAGAAACTTAAAATCTCGTCTTTCTGCGTTTGATACCTTTGGGAAAATATCCCATGGCTCTAGCACATGTGTGTGCATGTGCACGCCCGCGTGGTGTGTGTGTGTGTGAGAGAGAGAGAGAGATTATACTATTACACAAAATGTTAGGGCCGTCAAAAAATTTATTTGAACTTGCTTTTATCCAATTGTTCCATCAACATCAAACTTGTACGAGCACTTAATATAGAGGTGTACATTATTATAACACATGCATATTTTTTTTTTGGCATTATTTGAATTTATTTGTTTTTCTCTTATAATGGCAGCTTCCAAGAGGAACTCATCAATGGTCCAAATTTCTTACACCAGAGGAACTTGTGCTGATTCTACAAAGAGCCTCAATCTCGGTAATTCTATTACACTTTAATCAACTCATAATGTTTCTTTTATTCTTCTCTTTCTTGATTTGTTGATACTTAGTTTTTCAACATAGTGTATAGATTTATTTTATATATTTTATTGTTCATGTCCAAAAGTCTATTCGCTATTGTACATGCTATTTTAATTGTCCTGCTTTAATCATTGCTTAATCTATTTTTCTATAGTTGGGCTTTACATTTATTATAATCTTTTTTATTTTGCCAAGCTAAATTTTTGCTTATTACTTGGATATATATTTGAGTGCGTTAACGATTAAAATGCATGATTTACAAAACGACAGCTCTTTAAATAATACAACTACAAAAGAAATAAATACATCTTGCTTCTTACCTATATATTCAGTACATACTCTAATTTTTTGTCATTTTCTTTTACATTTCAATATTTGTGCATCATGTTTTATCACTGGGCATTGTATTCTGTGCTTAGGTGGAAGAAATGGCAGGGTTTGTTTACAACCCTTTGACTGGCGAGTGGTCTTTGTCAGACGACACTAGTGTTAATTTCATTGCATTTGGAGTTAAGGGAACTTCTCTAACCATTTAATTTAACCAACTTGTCCCTTTGAGATAAATGCTTTCTTTTTTTCTTTTTATTGTACTATAATAATTTCTGTATTTTATTTGGTTCTTAAATGCACCATTGCCATAAATGTTCCATATCTTTTTTCTTCTATTTATTTAATAAAGTGATTGTGTTCAAAATTTAAGATTTTTTTTTCTTTAGTTGTCCAACATTTTGATGTCTAAATGTTGATAATTTCAAATTATTTGAAATCAAATACATTTGTAGTTAACATATTAAATGCATTAGTTATTTTAGTTGATGAAATGTAGGCATAAAACTAGATTTTATTGAAGGGTTCTTACATATTGCATGTTCAATGTTTGTAATATTCATGTTTGGTAAGATGCAAATGTTTTGTGAAAATTGGTGGCATTTAATAGCCTTGTAGCTATTATTTTGTAGGTGATATTCAATAATCTTTCTTTTAAAGGTTATGTAAAAAAGTTAAGGTTCAATGATGCAAATATAGGAAGAATAGTTATTTCATTCTACTTGAAAATTTACTTCTTTATCTTTATAAACTTGTACATTCAGGCAAGAGCACATTGTTAGTATTTTAAAAACAAGACTGGCAAATTATTGGATTTGAACAAATTTCAAATGCACAGTTTCATGTATTGTTCGACCTTGCTTGCCAACACGTCGTTGGCCACCTGTTTGTTGACTCCACCTATCATCACCGGTCATTCACCCGTGCACCTGCCATCATCTTTATTATCACCATTGACTATCACTCATGATCATCCTCTACAACAACCTATCTGACAAACATTGTCGTCGTTCGAGTTCACTGGTCGTCAGCCTTCTTGCAACCGGCCTCCGCCAACCACCATGTACTCTCTTCTCTACTGTGCCAATTATTTGACCACTGCCACCATTGTTCGTCTGTTGCCACTTGCTCATTATGCTATGCATTAATTTTAGTTTATTTCAAATCAATCAAGAAAAAATGAGTTCTTGCATTTTTTTTATTCTGAATAAAATAACTTTTAAGATATTCAAAATACAATACATTCATTTTGCATTGCATCATTTAATATAATCTAAGGGCATAATAAAAAGAAAATAACAACTTTAATGAGCATTATAATATTATCATATTAAATTTATTAATTTAAAAAAAATAAATTTGGCTTAGAAGGCACATACACTATATAAAATTAAACGTTCATAAATTTACGAATGTAGAAGCATGTTATTTTCTTGTTTGATTTAAAATTTTATAAAAATAGGCATTTACTCGTAATATTATAGGTTTCGGGGAAGAGAAAAAATAACATAGATAATATTTGTATGAACAAAATTATGCATTTTAATATTCTAAAAATTATTGCATATATTTTATGCATTTCAAAATATACGAAATGAAAAAAATTAGCAAGGATCATTATTAAAAACTTAATACAATTAATAAACTATATTTAATTATTTTGGATTTTACTTTAAAGAATTTTATCGACAGGTCAACCTCATTGTGTCGTATCATCTAATATATCTCTAATATTAAATTTAAATGAGTTTATTTTCTTATAATTTAGAAGTGATTATTGAAATTCAACCATGCACCTTTACAGGGTAACGAAAAATATTAAAATATCAAATATCTAAATATAACATATCAAAATATCTCACATTAATAATTTCAGCTGGTTCTACTTGGCTTGAGTTTAAAATGTGATATATATACTTTTTTATGTAGTCTATTGGATCTAAATTTGTCCATAAATTTATGTTAAAATGACAATTAGAGCCTTAGCTCTATGCAATTAGTTTGACTGATATGTAGTTATAAAAGCCAGTTAAATTTTTTATAAAAACGTGCCTTAAAATTCTTTATAAGCACTAGAAAAGCGGAGGATGATATGCTGCTAAGAATGAAATCCATGATGAGAACAGTTTAAAAATTTATTGAGAATTTCAAAAAACTTACAAAAAAAGTTATAGAAGGGTGAACAACCATAGTTAATGATGAGTATTTCTTGATGAAAATAAAATATAAAGAAAATAGTCATGACCATTTGTAGAACCGAAAAAAAAAAAATAGTTCTCTCACATCTGCAAGAAAGAAACACAACACGTGAAAAGAAAATTTAATAAAAATAATAGCAGAGCCGCATAAAAAAAAAGAAATAAAAATGATTAATTTTTTTTTCTTTTGGGAAAAGTTAAGGGTCACACCCAACATAAATTAAAAGAAAAAGAAGAGAGTTGCAATTCGAGGACTCAAATTACAACTCACTAGAAGAAAAATAAAACACCAAGTAAAAAACATACTCTCTAAACTAAAATAAAGTAGGAGCACAACACAAAAAGAAAAATCAACTATAACATAAGCACCCAACAATAACAAACGGCTATAAATACCAACAAAAGAGAAAAAAATCATCAATAACATTTGAATGAACCTCAATAGTGATCATCAATATCACCATAAACAACAACATTCAACTCCAAGAATAACAGCATGAAGCAGGGAGAGACCACATAAAAGATAATCCCCTGAAACAATGAATTTCAACAATCCTACAAAATACCAAAAACAACAACATGACGAGATCTAGAAAAATAAGCTAACAAGCTAAAAAGTCAAAACAACAAAACAATAGAAAAAATTAGACTTTCAAAAGGAAAACACTAATTTTATAAAACACAAACAGAGCTAAGAGCATACCTGCAAAAAAACATTAAAATTTTATTCTAGTCTTTGAATATATTCAAATCTAAAATAATTTCAATATTAAAAATTTAATTAATTTTTAATAAATGGTTGGAATTCATCAAAGTTTATACTAATCTCAAACTAAATGGAAAAATCAATCATGTATCTGAACTAACCAAACAAATAGAAGATTATCCAATCACCACAAAAAAGAAAAAACAACTAAACAAAGATAACCAAACACCAAATGCATGCAATCAGTAAATAACCACATGATGTGAGGAGAATGTCCCAAACAAGCCAAAACATAAACCAAAACAGATAAAGAAAAAATCACATAAAAAAACCAACACAATAGACATAATCTAAACCAAACAAGATAGTCATCATGAAATAAGGAGGAATTACAAAAAAAGCCTGACCATCTGGAGTAGATGAAACTACCCAAAACATCTAGAAAACTCAAACTCAAACATTGAAATTTCATTGTTATCTTTCAATGATTCAAATCTAAAAGATATAAAATAAGAAAAAAACTGTTGAATTTAAAAAAAAAAAAAAAAAGCCAATAAAATTTCAAAAATCAAACCAATTTCATACAAAAGTAAAAATCAACATGCTAACAAAACATCCCAACAATCAAATAGTATCCAACCACTATAAAACAATCTTAGAAACATGAAATAAAATAATAAAATCGATAATATCAACATCCAACAAGAAATGCTAGACCATAAAACAATCATAGAAAGAAGAGAGATAATCTAACAAGCTGAAAAATAAACCAATCAGATAAAGAAATAACCTGAAACCAAAATCCTCAACATGTAACAAAGAAGAATCATTGAGAAAAATCCAACCAAGCGATACAGAAAAAGCCCATCAAAATTGTAGGAAAACTCAGACGGCATAACAATATTTTCATCCAAGTTTATGAATGAATTAAAATTAAAAAACAATTGAATTTTATTTAAAGAAAATAATAACAATAAAGTTAAATCCAATCTCATTAAAATGAAAGTAATAAGATATAAAAACTCACACACCAAATCAAAGATTAAAAGCCATAAAACTCAATAACAAAGTCATGAATATTCATATTTTCATTTTATGCATTTATTAAAAAAACAATCTAATGAATATTATGAATAATCAAATCAATAGTGAAAAGTTATTCTTGAAGATTTTAGAGTTTTTATCAAATCAATTGTAATACGCAACAATTTGCAAAACAATAATATAAAATATTTTCTGGATTTTACATGAAATATTATTAGAGTGATAAAGTACTTGAAATATATTAGAATGTTTAATAAAGAAATCATCATTCTGAAAACAAGTATTGAAAAGATAAAAAAAGAAAGGTCATTCAAAAAAGAGATGTTCATGGTTTTCAAAATTATTAGAACACAAAACACAAATTATTAACATTAATACCTCTTAAGATAAGAATATCACAAATTTTTAACTTTATGTATGATCCTCTAATAATGAAAACCAATTTAGTAAATAAACCTTTAAACCAAATAAGTTTAAACTAATTACTACATGTGAAAGACTCATATAGCATGTGACAACAAATATTAGTATTATTCTAAAGACAAGAAAAATCATGAGATATGTGAATATTACCAATAACATTGATACAAAAATCAGGAGCATTAACAAAGTTCAATAAAATCCAAAATTTATTACACTAGACATCACCAACTTTAGCAGTGAAAAGAATATGAAAGTAGGAGAAAATAATACCACCAAAATACTATTTAAAAATAAACTATTAAACTAAAGATCATAAAAAGAAAAAAATTGACAATTATTAATAATTTTAAAAGTTAAATAAAGTTTTGACCTTTAGAAATGTTAAGTAAATCTTTCCAAAAATAGTAGGGCCTATGATGAGAATTGAACAAAAGCGAATCATAATGATTGAAACACCATTTGGATAGTAGAGAATTAGAATTATAAAATCTCAAAAATATTTTAGAATTGCACGTAATATTTATGGCACTAAAGAAGAGAGCTCTAGACCATCACTATGATTTGACTTAATAACTTCGTCTCAAGCAATAGCATGAAGTTTTTTTATCAATTCATTATTATGAAGAAAATTAGAGATTATAGAAGATATTTTTTCCTCAATCATTTATGTTAAACTGTAGAATGAGATCAATAATAAAGATAACTCTAAATAGTGAATTTAATAAACTAGAGCTTACTAATGCAAGATAGAATTTTTTGCTTCTAACCTACCAACCAACAATGAATTTTATCAGTAAGTAAATGAAAATAAGAAATAACAACCTTAATAGGGATACCTAGATAATTCTAGGGAAAAAGTTTTAAAGAAAAAAACTACATAAAGATGAGATATTGTGTTGAGTAGAAGCATCCAATGATTTAAAAATAGCAAGAGTTGATTTAGAAACATTAATGTATAGATTCGATGTTTTATTAAAAGTATCAAAAATATTATCAAAGAAACTAATAGAATGAATATCAGTTATATCAAGAATCATTATATATCATAGATTAAATGAGAAAATTTCAAACTATATCTGATAAAATTCTATTCAATCATAACTTAAAAGGTATCTATAATAATAACAAATAGATAAGGAGAAAGATGACATCCTTGCCTCAAACTAATGGAGGTAGAAAAATAACATTTTAATTCACTATTTATGTTGACAGAAGAATTAACATCAACAATGTAATCATATATCCATTTAATGAAAATGGGAGAAAATCTAAGAATTTTCATCATTTCAAATAAGAAGTCTCAACTAACCTTATCAAAGGCTTTAGAAATATCCACTTTAGCTCAAAATTGCCGAGAATTAACACCATAAAGAAATTCATTGGTAAAGATGATATTATGAGCAATAGCCAGATTAATAATACTAAAAAAACAACTTTATGTTTATAGACTAAAAAATAAAACGATTACTTTATAAATAGTATAACATAAAGATATTGGTTAAAAATCAGAAAAAAAGAATTAGCAACATAATTTTTTGGAATGACGACAATAGCTGTATGTTTAATTTTATGATGCAATTTTGAATAATTATAGGAAAATAATTAATAGCTTTAATACAATAAGACCCAATGATGCCAATATTCTAGAAAAAAAATTGGAAGTTTACTCATCCGACCTTGGAACTTTACTAGATCCAATAGGGAAAAATATTCTTGATATCGTTTTACAAAAAAGATTGAGCTAAAAGGAGTCCTCTTAAAAAATATGATTATTTATAGGGAAAACATAATTCGTAATATCAACATTTTCATAATTATAATTTAAAAATAGGAGTAAAAAGAGTAGCTTAATGAATAATATCATCTTGATTATGAATATAATCATTGTCAACGAAAATTTTCTTATAAAAGTTTGGGTTATATCTAACTTCAGTTCTTTTAGAAAGAAAATTGACATCATCCTCAGTCCTCATCTTTATGTTACTATGACTAATTTGACTCTTTGTTTAGCTCATTGATAATCTTAAATAGTAACATTAGAAGTACTTTTAAGTCTATTGGAGGCATGAGCAAGAAAATCGTTAGATAGAGATTATATATCAAGCTGAGAAGAATCAAATTATGCCTTTCCTTAAGCTCTGGAATATTTTTAGATAATACATTATAAAAATTCCAATGCCAACTCTTGAGAGCATATTTAACATTATGAAGTTTATTACAAAGTGAAAAATAGGATTCCCTTTAACATACACCTTCCAAGCAATATCAACAACTTGATAAAAATTATGTCAAAGGGTCCAAAAAAATTTTAAACATAAATCTACAATATAAATTTATGCTTTTTTCCCAAAAGAATAAAAAAACATAATTGGTGATGATCTAAAGAATAAACACTTTAAAACTTTAAAATAGGACTAATTAAAAGCATTAATCCAAAAAAATACAAAAAATTCTATCTAGAAGACATCTGTCGGCTAATTTTTTTTCTTGAAAATAAAATTTTAAAATTTAATTTAATGTAATAGGTAAAATATTTTTTTTTATTTTTAAAATGATGATATATTTTTATTTTGAAAATAACGAGATCAGATAGATCTCATATGTCAAATAGTTTAAATAGTTGGGCACGATACTACAAGTGACACATCATCCCAAAAGATGAAGCATCTACCACTTGTTAGTAGAACTAGCTATCTAAACTTAAAAGTTTATGACTACTATTTTGCTTCTGCGTATTTTATAGTCGACAAATTCCACCTGTCTAATGCACGATTAGGCGAGGTTTAGATTAATACGGGTTCCTAATTACTCATAGAGCGAGCCCATAGTTAATTACATCTTAGGCGACCGAAGTCGCACAGAAAACTCTCGATAAGGATCGTAGGGCTTCGCCTTGAGAATATCGACGTTCGAGTTTTCACGATTGGTTGTAGAAAAATCAAAGGGAATGGTTCAATATGGAACAGTTATTTTCAGAGTCCAAAGGTATGAAAAGTAGGAGATGTCGAAGATACTGAAGGAACTTCAGTTACATCTCAAACTAACCTATGATTGGGCTTTATATCTTAAAAAGTGAAATTGTGTTTATATTTTAATCTTGCAAATTATTTAGATGTTTTGGGATTTATATTTACATGTCATATGTAAATAACCCAAAAAAATGAGAGGATTTATGTCGTGCCAAACGACAACCTCGGAATCCTAAACAGTTTAGGATTTATATCGTACGATGTACGATCGTACTAAGTCCTAAAAGATAGTGTGAGGGTTTATGTCGTACCAAATGACAACCTCAACGTCCTATAGATGTTATTTAAATCTACGAACGTCCGATCGAAGACCTCTCATTCGTCCTCTGTCATCTCGTCTTGAGAAAGAATAAAGATAGGAGAGAAAAGAGAAGACCATGCCTCGAACGGCCTATCCTAAGGGTATATGCGAGGCAATAATTAAAATAAACATGTATAATAAAAAGGAAATAATCATGCCCTAAATGGCCTATCCTAGGGGTATGTACGGGTATGCTGAAAGACAATAATCAAAATAAACATGTGTAATAAAAAGAAACTAACCATACCACTAGATGGCTTATCACAGGGGTATGTATAAAGAAAAGTATGAATACGGGTAAATATATACAAAAGTAAAAGAATGCATGTAATAAAGAAAGTAAATGAACTGTATAATAAAAAAATGTGTACACAGCCAACTCAGTCGATGCCTCGGAAGCAAGCTAATAACTACAAGTAGCTATACAATCAAGTTTAGCTATAAACATATAAAAGATCGAAGTGGGGGAATAAGAATTCTATTTGAGGATAGGCTCGGTACGTAGACTTCTTTTTTCTATCTCGATCCCACGGGCAACGCGAAGTGCGAGTACATATCGATCTCGGATAAAGTCACCGTAGAAATCACCCTAGAGTAGGCAATCCTAATCCCTACCGCTTAATTAGTGAGTGAACCAGTTTGTAGTATCTGAATTTTGAGAGTGGAGTATCTGTTATCGTAGTATCTGAGTTCTTATTAGTGTAATATCTGGTACGTAGTATCTGGTCTGTGGTGTGTAATGTGTATTAATTAGTGCATGGTGTGTAGTGTTTATTGGGTAGTGTGTAGTAGGGTAGTGTGTAGTGTGTGTGATTTGATAAGTGGTATGTGTGTGTAATGTTTAATATATGGTGCTTATGTGTGATGTTTAATGTGTAGGGTGTGTATGATAAGTTTGATAATTATATGTGTTGTGTTTTATGCGGTGTGTTTGATATGTCATGTTTGATTTGATGTACTAAATGTGTTGTGTATGATGTGCCATGTATGATTTTTGTGTGTGATATTTAATGTGTTGTATGTGTTCGATGTCATATGTGTTTGTTGTGATATATGTGTGATGTGATATGTGTTGTGTTATGTGTGTGACATTTGATTTGATGCGTTGGCGTAGTATCTGTTGTGCAAGGGTGGTGTTTATTGTCGTGTAAATGTGTAGTATCTGTTGTCGTACCAGTGTAATATCTGGTATCGTAGTATCTGTTGTTGGTTCCTGGATTTCTTAAAGGTAGGGATTAGAATTACCTAACTCAAGGTGACATGGGCATCTAATATTGAGTATTGATTTTTATTATTTGTCTCGGCTATAAAAGCACGATTATTCGAGTGTGCATCATTGCCTGTACCCCGCATGTCCGACTTATGCCCCCACTTTGAAATTTCATATGTTTATACACAATAAAACTTTTACAAAAGGCTGTAATCCATAATAAAGAAAACCAATGTATCTCCAATATATCATTTCAACTAACTAAAGTAATGATATTTGTTAAAACATTCCTTTAATTTAGCCTCAAATAAGTTATTCTAACATCAACTTTCAAAAAGAAAGATTTTTTTTTTCTTTTTTTTTTTTAAAGTTCTGTTCCAACAAATTAAGGCAAAGAGTAACCCAAATTCGAATCCAAATGCTGCTAACAAAAACCGGCCCAATTCCTCACTATAGTAGTTCCACTACAAAGCTAACCCGAGCCACCATATGACATATAGTTGAGCCAACAACATCAGCCCAATTCCTAATAATAAAATCAAAATAAAATACGTGTATCCAATACAACAGCATAATGATTTAAAGGCTGAATATATGAGTGTGAAGAAATTGGGTAATACATACTTAATTATAGAAGTGTGGAATAGGTAAAGAGTTTAAAATTCTGCACATGCAAAATTGAGTTAAGGTGTTAGATATGTAAATATCAAGATTACATTATGTATATGTAATTTTCTATAATCAAGACTGGATACATAGGTACACACACCAAATTGATCATGAATATATGTTGCATTAATGAGGTTTATGATTCCAACATATATTCCTAAGGATAGATTGTCGTTTCTCATTTGTCTCATTTCATAAATGCTCAAGGAACTAATTTACAGCATTAATACTTTGAACATGCATCAAATATGAAAGCCAATAACCCCAAATTCACCAGCTTTCTTTATCAGCTGAAGCAGATTGAAGTGCAGCTTCAATACATTGCACCAAAAAAACTCACGCATTTCCCAAATTTCTGCCTCAGCAGACTAAAACAAAGCACAAGCCTCGAATGACTTAAGTTTAACTTCAAATTAAACCAAATTTCTGCTTCAGCAGACTAAGAATGCAAGGAAAATGAAACTAAACAAACCCAAAAGTCAGGTTTCAGAAGATCAGCCCAAAGAAACTCCTAAGACTTTAAGACTTTGGTGTTTGACAAATCAGTTCATAAAGACCTTCCAAAATTTCTAGAGTTCAACTCCTCATTTTAAACAATTAAAGCCATAACTTTCAAATCAAAGCAAAGTTAAGCCAAACTGACAAAAATCCATGAATTCAACATATAAATTAAATTCGAGCCAACCACAACCCTTTTCAAATATGTTTGATTCTGAAATTTTGGCTCCAGCAAATCCATGGCAACTTAAAGAAAGAAGACTGAAGTTTTCATGTGGGAAATGTAGATTTAAAGGTTTAAGTGTTACATATGTAAATATTATAAAAGAAATCAGAAAATTATGTATATATATATACATATTTATATTAACTGTAAGTATCATACATTTAAATTTAGGTGTTAAGTATGTAAATATAAATAGGTTTGAAGTGTTATACTTGTAGATACTAATGTGAAGCAAAAAAAAAAAAAAAAAAAAAAAAAAAAAAAAAAACCTACCAATCCATCACCCTAAAACATACAGATATGCCATAGATGATCCCATACAAATATGAAATAATTAACTATCCAATGGTGAGGCTTAACCAAGTCTGATAACAGCAATTTAAGCAACTATGCCCTAGGAGCCTGTAATTCATTCTTGAGACGAAGTAACAAACTCATTAATAATATGATACAATGCTCAAATACTCCAACACACGGAAGAATTTAAAGATGCCTCACAAATCCAAGCACTACTCCGAATGTATGCAAATTCAGACAGATATAGAACTGATACTTCTCCAAGCATCTCATCTCCAAAAGAATGATTTTCAAAATGATCATAAAATAACACCTTTATATATCAATTAATCTTATAAACAGTCCAAGAATACGTTTGTCCCAAATTAAATCTCATAGTATAATAAACAACACCTCCCCTCATATTACATATTCCATAGTTAAAACATATAAGGAAATGACATTTCAAAAATATTTTTGCCTCCAAATGTTCACTGGGCTGAAAGAAACTTTTTTTTGCCATCAAATTAAGAGAATAGAGAGAGGCTTTAAAAGCATTTAAAATTGTAAACCATATCTGATCAAATATATGCCTGTTAATTAAAATCCCAATGACTTCTTTACATTATCTACAATGGATCACTTCTTCTTTATGAAAGGACTTAGAATAGAATGTATATTTCAACAATTCAAAATAGTAAAAGGCTATAATTCTGACCACTCATAACCACTGACTCCCAACATGAGAGTGAACATTGTATTAGACAACCAAAGAGAACGGGAAAACAAAGAATTGTTCACAGAAACGATAGGTCTCAATGTGTGGTCCTCCAAGAATTTCATATACCATTCTCATCTTAATCACAAAGTAAATTACAATTGTCTTATAAAGAAACAAGAGCTTAATGTCATCCATTCCAACTACATGAAACTGTCTCATGAAATGACTAGGGCAGGACAAAGAAGAATAGTGCAGGAAGAGTAAGAGGAGAATTTTTCCTCAAGAAGAAAGAAAAAAAAAGAAACACTAACTCAAAAAAAGGTCGGACAAGAATCCTCAAATTGCAAGAATTATTCTCGAAATATGTCTTTAAAAAAAACAATAACCCATTATATTCATTCTTCTCGACTGAGAAGGAAAATGTAAGTCGAGTATAATGAAAACATCTCAAGTTCTTTCCCACAGAAAAGTTCAGAACGAACTGCATATCCGAATGATTCGAGATAAAACAGATAGTAAGCAAGAGCGTACCAACTCTAAATTGAGAATTTCATTTCTAACTCCTGACTTTCCAGATAAAAGCGTAATGGAAAACCAAAAGTAAATATTATATTAGACGGCCGAAGAAGAGAGGAAGGTAAGAAGAACTTACCTCAAGAAAATCTGAGACACAACAGCAATTACTAACGAGAGAACCTCAAATCTCAAAGGAATCAACAGTCTTTAAACTCCTCCTTCTTTTCACCTCAGAAATCCTCTCAAAGGAAATACTACTCAGAGAAATCAAACTTAAGAGAAAAAAAACTCAGTCTCCCTTATTCTCTCACGAAGAGACGAATTTATAGGTGAGAAGGCTCACTGCCGAAGCTACCGTCGGTGAAGACCGACGGTGACGAGAACCCTATCATTAGCAGGAGAACCGACCAAAACAAGCCACAAGGAAGGTTACCTGACTCGTTTGGGCGGGAGAGTTTGTTACAAGAATGTGACCGGCAGTTATAACCGGAAGGAATGTCTGTTGTGGCTCGGGAAGAAGGAAGGCGACCGGAAAACCGGTTGGAAATTTCTCGAATCCGGCCGCTATCGAAGAAGGAAACGGCGAGGACCGGTTAGGGCACGGGAAGGGAGAAAGTTAGCGCGAGAGAAGAGAGAAAATGAACAGTACCCGCGCCCGTGAACCGTGAGATTAGGATATAGGTTTAATATATATATTTTATTATATAAAAAAATATATTTATTATTATTATTATTATTTTATTTAAATTCGTCGACCTTCGCATGCAAATCGAGTCGATTCAAACCCTATCGAATTATATGTCCTTCCCGGCTAAAATCGACATTCCGGACGCATCGGTGTGGTCCGTTTCGTCATCCGGGGCCATCCGGACAAGTTCGCCGACGGTCGCATCAATTTAAATTAAATTTGCGCAACGCGGCAAAAATGAATTTATTTTGACCCGACCGGAGCTATTTAACGAGCAAATCGATGACCGGTCTTCGCCTAAGTGAGAACCATAGTCAAACACATTGCTCGTGGCAAAAAGTCAAACGTCGCACGCAGTGGGGGTCCACCTATGGCTTTCAAATCCTTATAGGAACTCAACAGGAGTTTTAATACATCGGCTTTTGATCGACTTAACTGGGTGTCGAGGATTTAGAGCCGTCCATATGAAACTTCAAGGAGCGAGGAGATGGCTTGAATTTCTAAATATAGTGGGTCCCAGTCTAGTCAGTCCTCTAAGATAGTCTAAAATAGGAAAAACCTAAGGCTAGATCCTAGGTCCTAAGGAGAGAGAAAAGAATGACCTCAAAAATGAGGTCAACAACATCTAATTAGATTTTTAGGAGGTTGGTTATTAAACAAACTAAAAAGGAAAACAAGAATTTTGGATATCAAAAAGTCCATCATTAGAAATGCAATTATTAAATTCATGAAGTGTGCTAGGAAGAGGGGGAAAACCACCCAACTTTTTATTAGTACTCAGAATGCAAATAAAATCACCAAGAATAATCAAAGAATCAAATATGTTTTCAGCAATAGGAACAATAGAATCACAAATATTCCTTAATATTATAAGCATTATTATTAGTATAAACAACAATAACAAAGAATTTAATAGAAGAAGAGAAAGTGACATTACCATGAATAAATTGAGAATTAGAATTAATAACTGAAAGCATAAAATTTCCTGATTCCACTTAATTAAAATCCTTCCATTATCAGAAAACAGTTTGTCGTCTTAGATAAAAAAATGACACCCAACAAATGTGAAAAAAACAAGAGGGAAAAGCTTCACATCTGCCCATTACTCTAATCTAGTTTCATGTTGACGTGCAGTTGCTCATAAGACGAAGGACTGGACAAATGATAATTTTTTTTTCTTAATTACCTAAAGCATTGGTTTAATTTAATAAAGTGTAGATTTCTAAAACTTGTTCTAGAGACAATACCTCCATTGCTCCACTAAAAATATCTTCTATGGAGAAAAAATTATAAAGAGTGAAGCATATAAATTTGTTCAAATATATAAAAATATTAGCTTAAATAATATTATTTTAAAATGAAAATAAAAAAAGAATGAATAAGGGAATGAAATAAATTGCATAGACTTAAATTCAATATTTATAATGAAATACAAAATGATATTGTTGTAATTTATCTCCGAGTAAAATTGAGTTGAAAGTCGAAATCTATTTCATTTTGAAGTGCAGGTTATATTGTTTTAATTTGTCACCTATTTCTCTAAATCTTAATTCTACAGATCAGAAAGAGATTATTTCTGAATTTATTATTTTGGTAAAAAACAAATATTTTTGTGAAGACCAAAAAAGTGTTTTTTAGAGGAATCAACTTACTAGCAAAAATATTCCAATCCACAGAATTCCAATGAGGAGAGTGATTGTTTTGAATAAGACCAAGCATTTTGGAGAGGAGAGAAGCTGTTTTATAGCACAAGGAAGAGAAAAAGCAGCCGATTAAAGTAGCCAACCGAGCTAAGTCCGGGCAATTGAAAGATTAATTAGAGCCAATGAAAGATTAATTAGAGCCAATCCGTAACCCCATCTCAACATAGCCGCAAACGAGCCTTGTAGAGTCAAGACCACCATTATCAGCTGACGGAGCGATATGGTGGCCAAGCAATAGGGTGAATTTTATAAATGCCCAAAATATCCTATAACGCTTCCGTTAAAGTAGGTGGCTATGTAATTATGTACACGGTACTCCCCCCTCCTATAAATAGAAGTCATTTCTACAATAAAAGCGCATCAACGAATCAATGAGAGAATCAATAAAAATTTTCTCATTTTATTATTCATTGCTGCACTCTCATATACACACTCACTCTTTCTCTCCCTCCTATAATACTAAGCTCTATTCTTATGTGTGACTCACAGAATAGATTTGAATGCAACGATTTAAATTAAAGATGGGTTCTTACATGCACTTAATACCACATATCTGACGCACAAGGCATCTCCCATTGGCGAAAGAACTCCAATGAGATATACAACACTCAAATATGTTTTAATATCCCAAAATTTACCACTCTGTTGTATCTTCGTCATATTCTTATAACTTCTCTGCCCGTAAATCCCGCTAAAGAAGCTGCTACGCCATCTCCCATTGGCGAAAGAACTCCATTCTCCATATGAAGCTGCCAACGCTCCAAATTCTCTCAAAGCCCCAACATCATGGATGGACAGATAGCCTTAACAAGCGACCCGCGTGAGAAATTTCCCTCTTTATGTGCCCTTCTTCTATAGAGATTTTTGAATTTCTTTCTTCGCAGTACACATGCTGTTCTTTTTCTCTCTTTTTTGACTAGAGTTGCCCAACTTTGGTTAAACAGAGGACCAACGGAGGACATCTGTTGGGATAGGTTAGCTGGTTTTCTTCCTTTGTGTGTCGTTCTTTTATGGTGATTTGGTAAGTTATCTATATCATTTTTAAGAATAAGGGAGCATTGTTGCCATGGGACATTACTTATGATTGCGAGGCATATAGTATTATGTTGTCAAGTGAAGAGTTTGCGACATAAAATTATAGAATTCTATAGTTCTAATTTGCAGCTGTAATCGAGTATTTAATTGAAGTTTATTCTTTGTGAAATCTTTGCTATTTTTCTTTTTTACCGGTGTGATGTTTGTTTGTTTATCTTGTTTCTGAAGTCCTCGCAATAGCTATTTGTATAATATTATTTCCATACATATGGGTTCTTTCCGTATTTATTTTTACCGTTCTTCTTGATTTTTAATCTTTTTTTTTTCCCTGCTTCTCTATTATGTTAAAAAATTTGTTATGGATGCTAATTGCTGACTCCCGTTTTATGTTAAATAACAACCCAAAAATAGGGCGTGGGAGAGAGAGAATATACTAAAGAAGAAATTTATTTTACTGAAAAAAATTTGCGTCCGTCAACCGTACGCAGAGATGCGTACGTAAAAATGTACACGGGAGTTACAAGAGAGTTATAACCCTCTTGTACCTCCTGTGTAACTCCCGTGTACAAATAAATGAAATAGAAGCGTGGGTTACAAGTGAGTTACACAGGAGGTACAAGGAGGTTATAACCCTTGTAACCCCCGTATAACCCTCGTGTACTTTTTTACGTACGCATCTCGCAGGTACGGTTGACGGACACAAATTTTTTCCCTTTCATAGAGGTAATTTCTTTATATAGAGTAAATATAGTTTATAATTTGGCCTATACTTCTAGGGACATCTGACCGTCTAATAGGTCACAATGTCATTAAAGTCAAGATCTTCCTGAAAAATTTGACGGATGACTGGAGTCCTCTGCTTTTGGTATTTGCCCTCCATATACTCGTATCTGAGTTGGTGCGACTGGGCTGGATATTTTTTGTCATTCTGGCTTTAAGCTGGATCATTTAACAAACCTGTATATGAAAAGGAGCCTACATAGACAGATTTAGGCATCTATTAGTTCTCTTTTCTGATGTATATTTAATTACCTGATTCTCTTGTCTTTTAGAAAGTCATGTTGCAAGAAAAATGAGAAGATTAATACATTAAATTACTGTAAAAAAATGAAATGTTACGTATTTCATGGATACAACATCAAAATTTGAAGTCTCTCTTATGAATAGAGCAATGAGTATTCTATTAAGATCATTGTTGTTCAGCTCCTTTGGGGGTGGGGGGTCGGTGACTGTCATGGAAATCGATTCGCTGATAGATGATCCAACTAAGGATCCTTTTTTCTAAACACATGATCAGGTGCTTGTGGGGACAATCGCTCTTGGCGGTGTACGCGAGTTGGTCAAATTGTCTATAGTTTTAGATTTTTTACGTTATTATGGATCAAACAGTCTATAAAATTCTTATTACTTTTGTTAATATTAAGAGAAATATGTATTTCTTTTACTTTTCTTTTTTTTTTTTTTGGTTTGGAGTGTATTTTAATTGTATTAAATTTTATCGCCTCTACTCTCCACAAAGATTGACTGGTTGAGTTTGAATATAACAAGGGCCGTCAAAAAAGCTCATTGTTCGCGAAGAGCTCGTGTTCGGTTTATCAAGGAGTTCGTGTTCGATTTGTTCGATAAGTAAACGAGACGAACACGAACAATTTTTTTCTTTCGGCTAGTTAAACGAACCAACACGAACAATGATGCATCCGTTCGTGTTCGAATCGTTATCGTTCGAAATATAAAATAATTTAAAATAATTATATATAAAAAATTTATGATATTTTAAAAAATTAAATTTTATAAATTATAATTTATAATAAATTATTAATAAAAATATATTAATATACTATATTACTAATATATTAATATATAGATATTATATATTTATATAATATAAGTTATATAATTAATATAATATAATATTTATATATATATATATATATATATATATATATATATATATATATATATATATATATATATATATATATATATATATATTAAAATTAGGGCTATCAAATTGGCTTGTTATTCGTGAACAACTCATGTTCGGCTCGTGTTTGACTCGTTGGTTAGGAAACGAACACGAATAGTAACTTCACGAATAATTTCAAACACGAACTTATTTCAAACAAATAAAATTTAAAACGAACCGAACAATAACACAAGCTCTTTTCATTCGTTCGTTTACACTCCTAATGTAACGTCGGATGCTCCTGTGATAAGGTGGATGAGAAATTTAGTTAGCCATCTCTTCAAAAGGGGGATTCGATTGCAGCAGATGGGGGGACTGTGAAGGCAGATAAGTAAGATGAACGGTATCACACAGTAACGACATCTCTCCCTTTCTGTAAAGAGGCAGGAGTCTTACTATTGTAAACTCTTTAATTTGCTCTTGTAGTGAAAGTGGCTGGACAGGCAAGACAACCAAATGACCTGACGTGAGAGATCGCCAAATTGAAGATCGATTGATGACTTCATAGATGAACTAGATGATTTGAGGGATAAATTCTTGGTGTTCCAGAGCTTGGCAGAGTCCAATCGTCTTAAACAGTTCAAAGTTAGGAGAAAATTCCAGCTCCAAAGACTCATTCGAATGAGTTAAATCTCTTTTGAGATCATTTTGGACTCTTATATAAAGTTTTATTTTTGCCTTGATTCATTATATTTGATAAAACTTAATCATTTGTAATGAACTTTATGCCTTAATTGAATACATAATATAATTCTAGCACTTCGATTTTTACAATGATTTGACTGTTTTATGAAATGCGGCTCTTTGTACATGGCATCATGTTTTATACCTTATCATTTTTATGCTGGTTATGACCCTTACCCTAAAAAAAGTTTTCATAGTGAATCTTGTTCATCATTTTTTTTTTCTAGCTTTTTAATCTCTATTTTCATAATGCCTGCTTCTTCTTACATTGATCACATGTTGTTCATCATGATTGAGAATTGGGATAGTCTAAAATGCCCCAAGAGAATGTTAAGTCTGCCTAATCAGAATACATTTTTTATTATACTCATTAACCCGGGGATAGTGAAAATGGAGAAAATGGTGAATTCATTTTATGACGATGAATAATTGTTCTACCAAGACAAATTTAGGCTTGGATTGTGATTGCCGCTCTGCCATATGCTTGTGACCTTCTTCAATGTTTATGATGTTTGATGTGAAGCAAAAATGTAGCATTTTTAGTTATTAATTACATTTTTTATTTAATGATTATGATAGTTTTTTGTATTAGAGTATAACATGTGCAGAGCAAGCTTAGCGAAACTATAGAATGAAGATGGAACAAGCAACACGGGCACACCCAAGCAAGGATGAAGCAAACCTGCACTTCAATCCAGAAGAGGCGGCGCACCCACACAGTATCTTAGCACACCCTTGCCACCAATTCAAGAAGGTAACACACCTAGATCATGACAATGCGTGACTACGCTACCCCTAGAGTAAGCAACAAATCCATGTTGGTTAGTGGTAAGGGGGCGCCCCGTTACACATAAAACTGAAATTGAAATGTTTTCATAGTGATTATGGAGCCATAGCTATATAAGGAGAGATTTTTGACGTTAGGAGGAACTCTTTAGCGATTAGAGGATGTTTCTACATGTCTTTGGGAATTCTTGTGTTGTGCCCTAGGGCATCCTCTTTAGGTTTCATTGGGAGAAGGCTTCTAGGGTTTTTTACGAGTTTTGAAGAGTTGAGAGCGTGAGATATTTGAGAGCTTGTATAAGGGAGATTGTTGTGGAGTGCTTACATTGTAAGGGGAAGATCGAGGTGTAATTCAGGGCAAGGAATTTCTAGCATGAGTTTTTATATTTATATATATGTTGGATTTCTCTCATTCAATGAAGCCTTCAGTGTTATCTCTTTTCACGCCTATTAGCTAAATATCTTCATGCTCCTAAATTAGAATATGTGAATAAATATCATCACACTTGTATTAATTGATTTATGTTGACGTGTCAACTTTTTGATCTATTTTTACTTCTTATTCGACCAATTAGAAAATTTAAAACCCCTGTGATCTAATAATTATAACAGTTAACTAGAAGTATAAGTATGTTAACTCACAATCACCTAGTGAAATATGCATATTGCTAGTAGGAGATTGCACCTTATACAAGGGACTATAGGATTCATGGTAAAGTTTACATAGTTAAGTTTGATAATTGTAATATGAGCTTTCAATTTCTTATGACTCGTCAAAGGCTAAAGATGAGTTATCCCTAATTTTCAAAAACAACGCGGGGGTCTCATAGGAAAAGTTCAAGGATTCATATAGTTCGAGTCATAGAAATATGATTCTCACCACCTCTGAAAAGCTCCATAAGTTAATTCTATTTACTTCTTTGGGATTTTAGAAACCTTTCAATTTCCGTATCATGAAACACTTCAAACTGAATTAAATGAAATATGACACTAAATAGGATGCAATTGAGAAGAAGTATTAATGTAGTGGGATTAAGGCTTTGTTGTTGTTGTTAAAACACTTCCAACTCGACTTATGATTTAGTAAAACCAAATTGAAAATTGACTATTTTTCTTGCTGGATCGATATACATACTCAAATTTATATATTACTTAAGTGACACGTATACTTGCGTGGTTGTTGTCTGCTTCGTTGTAGCTTAATGTATCATATTTTTGGCACCGTTGCTTGGGAAAATAAATTCAAAATTTCTGATTTAGAAGAATTTTAGTTAAAAATTAGAGTTTAGGTTTGAAACTTTTTCTATTTTTCTGTTTCATTGTATTTTTTCTTTTTGTTTCTTTATATTCTTATCTATTTCTGAAAAATCCAAAATAGATCCAAGAAATATTGTATCTTTTTATTTTATTGTGTCACACGTTATTTTCTTTGTATTTTTTAAATTCTTGTTGTGTGTGTTTTACTTAGATTTGAGTCACTTGGTTGAAAGTTATAATTGTATGAGTAGGGCTAGATTAGCTAAATTATTGTTATTTGACCCCAAATTCAATGAAACCATTAAAACTAATTCAAAAAACTCAAAAACTAAAGTAAAGAAGACACTCTCCTCTCAGAGAGATGGTGGAGTTCACCGAAGGTTTCCTTCTCCAAAGAAGGATGAAGCGTTCCTTCATTGTGGGGGAGGATGACGAGTTCTTCAGTGTATGAACTTCTCCCAAGTTAGGATGAAGATTTCATAACCCTTTTCCGTGAAGTAGATAGAAGAAGATAATTTCGAGTCCGACGGAGTTCGCCAAAGAGAAGAGAGTTCAATAGAGAAATTGAGTTCGACGGAGAAATGGAATTAATCAGAGAAAAGAATGGAGGAGGAAGATGAAGAAGAATTTGGAGTACCCATCCTCTTGTTCATTCTCCTTAAGGAAGATGAAGAGCCTTCCTAAAAAACAAGCCCTAAGAAGCTCTCTCGCAAAGAAACTCCATGTTCTCTTCTCTTGCTCCTAGCACTTAGGTCTGAGAGAAATGAGGAGAAGATGGCAGAAGAAAGAGACCTAGCCATGCTTCAAATCTCCGACTAGCTTTCCCTTAAAAATTTACCATGACTAAGCTTTTGGGAAGCCTCAAAAAATATTTAAAATGTGGCATGATTGCCTCACATTTTGCCTCCCCATTGCAATCTCTCCATGCCCAATGAGATCTCAAATTTTGGCTACATGGGGGGAAAGTGCTAGAGTAAAAAACAACTAAAAAATTCAAAAACTTTTCATCTAGAAATTGGACTGGCGCCTAAGCGCCACGACTTGGCTCCTAGGCCCCCAGTCTGTGCCCTGGTGCTAAGCTCCCTGTCGACTACATTCCCGCTGCTCATGACAAGGCTGTTTCAAAGGCAAATTTGGGTGCCTAGGTGCATAGGTGCTAGTAGGCTTGTGCATACTTTCCCAAGGCTCAGAAAAAACCTCGGGAATATAGTTTTAGGTGCTTAGGCACCGATCTGGCATGAAACCCTACTTTTCGTGTAGATTGTCCGACTTTCTTTGATACGTAAGCTGTGGGGGCTCAGGTATAACAAAAGTATAGTCTTGTAACTTCAAAAGTGAGTATTTTGATTAGCTTTTTATCGAGAAAATCATTGCCAACAGTCGTCACGGACCACGCGCAGGAATGGTGTTCAAACCTGAATTTTTTCCTTGATGAGAGTAGGAAAGTCCTTATCGATTCAGAAGACAGAAAATTACATAACATTAGAATATGACCTCGTAACTAAAAACAAATGTTTTAGAGGTTTCAAGCTAGGGATTTTGGTGCCGATAGACCAAACCCCCGTAGAGATAAAATTTGCTCGAACTTGAATTTTTCAAAATGCGCGTATGAAATTTTGGCAACTACCTTTAGCCTCGAAAAGCTCTGGATTAATAGGGTCTTTCAACTTTAGAATGGATGTAGAACTCATCCAGAGTTAGGGCTAAAACAAACATCTGATGAATTTGCTTGGGTGGGGATAAGTTGGACTGCGAGAGGTGAAGCATAGTCCCGTATCCTCTAACAAACATCTTGCCTATGCGACACCAAAAATTGATGCCAACAGGAACTAGTGGATTAGAAAGTCCTTATGTGGGGAAAATGATTATCCTTCGATCCTCAAACCATCAACAATTTTTAACTTGCCAATATCTCATACTATGAATATTCTAATTACATGGCTCATGAGTGTCATGAAATTATCAATTTTTTCGTTGATTCTACTACCCAAAAGAAAGTTAGGGATGCAACGGTTGTTAATTTCCCTTGCACTGTTATCAATAAAGAGTCAAAATCCTGGAACTATTTCATATCTGTGAGACTCAAACCCACCTCCAACCTAACCGATGCCACTAAGGATCGAGCCATCCTCAATTACTACATCTAAAAAGGTAAGTCAAATGATACGGGGACTGTCATTTCCATTTCTATCAACCATGTCATTAGCAGGCATACCAGAACAGTATTGGGCCATCCTGGCCTCATTACTCCTTTTTGTGCTAAGGTGGGGGTTATTGGGAAGAATTGGGAGGAGCAACTAGACCCTATAAAACCATTATTAAGGCCATTATTTTTCTCTTATGATAGAACTTCTACATATGAGAGAGAAGAGAGTTCCTCCAGGCTGACCCCATCTGGATCATGGCCCACTACTTCAATCACATCTATCTTTGAATTCCTTGAAACCCTGGCAGAGACTCAACATTATGTAGCAGTAGTTACATGACTTACATAGCAATCATATTATTATGTTGTTCAGCACCAGGGACAATATGGTGTTTTGTGCACTAGTATATTTTGGCCCAACACGAGGAATATTGGCTCAAATCCTGTGAGACTCTCAGAGGCGCCACCATTTGAGTGTTCAATGATGCAATTGAGCCTGTGGAGGAGGACGATGCATGATCTTTCATGGTTTTTTGATGTTTATTTGACCATTATGTGTCATGGACAATGATTATATGCTGTTGTGGACTTTCATGACATATTTGAGCTTTTATGGAATTTCGTATGTTGCTTGGATTATGCGTTATGATATTTCTATCAATTAAAATTGTAATCAAATTTCTTTTTTTAGTGGATACAAGTATATTAGATTGATCTAAGTAAAACTTCTTGTTACTTCCTTTTAGGAGGTTATTATTCTAGTCTCCTCATTGAATATTAAAAAACATAATTTGTTATAGTCTTCCTCACATATAAACCTTAAATTATGAAATTAATTTTTTTCTAAAGAGTGTGAACTTTCAATCTAAGAATTCTGTTTATTCATAATTTTTGTAAAACCCATAACTAAACACTCATTTTTAGGAGGACTTTCATTATTAGTAATAATATAAAAAGTTTCTCACAATTTATATTGACTTCAACATAAAATTAGACCCAATCCTGTTAGGGTAAAATTCAAAATGGATTGATTGTTATCTGATCGCTGAAAAATTTATTAAGAAATTCATATCTATTTTTGATGAAATTGCACTTTAAAGAAGGGTATTTTCTTTATTTTATTGCAGGAAAAGAATTTAGGTGATAAAAGCAAAAATCATAAAAAGGAGCGAATTTGGAGCAAAATCATGCAAATTGTGCTGAGTCACCGACGGCGAGATCGAGCCCGCCGACGACGAGGTTACGAGAAGAAAATTCTGAAGAATTTATAACTGTCTCGCTGACAGCGAGCCCGAGCCCGCCGACGGCGAGCTGAGCGGTCGAAGATCTTCTGAAGCCTTGCCGACAGCGAGGTAGTTCGTCGCCGACGACTAGCTAGTTCAAATGGTGCAGATACATTGAACCTGGACACTTTTTGAAGGGATGCTTACACACCTCTTGGTCCTTTGCTCACCTCTATATAGAAGCCGAAATTAAGTCTTTTGTGTGTTACTTTTGAGTTATTTAGTGTCATTTAGTGTGCAGTCTTTGTGTTATAAGTGTTATAAGTGAGTTATTTTGAGTCTTTAGTGAGTATTTAGTGAGTTAGTGAGTTTTTTAGTGAGTTTTGATGTACTGGAAGGAAGAGTCGAAAGGAACTGCGAGGAGTCACGCTTAGGGATAAATTAAGATAAGTATTTGTATTTATTGTTTTTAACTTTAAATGAAATCCATGCTTAGTTTAGTTTCCATGCATTCCGAGTAGTTTATTTAGTCTTTCTCCTCGTTTATGAAATTAAGTGACTTGATGAAAATAAAATAGAAGTACTTTTATATATATTAATAAATTGTGATAATTTTTACTTAAAACTTAATTTACTTTTCAAACTGGCCATTTGATTTGTTAAAATATGTTGATTATCAACTATAGTAAAAATTACATCTGATATTCGGGGAAATTCAAAAGCCTTGGAAGGAAGGTGCAAATAAATAGGGAAATAATATCACTGGGCGTAGAATTGAACATTTTAGTGTGGCAGACTAAAATATTCAATTCGATCCTATTGTTTGAGAGCTGAAGTGGAGATGTTAGCCCTCGGGCGAGGGGAACGTGGGAGCTACGAAGTGGCGGTCGGTATCCTCCCAGCCTAGCCGCGGATTCGATAATCAAACATAGGATTAGTCAATATTCTTTACACTGGACCAAAGGGTAAAGAATAGGAATGCTCCTATTTGTCACAATACCTTAACATTATCTATTTAAATTCATCAATCACTTAAATTTCTAAACAAGGGAAATATACTTTTTCTGAATAGTTAAGACTTATTTAGCAATTAGTTTTATTTCCTGCACTTGCAATTCGTATTAATTTTCTACTTAGTTAAGTTACCTGATTAGAATACTTAGTTTACTTTATTGCGCTTAAATTCAGAATTCCAAATTTTCGTATACTATTTTAAAATTATTATTATTATTATTTTAAAATTAGTCGTTATTTAATTTTCTCTTTCCCGTGGGATCGATAACCGAGGACTCCACTAGAGCCTCGTATTACTTGATACGATACGTATACTTGCGTAGCATCCACAACATAAACAATTACAATTCTATACATATAATATAGCGGGGTCAAGTTTTTGGCTTCGTTGCAATCAAATTAAAATATCATAATATAAATTTGTGGGTCAAGTTTTTGGCGCCGTTGCCGGGAAAGTAAGAAAAATTTACTTAGAGTAACGGATTATTTTTAAAATAATCATAATAAATTAAATTTAATATCTATTCTAAAATTGTATGCGCAAATTTGGAAACGAAAATTTAATACCTTATGATTCTGAATTAGAGCGTACAATTAAAAGAATTAGAAAACAAAAGAAACAAACTATAAATTTAACACAAATGGCGAATATTCCTGAAATTCAAAATATAAACCAACAAAGACCATTAAGAGATTATGCCAACCCTACATCGGATGAAATTCATTTAACTATTCAAAACCCGATGTAGATGCTAATTCATTTGAACTTAAACCCGCAATTATCCAAATGGTACAAAACAATCAATTTAGTGGTTCACCTATCGAAGATCCTAACTTACATCTTGCTAGTTTTCTAGAACTTTGTGCTACTTTTAAATATCAAGGAGTATCCGACGATGCTATAAGACTTAGACTTTTTCCTTTTTCATTAAGGGATAAGGCTAAAATGTGGTTGAATTCGTTAGCACCTGGATCTATTAAAACTTAGGGAGAATTATCACAAAAATTTCTATCCAAAAATTTTCCACCATCTAAAACTGCTAAGTTTAGAAATGATATAACTTCTTTTTGTCAGATAGATGGAGAATCAATATATGAGTCTTGGGAGAGATTTAAGGAACTTCTTAGGAAATGCCCACATCATGCACTTACCGGATTAGTCGATTATTCGAACCTTTTATAATGGATTAGTAGGATCTTTAAGATCAATTATCGATGCTTCTTCTTGGAGGTTCATTAATGTCTAAACCATTTGATGAAGCTTATGCACTAATCGAAGAAATCACAACAAATAATTTCCAATGGCTCGCTGATAGAGTAAATCCGAAAAAATAGCCGAGCATTCATGAAAACGATGCAATATCTATGTTAGCTTCTCAAATTGCTGTTATATCAAAGAAATTAGATCATTTTGGAATGAACTACTCTCCTACTTTAGAAGAAAACTCATCTGGACAAATCATAGAATCTCAATCTAATTATGAAACTTTAAATGCTATTAATAATAGAACTAATAGCCCTTATTCAAACTATTATAATCCTGGTTGGAAAACTCATCCAAATTTTAATTAGAATAACACATCTAATCAACAATGGATGAATCAACCTAATCAAGCAAATCCAAACTATAAACCTAATTACCCACCTGGATTTAATAACAATAACCCACAATTCAAAGATAAGAAATTATCTATGGATGAATTAATTTTGAATATGGGTCATCAACTACAAAATCAAGGAAATCAACTACAAATTCAAGGAAATCAATTACAAATTCAAGGAACATCTATTAAAAATATCGAAACTCAACTTGGACATATTGCTACCGCACTAAATAATAGAATACTCGGAACTTTTCCTAGTAATGTGGAAATAAATCCTAAAGATCGAGGAAAAGAACAAATTAAAGCAATACAACTAAGGAGTGGAAAAGAATTAGAACCTCAAATTCAAAAAGAACATAAAAGCCAAAATGAGGAAGTGGAAATTGAAAAGGAAACAATTCAACAAGATTCAAACTTGGAACATCCTTTAATACCTATGAAAATTTACATTGAAACACCTCCACCACCATTTCCTCAACGACTAGCTCAACATAAAAAAGATAAACAATTTGCTAAATTCCTTAAAATACTAAAGAAATTAACAATCAATTTACCTTTTGTCGAAGCTTTAGATCAGATGCCAAATTATGTAAAATTTATGAAAGATATTATAAATAAGAAAAGAAAATTCACCGATAATGAAACGAGTCGCACTTAGTGAAGAGTGTAGTGCTATTATTCAGAAGAAGCTTCCTGAAAAATTGAAAGATCCCGGTAGTTTCACTATACCATACGCTATAGGAGAAAAATTTTATGGAAAAGCTTTGTGTGACTTAGGAGCAAGCATCGATCTAATGCCTCTATCGATTTTTAAGAGATTAGGATTAGGAAAATTACACCTACTTCAGTAACCCTTCAATTAGCTGATCGTTTGGTTACCTATCCTAAGGGAGTTATTGAAGATGTGTTAGTAAAGGTGGATAAATTTATCTTCCCAGTAGATTATATTGTTTTAGATATGAAGGAAGATAAAGAAATTCCTATCATTTTAGGAAGACCATTTTTAGCTACTTGGAAAAGCTATGATTGATGTTCGAAAGGAGAATTAACTATGAGAGTAAATGACCAAAAATTTACCTTTAATATTGCAAAATCAATGAAATATCTGCGCTTAGAAAAAGATGATGAATGTTTTCGGATGGAAATACTTGAACATTTACAACGTGAACATTTTAAGGAATATTAAGAAGATAATTTAGAAAAAGAAAATACTGAATTAATTGAAGATAATAATGAAGAACTAGATTATATTCGGGAAAGATTTGATTTTTTGGATAATACTGAAAACAACGACAAGAATATAGTTCCATCGATTATTAAACCTCCCGAACTTGAGCTAAAAATATTACTCGATCATTTGAAATATGCTTATTTAGGTAATTCTTCAACTTTATCGGTTATTATTTCATCCGCATTAAACGAATCTCAAGAACAAAAACTTTTAGAAACTTTAAAAAAATATAAGAAAACTTTTGGTTGGACTTTAGCAGATATTAAAGGACTTAGTCCTTCAATCTGTATGCAAAGAATTATTTTAGATGATGAACATAAACCTAAAGCAGATCCCAAAGGAGATTAAACCCGATAATGAAAGAAGTAGTTAAGAAAGAAATTTTAAAATGGTTAGATAATGGTATTATATATCCTATTTCGACGGTTGCTTAGGTAAGCCCAATTCACTTGTGTTCCTAAGAAGGGAGGAGTGACCGTCACTGTCATTGAAAATAACGATCTTATTCCTATAAGACAAGTTACTGGTTGGCGTATATGTATTAATTATAGGAAATTAAATACCGCCACCACAAAAGATCACTTCCCTTTACCATTTCTAGACCAGATGTTAGATAGATTAGCCGGACATAAGTATTTTTGTTTTCTAGATGGATACACCGGTTATCATCAAATACAAATTGCTCCTGAGGATCAAGAAAAAACTACATTTACTAGTCCTTATGGAACTTTTGCTTTTCGAAGAATGCCTTTTGGATTATGTAATGCACCAGCAACATTCCAGAGATGTATGATGTCTATATTTAGTAAGTTAATTGACAATGGAATAGAAGTATTTATGGATGATTTCTCTGTATTTGGAACATCATTTGACACATGCTTAACTCATCTTGAAAAAGTATTAGAAGTATGTGAGGAAACAAATTTAGTTCTAAATTGGGAGAAATGTCAATTTATAGTTCTTTGGCGGCATTGTATTAGGGCATAAAATTTCGGAAAAAGGCATGGAAGTGGACCCTGCAAAAATTCAAGTTATAGCTAAATTACCACCTCCAACTACGGAAAAAGGGGTAAGAAGTTTTCTTGGACATGATGGATTCTATAGACGCTATATAAAAGATTTTTCAAAAATTACTAAACCTCTATGCCAACTTCTCGAAAAGGACAAGAAATTTGAATTTATGATCGAATGCTCGAATGCTTTTGAACTCTTAAAAGAAAAATTAATTACAGCACTTATAATAGTTTCACCTAACCGGAGAAACCATTTGAGCTTATGTGTGATGCTAGTGATTATCTTTGTAGGAGCGAGTTCTTGGGCAAAGATATGAAAATATTTTTAAAGTTATATACTATGCTAGAAAAACTCTAAATGATGCTTGAAATAAATTATACGATTACTGAAAAGAGAATTATTAGCGGTAGTATATGGTTTTAATAAATTTAGACCTTATCTGATTGGAACAAAATGTATCGTGCATACTGATCATTCTGCTATCAAATATTTAATGAAAAAGAAAGATTCCAAACCAAGATTAATTAGATGGATGCTATTAATGCAAGAATTCGATTTTGAGATCGTTAATAAGAAAGGAACCGATAATCAAATTGCGGATCATTTATCGAGATTAGAAAATCATGAATTATCCGATATTGAAAATGAAATTATAGACAGTTTTCTCGATGAACAAGCTATATAGTATCGATGAGTGGAAAATACCATGGTATGCTTGATATAGTAAACTATATAGTTAGTAATATTTTACCACCTATGCTAACTTTGCAACAATAGAAAAAATTCATCCATGATACGAAAACCTATTTTTGGGATGAACCATATTTATATAAGCAATGTAAGGATTTAATTATTAGAAGATGTGTACCTTATGAAGAAAGCTGAACCAATTATTCAAAAATGTCATGATTATGATTTTGGAGGACATTTTGGGGCCGATAAAGCCGCTTATAAGATTCTACGATACTGGATTTTACTAGCCTACTCTATTTAGAGATGTATACAGATATATTAAAACTTGCGATAAATGTCAAAGAGTAGGAAATATATCTAGAAGAAACGAAATGCCTCTAAATTTTATATTAGAAGTTGAAATTTTTTATGTTTGGGGATTAGATTTTATGGGACCTTTTATTCATTCATTTGGAAACTCATATATATTAGTAGCTGTTGATTATGTTTCCAAATGGATTGAGGCACAAGATTTACCTAGGTGTGATGCTAAGAGTGTTTCAAAATTTCTGATGAAAAATATTTTTACTAGATTTGGAATGCCGAGAGTGATTATCATCGATGGAGGAACTCATTTTAGAAATAAATACATTCACAAACTAGTAGAAAAACATAATATTACTCATAAGATATCCACTCGCTTATCATCCACGGACTAGCGGATTAGTCGAAGTATCCAATCGTGAGATTAAACGTATTTTAGAAAAATCAGTAAACCCAAATAGGTTAGATTGGTCTATTAGATTAGACAACGCATTATGGGCTTATAGGATCTGCTTATAAAACTCCGATTGGAACGACTCCTTACAGGCTTATATATGGAAAAACATGCCACTTACCAGTTGAATTAGAGCATAAAGCATATTGGGCGATTAAAGAATTTAATTATAATATGAAGGAAGCTGGTGAGAAAAGATTGCTGCAATTAAATGAATTGGAAGAATTAAGAAATGAATCATATGATAATGATCGAATTTATAAAGAAAAGATGAAATTATGGCATGATCGGAAGATTAACCAGAGAAATTTTGAACCAGAACAGGAAGTTTTGTTATATAATACTAGATTGAAATTATTTCTTGGAAAATTGAAGTCTCGATGGTTAGGACCTTTCACCATAACTCAAATATTTTCATACGGAACTATAGAAATCGAAGATCCAAAAACTGGACATAAATTTAAAGTTAATGGACATAGATTAAAACCATATTTCGAAGGTATAAGACCTAACTATAAAGAGGTTTTAATGCTTAGTCAACCTAATTAATAATTGAAATTAGGTCGGGCTGATGACGTTAAACCAAGCGCTTTATGGGAGGCAACCCATATTAGTTATCTATTTTTATTGTATCTTAATAATTAGTTTATATTATTGAAACTTTACTACTCAATTTTTATTAAGAATCATCACATATTCGAACCATTATGATGAGAAAAGAAATTATTCGATTTAGAGCGAAATTGGACATTATTTTGAAATCTCGCCGACGGCGAGGTCGATACTCGCCGACAGCGAGGTTCGTGCCTAATAAACGAGCCCGCCGACAGCGAGAAACGAGCCCGCCGACAGCGAGAACCTGAAAGGTAGTTTTTATAACGAAGTCGCCGACGGCGAGAAACCTCCCGCCGACAGCGAGGAAGTTATAAAAATGAGTTATATATACTTTAAAAGCCAAATTGGACGGTTTCAACACCAAATCCTTAGTGAAAAACTATTCTTAAACCATTCTAAGTCTGCCTTCTTCACTAGAATTCATTCCATTCACCATAATGGCCTCCAAATTCTTAGATTCATCTAAATCTGGAGTGTTTAACCGAAGGAAATTTGTGAGTGCGGAAGCGCAGCGGATCTTCATCAAGATTTTGGTAAAGAAAAGAGTTATCAAGGAACGGGGATTTTTCAATCGAGGATTAGAGAATTCCACTACGAAGATAGAAGAAATGATCGCACAGCGGCATTGGGAGGTATTCTGTTACACTACGTCTGCTGTTGTTATTCCAGTTGTGAAAGGGTTCTACTCTAACTTACATGCGATCAACAATGGGAATATCTACATCCGAGGAAGATGGGTGACGTTTACTCCATCAAGAGTAAATGAGTTATTCTCTATAGAAAACACCCCGGTATGTCACTATTCAAATTTTGTGCCTTCTCGGTATTATATGAATGAGATATTTCGATATCTGACTAATGAACCGGAATATTGGAAAATGCGTGAAGACGGGTATGTTAGTTTCTCTGCATCACTTTGGAATCCTGTCTCGAAGCACTGACACTTTTTCATCTCATCTAAATTGTTACCTACTATGAGGGTAAACAATGTTTCGAAAGAATGCGCTATATTGAATTATTGTATTCAAATTGGATTGCCTATTGACGTGGGATCAATAATTGTTAAGTCTGCATTGGGTTTAATTGTGCATGGGTCAGTTCATGGACTAGGACACCCATCTACTATTTTTGCATTATGCAGTCAGTACCAGGTTTCTTATGAAGCTTGGGAAAAGGTTATGTTACCTTGGAAGCCGCTCGATCCTACGGATATGTTCCCTACTTTGGACAATAATGAAGACATTACATTTATCTACGATAGAGCTTCACGGAATCATCCTATAGCAAGGCCTATTTCGGATAAAACGGAGTTACTTATGAAGAAAATTAATGGAATGGAGAAAGAACTACGAATGTGAGAGATTTAATCGACAATATATCCGATTTATTTGATCACATTGACTGGAGGATGAAGGAACACTTCGATCATTCTGGACACTTGGAAGCTAGCTTTCTTCATTTACTGAGATAGAAGGGTTGGATCACTGAAGAATCTGCCTCGGAATTTCCCTTCAGGCCTTTCTATAACTTATTTGTGCATCATCGTCATATCGGGAATATCAGAGAAGATGAAGATTCTGACCTTGAAGAGTAGTAGTAAAGATTTCATAGTATGTTTATGTTTATGTTATTTGATTTGATTTAGATTTTTATTATGTGTGGAGTGATGATTTGAATATCTCAAACTTAATTGAGATATGCGTCATAGTTTTGTATCAGCATTTAGTGTGTCGTGGTTTGGTTTGCGATGCTGATTAGTAGTAAGGATTGAAGTTTGAAGTTTGATTATAGAGTCTAAAGATTATGTTAGTTTGTATGTCTCATGGATTTCAATATTAAAGTTAATTTGTTGTGTTGTGTGAATTTGTTTGTGTATAAGTAGCTAATCTTCATATTAAATTAATAAATGATGTGATCGGAAATATAATATAAGACAAATCAAGGACGAAAATGAGTGACGAATTTCAGAAATTTAAAATTTTTTGGAATCTCGCCGACGGCGAGAAAATCCCGTCGACGACGAGATCGATCTCGCCGACGAGCGGATTTTTCCGAAAGTTTTTGTTCTGAAAAATATTAGCTCGCCGACGGCGAGATAAATCTCGCTGACAGCGAGGTAGGAAAAAAACATATATTTGACCGGTCAAAAACACTATTCATCATCCCCAACCTCCAATTTTAGCAAAAACCGACCTAGGGCTTGAGAGATTTTGGATTTGAAGCGATTTAATCACTCAAAAACACCGGATTTCATCTTCTCTTGGTAAGAGATTCACTCCAATGCAAAAATTTTTGATTTTCACCATGTATTTTCACCACATTGCAAATTTTGGGAAAAATCAAAATGTGGAAGAAATATTCAGTGGAAATCCATGGAATTTGATTTAAATTGGTTACAAATGTTGTAGGAAGCCTTCTTAGTATTATTATTAAGTTTGGTGAAAATTTTTATGATTTTCACAGATTGATCGAATGGCTCCACGACAGAAACGTAGAGTAGAGTTCGACGAAAACCGATTCATTAATGCACGAGCACAAGCAAAATATTTTGAAAATATACAAGGAAGAAAGTGCATTGCCGATCGGGTATTCAAAAATCCGGGAGGAGAAGTAGAGCGAATTATAAAGGAACGAGGTCAGGAAAATTTACGTTATGTTCAGTATAGAGCATTTGTAGAAGTGGTGAAAGAATTTTATGTCAATTTGATCGTCGTCGAAGATGCACTCGTAAAGGTACGAGGGTTTTTTGTAGATTTTAATGCTGCTAGAATTAACGCGTTCTATGAAGTTCATGACTCGCACTTTAACGAGTATGAAACTTTTGGAAAGATGGAAGGACCACTGGAGGAAGTCATTAACTTTCTCACTGATGGGACCGAAGTATGGAAAATAAAGCAGCTTGAAAGAGTGAATTTTCCTCTTTCCAAATTAAATGCAGTCTCCAAAGCGTGGCATTACTTCATTTGTTCTACTCGTTACCCACATATCACCATAGTGAGGTAACACGAGATAGAGCAATTCGAATTTCGCATTCGAATAACGAAGCATCAACATCGGGAGAGTTATTTATCAGAATATCCTGGCCACTCCTAGAAATGAGAGTGGAGCTGGATTGGGCCACCCTGGATTGATTTTTGCACTCTGCCAACTTTCTGGAGTTGAGGCTAGAGATGATGAAGAATGGGTGGAACCAATGAAACCACTTACAGCTGCTAACATTAAGAAGTATGAGTCCCATGAAGGGTGGAGAGCAGGAGTAAGAAGTTATTTTACTCAGTCAAGTAGAGATATACCCTCTACTAGCTATGGACCTCCTGAGCCTACCACCCCTACCTTACAAGATCCGATGAATGAATTGACTCTGCATAGGAGGAGTTTTGAGCAGTTTGGAGAGACCATGGGGAGAAGGTTTGATCATTTTGATCAAAGGATTGATAATCTGGAGAGGAGACATGATTATGATAGTGAATACCTCCGGCGACATTCAGAATACGAGATTGCATATTATGAAGCTCGAACGTCGTTATAGGAGTGGAGATTTAGATGTAGTCTTTCCGGAATGCCCCGGTGCACTTAGTATCACCTGCTCGGTCTTCTCGGCACTTACGGATCGAGGAGGGGATGATATAGTTTGAGACTTTGATGCTGAAGATTAGGACTTTATGTATTTTATTTGTTTGATGTAAGTTATTTTGAGGACTGTATATGTTTGTAATATTCAGTACTTTATTTTGAGACGTTGGATGTTAGTTAGATTAATCTGCTTGAATTGTTATAGTAATTAGTTTTTGTTTTTGTGTTAGTTAATTGCATTTGTTTTTATGTTAATTAGAATGTTAGTTTTCTTTAATATGTTTTTATTTTACTTTGTATTATTTTAAGTTTTTAGAATTGTTAATCTGTTAGTTCAATTGTTTTTAATATGTCAGTAATTCATATGTGTAGTGTAGAGTTATTTTAATTGTTGTGTTTAATACTTATCTTAGATTTTATCCCCGCATTTTCTTTAAATTGTTATATATATATGGAGAATACTAACAAGATATGAGTTCAATGAAAAATGAAAAAGCTCGCAAAAATTTCAAAGATAAGAAATATCTAAACTTCAAAGGTATGATTTATTTACTTTCCTTCTTATTCATTATTTAGAATAGATATAAAAATTTAAGTTTGGGGGGAAAGTAAAATATAAATTTAGTTATTAACTTGTTCTCAATTTCTATTTTCAAATTATTATAAAATGATTTTTATAGCAAATTTTTCAATTTGATTTAATATGAATTATTTTATTTAATTATTATAAAAGGTTAAATAAAATATTTCTAGTACTTTAATTAATTAAATAGAATAAAATATTTGGTTAAAGGGAATAAGAATATAGTAAAACTATTTTTAGTAAGGAAAACTATATTCTAAAATTTAAATTCTTAAGTATTCAAGTAAAAAGAAAAGATTGATAATCAATAAAGTAAAAACTATGAAGTATATATAAGCTAAGAAATATTCCTAAGTTTCAAATTTAGGAAGATGAAAATGAAGTTCAAAATTATTAACGAGCTCTCCAGGATACAGTAATCCTCATTAGAAAAAGAAAAAAGAAAGAAAAAGAAAAAGAAAGAGAAAGAAAAAAAAAGAAAAATGAGGAGAAGCTTGAGGAGATGTCTTATCAAAAATTGGCTTCATTTGATTTAACCTAAAGGAAAAAACTTAGATATTTCCAAACTTATGTTTATGGATTAGAATTTTACCTAATAGTATTTTCTTGAATTTCTTATCATATGAATATCTTAAGTAGTTATTCTTTTAAATATAGTCATTCTCGAAATGAATAGTAAGCTAGAAATCTTAGACTCGATGACTAAATAATTTATTTCTATAAGATTAATTAAATTACATGAATTATTTTTGTTTAACTTTATTATGATATTAATTAATCTAATTCATAGTTATTTAAATTGAAAACAATCTTATTATAAAATTCATTATTTTTATGTAGTACTAAAATTACTTGGGGACAAGTAATAAGTAAGTTTGAGGGATTTTGATCGTCGAAAAATTTATTAAGAAATTCATACCTATTTTTGATGAAATTGCACTTTAAAGAAGGGTATTTTCTTTATTTTATTGTAGGAATGGAGAATTTAGGTGATAAAAGCAAAAATCATAAAAAGGAGTGAATTTGGAGCAAAATCATGCAAATTGTGCTGAGTAGCTAACGGCGAGATCGAGCCCGCCGACGGCGAGGTTACGAGAAGAAAATTCTGAAGAATTTATAACTCGTCTCGGCGACGACGAGCTCGAGCCCGCCGACGACGAGCTAGAGCGGTTGAAGATCTTCAGAAGCCTCGCCAAGACAACGAGGTAGTTCGTCGCCGACAGCTAGCTAGTTCAAATGGTGCGGATACATTGAATCCGGACACTTTTGAAGGATGCTTACACACCTCTTGGTCCTTTGCTCACCTCATATATAGAAGCCGAAATTAAGTCTTTTGTGTGTTACTTTTGAGTTATTTAGTGTCATTTAGTGTGCGATCTTTGTGTTCTAAGTGTTATAAGTGAGTTATTTTGAGTCTTTAGTGAGTATTTAGTGAGTTAGTGAGTTTTTTAGTGAGTTTTCTTTGTCTTGGAAGGAAGAGTCGAAAGAAGCTGCGAGAGTACGTTCAGGGATAAATTAAGATAAGTATTTGTATTTATTGTTTTTAACTTTAAATGAAATCCATGCTTAGTTTAGTTTCCATGCATTCCGAGTAGTTTATTTAGTCTTTCTCTACGTTTATGAAATTAAGTGACTTGATGAAAATAAAATAGAAGTACTTTTATATATATTAATAAATTGTGATAATTTTTACTTAAAACTTAATTTACTTTTCAAGCTGGTCATTTGATTTGTTAAAATATGTTGATTATCAACTATAGTAAAAATTACATCCGATATTCGGGGAAATTCAAAAGCCTTGGAAGGAAGGTGCAAATAAATAGGAAATAATATCCTTGGGCGTAGAATTGAACATTTTAGTGTGACGGACTAAAATATTCAATTCGGTCCTATTGTTTGAGATGAAGTGTAGATGTTAGCCCTCGGGCGAGGGGAACGTGGGAGCTACGAAGTGGCGATAGGTATCCTCCCAGCCTAGTCGCGATTCAATAATCAAACATAGGATTAGTTAATATTCTTTACACTGGACCAAAGGGTAAAGAATAGGAATGCTCCTATTTGTCGCAATACATTAACATTATCTATTTAAATTCATCAATCACTTAAATTTCTAAACGAGGGAAAGATACTTTTTCGAATAGTTAAGACTTATTTAGCAATTAGTTTTATTTCACGCACTTGCAATTCGTATTAATTTTCTACTTAGTTAAGTTACTTGATTAGAATATTCGGTTACTTTATTTGCGCTTAAATTTAGAATTCCAAATTTTCGTATACTATTTTAAAATTATTATTATTATTATTTTAAAATTAGGCGTTATTTAATTTTCTCTTTCCCTGTGGGATCGATAACCAGGACTCACTGTAGAGCCTGTATTACTTGATACGATACGTATACTTGCGTAAGCATCCACAACATAAACAATTACAATTCTATACATATAATATAGCGGGGTCTAGTTTTTGGCTTCGTTGCAATCAAATTAAAATATCATAATATAAATTTGTGGGTCATTATCAATAGTATTACATTTGATAGTATTTATTTAGTTCCATAAAAAGATTTAAAGAATATGTTATGTAAAAATAATTATGATGCATTTCATAATAGTCTTAAAAATTTAAAATGCAAATAATTTTAATTGCTAATATATGAAATCTAAATTTAATACGCTTTGGTTGAATCTTTCTTTGGAGTAGGAATTGAATATAATGTTGAGCTAGTGATTGAGTGGAAAACAATAAGGAAGATGAGTGCAAGTTTTCCTTCATCAATAAAAAAGTTTCTCCTATAAAATTTTTTATGGGAAACAAATTTGCCATGAAAATACTATTATATCAATAAAATAATTGCTTATTTCATTTTTAAAAAAACTATGATGAATATGTAAGATCATAAGAAAATTGTAAAATAAATGTGAATTATATACCCTAGTTGGATGCTTTGACTTCAATCAAGAGATCAAGATTTTTGACCTAGTATGCATGAGTGTCTTTGACCCCATACATATGGGCATCTGTATGAAATTGAAATTAAATTAAATCAAAATATTTTAATGTACAACAGTCCCATCAATACTGAATAATTGGCCTGCTAAATAGGCAAATATCTTGCATTTTCTCAATAAATTATTTATTTCTTATTATTTTTTTGATCAAGATGTTCAAAATAAATTATTTTTCGTGCCTACAATATAAAATATAAAAATCAATTCAACAAGACAAAAAATGCACCATATCTATGATCACTCGAAACAGGCTGTTTTAGGGGCACCTTCCTTTTATCATCAACTACATTGATACCTGAGTAATTAGCATCAATTGATTAAAAAATCATCAGATTACAACTATAATATTTGCTTCTATGGAGGTTAAACCATAGTTTGCTTCAATAAATTACGCAATTAAGCATAATCACCATATTATTTTGAACTATTTATCTTCAAGCTTTTAAGGAAAGAGCCACTCTTTGTGAGTTCGCGTAATGGCTTGTTAGAGTGACGAATTAAATTATAAGCCCAAGCCCCGGCAACTGTCCCGCAAATTGGACCGAGCATATAAACCCATATCGATTCATAGCGGTTTGATATTATCGCCGGCCCCAAACTCCTTGCAGGGTTCATCGATGCTCCTGATATTAACCTGCCATCAACATTGAAAATTTTAAAGAAAAAGATTATAAGAAGTTTCTCTTCTTTGCTACAACCAAATAAGAAGGTTGTTGAAGAATCAATTTCATAAAATCAAGGCTAGTTAAGGCTTAGCTCAGTTCAAATTAGGTCACATATAAATCATTCAATGCTGATCCTAGCAAAGAACCAATACAAATTTCATCTTAGATAATTCATTGTGCATACACACACACACACCAATAAAGAGATGTAGAAATGCATAAATACATGTGCATGAATACTACTATTATAATAACTCAAATATATGTGCATGCCCTCTTACACAATGCATTTTGATTCAAATCCACACCATTTTGATTCTATGTCCATAACTGAAGTTCAGCTCAAACTATAAGCCTAAAATTGATCTAATCTACAATTAATTTTAAATTTTCTAACCAAATTCACAAACAAAGAAGGAACATTGTAAAATCTTACCCAGCGAAGCCAACATTTAGCAGCACAGTAGATCCCACTGCAATTCCTGCAAGTTCTCCAATCTGGAACAAAAAACAGATTGTCAAAATAAATATTTTAATTTATGTTGTATAAAAGTGAAATGATGACTTACAGCTCTACTATCGGTGGCAACACCGGAAACTACAAACATGAGGTAGAAAGAGATAATGAACTCCAAAACTAAAGACTGGATATTGGAGCCCGTTGGAATCGTTCCCGCAAAGAGCTCTCGCCTACCACCAAACAGAAGACGGAGCGTACTGCTTGCTAGAGTTGATCCCAACACCTGTGCTGCAATGTAAGCTGGTACCTGAAAGAACTCTAAATATTTAATAAATGTCATCATAATACTGTAATAAATGCCGCAATTAATCAAAATTTCTTATGATCATTATGATGAGTAGACCTGCTTCCATGGAAATCTCCTGCAAGTAGCAAAGGAAATGGTGACGGCTGGGTTGAAGTGTGCCCCGGACACATGACCGACAGAGTATATCATTACAGTGACTGCTAAGCCCCACACGACACATATCCCAGGAAAGGTGACAGTTCCCTTTGTGCTCTTGTTCACTGTCACTGAAGCGCAGCCAGCGAAGATTATGAAATATGTGCCAATAATTTCTGCAATTATCTGGAATATATCAAGGGATTCAAGTTATCTAACAAGAGAGAAAAAAGGGTTAAATTTAAGGCTGCTCAACAACTAAATCTACCTATTTGATTATACGGAGAATTAACCAATTTCTTTAATTGGATGATTTGATTCTTATTTTTAAATATAATTTATTATTGCGTGCAATAGTGGCTGTTTGTTGACATGGATTACCAGTGATGCAAGAATAATTTGTATGAATTCTGCATTGGGCATTTGAACAGTTTAGGAAGGCAGATTGGTATAATAAAACTTGCCAAGTTAATATAAGAAATTTAATAAGATTAGAATGGATGAATTAATAAAGACCAAATTTTAGATAAAATAATTAAAAATTATCAATGATCTGAGCACCTTTAACAAATGAGAACAGCGCAGCCATGTGAAGGACAGAAAAAAAAATGAATTACTAACAATCAGCAATGGAGAAACGATAATGATAAAGTCAAACCTAATAGCTGCAATAAATCTGATGCTGGTGATAATTAATTGATGTTAGAAGATAGTTTCAACCGAATGAATGAACTAAATTTACACTAACAAAATAAAAATTTGATTTTTGCAACAATATTTAAGAAAAAAAAAAATAATGCTGTCATAAGAAATCAACCGGATCCCAAAGCCTTAGGTACAGGAAGCCTGCAGATGATGAATAATGGAAGAAGAAGAAGAAGAAGAAGATTGCCTTATGCAGCAAAGGAACGGAGATGCTCAAAGGAGAATCGTTATCAGGTGAAGATCCATTCACATCTTCAGTAGGATTCGGTGGGATTCCTTCCTCCATTGATCTCTCAGAAGCCATGATTCCAATCTCTCCCTTCTGCTCAATCTCTGCTTCCTGTATCTCTGTTTCTCTCCCTTCCACCTCCAGACAGCAGAGCACCACAGCGCAGAAGAAAGCCTATCAATTTATTGATGCCGGGAGAAGAACTCGGAGCAGGATAAGAGTTTCTTATGCCAAATGCCAACTTCTCTCGTCCAATTTTTTATTCCTTTTGAATTGTCTTTCTTTTATGATTTAACGGAAGGATTAGTAGAATGGATAGAGATAGAGATAGAGATAGAGATAGAGATGGAGCTTTTATGGGGGAGACGGTTGGGCGGTGAAGGTCTAAATATGGTGTCCAAGTTGAGAATGGAGCAAACAGAGTATTGAAGGAAACCTCAACAACTCCAAACCGTTGGATCAAACCTCAATCTTCCAATTAAAAATTGAATTTACATGGAAGATCGAAGAAATTAAATTAATAATTTAATTTAACCAAATTAGTGTCGGTTTGGTCTGTTTCGTTTGAATGGTTTGCTTTTACAGGTTTCAGATATCGGTTGCAATCAGTGTGGACAGTTTGAAAATCACTCCATCTATGTAATAAATGCCATTTAAATTTCATTTCTTTATAATTTTCACCAAAATCATAATTTACTTAAATATCAGTTAAAATATCTTAATAAGTCTCTTTTTTTAAATTTTCAACATTATCTCTTACACCAAGCGATCATAAAATTATACAAGTTGACATGAATCAGCTCTAATAAGTCTCATTTAACTCTCAGTCAAATTATAATAAATCAAAATCAAACCTTACTCGTAATGGATTAATAGATAGAGTTTGCCATTAAATTATGGCACCAAATATTACGGATTGAGCAATATGATGCAGCTAATTTAGGAAAATCAGCGCCTTTTATCCGGCTCCCTTGTAATAATTAATTTATAAGGTTCAACTCTCATTAATTGGTGTAGGCCCAACCAAAGCAACATGGACATAAAAGCACATAGATTTACATACCTGCTACCCAATTTCCATGTATTATTAACATATCAATTACCTAAATTTTTATTTTTTCAAAAACATATGTATAAAATTTAAAGTTTAGATGGTTGATATGTTAATATATAAGAATTTGGTGATACGTCTAAAAATAAAATTAGATTTCCATATGAAGTATGAAAGCTAAACCACTCGAAAGAAACTGCAAAATCATGAATTATATTTTGCAATTTTTAATAACTGAAAAGGGTTATTAAAATTATCATGAGAAAACTTGGAATATAATATAGGAAGATTATGAAGAGTACTGTTTTGTTTTTTATTTGGCCCATTTATGTGGAAGAGTTCTAAACGCACTGGATAGAGGTCAACATGAAAAGTCCTTCACACTCAACCCATTCTGGCAGCTACATGATCTAATTGGCGCGCCTATCTTTTTCGACGCGTTAAGTCAAACGGAATGCAATAATAAAGTATTTTTCGTATGAAAAAATAAATGAAGGAGCCAACTGCTTAGACATGGGACTATGACCTTATTTAATTGTATTTTGTTTTCGTGTAAGTGAATAAATTAAAATAATGGTTGAGTGAAACATAATAAAGTTCAAACAGATTAATAAGATATGTAAAAAGCCAAATAATACTTTGTCCGCAAGTTGAAGGAGATAGAACCAAAGCTATATTATAGCACACTATAGTACTGTGAATGTATTTTTTTTTTTTTTGATTTACTTATTTCAGTGACAAACATACAATACTAAAAATACTTTGAGTTTAGTATTTGTTTGTTCATTAATAATATCAACGTACGATCAGTTAATTCATAAGAAGACACATGAAAGTTCATCATATCGACTTGATCAATAATTGATCAATTAAGAAATTTCATTGAAAAGTGATATCATAAAATCCTAATTTTCAACGGGTCCTATTTATGAGTTAAAGGAGCTATTAATATAAGAAATATTTACATGCATACCACTCAATTTCTATGTATTCACTAAAGAAATTTAGCCTATTTATGATAGTAAAAGCCATCGGTATATATTATGAAACAGTCAATTAACATATTTTCAACGATTTATCGATGGTTTGTAGGGCTTAGCTAAATTGTTTGTGGGTAATTTCAAAAAAGATGGTTTTGCCGACGATCAATACCTTCTGACGCTTTTTAGATGGGTCATACCATCAATGTACACTGAAATACAAATTATTGGTAAGCTGTTGGTATCCGTATGTGATATAAACCATGACCCAAAAACTGTGAGATATTTTTTGAGAGGTGAATATTGGTTATGCGTCGGTATCGACGGTCAAACCCATCGGTAATTTGGAGTATTAAAAAAAATTGTCATTTCCCTCGGGAGTGTTGAATTTTTATTGGACGTAGGGCCGTCACTTTATCGATAGCTCATCAAATAGCTGTTGGTTTTCCATCGGTAAATTAACCAATGGTTACTTGCTGTCGGATATTACGAATGAACTGGAAACTATCGAATATCTATAAAAAATTTGTTGAAAATTTGTAGTGTGTGTGTGTGTATATATATATATATATTTCTTCATCATTACAATTTTCATACCTGCAATTGTAACACATAAATCCAATTATATATCACATAGTAAAATTGACCAATTCAAGCAGTTTATTAGACTAAAATAACAGGAATGAACACAAACATCAAAGACAAAAATAAACGAAATGCTTTAAAACAAGCAAAAAAAAATTATATACATATTTATATAAGAAATAAGATGTTCACTTGAAATGTTTCAAAATAAACAAATAGAAATAAGAGTGTTTCCTAATCATCCAAGGTGCCCTCATTATCCTCGTCCTAAAAATCCTCTATAGCTGGCTAGTTTTCTATCTGCTCAGCCTGGCGCCAAAAACCCATCTAAATCTAATTTCATTTTGGCCTCTAATTAAGGCATCATTTAGGCAAGCCAGGCAGTAAATTGGGCCTCAATATCTATTATGACTGCAATAACCTACCTACAAACCTCATCATCCTGGGAAGTAGAAGTTGGAGCCTTAAATGTACAAGAGGAGGGATAAGTGTCATAGGCCTGAGCCTAAGAACCCAATCCGTTGACTGAAGCCTTTTTCGTGCCTCCGAAAATACTCTGTCACAATTTATAGTCAGACAATTCACGACCTGAGATGTAAGACTGCTTGACTGTTGGGTTCGACTCTTCTTCAACATTTGGAAGTTCTCGAAAAAAAAAGGTTAAGAAAAGTTCATGGCTAAACAAACTTCAATAATTCTTTGAATTGTATACTAATTAATCTTATGAATTTCATGGGTCAATATGGATTTGTTGTCCAGCCAGGCCTAGTCCGACTGCCACTTATAAGTGCTCGCATGTAACTCGACAACGGTGGGCTCTCGCCCAACAAAAGATAAAATCTTGTTAAAACACTTTTATCAAAACAAGATCAAAATTAACTCTCCATTCTAAGCAAAATCAAAACAAATCCAAATTTAAAATAATCCTTCAAAATCTTTCTTGAGCTCAATAATCAAAGAACATATATTAGCCTTGCATGGCTTTTTTACACTACAAGAAAAAAAAGTGCTAAAATCGATGAAATAACCGACAGCCTATATAAGCATCAGAAAAAATGCTCTATTTACGACGGCAAGTGACGGTTTATGAGCTAGGTTATTTGCGATTATATAACTACATAACATGTCGTTGCTTAACAACAATAATATTTTTTCCAACAGTTTTTATTATTACCGATGCAGTAAACATTCGATTATAAATAAGTAATAATCGAGGTCATATTGTGTTCATTATTTGCAAATCCTCCATTTATTGGGGAGCTAATCGATGTGTTACCTTAATAAACGATGAGATTTTTCATCGGTAATAATTTATTTATCGATGGTTTTTAAGTCGTTTATAAGTCATCAGTATGTGCCCTAATTATACATGCCCTCCCAAGTCACCCATTTCCTATGCTTCTTCCTCCCATCGCCCTCGCGCTTGCCCTTTTTCTTCCCTCCTCCGAAAACCTCAGCTTTCCCTTGACGTAACCTCTCTAGGTTTCGTCCAGCACCATCACCTTCGCACCAAACCATACGATGGGATAGCGGCTTGTAGAGATGCGAAACTACCATTTTTGTCCTCCTACTTGTCTTCTACCTGAAACCATTGAATAAGGTAACTTCAAGTCTTCTTTTTTGTATATTACTTTGCTTTGCTTTAAAAAATCATTTAAGGAAAGCCTCAAAGATTTGAGTACTTCCAGTGATTATCATCAATAGCATGTAGACATCATCTTCATTACCTCAAAGAGAAGGTTGTAAATAAATTCTTATACATTCCCACCATAATAATGAGAAGTATGACAACACAACAACACAAAATTCCTATGAAATCATTTTGTGCGTTCATAGCCCATAACTTTGCTTTGAGAAATTGTTTAAGTCTCAAAGAGTACTTTTTAGGGATCATCATCACTAGCTAGTGTACAACATTTTCATTACTTATAGGAGAAAGCTATAAATAAATTCGTAGAGATATCCACAATAATAAAATAGAAGTTAGTGTAAATTCAAAGCATATTTTGCTAACTTTGAGCTGCCAAATGAGCTTACGAAGAATTCTCTAAAGAAACAAACATGAATAGCTTGATGCTTGATTCATTATGACTATTAAAATGAAATGGAATTTGAAATAGTAATGTTGGTTATTTCTTTTCTATTTCTTTTCTCTAGAAATGCTTTATAGCTTAGAACAAACTTAAATGATAATGTGGTTTGCTATACTACAATGATCTAGTCGTGTTAGATGAATTTTTCATGGCGAACATTGATGTTTCTGGTCTAATTTCGTTTGCTATTTGAGCTAGTTGTTGTTTCTGATGGTTAATTTGTTGTTGATAAGCTTAAAATTCTTCTTTCATCTTCATTGATCTCTAAGATTGGCTTTCTGAGCTATGATGAATTTTAGCCTTCATTAAAATTCAACATGCTTTGAATATATTTTTATATATTCAAAATCTATGATGGAAATTTATTGTATTCCTACAAGTAATTCTGAGCAATTGTTATTTATCCTTTTTGTCTTTGTTTTGGTGATTTGTTTGGTGGCTTTTCTTTTTTTTCTGTTTAGTTTGAGAAATTATTTAAGGAATGCCTCAAAGAGTACTTCTCTGTGATCATCATCAATAACATGTAGACATCATCTTCATTAAGTCAAGAAAAAGATTGTAAACAAATTCTTAGACATCCCCATCATAATAAAGAAATATGACAACACAACAAAACAAAATTACTATGATATCATTCTATGCGTTGACAACCCCTTCTTTGATTTGAGAAATTATCTAAGGAAAGTCTCAAAAAGTACATTCAACGATCATCATCAATAGCATATGCACATCATCTTCAGTACCTCTTGGAGAAGGCTATAAAAATTATTAGACATCCGCTCCTTAATAAGATGCCAAGGAAAGTAAAATACTTTTGTTAGTATAAATTCAAAACAAATTTTGCTAATTTTAATTAGTCAAATGAGCTTACGAAGAATTCTCTTAAGAAACATGCTTGAATAACTTGATGTTTGATTCATTAGTATCATGAAAATGAAATGAAAACTGAAATAGTAACGTGGTTTGGAATTGGATTTGTTACTACATTGATCTAGCAGTGACGGGTTTAACTTTTCATAGTGAACATTAGTGTTTCTGCTCTGATTTGGTTTGATTTTTGTGCTAGCCAATGTTTCAAATAGTTCATTTGCTGTTGGTAAGCTTATAATTCTTTCTTGATCTTCATTGGTTGCTCATATTGCTTTTTTTGAGCTGTGATGAATTCCAAACTTCATTAAAATTCAACCAATTTTGAACATATTTTTATATATTCAAAATATCAGATAAAAATTTAATGTTTTCTTACAGGTAAGTTCTGAGCTCTCGTTGGTTTTCCTTCCTGTCTTTGTTTTGGTGATTTTTTAGTAGATTTTCTTTCTTTTTCTGGTTTTGTTTATTTGGTTTATCTCTTTGTTTTTATGCTTTTCTTGTTTGATTTTTTTGGTTTCTTATCCTTCCCTTGTATTTATATATCTAACACTTAAAGTTTATATTTTAATATTCTTTTCATGTACATGTAAAAATGTATCTTTGCAAAAATTACAAGTTTAGGTTGTCATGTAGGGTATTTCTATGATTTTAGCTCGAATAATGAAAATTGCTTGAGAGTTAATTTTGGTTTGAATTTCTTTCGAACCGATTTTCGGTCGAATTAAAATCAAATCATTTAACATTATTTTGATGTTAGGTATGTCGAAGATCGTTAATCAGAGTAGCATTAGTATTTATTTCATATCTTACTTTTAGTATTACTTGCAACTATAGCTACTCAAACTTTTTCAAGGAAATATTGTTTTTTTATTTTGTTTCCATGTAAAGCCAATCATAGAACTAAGGATTCTCGTCGCCGCAGCCCCTTACAAAAGTAATTGCACACCTCAAAATATTTTATTATAGGAAATTATTTCATACAATGCAATAGTATTCAGTGTTTCCTTCATTGTGAAGCCTAATATCTATTCCCAAAATAGAAATTCACTTTGAAATCAAATTTATCTGTTCCAAAAGAAGTTCATTGCAAAATCTAATTCCAATTGCAATTCCCATTTTAGCAAAGGAAACTAGATTGCAAAGTGAATTCCCATTTTGAGTCAGACAAATTGGATTTCGAAGTGAATTTCCTTTTTGGTAATGGAAATTAAAATTTATATTGGAGGATGCAATATAACTCTTACATCATATGAAATATTCTCTTTTAAGAATGTATTTCGATGTGTGCAATTAATTGCTTATGGGGTTTGTAGAGACGAGAAAGCTTAGATTTATGATTGGCATTCCATTTGGAAAATAAAATGAGATACAAATATACCCGTACAAGGTTTAGTGTAGCTATAGGAATAGAAAAGATTAAACCCAAAAGATTGTTTAATTTTAGACTGATTATTAACATCAACTCTGCTTGAAGTTGGATCTTTTAACATCTTAGTAATTTTAGTTCTATCGAAGATCTTTAATCGGTCAAAAATGAATTCACAATCTATTAAGATGTCTCTATCTAATATTGTATCCCACTGTAGTTGTACTAGCCCTCTCACGGATATATTAGTTTCATATTTTGTCATCAAGTGAAAAGTTAACAATAAACCTAAGCATCATCGTCTCCGCAACTTTTAATTACTTTCACACCTATAAAAAAATTTTGATAAGAAAATGTTTCATATGACATTTGAGTGCTCACTTCATCATCCAATGGGAAGCTTATTCCACTTCCAAAATGAAAATTCACTTAAAAAATTATGTTCTACTCAGGAGTCGATTGGCAGCAACTACTGCATCAAGCTTATAGGCAACATGTAAGTTTTTTTTAATGAAAATTAAAGTAAACTTTTATTTTATTAATTGAATAAAAAAATAATAATTTGTTGTTTCCAGGTTCTACCCCTTGACTCGGGCTATTCATGCAATTTAAGATATCATTCAGAGCAGGTACGACTCAACGTATTTGTCGTGAAGGAGATCTCGATGACCATTTAAGATCTTTGGTTCTAGGAGTTTGCGATATGTATTTTTCACAAATATCTTAAGTTTATTTATTTATTTATGAAACTAACATAATCCTTATAATTTCACAGAAACAAATCTCCTAGCACCATGAGCATGAGGTACACATCGGGCACAGCTTCAAGAGCAAGAGTAGAGATTGCTGATTGGACAAGTTCGACGATATTTGAAAATCATGACAACATTCCTTGTGGCTTGGAGATGATGTTTTTGTCGCGATAGTCAAGGCCTGGGATTCTTGAGAGTACCAGAAGAAAAGGGTGCAAGTGAAACAAATAGGCGGTCGGGCTGTGGAGGCCTTAGACCTTATAGCACTCTGGTGTGGTGCTCCCACATATAGAATACAAGCGGAGGCTAGTAAGATTTCACTCTTTCTTTAATTTTTTTTTTTATAAATTGAAGACATATTCTTATTATTTAATTATATGGACAGACTGTAACAATGGGACGGAGCCCTCTGGTGCAAATATACATGAGCACACCCATATAAGACAGTTTGATATGTCTTAGATCAATGGTAAATCCTATGCGACCCAGATAATTCATGGGCTAAACTAGTTTAATGTTTATACAAGATAGCTCTAATTGTATATAACTAATTTTTTGTAGGAGAGATTCCAGTAGCTGAAGGAGAGCCTATCTCAAACGTTGGACAGTATTACGATCCACGATTGTGATCCTTTCGACTACGACCAATTTAGGGAGGCTACTGGAGGGAGGAAGAAAGGTTAAGACTTTGGGTTCAAGTCACAAGCATTTTCGTATGACACTCAGCCCTCCTCTAGTGCATATGCAGATTCTACCTCTACTGCTCAGGAGGAGGAGGTCTCTAAGTGTGTTGCCACATTCGCTGCTGAATTGGAGGCTCGCTTCACTCAGATGAGGTCAGAGTTAGATGCAAACATGGAGTCCAAGCTGAAAGCCGAGTTAATTTCGTCCTGACAGTGGTGAGGCATTATGGCAATGTAGCGTTCAAAGGGGAGGCTGAGCGGAGGATGATGAGGATGATGATAAGGTGATAGAATATTAGGAGGGATATTATTTTTATGTTTATGTTGACATTTGAATATACATTTATTTTATGAACAATGATGTATTTATATTAGATTAAATTCATTTTTTATTTCATTTTTGTTAGATAATTTATTGTTCAAGTGTTATTTTAGTTCATTAAATATTTGGAATGGTAAATTAAATGTTGTGATAACATGTGGGGTAATATAATACGAAAGTTAATATTTGCTTTTTTGCTGATTGTGCAAGTTTCTGACCAAGTTTCTGACGGCTCATCAGTGATTTAGTGACCACTTTTAACAAATTAGTAGTCATAATCGAAGTCTATTAGATGGACTTAATAACCGACTCATAAGTGATACCGAACCTACGGCTTAACTATGTCATAAGAAATCAACGGCCGCGACACTTTTCTGATAGTGTTTTCTTCGGTTATCAAAACCGACTCATCAGTAAAACTATAACCGATGGTAAACCTGCATCAGAAAAAGTGACGGGCGTGACACTATTTTTAAGTGGAAGATGTTGCTAATGCCGCGAATAAATCGTCTCCTATATGAACTAACAAAACTGATGACTTGAAAATTCTAAGAAGAAAACTACGACATAAAATTGAGGGTTATGCATCAAAATGTTTATGCTGTCGGAATATCAGTAGGTTTTAAAATTACCGATAAGCATTTTTACCACGAGCTTAAAATAGTTGGTAAGCCATCAGAAACAACAAAAGTGACGACATTTCTCTTGATAACCAACAACAAGTGGTCGTCAGAAAATAGCACTATTTCTATAGTGTTAATAGCTTAGTCTATGTAATACTTGTATATTCATAGACTTAAGTATCTCTAGAATGAACAGATTTCACCTCATAAGCATGTAATTTCATAGTCTTGGCCTTTGGGTATATATGTCTTGGGCCATTTAAAGTGAGTATAATTCATATACAAGTAAATTTATATTGCTCATATTTTCTGTATCATAAAATCTTTTACAAAAATATCCTGTTGGTATGAACAATAAACTAATTTTTATGAGTATATAAATGATCTGTAAAAATGAAAGGTATAGACATGAATGGTTTGAGTTGAATTATTTTGAATACAAAACCTAAACACAATATTAGCAATCAAACTGAGGATAAAGAACAAAGAAATGCAACCTAGTGTGAAAACAAACATTGAAAGAACCTTAATTTTTGACATTAAACAGAGTTTTAGCAATGGGTGATCAAATCATTAAAATGTCGAAATGATTTAGATATCTCACGTATGATGTTCAAAGTGATGGTGATATAGATGGAGATCTCATTAGTAGAATTCAAGTTGGTTGATTGAAATGGATGAATGCATTTGTTTTATTGTTGATAGAAAAGTACAACTTAGACTTAAAGAAAAAAAGTTACATGGTGGTTGTGCGACAAACAATGATCTACGACCTTTAAAAGTGAACGCCTAAACAATGTTGAGTCTTGCTGATATGAGAATGCATTGGTGGATGAGTGGCTTGACACTTAGATACAAAATGAAAAATGAATATATCGTGATAGGATTGGTGTAGCTCTAGTGATGGACAAGATTAGAGTCGTCTTAGATGATTTGGTCACATTAAATGTCAGTCATTTGATGATCCAGTTAGGAGAGTTGATGTTTTAGATTCGACTTATATTAGGAAAGGTTGAGGTACGCCTAAAAAGATTTCAACATACTGTATGAAAAATGATCTTAATTTATTAGAATTGAATGAAAATATGACACTTAACAGGACACAATGGAGAAAAATGTTTCATGTAGCTGACCCTACTTAGTGATAAAAACTTGTTCTATTAGTTATTCTTGTTTCAACATTTGCATACATACCACTCAATTCTTATATATTTTCATGTTAAAGTTTGCTTTTTCTACGTTTATACCACCATAATCGTTCATATAATATCAAGAATACCATAATTTTAATTTTTTTATGGGCATTTACATACTAGCACGCAAATCTTATATATAAAAACCCCCAATTTTAGGCATTATAAGGTGAATACATCAGAATTCATTGCTATGTCATCACTTTTGATTTGAAGCAAAAGATTGGAGAAATGGTGAATCGTGCAGTGAATGCAATTGAAAACTGCTCCACCAGTCTAAATGTGTGTGCAAGCGGGAACGATTGGGAATAAGGAAATAATAGGGTCTTTCTGATGGCAATCTGACACAGCATGTGGCGTAAGATAATAATCGATAGTTTTTTTTGTTAGATTGTGTACAATGGACATCAGTTTTTACTTGAGCAAAACCAACTTCTTCCAATTCCGACGATAATAAACTCTCAGTTTATAAGTCGACATGAACTGATGGAATTTATGGTCAGTGGACTCTCATAGCCCATTTGAAAAGTTCTTGGTGAGGAACCTACGATTTATATAGTTAGAAAATCATCGGAAATAACTTGAAATCTTTAACATCTTTAAGTCGTCGGAAAAATATAAAAAGCAATTGACAAGCATAAAGCTATCGATTTTCTGCCAATTTTAGTGTTTTCCTATAGTGTTTATTTGCCTCTCACCCATATATTTTGATTATCAACATCTATTATTTTGCTTTAAGATCTAGTAGTCAGTTCATTTATCCTTACTTTAGCACCTTATGCCACTTCAACTATCAAACTTATAAATTCAACAAATTTAGAGTTGAAATAAATATTTCAATGATAAGAACATAATAATGCTAAAAATATCCCAATCCAAGTTTAGTTGGACCTAAAAAAAGCACTTAAAACATGATTAAAACTTTATGGCATCATTTGAAGGATCAAGCCATTCTTCCACTTTTCATGGTTTTAAAATAATGGGCTTGACAAGTGCAATTTAATGCGTTTAGAGATCATCAAATTTCAATGACTTTAAAATACCTAAATACTTAAAGATTGATTTTTAATCACATGGATTAATATAGATAAAAGGATATAGTATTTAGGTATTTAATAAAAAAATAACGATATTGCCACTCATGGAATCTAAAATGACTTTCATTCTTCATTTTGAGATTAGAACTTTGACTTAAGAGTTGGAAACTGTTTCACATAATCATAAATGCTAGTGAGCATCATAGATTTCAAACTTTTTCATTAATGTCAATGCACATTATTGACAGCAATATTGATGTATGATATCACCCATAAGGATGGACTTGATATCGATGCCAACCTAGATGCTCATTTGCTAATATTATTGATGAAATTTGTTGACATAAATAATTCTGTATGCTATTGCCAATAAAAAAATTAATATTGCCCACACCACTCTCAATGCAAGCTATTATCAAATTAGGTTAAAACAAGCCACTCGCGTCAACATCTATGAACACCATCACTAATGAAATTGTATCCTACTCAAACAAATACATATGCACATTTTTGCCAGCAAGGTTGACATATGCTATCAGAATGAAAATAGATTTATGAAATACTCAATATAATTGATGTATAATATAAGAACAAATGTTGATGCATCTCATAACCAAAAGGTCAAAAAATTGTTATAGACACTAGCATCTGCTCACAACATTGCAAATATGTATGGTTGATACTCATTATTAGCATGAACTTGAAACTTGCCATCACTGATGGGTCATTATTTCCTTTCAATATTGATGCTAAAACTCAATAATGGTCGCAACAACATAGAGGCTTGATAGTAGCACCAAGGCATATGCATATTTTTTTAGTCTCTCGTCTCTCCTCTCCTAAGTAGAATAATTGAATAGCCTACCAATGATTTGCAGAAGAAAAGTCTCAAGTCCTTAAGATCCTCGGATTTTTAGCATAAAATACAATTTAAATAGATAAGCTTTTCTTTTATCTAGTATTATAAAAATTCTAACATGCAAAAAATCACAAATTATTTAATGTGATGGCTTATTTCTATTTTGAAAAATAATGATTTGTGTAATTGTAAAAAAAAAGATTACAATATCTTTAAATAAAATCAATGATTTGTAACAAAACCTAGTTGGTCGTCTGTGCACTTACAAAGGTGGCCTTTCTGTTCATTTTAAAGACTTAATCTTTATTAAAAAAATAAAGTTTAAAGGGACATATAAGATGAAAATTGTACATTGATATTTCAAAAAAATTGTAAATAGATCGTAATATTAGGTGGACTAAGACTGATATCATAAATTGATTCCAGGTAACCCAATAACAGCAAAGTATTAAATATTTGGATGCAATCAAAGGACCGCAAGGGGGGGCAAATATGGTTGAACCAGACTGCCACGTCGCAGGTACTAGCGGTTCATCTGCTCTCCTGATTCATCGGCAATCAGCATTAGTTTTGAAGGCCCAGTGGAAAATATTTCCGAAAAGAATAAATAAAATTGTTTTCCGCTATAGCATAGATTTAAAGGTTGTATATCGAGGTAGGGGTGTAAACGAGCCAAACACGAGCGATCCAGGCTCAGCTCGTGTTCGGGTCGTTTATATTTCGAGCTTAAAAAGTGTGTTCGTGTTCAGCTCGTTTGCTTAGCGAGCCGAACATGAGTCATTCACGATCAAAGAGTTGTTTTAACAACCCTAATCACGTACCCATAAGATGTTAAGAATTGAGGCAAGATTTAAAAATTATTGTTTATATTAAAGCATCATTTGAATCTAATTTAATAATATTTATTCTATTTTCTTAATTAATACTTTTAATTGATTATAAATCCTTGTTGCATTATAGTCAATTAATTTTTTTAAAAATACCACTCATAAGAATATATATATATATATATATATATATATATATATATATATATATATATATATATAATTGATGAGTAATATTTCGAGTCAAAATGAGCCGAACACGAACGAATAAATTTTTGTTCGCGTTCGGCTCGTTAACTTAGCGAACGAGTCGAGCACGAGCTTCTTAACGAGCTGAATACGTGAACGTTGCGAACAACAAGCCGTTTTGACAACCCAATATCGAGGGCAGTAGCCCTTATTTTATTTAATTTAATATTTTTTGTTTGCATAGATGTTTCTTTATAATATGAAGTTAATTAAGATTAGGGATTTTGAGAATTGGATATTAACCTATCAGGTAAGAAAAAATCAAAATAAATTAATAAGCTAAAGACTAATGATGATGATGTCGCTTACGAAATCAATTAAATAATAAAATAATAATTAATCTTAAAATAATCACTTGAGTACAACTCTATATCAAACATTGTTGAATTTATTTTCAAATTCATTTTCTTCACATGCATAAGACCAATTAAATCTCTTAACTGAAAGCTGAACTCCCAACTAACATATTAAAATTGGCCGTATATATTAGTCTTAAAGTGCTATTTGTTAACCGTTTTGGCTGATTTATTACTAAATTCTATAAATTTGGATTTATTAAATCTGTCAATACCAAGATTTAAGGAAAAATTTTAGAAGAAATTGGATTTACAAAATCTTTGGTTTAAAATTTTTCTTTTTTTTTTTTGTTTAATAAAGTTTAAATTATAATGAATTTAAAACTCATACCAAACAACTCCTATATTATATAAAAATATGGTTCGTCGCAACTGCCTTCTCGTGGGTTTCTGTTTTCGTCTCTGGACTCCCTGGTTTCCTGCTTTGCTCATCTGGAGCATTCTACCGCTGCTTACGGTTTTAATCTGACTCATACACCCTCTCTTTTGGTTCCCTTACACTTATTTTTCATCTGTTATCTGCTCCTGTTTTTTTGTACTTTTTTCTTCTCGCTGGAGCTTTTTTGTTTTGGTTTTTTGGAGGATCTTTTTTGCGTGCGTTGTAACGATGGAGGCGGAACCCCTAGGGGTGTGTGAGTTTTGTACTTTTTTTTTTTTAGCTGGGGATCTGCCTCCTCAAACCCCTGTACCGACAATTTTCTAATCAACGCGTAGGGAGCCCTAAGTGCTCTTCCCCCCCCCCCTCCCCCCAAAAAAAAAAAAAGATTCGTCACAAATTATTATACTTAACAAGCCATATATATAACGGTTTGAATTTTAGTTGCTCAACCAATATGTCAGTGGGTTATGTAGAGCCAACAACTGTATCGAAAACAATTTAATTTAGAAGTTAATTCATTGCTTCTCTTTTTTTTTATTTTTTTAGAACTCAACGCTCTAGTTGACCCACACATGTCAATGAATAATATAAATTCAGCTCTGTTAATATTCAATATAATTCAGTCGAATTTGTAACAAATTAGTTTGAACGCCAATTAAAAACCAAAATATTAAAAGAATAAAGCGTGGAAATACTTTGTCTTGTTTATTTACAATTATGAATTTATTTATTTATTTTTAACTTGTATTATTAAAAGAACGGAGAACATAATGCTTGTACACTAGTTAGTGGCTAAAGGATATAAGATGTCAATCTTTGACATGCATTGAGTGATAGTTATTAAGGACTTTTGGAAGTCAAGTAACATAGGCTGTTGATGCATGCCTTATTATCATCCATAAATACTATGATAACTTGGATTGATATATATTATTGACATAATGCAAATGCTTATTATTTCCAATAAGGATGATGCAAATTAATGGCAACGGCATTAAAGCAGGTCATCTCTAATAAGGTTGATGTACATAATTGAAACTAAGCCATCAACAAATGGTTAAACAAGCTTAAGCCAAAAACTGGCACACAACATTGCCAATAATCCAATGTCCATCCTTTATATAACCTTGATGGTTGCTATATTTAATAATCATACGATTGATCATCATCAATGTCAACACCCAAAAATGCATTAATTTTGTTGATGCATGCAAGAGAATTCACAACGATAGAGTGATTAATTAATGTGTTAGCGTTGCACGAGAATCCAATACACACTCATGTAATAAAAATGATGCAAGGAAACACAAGAAGATTTTTACGTGGAAAACATGGAAATAGAAAAACTACGGGGTATGGCCTAGTTGAAGTAGTTCATTATAAACTGACAATTTCTAGTACAATCACTTGTTTCACTGATGAGAAAGGGTGACACGTCCCCTCAAGTTACAACATCGGTGCACGGAAGGTCTTAAGGCTCTCTGGTAGGTAGCAGTCGTAATGAGGAGTGATAGTCAAGGCTTCAGTGCACCATCTTTAGGATTTTCACGACATCAAGGATGATGCGTCACTTTGTAGGTTGCTTCATACGGAGCGTCATCGCGATAAGAGGGTAACAATTGACGGCGATCAATAGTGGAGGTCGGAGGCAACGGCGGCGGCCAGAAATAAGAATGGCAGCAATGGACATTTTAGTGCCTTAATGATGTTTGATATGATTAATCTTGGGCTTTGTTGGATTTGTCTTGTTTATACGGTTGATTTGACTATAATCTTGTCGGATTCGAAATCTGTTTGATTTTCCAAGTATGTCTAGAAAGCTTCTACATATGGTTTAAAAACTTGATCTACGCTTGATTTGACTCGGACTGGAATTATTTTTATACTGTTGGGTCAGTCTCGTCGAGCCGATTAGTTTGATTGCTGAAATCAGAGTTTTGATGACTTTAAATTGAAGTTTAAATATTCTTTTTTGAAATGGTTATCTCGAGATTCGTGCTATACATTAAGAACTGTGCTAGATGATGGAAATATATTGGAGGCATATAAATAGTCGGTCAATGTTAACATTAAGGCTGTATCTTATGTTCCTCTTCTAATTCTGTATCTTATGTTCCTCTTCTAATTTATTAAAGATAAATCAAATAACTCAAGGTTACCTCTCCCATGCATGGATCTCTCGTCAGCCATTATACTGCTCCACCATTTTCTCAATTTCTTCTTCGTATAATCCGGCATTTCAATTTCTTCTTCCTATAATCCGGCATGTAAATAGAGCAATGCAGCCTAGGAGCAGCCGTGCTTTCTTGGGTACTTATTTTAGGGGGATTTAAATACATATCACCCAATTTTTTGGTATTTATATTTTTTACACTTAAACATTCATACTTACATGCATAACACTCAAATACTTAAAATTAATAAAAATATCACAGATACTGACTTTTATAAATAAAATTCATCTTTTTATGCATAAATTTATGACATCAATGTATTATAAATATAAATATTAAATTTTTGATGTTTGATATGTAGATACTATAATATTGTATGTTATGTATGTAGACTTTCTTTATTAATTTTTATTCCGAAAAATGGGAGAAGAATAACTATTCCACCGACTTATTATTTCGATTTTTATTTACAAGAAATGAAAATCTACAATCTGCTAGAACAACGCCATGCATAACAAAGTCTCAATCCCACAGCACCGTCCATTTTATTTGCTGGTTACGATTGAATCCATCAACGTCAAAATAAAAGCCTAACGAATATCACTCGTGTCACCTGTGCTTTCCCGTGCGTTAAAACGCAATGGTGCAGTTAGATTTATTTATTTAAAAACTACCATTGTTAAAATATATGACCAACGACAACAGTGTACAGAGCAACGAGAACACTGCACAAGTCGGTGATCTTCATCTTAATTTTAAAGACGAAATTTACTTAAAAAGAAAGTTTGAAGACGACATTTATGCTGATAATAATGAGACCGCAATATTAGGTGGCTAAGAAAGATAACAAAAATAAATATGAGCATATCATTAACTCAAAAGTATTTGTTGAATTCAGGTTTATCCTATAAGGCATGCCCAAAAATTAAACGGTAGGAATCTTGAGGGAGAATTTAAGCTAGAAAAAATAATAAAGAGAACACACAGACTTGTTATGATCTATTTTATATATTGAAAGTGGGTGTTGGCAAGAGAAAAAAGAAGAGAGTCTATCCTATAGCCAAATGTTTCTTATACATGCTGTGAACCTCCTATTTATAGAAGATAAAATGAAAAAAAGTGAGAAATTACATATCTACCCGTTTTTAAATAGGGGAGCTAAAAACATTATTGTCTTTTGTTGTAACCTTTTTTTTTCGTAATTTATTTTGATATCCTTTGATGTATGTGGATCATCTGGTCAACATATCCTCTAATCGGCTGATCAAGCTGGTGTTGGTCTAGATGCCTGTTGGCCGTCGCTTTGGGAAGCCTGTCGCCTTCACTTTAGGAACCCGGTCTGCAACTTTGTGAGAGGTAGTTGGTCGGCCTTAGGGTGGTCGGTCAGCCTGCTTGCTTCTTCGTAATTTTTGGAATTCTTAGGATTTTTCGGGGAGTTGATGAGAGAGCTTCACGGTGGTAGTGGTTGGAATGTTGGGGGTACTAGACGTTTATTCGGTCATTAGCATGGACTTCGGTCTCTTGTTGGCCTGAGTGCTCCCTAGATAAAAGAAAGCACAATAATAAAAGAAAACATAAATTGCTAAACCAAGATTCTATGTTTATCAACCAAAGCTCCCAAAAAATAAAAATGATTATTAACGCTTCTTTCCAGTAACAATGCCAAGAACTTGATTGTCGAAAATTTACCGTGAGGTAAGTCGGTCATTCACACAAGTATATATGTCGATTAATATGAGGTATCAAAGTACCTATATCGATCACACGAGGAAAAGACTAAAAATTATTCTGGTTGAAAAATCTCTAGTTTACTAACTTCATAAATCTAGCTTGGTGTTATCATAACTAATGATTAAAATCCTAAAATCTTAATAAAATATAAATTATGATCACAGAAAGTAAAAAAATGAATAAGCAGAGAGAAAACTACTATTCTATAAGACGAATGAGGCTCGTGTATCTGTGACTAGGGTATCGTGGGTGTTCATCTTAATGTTTTTCTATTTGATAGTTGTCTACTGGAGAAAAGTTTTCTTGTTAAACCTATGCTTAGGTTAGAAGAAGAAATAGAAATCATTGATGTCATGTTTTCTTTAAGCCCATGATGTTTCCAGGATTCATTTGATCTCATATCTTCGTTGTTAAACCCTACTAGAATATATCTATTCTATCAGGATTCTGTAGTTAACATATTATTTCTACTATGTGATTGGCTGAAACCATAGATCATGAAAGATATTAACATCCTAATTAGCCTGATTAAATGAAATTTAGAAGGTTAACTAACACCGTAAATAAATTTCAGATTGGAAAAAACTACATGACAAATATCTAAAAAATTCATGGAAAAACTGCTAACCATATATCACAGAGATATATTTGACCTCAATTTTGGTGAGGTCTTGTTTTTTTCTTAGTGCTTAGGATCTAGCCATAGGTTTTCTCCTTGACTATCCTAGAGGACTAGAATTGGGACCCACCCTTTAGCAATTTAGCTACTTCTTGAATCCTCTTGGGACTCCACTTGGATGGTTACAAACCTCTAAATCACCTTGGAAAGTTAAAACCAGCATATGGACAACCAATAGTGAGTTCCTATAGGATTGTTTGGACTTAGGGTGACCTTGGGTGACTTGGGCTTCTCTTGCACACACACACACCCCTAAGCCACTTAACCTAAACCCTGAACCCTTGCCTTTCTACCCTTTATGGAACTCACATTATTGAATCCAAGCCACTAATCTTTGATTAAGATGGCTAAGGTCAATATGTGAAGGATCATAAAGTGGTTACCATTTGGCTAGACTTGGTCCCAAAGTGGTTGGACTTGGCTAAGTCCATGGCTCATGCTTCCAAACCCTAATTCATTTCCAAATAAAATTTTTACTCAATCTTGACCCCACTAAAATAATCTCATTCTTCCTTATTTGAAACCCCATTCATGTTGCTAAAATTTCTCATTTTGACAATGGGTCCCCTAAACTTACCAAAAACTACCTAAATTGCCACCACAACCACCAAAATCATCCAAAAATTCCAAAAAATTACCCAAAATTCCTAAAAATCCTAGGAATCATTTGAAACAATTTCCACCTCTCAAACCCACCAAAATACCCCAATACCCTCCAAATAACCTCCAAATACCATAAATACCCCTTTTATAATATTGATTAACAATTTGAGGATAAGAAGATGTATATAGAAAAATCAAGTATTGCAAATGGAAAACTGGCTTGCAAAGTTAAAATGCTGCGATTAGAAACATAGGTAGAATCAACTGGAGAAATTGCTAATTCACTTAGCAATGTACCCAAAGGAACACTTCCTAGCAACACCGAGATCAAACCTAAAGAGAACGATAATGAAAAACTATTCCTCGTTACCGGACAAACTATAATATATGCAAAAAGAAGAGTTGATTATGAATATTAATGACCGTAGAAGTCACGATGTGTCGTTTTATTAAATTTCTAGCCGAGAGAATAGATGACGAATGTTTTCGGATGAATGAAATTGATTATTTAAGTAAAGATCATTTCCAAGAAAGTTTTTGAAAAGTAAGATACGTATGAGGTCGAATGGATTTTCTATGTGATGAGTTGAAAATGTTATCTAAAGAAGAATGTATATATGTTCAAGAGAGGTGCGAAATGATGGAAGCTGCCAAAAATGTTGAACTTGTAATTCCATTCATGAAAATCTCATGAACATAAGATGGATGTACCCCATACAATTTTAAAGTCCGCATATTTAGGGAATTCATCTACACCAATTTCGCCCTTATATCTTCATATTCAACTCAATTACAAGAAAATCCCGAATCTGAATGATGAACAAAATAAAGTATTTAACTAGACTGAAGAGAATTTAAGGGACAAATTTTAAAAGAACTTTCGAGTTGAGAAAGAGGATAAGGATATTGAAATAACAATGGAAGAAATTTCTAAGGAATTAGAAAAACCTATTTCCTCACCTAAGATAGATCCTCCATCATTTAATAATTATAAAGTGGAAGAATTTAAGACAAATCAAAACGAAGAGTGACATGTAAGAGCTCGATCTCGACTCTAAATTATCTGTGAGAGAATTCGATCCAAAGTTTGGGAGAGATATTGAATTATCATATACAAATCCATTTCTTATAAATTAAGGATGATATTAATATGCAAATTCCGAATATCAATAAGAATATTGGATCTAGAGAGAAATATAAGGAACAATGATATAAACTATCCGAAAAGGAAGAGCTGAATGAAAAATTAAAATTTGAGGATTTTGTAGGAATTCCTAGATCTGAAAAGTGATTGAGCGATTGATCGAGGATTACTTAATTGGAATTTCGATCCAGAGGAATTTTTTCGTTCACGACGTTAAAATAAGCGCTTTTGGGTCAGAGGCAACCCATAGTTATTAGCAGTGCTTGACAGTATGCTTGAGAGTCATGATTGTTAGTGTTGTATGGTGTTTGCTCTAGAGTGGATTGACTTGATCTTTTATGTGTCATTATGATCGATAAGTTCGATTATTTATTAGAAGATGTTCGGATTGTTAGTAGTTTGATTCGATTCGCGTGTCATGAGGGAGGTGATTCCTTAACTTCTTATTATGGTTAGGCATGTATGTTCACTTGTAGTAGTTGGATTGATGAGTTCGCTATAACTCTCGAGTCTTACTGACTCGAGTTTTACAAGAGATATCATGATTTGAACAATGATAGCTTCATCTTAATTTCAGTTACTTTTCTAACTTTGCTTTCATTCGTGTATTGTCGCGAACCTATGTGATTTAATAACATTAGGATGATCTTACATTACGATATATAACCGTTATAGGTGCTTAATTAAAGGGATTAGATGATGCCTCAGATTGGTGTCTCGAAACCAATTTATCGCTGATAATCTTATCTTGGATTATAATCCATAAAATCATTTGAAAGTACCTAATTTACTAGTGTAGTGATTCCGTTAGAAATTGGAAGTAAATTAGTGAGATGCGATGAGTTAAAGGATGAATTAACCTCATTGTTTTATCATATGTGTGTTTATGTTTGTATTATAATTTTATATAATAATCAAGAACATTTTATATTCTCTTGCCGAGACCCGCTATGCTAGTTAAATTTTTATTTAGTGAATTTCATTCGGCATGATTAGTTTAGATTTACTTTCTGTTGTATATTATTTTATTTCTAATAAATACTTGTAAATGATTTTAATAGAAATTTGTGGTAGATAGAATTTCTAAAATATTTTTCTTTCTCGCTTATATTTTATGTACCGAATGCTATATACGTTTAAAATTAAATTGGGGTAGGAAGAAAAATAAAATTTTAAAGTGAAAATAATTCCTTTTAGTGTAATTTTATTACAAGTATGTTTTAGGTTAGATTTACTTTCTCCTACAATCATTCTATCCCGATTATGCATGCATATGAATTCTAGATAGATATTGTAGTAAAGTAAGTAGATTCAATCCCTTACTTTTTCTTCCTACAACATTTTATGGAATTAATAAAATATTTTAAAATTTAAGTTCGGGGAAGAAAAATTTTTAAAATGTAACTTTATTTGTCCTCGCAGCTCGTATTTAATTTTATCACTTTTAAAATGGATTGTGGTATATGGTGTTACCTTTAAGTTACTATAATTTTGATTTGTGAATGTTAGAAAAATAACTTAACAAATCCTATGCGAAGAAACTGTTCTAGAAGTTAAGATATTTTGTAGGAAACATCGGGAAAAATCATTTTTCTATTTATGGTAGAAAGGAGTTGAATATTTGAAAAGCTAAAATTCTTAGATTTATACTTAACAGAGAATTAAGCCTTTATCAAAACTCAACTAATACTTACACTTATAAAAAGTGAGGGAAAGTTTTAAGTTTTTAGATTTTAGAGAGATGATAAGGAAATTCAAAATTATTGAAGGCCTATCCAGATATAGTAATCCTCACATAAAAAAAAAAGTGAAAAAAGGATTAAAAATGATCCCGAAAAAAAGTGAAAAAAAGGTGAAAAAAAAGATTTAAAATGATCCCGAAAAAAAGTGAAAAAAAAGAGATTGAAAATTATCCCCAAAGAAAAGAAAATGGCGAGGAGAAGCTCGAGATGAAGCCTAATCAAAAATTGGTTTCACTTGAATCTTTTTAAATACAAAGACTTAAAAACAATCCTAAGCTATTCTTATTTCAAAAGGTATTGGTGAAATTGGTATAGATAAGGTGCTTAAATTGTTTTTATACTTTCGAATTCTTAGCTCACAAGTTTCAATAACTTTTGAAGTAAATAAAAAATACGGATTCCTATGTCAATATGAGGAGATATTCTTACACTTTAGTCCTATGTTGATTTGCTAGAATTTCTCCTATGTTATACTATAACATTTCTGAGATGGAAACTATAGGAAATCTATTTAAACCCACAATCACAAGTCAACATATTTTATTTTTAAAGTTATGCGTGTTACTCGATGACGCAATGCTTAAGTCTGGGGGATTCTCGATGCACCAAAATATATGTGCTTTTTTTACTATATGATTTTACTCATTTTTGGTGATATTACACTTTAAAAGGAAGGCATTTTGTATTGCTTTTTTGGCCAGAGACAAAAATGGTGATCGATAAAAGAAGCAAAAATGGTGCACTTGGGAGTACAAATGAGCAAGAAAGCAAATTTTGCTCGACACCTTTCGATAAGTCTTTCTATATTTAATCTCTTTTACACTTCTTGCATATTTTTGTATAAGATTACACTTTAAAGAAATGTTGTTTTATGCTTATTTTAGGTGCTATCCGTTATGTACTCAACACAATCGAATGAGGCAAATCGAGCTCAAACGGAGCCAAACGAGAAAATGGCGAATCAAGGCAGATGGGTGCCGGGGCGCGAAGCACGAGGCTACAAAAAATAAGGTGTTGACAGTGCCCTATTCAGGTGCCGGCAGCGCCCGAGACGGCTCGGACGCGATATCAATGCTTTCTGCCAAATACATCAAACTGACACTTTTTGGAGGGTTTCTTCGTGCACCTCTTGGGAAATTTGTTTCTACTCTATTTTAAACCAAATTTGAAGCCAAAAATGAAGAGGAGAAGAGAGGAAAACTTGGAGAATGCTTAGAGATTTTAGAATAAGATTAGAATTGTAGATTTCTACATTTTGGAGAGATTAGAGAGCGGTGATTTCGGCAGAATTCCGTAAGAGAATGTTCTAGTATCGCATGAATTCATGACTTCGTGGGAGAGATTTTCATCTTTCTTTCAAGGGGAAAAGCTACATGTGTTCTCATTATCTGCGGATTTTTTAAACACTTATTTTATGATTTTCAAATGGAAGTTTTTTGTCGGTTTTCTTTCGTTCTTTTGCGATGTCTTTATCTTACTCTTCTTCTTATTCGGGAAATAAGGGGCATAAGAAGATTATTAATGGCAACAAAATCTCCTCCCCGTGTCGGATTCGATTCGGCATCATTATCAATTCCCGTATCATGTCGATGTCAAGGAGTCGCCAATTTATTTTAATATTGCTCCTTAATCTTATTTCTTATAAATCCTATAAAGGAATTAAGAAATTCTTAGGGCTAATATAAAACAGAAAAAGAAGGACGATAATCTCCAAAGAAGATCTTGTAATGTCGTATCCTAGAGTTTCTATATAAGGAAAATCACGAAGTGTTAACCAGAGATTTCAGATATGATGGGTTCTTTAATTTCTTAATGTAAGCAAGCTTCTATAGTTAATTACGTCTTAAAGTAATTCAGAATTTCAAGAAAACTTCTAATCTACGGTTGATCATTTATTTTTAGAATTTTTGTTTTGTGAAAGATACCCACTATCGATCCCAAATGTCATTTTGTCATGTCGGTTTTATGTCATTTTTGTTGTTTGTTTTAAAGTTTGTAGTTTTGTGGTTAACCTAAAATTTTTTTCGTTTTGTCATCGTTGTTTTGTTTTGTTTTCATTAATGTCGTTGCTCGGGGTTTTGTTTTCATTAATGGTTGTTTTGTTTTGTTTTCATGTTCGTCTCATTTTAGAAATGTCATCCCGCAAAATAGAATTAGCTCACCCTATAACATGCAAAGAAAATCTAAACGAAACTCGTCTTCATCCCGCAAAGAAAACATCGTCGTAAATAATATCATGAAATGTTTATCGTCTCTAATTCTAGGATGCCTAAGCTTTCTGATTTAGCATGTCTTAAATGTCGGTTTATGTAGAATCATGACGATTGAGTTTGGTTTGAAATGTCAATTAATGTCATTTAATGTCAGATTGTCGAATGTCGAATTAATGCCGAATTTTGTTAAGTTTTATTCTGAATGTCGGATTTATGTCGGGCGATGTCGATTTTTCAAATGTTAAATTTATGTCGATTTGGTTTTCACTTGAAATGTCAAATTTACGTTCATTTGATTTTTGTTTAAATGCCAAATTTTATGTCCATTATGTCGATATTTGTTCGAAATGTCAAATTTATGTCCATTATGTCGATATTTGTTCGAAATATCTAATTTATGTCAATTATGTTTCGATTCGAGTTCGAAATGTCTAATTTATGCTGACAGCTGAATTCGAGTTTGATTTTGCTGATTTATGTTTGATGTCGGATTAGCTCGCAGGTGGATCAAACTTAAGTTTTGACTTAAATTCAAATTAAGCTTAATACTTTTTAAATTTCAAGTTCAAGTTCAAGTTCATTTGAAAATTGATTCAATGTAGATTTAATTAACTTAAGTTCATACCGTTTCGAACTTAAGCGTAATTTAAGGTTAGATTTAATGTAGATCAATTAACTCGAGTTCGTGTTCCCGTTTGAACTTGGGTTAGATTTAATGGAGATTAAATCTAATTAACTTGGATTTCAGCGTTTGTTCTAACTTAAGCAAGATTTCAGTTTAACTACACAAACTAAATTAAGTTTTAAGCCTTATTTAAATAAGATTTCATATGAATTAAGCCTAAATGGTTTAGACTTAATCAGAATTATAGACCATCTAAGTCCTTTTTAGGTAAGGCTTAAGTTTTAATTAAGTCTACTTTAATTTAACCGGATTCACTTCGAGTAAAGTTTAAACATTAATTAAGCCTAGTTAGCGTACTTAACTTAGTTAGCCCCGCCTAATTAAGTCTAGTGTATTAGACTTAATTAGGGTTTATGCCTGGTTTAGAATTGATTGAATCTTAGTTCATTAAGGTTTAATGATTTAATTAAGTCTAATGAGGTGACGATTAAAGTTTAGGTTTGATTAAACCTTTGTTAGTTAAGGTTTAATGATTTAATTAAGTCTAATGTGGTACTTAATTAAAGTTTAGGTTTGATTAAACCTTAGTTAGTTAAGGTTTAATGGTTTAATTAAGTCTAATGTGGTAGACTTAATTGTATTTAAGTTTAATTAAACCTTAGCTCTACATAGTTTAATGGTTTAATTAAGTCTAATGTGGTAGACTTAATTAGGATTTTAGACGGATTAAACCTTAGTTAGTTAATGGCTTAATTCAAGTCTAATGTGGTATACTTAATTAGGATTTTAGGTTGAGTTTTGATTAAACCTTAGGTAGTTAAGGTTAATGGTTTAATTAAGTCTTAATGCGTGTAATTTCACTAGAATTTGTTGCATTGGATTGTTAAGTTAGGTTCAAGTTAGGCTGAACCTAGACTTAAGGTCAAGCTTGGGTTCAATATGGGTTGAACTCTGTGTTAGATTTAAGTTTGAATTAAGTTAGGTTCAAGTTAAAGCCGAACCTGTGACTTAAGGCCGACTTAAGTTCAATGTGGGTTAAACTCAAGTTAAGGTTTAAGTCTGATTTATGCCAGTTCAAGTTAGGTCAACCTAGACTCGATGTTGACTAAAGTTCAATAATGGGTTGAACCAAGTTAGATTTAAGTCGGGTGTGCTGCTAGGTTCAAGTTAGGATTGAACCTAGACTTAAGGCCGACTTAAGTTCAACATGCTGCCGAACTCAAGTTAAGATTTCAACTTGAAGTCAAGGTGTCGAGCCGGAGTTAAAGGCCGAATCCCGAGCCGATGTCATGTTGAACCCAAGTTAAAGGTTAAACTTGGGGTTCGGTTGTATTGAACTTAAGTTAAAGGTTAAACTTGAGTCTGCTAAGCAAACTTAAGTTAGAGGTTAAACTTGGGTTCAAGTCAAGTTGAACTCTAAGTTAAGGTTTGTTTTTGGTTTGAGTTTGACTAAACCTTAATTAGTTGAGTTTAGTAGATTAATTAAGTCTAGTGTGGTATACTTAATTATGGTTTATGTTTAACAAACCTTAGTCGGTTAAGGTTTAATAATTTAATTAAGTCTAATGTGGTAGTCTTAATTGAGTTTAAATCTTCTGATGAAACCTTAGTTGGTTAAGGTTTAATAACTTAATTAAGTCTAATGCGATAGACTTACCGTAGCTTAAATTGATTGAACCTTAGTTGGTTAAGGTTTAATAAGCTTTAATTAAGTCTAATGATGTATTCTAATTGTAGTTTAGATTCGATTAAGTCTAATTTAGTTAAGATCTAATTGTTTAATTAGGTCTAACGGATTAGACCTAATTAGGTTTAGGTTTCGATTAAGTCTAATTTAGCTACATTTAATATTTAATTAGGTCTAATGGGGTTAAAATTTTAATTAGGCTTGTGCTTGCCTCAAACCTAATGTTTGATAAAAGTTAATTAAGTTTAATTTGTTTTTAAACTTAATTTGTTTCATTTTGTATTAAACCTAATTTAGTTAAGGTTTAATGAGTTAATTAAGTTTAATATGTCTTTAAACTTAATTAAAGATTTGATCTTTGTATTAAACCTAATTTAGCTTAAGGTTTAATGGGTTAATTAAGTTTATATGTCCTTAAACTTAATTAAAGTTTCGATTTTTGCATTAAAACTAATTTAGTTAAGGTTTAATGGGTTAATTAAGTTTAATATGTCCTTAAACTTAATTAAAGTTTTTATTTTGTATTAAACCTAATTTAGTTATGGTTTAATGTTAATTGGGTTTAATATGTCCTTAAACTTAATTAAAGTTCTGATTTTTGTATTAAAAACCTAATTTAGCGGTTTCATGGGTTAATTAAGTTAAATAAGTGTCCTTAAACTTAATTAAATTTTTGATTTTATCTTAAACCTGCCTTCGATGGAATTAAGTTTAAAGGAATTAAGTTTAATATGTCTTTAAACTTAATTAAAGTTTTCGATTTTTGTCTTAAACTTAATTTAGTTGTTGTTTAATTTGCCAATTAAGTTTAATATGTCCTTAAACTTAATTAAAGTTTCGATTTTTGTATTAAACCTAATTTAGTTAAGATTTAATGGGTTAATTAAGTTTAATATGTCCTTTAAACTTAATTAAAGTTTTGATTTTTGTATTAAACCTAATTGCCATGTTTAATGGGTTAATTAAGTTTAATATGTCTTTTAAACTTAATTAAAGTTTCGATTTTTGCCTTAAACCCTAAGGTTTAATGTGGGTTACTTAAGTTTAATATGTCCTTAAACTTAATTAAAGTTTTGATTTTTGTATTAAACCTAATTTAGTTAAGGTTTAATGGGTTAATTAAGCTTAATATGTCCTTAAACTTAATTAAAGTCTTCGATTTTGTTTTAAACCTCATGTTTAATGATTCTAATTTAGTTTAAGTTGTCTTTAAACCTAATTATTGTTTGATTTGGAGTTCATTTAGATTTGGATTCATCATTTGCTTAATCCATCATGAAATGGATTAAGTGTGTAAAGAAAGGTTTCTAAATATTAATTTTATAATTAATAAATCTTAACCTTTACTTAAAATGTCTTTTAGATCGATTTGATGTGACTCGAGAATTATTGTTTGTGTGATTGTTATGTATCACTCTAAGATTCTCAATCATTTTGAATTTTAATTTTTCAATTTTCCAAATTTTATAATTATTTTTGAAAATAATTTAAAAATATCATGAAAATTAGAAAATCACATCCTAGAGAGCTATCATACTAAAAAAATTCAGAGATGTGTCTAAGAAATTAAAGGTTCTTCCCTCCAAATTTCACATTTTTTTGATTTGTAAATAATCTTTAATAATTAAAATACTCCATAGATTATTTATTTAATTAAAAATTAAATACTAAGAATAAAATTATGATTTTGGTCTCATAATTTTCTTTCTTCAAGAGCTTTCCATAGGTATTTTTATTTTATTTTTTAAGAGCTCGATAAAAGATATGAATTTTCAAGATTTTAAGGTTATTATGAATTAAAATAGTCCTAAAAACGAGGTGTCACACGCGTCCTCGTACCGTCGAATGGACATGATGATCCGATTTGAGGATCCGTACAAGGGGAGACGCGATCAAGACGGGGGCTCGTTCCAAAACACTGAACGGACGACTTTGTGATAAATCCCTAGAAATTAGAAAAATATTTCGAATCGTCCAACTTCAAAGCTCAACATCTCACTCATTTCTTAATGAAATTGAGTGATTTTTGAACCTATGGAATCATCTCGGACGTATAGATTATATTTATACGGTGATGATACATTTCGAGCTAGTTTAACCCATGATTTTTCGATTATATGCATTATTTTGGACAAAATAAATCCATAATTTTGCCACAAGTTTTTCGAGCTTGATCAGGCCTGATGGTTAGCTTCTGTGACTCAAAGAAGATCTTTGTCACTTCAATTTGACTTACTAGCCTTGGCAGCAATTTTGCAAAGTGACTCAGTTTGACCGATTTGGGATTTTGGCAAAATTGGCTTGATCGGGGCTAATCCTATGGAGCCATTTTGGTTGAATAGTTTACAAGGTCCTTAGCAAGACTTTTTGTGTTGGGAGCTAAGGGATTTGGGCAGCCTATAGGTTTCTATGGATTTTTTCTTCTCTCTTGTGAATTTCGGCCAAGTGTCCTTTTTATAGCCATGAATGGCTATGGTTCAACCTGGTTAGCTTAGATCGATCATAGTATGGTTAGAGTTAGAGAGTACAACCTCCCCCATGTAAACCAACCCTCACCTCTTCTTCTCCTACGAGAATTTTGCCATTTAAGCAAGTGCACATTTCATGCTAATTATGGCTTCAAAATTTTTTCATGATGGGTTAAGAGCTCTTCGTTCCCATTCCATTGGCTATGTGGAGGTTAAAGGTGACTCAAATGGTCGAGACCTTCTCCTCGCAACACCTCATTTAATATTTCATAGGGTGGTGACACATTAGCTCCCCCTTAATATTTTTATAAAATGTTAGCGATGAGGTTAACCACAGAGCGCAGGATGGTTAAAGCTATTTCTTACCTATCAGGCGGTTAGAGGTGGCTAAACTCATTTCACCATGGCAAGACACCTCACTTTGTAAAAGGGGTGAGTCACACTTTAAATCACCATGATTTTGCCACATCACCTTCATGTCATTATGCTCCTTTTTACCATGGTTAAATATGTCATCCACGGGTCATGTGTGATGTCATAAAGGAGTTTTAGAAATTTTAGAAAACCAAAATGTCATGTTTAAAAATTCCATTTAATACCCCTCTTGATTTAATTTCCATTTTAATTAATTATGTTATTAATTAAATGTTGGAAATTATTTTAATAATCAATTAATTTTAAAATGATTCCAAATTAATTATTCGATTAATATTCATGTCATTAAAATTAATTTTTGTCTCTTTTCATGACTTTTCAATTTAATTTTCACTTTAATTAATTATGTCAATAATTAAAATATGAAAATTAAATCATTGGTTAATTAATTAATTAAAAATAATTTTGGAATTAATTATTTGATTAATTCCATCATTTTTAAATATTTTGTGCATTTTATGGCTTTTTGAATTTAACTTTTCATTTTAATTAATTATGTCATTAATTAAAATTTTAAAATTAAACATTAGCCAATTAATTAATCAAAATAATTTTAAGATTAATTATTTGATTAATTTTGTCTTTTTTATTTCATTTGGTGCATTTTGTCATTTTATGACTTTTAATTTAATTTTCATTTTAATTAATTATGTCATTTAACTAATTAAAATATTTGAAAATTAAATTATTAATAATTTCATTTAATTAATCAAAAATTTTGAAATTAATTATTTCAATAATTTTGTCATTTTCGGGTTTTAAACATGTCATCAAATAACATTTGGTCAAAATTGACCATTTTTGACTAAAGTTGACTTTTTTAGGTCAAAAGGTTGACCTATGAGGTTAACAGGGTTGGTCATCGGGTCAGGATTGACTATTTGACAAAAGTTGACTTTTTAGGGCCAAAGGTTTGACTAATACACAGTGGTTCGCTATCGGGGTCGATCAATTCATTTTGATCAAAGTTGACTTTTATGACAAAAGGTTGTCCTATGGGCCTACTGCGGTTGGTAATCGGGTCTCGATTGACCACTTTAACCAAAGTTGACTTTTAGGTCACAAGGCCGACTTACGTCATCAGTCATTACTGGGTCAATTTGACCATTTTTGATAAAAGTTGACTTTTAGGTCAAAAAGGTTGACCTATTGGGTCAATAGAGTCGCATTATCGGGTCGATCGATCATTTTGACCAAAGTTGACTTTTTAGGTCAGAAGGTTGACTCTATGGGGTCAGGTCAGTCATTTGGTCTAGATGTAATTATCTTTACAAAGTTAACTTTTAGTCAAAAGGTTTAATTTGCGGGGGTCAACATGGTCGTCACAAGTCAGATTGACCATTTTGACCAAAGTTGACTTTTTAGGGTCAAAAGGTTGACCTATCAAGTCAACAATATGTTGGTCAAATGATCGACCATTTTCGACCAAAGTTGAATTTTGTGTCAAAATATTTACCTATTATAAAAATGAGGTTAACAATTATGCTATCGTTTTATTCTACTTTTCGCAATGAGTGATTCACAAGCAGGAGACGTACGTTTACTAAGATGTTTTAATTATAAATGCGATGGTTTTTACTTCGCATTTCATTTACATTACAAAAAGGGTACGTTGTATCGTTAAAATTCGTCAGAATTTGATTGGCCCCAAAAGGGCGGTGTATTTCTCAACAAAAGTTAAACCACATTCAATGCTTCATGAACGAGTTAAGCGTATTTCATGGGATTGAGTAAATAACAGTAAATATTAGCTTTCATGGGAGTCAACGGGAGGTTTCGGGGTGATGTGCCGAGGATCCCTAATCGTCCTAAGATTGCACCAAAGTCGAAGGTTAGCCTTTCAAGTGAAGGGTGAGGAGTTCAGAGGTGATGTACTTAGATCTCAAACAGCTTCCTTAGATTTAGTGACTAAACTTAGGATATGTCAATGTTCTTTACATGCTTAAAGAGGGGTGCTCTTTTCGAGGTAAAGAATGTGATTGCTTCTATTTGGCACATACAATATTTAATGAATCTCATTCCTAAATGTTATCCATTCATTACATAAGAATAAGATATTTTATTATCTCAAAATTCACCAAACCAATTTCCCCAAAAAGTGGTTATCTTTAGGAAGTAATATTTCGTATTTAGAGTAGTTATTATTCTTACATATAATCATCTCGCATTTTAAAGAGTAGTTGTTAGGAAACTACTTATATTACCCTTCCAAACTAAGGTTGTTAGTAGCATAATAGAATTTGACTAATAACATTTTATCTCGCTTCCTCATGATCGATAAATTGTGACTCCATTAGAACCCCGTATTACTTGATAAGATACGTATACTTTACTCAAATTGTGACTTTACAAAATCATTATAAATATATAAATATGAGGTCATAAATTCTTACATATAAAAAAGTCGTATCGCATCATAAGCCTGGCCACATCTCCATCTAGAGATTGTGTTTTAATAAAATTTGAATAATTTAGATTGGAACTATTTCTTAAGCTTCCAAGGTAGATATCCTTAATGATATTAAAAGCCAACCTAAGCATCTCCCTCTATACATTATTGGACTATTGAACATGAATAACAATTTATTCTTTTTTATGACTATTCTTCATGAAACATGAGTATCTTCTCTAAAAACCATAAGTATCATTCAAACATGATTTTGATAACTCTTCACTAAAAAATATATTTTCATATGATATTAAATCTAATTAATCTTGATAAGAACTATCTTATTGATGATGTTAAATATAAGAAAGCTTTATAATTAAGAGTTTCATGAGATATATTTGAGAAAGAATAAATTGTGCATGTTTTCTCTTATATAAGGTAATGACCATCAAAATTAAAGTAAATGATATTAAATTCATAGTTTTCAAAAGAAAATCTATTGGATGAGCTACTCGATCTTTCATTTGGAGAATCTGGCGACAAACGAAAGAAAAATATTTCATTCCATGGATCGGTTCATTTTCTTTCATCATAAAAATTCGTTTTGAAGATAATATTTTGAAAGACCAATAGAAGTAGCTTTCACTTTTACCTAATAGATATTTACCTTTAATGATTTTTACTATATGAGATAAAGTTTGTAGTGATCTCATAAAGTTGTATAACACATCTTCAATATATATATAATATTTATAAAATTCCAAATAATGGCCTTCCATTAAACATCATTAATATCCTCACTTCAAAAATATTAATGTCTACTAACAGTGAAATCATGCATGGCCAACTTTCCTTATTTCTGCAAATCAACATGTCCTAAACCAAGGCTTCAAAATACCGTGCAAAAATGCATTGTTAGTCTTTTTTTCTCCTAAAAATAGGATAAAACTTGGTAAAAATGTGGTATATTTCAAAGTGAAACTCTCTATATTCACACATTTGAAACTGTTAAAATAAAAGATTTCCAATTCTATGGCGGCATAATATTTATGATATACAATATCAAACAAAATAAATTAATTTAATTGAAACCTTCAACTAAATTATTTGTATTTAGCATTGAGCGCATTTTTAACTTCATCGATGCTTCTTTAGGCATATGAAATTATTTGTTGAATTGTCCTCTTTAAATATGTAGTGGTATGTATGATCATCCTCCATAATACAACCTTAAAATACAAGTCAAAATAAATTAAAAAATAAAATAAATAACAAAACAAAATGATGAAAAATAAATAACAAGTTATCGCAGAGATATACTCTATTAGAAACAGTACTCACGTAAAGCGATACGCCAAAGAGACCAACTGATCCAAATCCAACCGTTTCAACATTTCCTACCCTAATTCAAACTTTCAAGGGTCAAAATTCAAACTTGACTGCAATCCCCATTACAAACTCTTCCACATCCTTTCCATTTCTTAAATCCATCTCTTCTTCTTCCTCTCGTCCACTATAGATCTGCAAAAATATGAATTTATCTTTTTAATATGATCCTGAATTCAATCAAAACCAGGTGGTTCCCCTTATGCTCCTCCGACCCAACCCATCTCCTCCCTCTCTATCCCACACAACTTCCCTATCCCATATCCCTTGACCTTAGGTAAGGCGTCGTCATTCTGCCCTCCGGCATCACCTACGACTGCCACACCATCGAAGCTCCAGTTTGCCTCGGCCACCGCACTTGTCCTGTCACACTCCTCTGGAAGACGATGATCACTCCCCATCCCCTACCACTCCTTCCGCCGCATGATCACTGCTCCCATGGCATTGAGCGCATAACCACACCACACCAAACTCTCCCATCAACTCCTCCAGGTTAACCACAAGCTCACAGAAATATCCACCGCTTGTCAGGGCAGCGACCGCGCTCGATGCGCCTAACTAATCTCATGTTGAAGAAAAGGGCTGATGAAAGTGAAAGAACCTGCGTTGCATTTCGTCGAACAGAGTCATGACAGTTCTTGCCACTGCCTTCCTCCTCTTCCATACTGAGGATTTTCTTTTAGCTTTTGTCAGTGTCAAATCTAAACGTTAAAGAAACCATCTTACAGTTTACTTCCGATGAATCTGTTAAATCCATTATCCTCATCTTAGGCGACGGGTCCTTGCCGGGGAAGCTTGGCGCCATTGTGTTACTAAAGGAGCTGCTCGTTGATATTCATGAAAGAGAACAATTAATCACGGTTGCTAAAACCGAACAGTTGGTTGAAAAAATTGTGATGATGATCAAGACTCCGATTCAATTAGAAGCAATGAAAGCATCTCTCATTGCAGCCTACCATTTATCCTTCTCCCGAGCAACGATGCTCGCTGAAACAGGGCTAGTTCCTGCTCTATTGGAGATGCTTGTTGATGCTTCTGTAAGTATTTGTCTGGAAATGTTGGCGGCGCTTGATGGAGTTCTTGAGGAGAAGAAGGAGAGATAATGTGTGGCGGCCCATGCACTTGCCATGCCTGTGCTTGTAAAGAAGTTGGCCTTGAGTCGGATATAGCGACAGAATTTATGGTTTCGAGGATATGGAAGATTTATAAGAAGTGTGGAGAGTGGGAGGAAGGGGAGAAGGGAGAGGTTTGCGGTGGGGGCGTTAAAGTTTGATGCTTTTTTAGAAGCTGTTGCTGCTTCATAGGTCGGATGCAGCGACAGAACGAAGGAGAAGGAGAGCAAATTGTTGATGATTTTGAAATGATCACATGGAAGGAGTGTGTTGAGGCTTCAGATTTTAGAGGGATTAGAAGAGACTTCGATAATGTCTTCCTTCGTATGCTTGTGCCGGTGTAGAGGAGGGCCGCTAATTCTTTTCAGGCTCATTGCGGGCCTCCTTCGCACTTACATCCACCAGACATGAGAACTCTTCCTTTAATGGAAAAATTATTGGGTGCGGATTCTGCACATGTGAATTTTATTGTATTTTAATTACAACACAAACCTATTTACTGCAGAGGAAAAAATGGGTATCATTTACTTTCAGCTCACAGAGATGGCGCACCATACTGATCTAAAGGAGCCGGTTGGTCCTTCTGCTTACATTGCAACCAAGGTGGTACCAATTCCACTTCTTCTTTTTTGATCCTAAAACCTATTTCAAGCGTCATATGTACAAGGCCAGTGGACTCGATTGCTCGAGCTGCTAATCTCCAGCGGGAAACCACCGTACAAGACTTGGCGGAGGAGTTGTCAGTTGTGTATCAGACATGGAGGTTCTTAGGGCCCAAGTAGTGGATGTAGAGATTTTCTTCCTAAAGGTTGTAGATATGGAAGCTCTCCAGGCCCAAATCACAATTTCAGGGTTTTCCAGGCTAAGGTTGCGTATGCTAAGCTCTCCAAGCCAAGTTAACGGTTGTGCAAAATCTCTAGGCCGAGGTAGCAAGAGTGAAAATCTTCGGGCCGAGCGGAAACTCTACGGAATGAACTAGCCAAATTTGGATCACTAGTGTGATTTCTCACGTATGCACCGAGAAAGAGAAGATAGAGAAATATAAGTTTGGTGGGCAAGCATGTACATGAATTTGATGAACCAAGCATTAGTCACGCCCCGAAGCGGTAGACGCACCCAACCGTAAAATTTTTTCTTTTTATAAATAAAAATTCTATATAATTAAATCATCAATGCTTTTCTTGATTTTCGTGCCAAAGTGACATTTTGACAAACTCGCTAGCATTTTGGCTTCCGTAAGAGGCCAATATAAATGTTTGAACGGGTGTTAAGCAAAACATTTTCATTTTTTTCTTTGGTTGCCATTAGGATGTTTTGTCTTCAAAGCTCAACGGCTCCCAAATATTCTCTAAGATTTTTTGGTTGATTAGATCGTCCGAGTGGGGTCTATCCTTACTGAGTTTGAGGTTAGGATTCTAGTCAAATCTTGTGGCTACGATACAAGTGTCATTTTGGAGGTAAATTTTGATGCGCTCTGCGCGAGTTCGATTACCTCGGCGACGACTCCACCTTTTATTAATTAACTATGCCGCCGACCGCCCTTAAGGGCGCAGGCCCGCTCATTTTTCAACTTTTATGGCTTAATACCAGCCCAAGTGAAGCTAAAATTCAATTGTTGCGGTTATGACATATGTGATTTACTTTTAATTGCTGATTTACTTGGCCTTGTGAACTATTTTTCATATGTTCTCACTTAAAGTCAAGCGTACATGTACGTAGTTTTTAGCACTACTTGGAATTTTCATTTATTCGATCTGGAGAACAAGATAAAAGATTTCGAAGCCTTGGTTCTTGAGGTTCCTGTGTTGAATGTGATATCTCGACTAAAGTTTCAATAAAGAGGCGATATAAGAAAAGAATACAGCTTTTTTCTGGGCCTGAAAAGTAATGGAGCAGTCAATCTTGGCTTACAGTTGTTAGTGGTCCATTACATTGACCCCTTAAATATAAATCAGGTGTTAAACTCGAGAGAATATGACCCGATGAAAGAAGAGTTGTGAGTTGCTTTTGATGATGCCAAGGAAAAAAATGCAACTGTAGAAAACCGGCCGACTTCAAACAAGGCATCTAAAAGGAGGATGAAAACGGCTCGTATCCCCGTTGGAGGAACAGAAAAGAAAACTGAAGAAGCTAGCCCATCAAAAAGGACAACATCATATTCAAGTTTCATTCATTCAGTTTTAAAAACTTCCATTGAAAGACCAAAATAAAGTCACAGGAAAATTGATACTTATCAAACGAAAACATCCCTCGATATATTTGTAGGTGACCTCAAGAGATAATGCGACTCCCTCCCTTTTCCTGGCCAAATACCGAAGGGTCATCGAGACGCCTTTTGGCACAAAAGATGTTTCGGCCCTCAATCGGTTTTATCTCTACGCTCTTCCAAAAGAGCTGTAGCAAGCCGTCGCCTGCCATAAGTTCAGGTTGAGGAGAGCCCGGCGGCGACGATTCAGGGAAAGCCATATTTTAGCTGAGTCAGATGAGCATAAGAGAAAGGGTAAAGTTGTTTCCTTGACCCTTTCCTCCTAAACTCACCAGGAAGCAAGAAAGGGGGGCAAGACCGTTTGATTCCTTTGTCAAATGATAAGAAAAAGATTTATATGAAATCTGATTCAAGTCTCGACCTGGTTAATATTCAGAGGGATTGGTTCCCCTTGAACCCAACATCCGCAGGGAATGCTTCTACAAATAAAACATTCTTCGTCAATGAGTATATGTAACATTGAAGTATAAGAGTTATTGAGCATGCACAAATGAAGTGCAAGAAGTACAATTAAAGCCAATGGACAAATATTATACTTTCATCCATTGAATTTAAGTCACCTATCTGATGGGGCAACCAAATTTGCTTCATTGTAGCTGGATCAACTTAACTGAGGAAAATCCATTTTGTATCAAGGTGAATTGGCCTCGCAATGAATTCTCTCAAGAGCAAAATTAGCTAATGAGGATATGACCTGATAAAAGCTTGAAAATAGAGAATAAAATATGGTGTTACCAATGTTTAACATGGTAGAGATAATACTAATTATATGTTAATGTCAGAATAAAATAAAGTGATAAGTAACGGATCCCCAGATATATATCTATGTATGATGATCAGCTTTCTTATCATTTGAGAAATGCCCTCTATAAATAAGGATGGTTGATTAATCATTGAACACAATATATCTATCCTTTCTAGTGGATACAAAGACCTCATGTGTCTTTCCCACTATTTCCTAGCATTTTCTTGAGAATTGAATCAACAAACCGAGTGGGATTCCATATTTTTTTCAAAACTACGATAAGCATGGATCATGCCACTTATAAAAAGAGCTAGAATTAAGAAGAACTCAACAAAAAATGAGATTATCGGTAAGATGGATTCTAACAAAAAACTTGTGACTTAACAAACATTAATGAATTGAAGCAACAAATGATAATAATGAAAAGAGAAATGATAATAAAAGCAAGGAGTCCGTGCTCCACTTCATTCAAAAGTTTCAGAACGGTACTGGATCACAAACATTATGATGATACTTGAAGTCAACAAAAAGTTGTGATGTGCGTCGACTTAATAAATTTAAATTCAGCATGCACAAAATATAGCTACTCACAACCACAGATTAATGTTCATCAACACTCGCAGCCAATTACTCAATTATGAAATTCTGGATGCCTTTTTCGATTATCAACAAATCAAATGCACCTAATTAATACTAAGAAGAACACACTCATTATTAGGGATAGAGTTTATTATATATATATGGTCAATTTCGTATCTACTTACCAACAAATGCATCGACGTATTCTTCATTAATAACAAATATATATCGGGTTATATTTAAATTATGTGCTAGTTAAAAAGCAAATGACAAGAAAACTATAAATGATCTTAAGGAAACCTTAAACTTCAAGAATGCACAATAAAATTTTAAACACACTCAAATTCACATTTGACACAGGAACAAAAACAAATAGTAGTTATCTTACGACTCCTAAAGATATCAAAGCAAAGCCGTATAACTAAATTGTGAAAATTAAAAGTTAATAAAGAAATTAGAAAATTTCAACAGACATATATGTAAATCTCTTTTTAAATCATTGATTATTAATTAATTTAGTTCAAATAAAGTTTTTTTTTTTTTTTTTTTTTGAATAAAAGTTTTAAGTCAAAATATGTAAGAGTTGAAATTTAGGTAAACGAACCGAACACGAACGAACAGAAACTGTCAGGCGTTCGAAATGTTCGAACACATCACCGTTCGTGTCGGGCTTCGTCACATCGAACGAACACGAACTTCCTAGCGAACCGAACACCTAACCGGCTCACGAACAACGAGCTTTTTTTCACGTACCCCCAGCTTTGATAGGATAGTTCCTCAAAATGAAGCAAATTGATCAAGTATTCACACATCGGTAACCCATACTTCCTCAAACAAGCAAATCGACAAGTGCGTTTGTGGTTTTGATTAGGATTTTATTTTAATATATAATATAGTATATTAATTATAATATTATAATATTTATATTAATATAATGCATTACTATAATATTATTATTTTTATTAATAATTTATCATATATTATAATTTATGTAAGTTTAACATTAAATAGCGTATAAATTTTTATAATATATAAATTATTTTTAAAATATCATAAATTTTTTATATATATTATTTTAAATTATTTTATATTTCGAACAATAACGAACCGAACACGAACGAACACATCACTGCTCGCGTTTCGTTTCTCGTTTTAACAAAACCGAACAAAAAAAAAATTGCTCGCGTTCGTCTCGTTTCATGCATCGAACGAATCGAACACGAACTTTTTGGGCGAACCGAACACGAATCGTTTCCGCGAACAACGAGCTTTTTTGACAGCTCTAAGTTGAATACTTATATATAAATTAAAAATATGATTTTAAAATTAATTAAATTTACTTCAAGAGAGTTGAATACTTATATATAAATTAAAAATATTATTTAGCTGCATGATAGAAATATTTATAAATTTTTGAAAAATTTCAAATCTCTTGAGTATAATAATTTTTTCAGATATATAAAATAAGTGCAATAAAAACAACCTTCTCAGCTACATTTTTTTTTCTAAACTCAATATCAAGGACTAGAGCGACAAAAAAGCTCATTGCTCGCTAACGTTCGTGTTCAAATCTCATCTAAAAACAAAAAAACAAAGCGCTCAAAATAGCATGCAGAGCCGCATTCCCTTCTAATCCGGCCCAAGTTAGCGACAATATCGATCATCACAACATATCTCTAAGTTTTCCTATAAATTATAATATATAATAAATTATTAATAATAATATATTAATACATTATATATATATATATATATATATATATATATATATATATATATATATATATATATATATATATATATATATATATATATATAAACAAAAAAAAATCCCCCCACACCCCTTTACTATCAACTTTGAGAATTAATAATTAAATTATTCTCATTTAATCAATTCAAAAATATAAATAAATTGAAAGATTAACAATTCAAACACCAATAATCTAAATAATTTAAATATTTCAAACATTTCAACATCAAACAAATTGAATCAATACTTTAACATTAATTTCGCGAATAATTTCAAAAGACGAAAGATATTTGAACATATTTAACTTCAAACGAACCGAACACCACGAATGTGTTCGTTTGTGTACAGCTCGCTTAGCAATTTCACCAAAGATTAATTGAATAAATTCATTTTATTTTAGAAATTATTACATATATCCTACTTAATTTTATCCATTTACCTATCCAACATCTAGATCAATATTTATACCATAACACTTTAATAGACCCATAAATATATATATATATATTTCATTACTAAAGGAAAATAGAAGATGATACTTTACGCCATATTAAAGATTTTATGATATGATTGTAAATAGAGTATTGTGTATCATACGTGATATACGAGGTACGTATGTAAATGCTCTTTATTTTATTTCTGTCAAGATTTCATATTTATGAAATAATTAATTTGATGTCAATAATATTATTATATTTTCTAATCCATACATGAATATAGCACGAGTCCTAATCATTATAAAGACTGAAACCGTATTTGAACATTGATTAAGTTAATTATTATACGTTGTATTAATAGATGTCTAATTATAATTAGATAATATCGTACATTAATTACGTTAATGCAATTCATCGATCTTTTTTTGCGTATTGTTTTACCTGATTTTTAACATTGGGCTATTCAACCATGCGAACGAGAAGAAAAATCCCAAATTACCAACGATGTTAAGAACGTTTAAGCCATTTAAGCAAAGTGGTTGAAGCCTCTTCTTTTTTTAATCAGTAGCATAGTTGTCCGATCTTTATTAATTGGCGAAGAACCAAAATACTATTTCATTTACTAAAATTAATTTAGCAAAAATGTACATAAATACACATAAATTTTTATGTATTTATATATATACCACTCAAAAATTGATATTTACCCTTATAACCTCTTGTTGTAATAGATATATACATGAAAAGGTGTATTTGACTTGTAAAAATATAGTAATCGTGTTATTTTTTATGTGATATTTAGTGTTAAGTAGCACGTATTAATATGAATCTATAGGTCTTAGATATTTAAATACATAAGAATTTTGTGGTGAGTATGTAAATGATCCATCATTTTATCCATAATATATATTGCTTTATTTGAATTGAATTGGCGGCGCATTTAAATATGTAACCACCCAATTCCTATGTATTTACATTTTTAGCACCGAAACTTTACTATTTATATTTAGCCAAACTTTCATGTCACATCAAGATAATCACTAGTTTAACATTTAAAAAGTAAACTAAACATTTTTCTTGCATATGTCTGGCAGTCTATATGTAAAAATTAATTTTTAGGTGTTAAACATGTAAATAAATTGAATTGAGGGGTATATTGTGTTGCTCAATTGGCAATAAAAGTTGCGACAGTTGGTTTGGTATATTTCAACAATTATATTCAGACTTCATATATAATTAAACTTGTTAAAATTTATATGGTTGTCTTATACGTGGTCAAAGATATCTAGAGATTTATTATTACTATTATTATTATTATTATTAATATTATTATTATTATTATTATTGATACTTCATCTTTAAATTATATTCGCACGCATTGTCGCGCTCAACATGAATCTTCGCTAATGAATACGAGCAAGAAATATTCAAACTCGCATAAAAATTCATCCAAAACACAAGACTAGCTCGACGAGACGAACCTAACGACACCAACATCGACCCAATTTGAGTCAAATCAGCCTAGATGAAGCCGTTAAACCATTTTTAAAAGCCTTATGTCGTCTACTCCGAAGGTCAAATAAATTTCATTATACTCAATGTGAGCGCCATGATGATATGAATCAACGAGCTCATCTCACTTAATTGCAAAATTGTTAAGGAACTTAAACATCCATAAAAGAACCTTGGTTCCGATGGTGGAATCGACTTTGGGTCGTCCAATGGAGGAAGTGATCCATAATCTATGTTTTTCGTAGGGGAGGAGCTCCCGTACTTCTATAACAGAAAGCCATAACTCCTTCATGTAAAGGAGCTAGATCAACCTAAGAAAGCCAAGAGCTTCTGAGAAGAAATCGGAGTCTAAGCAGCCAGACAGAAGGTCACAAACAATTTACCCGCTCATAGCCACAAGCCATCGTAGATTTATCATCAATATCCTCCTATTTGCCGCAACAAAGCCACATGAGTCATGAAGTATTCTACTTCGAGCACCATACCCTAAAAGCGTGTAACAATGCCCCCAATGACGGCTCAACCCACACCCCGCTTATAGTATAACAATGCATCTCGAATACAAGCAGGATGACTTACTTGGAAGACATCATAATAATGCCCTACGTACAATGTAATAATGCACTATGCATACGATGCAATTATGAATCCTAAGAATAAAGGTAACAATGTACCTCACAATCACAGAACCATCATACTCAAAATATGACGACCAAACTCCATATTCCTCAAGCTTCTTCCTCATGGCTCTATCATGTACTTACGATTTCTTTGTTTGTCGACATAAAAGAGCCGCCCTCACTTACGGCCTATGTAAGCAACTACGATTTACATGTTTCATCGCTATAGCATATATGACCAACTACAAACTACATGGCCCATAGCTCTTAATGCTAAAAAATATGAAGCTTCTATATCCCTGTGACGTTATCGTCAGCCTCTATACAGCCCCAATCCTAACCTCTACAAATTTCACGAACATTATCATACTCGATGCAAACATTTTCTTTTAACTTAGCCTGTGGTCTATGAATGTTATCACCGTCGCATGTACTTTAAGTCTAGCATCTCTAATAATAAGCACATATTATCATATCTCATGCAAGTTCCAATCCCCACGAAGGAAGATGAATGTTTTCACATCTTAAGTAGCTCTCAACCTCCGTGTATCGACCTACGAACGTTATCATAGCCTACACAACTCAACTCATGCCGACAAATGCCTACGTAGCTCCCAAAACGAACCTCTATGGCGTACAAAATTTATCGAAGCTCATGCAGCTCTAAACCCGATCATTGTAGCTATTAAACGTTATTATACCTCTTCGCTATGAACTATATGACCAACTATGACTTACATGGTACACAATCCTTTCACAATGCCTCTCAACTTTAGACTATAATCCCTAAGATATTATTACAAATTTCCTCCTTACTACAACCATCAGACCAACTAAGGCCTAAATTGCTCAAAGCTCATGCAACTCCAACTCGTGCTCCTAAAACAACAATCTACGTCCTGCGTAGTTAACTCGGCTATCATGGCTTTCAACTCCACTCTCTATGACAAACTAAAGGATATAACCACCATCTACAAAATTGATGAAAGACTGCAGCCTCCAAAGCAATAAACTATGGTCTTCACAATCCGTAACCACTATTATTATCAAAATATCATTGTAAATCAACTTTGTAATTCCATCTTCCGTAAATCTCGAATAGTGTGTCGCATGGTTCATATCTAGGGGAGTTGGAGTTTCTTGGTGAAGAGGTGTGAATTCTGTGAAAATGAGTGTCTTCTGAAGTTAGTGAGTCAGAGCGAGGGCGTGTTTGTAATTTACATGTGGGTTTGTCTATATATATGTGTAACCCATGGGATGTAAATCGAACTCCTCCGAAATGCTGAAATTCGCTAGCTCGCTCTCTCTGATAGACGTAGGCAATTTTTGTCGAACCTCGTTAAATCTTTGTGTTCTTCTTCCGGATTTGCGTTTTGTTCTCCGATTTTTCATAACAATTGGTATTAGAGCCTCGTTCAAGGCGGAGGAGATCACACGGGAGATCGAAGAAGTTAAGAAGATTCAGTTCGAGATTAAAGGACCGCGGTGTTCTACGGAGTTCGCTGAGCGACACTGCGAATGGTGGCCGCAACGTGGGCCGTTCGATTTCAAAGGTGCAGAAGTCTCGAGAGAAGCGCTCGACTACCCTTCCGCAAGTAGGCGCAATTCATCTGAAGAGTAATTTTGCAAGATTCGGGTTCGTCCGAATCTCCCGGAAGGCCGCATTCGGCACAAAGACAGGCGGCGGCGGGGGGCGTGAAGAGGAAGAATCGGGAGGGGAGTTGCGACAGAAGAGGAGGTGCTTTCCGATTCGCGCAGGAGGAGTTCCTGGACCGCGAAAGGCAATCGCGGCGGCGACGATCGCCCGTAATCACCGCGGAGGAGAGAAATTCGTTTAGAGGACGGCTGTCTTCCGCGAGAGCGCCGCTGCATCCTGCAACTCGGGAGGCGGTCTGCAGGAGGCCTCTCCAAGGCACGCAGCGGCTGCGCGTCGCTCGCTGGCCGGGAGCGTTCGCGCCGCCCGCTGGCCGGGTCGTCGGCTAAGGTGAGAGGAATAAAAGATTCTTTTCGATTTCTACTAAGGGAATATTCCCCCACCTCATAACGCTGCAGGAGGAAGGCATTATGTGGCACTGTGTACAAGAAGAAGTAACATCGCATTTGTACCAAGGAATATTCCTTCCTTCTTGTCTCGTAGAAGAAGAAAATTCTCACCCCTAGCCTTTGACAAAAGCCGGCCAAGTGAAAAATTCGAGCAGCGGAATTTTTTTTAAATTCGCAGTAGTTCGACCGGTTCAATAATTCAGAAACACAAAAGGTCCATCATTGTGATTTTGAAATTTGTTAGATTTTCTTGCAAATTTTTAGAATTTCAAATGGCTCCTAAAACAAGCAAAGGCAAGAGAAAGTTGGATTTTCATGAAGATAAATTTGTTAATGTTAAAGCATAGTTTCATTTTAATTCAGTCCCGCAAAATAAAAAGTGTACATAAGATCGAGATTTTGAAAATTTAGAAGGATGTGTAGAGCAGTTAATTTCTGATAAGAACTGGGAAAGATTTTGTTATTTCACTGCAAATGTTATTATGGGTACTGTGTGATAATTTTACGCAAATCTACCTTCAACCGAAACTGAATATGTGCTTGTTAGAAGAAAAATGGTGGAATTCACCCCTGGACGTATTAATGATTTTTATCAATTACAGGGGGTGAGGTTTTGTGAATATGAAAACTTTGATATGAGAGAAACTTAGATGAAGGAAGTGATTGCATTTCTTACTGATGGAAGAGGAGAATGGATAACAAAGCAAAAACATATAATTAATTTCCTTGCTTCCAAGTTAAATTTAGCTTCTAAAGCTGACATTATTTCATTTTTGAAAGACTACTACCATCTTATCATCACAGTGAAGTAACTAGAGACTGAGCATTCTCACGTATTGTATTCAGACTATGAAACGAATTCATATTGGATCGATTATTTTCAAGAATATCCAGACTATTTCTAGAGGAGAAACAACTGTTGGATTAGGAAATCCTCTCTGATTCATTCACTATGTGCACAGTCTGGAGTTGACTTTGATGTTTCTTAGAATTAGCCATACCACTGAGACTTATTACTCAGACTATTATTCGTACTTATGAATCTGATGTGGTAGGGAGAGGAGAAAGTAGGAGTACTGATATTTCTACTACTAGCCAAGATACATCTACTTCTGAGCATCCTATATTATCTAACATTATGGAGCATTTGAGGATTCAGAGTGCTAATCTAGATAGACTCCATAGTAGGATGGATGAATTTGAGGCTAGAAGTGATATTTATGAAGATTACATGAGGAGAGTTGAGTATGATATAGTCTACCATGATGCTCAGGTCAGATTTTTGAGGGGAGACACTGGAGTGATATTTCCTACCTGCCCCAGCTATGTTCCATATAGACCTAATCATGCATAAGAGGCTGAATAAGCTGGTGATGATGATTGGTAGTGCAGTGTGTATTTATGATGTTCTGTTTTATTTTTGTGTTGTAGTACTTTATGTGTTGTTATTTGGTCTTTTGTCATTTAGGCAATTTGTTGTTGTATTTATTTTAAAAGAAAAATGAAAATGTGATGAACTCAGTGTTAGTTGTGTAGTAGTTTGGATTGAGATTGTGATGTTATGTTGGATGTTTGATGTTTAAGAGCTTAATATTTCTTCACCTAGAAAATTTTAATGTTATATATATCACTACTTCTAATTGTTTTATGTTTGATAGCTTAATTTATTGATTAATACCAGCATAGCTTAAAAAGAACTCAAAATCCCAGCACAAAATCGTTAGTTTTATTTTACTCTCTACCTTTGCAAATTTATATGTGATGCAAAGCTTAAGTTCGGGGGAGGGTAAAAACATTAACTCTTATTTGTTCTCAATTAATATAATTTATAAGAAAATTATTAGCATGACTTTTAGTAGTTGAACCTAACTTGAGAGAACTAAATTTTGAATTTCATCTATATATTATGGTGGATTTGAATGAAAGTGTTTAGTAATGAAGGTTAATTTTATAGGGTTAAGATATTTAGTTAAGAGTATTGGACTATAGTTGACTATTCAAAGTAAGGAAAACTATATTTATGAAATGTTAAGGAACTTAAAGAACTATGTGTGAAGAAAGGATTGTGACTTTATGATGAATTATAAAGCTAATCTATATTTATAAAGTAAATAGGTGTTTCAGGTTTCAACTTTAGAAAGAGGAGAGTGAAGTTTAAAACTATTAAAGGCTATCCAGATATAGTAATCCTCACAAGAAAGAAAAAAAAAGAAAAAAAAAGAGAAGAAAATAGATATGAGGAGAAGCTTGAGGAGATGTCTAATCAAAAATTGGCTTCACTTGAATCAACCTAAAGGAAGAGCTTTGTTACATTTATGAATTTATATTTAAATTTTTAGCCTGTGTCCTAAAAGAGTTTGCATGAATTTATCTTTCATATAAGTCTTTCAATGCACTCTTAATGTGACAAATTATGGTTCATCTTAAAATAAATAGAAAACTAGAACCCATATACTTGACTAATGGATGCCTTATACCTGTAGTTTTAACCTGAGTTACTAAAGTTCTTTCTAAGAATCTTACTATTTTATTCATGTGAATCAAAAATCATAATATTTTGTAAGTGAAAAGTTCACTACTTTGAGTTATATTTTTATGTAGTAGAAGGATCACTTCAGGAAAAGTAATAGTTAAGTTTGGGGGATTTTGATACACCAAAAATATGTTAAGTTTTTGTTATACAATTTATACTCATTTTTGGTGATATTGCACTTTAAAGAAATGTATTTTTCATGTTTTTCTGCAGTTAAGATGATTTTAGGTGATAGGAGCAAAAAAAAGTGAAAAGGAACAAATTTGGAGCAAAAATAAGCAAAATGGAGAAAATAAGTTTTCTAGCGCCGCAGGTGCCCAATTCCAAAAAGCATTATAATTAAAAGGTGGCACAGCACCGCTGGCACCCTATCCAGCGTTGCTGGAGCCTAAAGTTGGTGGAAATTGAAATTTAATGTATTTTGACGCGTTTTAAAGGGGTGCTTAAGGAAACTCTTGGGGAATTCGTTTCTAGACTATTTTAGACAGTTATAGACGTCACATTTGATAGGGGTGTGTGAGTGGAGAGAGTGAGAGAAGTGAAGCGGAGTGCGGAGAATGTGTTAGGGTTTGTAGAAAGTGTGATTTGAGTGTTGTTTGTGAGGGATTCTTCTCTAAGGAGTGTAGGAGAAGGAGGAAAGTGAGAGTTTGATTCTTCCTTACTATTCTAAAGAGAGAATTGAGTGTTGAAGAGAAGAGAGAAAAGGATTCAAAGGAACTTTAAGTTATTTGGTCGGGGAAGAAAATGAGATAATTTGTATTTACTTTTGTGGTTTGTATGACTTTCCTTTTATATATAAAATCCATGTTGTGCAGTGCCTTTCTCATGAATTTTGTGTAGTTGTCTTTCTTCTTGCATATGTGATGTAGTGAAGTGTTGATGTTGATTTGATGTGCCATAAATATGTTAAAAAATTGTGATGGTTTTCCACTTTGAACTTCATTTACTTTTTTTAATCTGGCCAATTCAATTGTTAAATTTTTTGTGAAACATCCAATCTAAACAAACTAAGTGTTCTACAACAATAATGGAGAATCTATTCACTGTCCATGAATGAAGTGTGTAATTCATGGGATTTAAGTGTAAATAAATAGGGAAATATGGTTTCATGGGCATTGAATTAGAGGTTATAGAGTGACAGGTTGAAATTTCTAATTTGTTCCTAAAGTTTAGTAACTAAAACTAGGGTTAGCCTTCAGGTAAAGGGAAGTGGGAGCTCTAAAGTGACAGCCAGTATCCTCCTAGCCTAACCTTAGATTTAGTGACTAAGCCTAGGATTTGTCAATGTTCTTTTAATACTTGGGAGAAGGGGAACTCTGACGAGGGTAAAGAGTGTTAATGCTCCTTTTTGGCACTATAAAAAAATAATATCAATCTATATCAATCACTCATCATATAAAAATTATAGGAGGAAGGTCATTTTTCATATTTGTACCTTTCAATATAAAACTTAGTGTGTGTTAATTAGTCTTGCTTAGAAGTCAGATGGTAATTATAGTTAACTTAGTTTAATCATACTTGCACTAGCAACTTAAATAGTACTTGATTTGCATTGTGAATTTAGTATTAGATTTCAAATATTTGATATAATTTGATAAGTTACAACCTTCCTCATGGGATCGATAACCAGAACTCCGCTAGAACCCAGTATTATTTCAGCGATACGTATACTTGTGTATACAAGGTAATTGCCTATTTATTAAAATTTAATCTTATTATGAAACTAAACAAAAACTATCTTTTGAATATTACTTTAGAGGTATCATATTTAGCAGCACGACCTACCCGTGTCACTCATCCGGTGGCTAGACCGGCCGACCATGCCAGGGGAGGTGGCTTGTGGTCAGGTGGTCACGTGGGCAGGCCATCATGATGGTGAACATAAGTGGCTAACTGTTTATTGCAAATCCCCCTTGGGTTTATCCATTTAAAGAAGGGAATCCCCTAATTTAGGGGACCCTTGGTCCATGTCTCCACTAGAGTGGGCTAGGTGGATCTAGCTCAGTCCCTAGGGCCAACTTGGTGGCTGTGCTGAGCTTGCTTTGGTCAATTTGGCTAGGTTTGGTTAATTTGGCTCATGGGTTTAATTTTATGCCATGTGGATTCAAGTTGGCCTAGGTTTGGTTCAAGCTTGGTTTAGGTCCAATTTATTGTTCAAATGGTGTATATGATTGTTATAAAGAGTTTAGAATATGTTTGGGGTGGTTTTAAATAGGTTTGGGGGATCAATTTGGCTTGATTTTAGTATTTAGTCAATTTTGGGCTTGTTGGGTTAGCTTAGATTTAGCTTAGGCTAAAGTTGGGTCCAAGGCTAACTGAAGGTTCCAAAAGGTCCATTCGGACGTTAGGAGGAGTTCTTTATATTAATTAGGTGGAAATTTTTGGATTGGGACATTCAATTTGGTGGATTTTGGACATGTGACACATTTGGGGCAAATTTAGAGATTTTAGATTTGGTTGGACTTGGGTGAGGTTTGAGCTCAAATTGGGGGCAATTGATGGTTCAATTTGGTGTAGGGGATTTTCATGAAAAGTTTAGGATTCAAAATTGGGGGAAATTAATTGTCATTACGCTTAATTTTGGTAGATTTGGTCATATGGTCAAAATTGGGCCTTTTTTGTTTTAGTTCAAATTGAACTCAAATGTGGGTCAAACTGGGCTTAAATTTGGTTTCAATTGGGATTTCGGATGTTGAATTAATGTTTGGAATTGGAATTGGGGAGAATTGAAGTCAATTTGTTGGACATTTGGGGTGATTTGGGCATTTTGGGCCTTAAAGGGTAATTTGGGGCTTTTAGCCAAATTGGGAAAATTTAATCAAATTGAATCAAACAAAGTGGTTTAAATTGAAATTGGGAATATTAGAAGGGTTTTAGTAAATTTTAAGAATTTTTGGATTTTATTGAATTTTTTGGCTAGGACGGGCATTTTGGTAATTATAGGGATTTTTAGGGTATTTTAGGAATTTCGGTAGATTTGAGGTGTTTTGACTATTTTTAGTGGTGAAGAGTATTTTAGGATGATTCTTGGGAGATTTAGTAATTTCGGTTGATTTTAGGAATTTTGGGCAAAATTGGGTCTTGGGGACAACTTGGTGATTTGGTAGATTTTTTATAGGTAAGTGGTCAAAGTTGAGATTTTTGGTAAAAATTATAGTTGAATGAGTTTGATAACGCATTTGAGCCATGGACCAAAAGAACTCCCCATTTGGACTCTCCATGTACAGGTACTAACCAAGCCTAGCATGGGGCTAAGAGCATGGGGAAACAACCCACATGAGTTTCCAAAAGAGTAGGGGATCAAGTGTGGAGAAGTTTGGTTTAGGGTTGTGAGTTAGTGTGTTAGAGTGTAATGTGTAAGTGTGTGTGAGCCTCACCCCAGACCACCCAGGGTAAGTCCTAAGACTTGACCAACTTATAGGGCACTCCACTTGAGCTTCCTAGTGCTTGATCTCATCCTCCTAAATACTTAGAGGTTAGACTTTAAGCATCTGAAAACTTCAAGTGAAGAAAAGAATTGTTTTAAATATATATATGGGGTGAGGTTTCCATTGCTAGTCCTCTAAGATAGTCACCAGGAAAGATCAATGGCTAAACCCTAGGCTATTCTAAAGAAATATTAGACCTCAACCAAAAGTGAGGTCAACATTCATATGTGGCAAAAACAAATATTCCCAATTGCTCTCAAGGATTTAAATACTTTAGGGAAAACTCAAGTCCATGAGAATTGAACAATAATTATCGGATTAGTAGTTTAGAATATTTCATTGATTTAGGTGAATTAACGGTTCCAGGGGCATAAGTTGGTGGGTTCCTAAAACTTTCAAGTATAATTTTCTTCATCAAAGCATAATAGGTTTAATTTTCCTAAAAAACACTCAAAAAATCGTTAAAGTGCACGAGGAACAACCCTAAAAAAATTATAAAATCTTTTGAATCATTCAGAGTTCTTCTGAACTTATTATGTTAATAAATCATTAATAAAAAATTAAAGTCTAGTGATAATATTTAGTCTGTGCTTAATGAACATTTATGTTTTGATTAACACATGAGTAGGGTAACTAAGTATTTACTTGAGGTTTTATCTAAGGATTATGTGGGTGGATGCCTTCTAAGGGCAAGCTTAAGTCATAAAAGGTTTTATACCCATGGTTAAAATTGGGCTTGTAATGTTTAAAGGTATTCATTAAATGATCATGTTTTTATTTTCTAATCATCATTAACCAAATTTAAAAGTCAAGCCTAGCTCTACTAAGCCCTTAAATCCAATCTTTAAGGTAGATTTGCAATAATCAAAGTGTTAAATTAAATGAAACTCAATCTTCATTAAAGTGTCACACTTAACATCTAATCACCAATTAGGGGCTTCAAATGAGTAAGTTATGATATTCCTTGTCATCCACTCGAGCTAACTTCCAAACCACAATAATTTATAAAATTACATGTTTACCTTTATTATGAAAAAGAGGTCAAGTTGGTTTCAAGCTCTTAACCCATTATGTTTCAAACATCTGAAAGTGTTTATTATGATTAAAATTATCCTAAAATTTTATTAGGGTATTAAAATCCAAAAATTACAATTTTGCCCCTAGGGTTCTCCACTGCATAATTCATCAAATACAACTTAAATGACTTTCAAATTTCATAGTTACCATACTCATGGGTTAAATAAAATATCATATGAGAAATTATGATTTTTTTAAATTTTTTAATATAATTTTTATTAATTCTTTTATTCAAAATAAGAATTTTCAAAATTAATTCACTTAATTATTTAAAGTATAAGTTTTTTTTACATGGGGAAAATTATTAGAGGTTTCTCTAAGTCAGATGACCACTAGGAATAATTTCACAAAAATTTAAATTATATTTTAATTATTGTAATTATTTATTTATTTTAGTGACTAAATAAATGAAAAATACAAATTAATTTCAAAATATACCTTTTATATTTTTATTGAAAATCTTTAAGTGCAGAGAACTCAGAGAAACAAACTTTTCATTTTTATTGTTTTTATTTTATTTATTGTAATTATTTTAATAAAAAATTAAGAAAAATAGGTTTTAACAATTAAAAAATGCATAACTACATTAGAAAAATTAGAAAAGAATATTTTATAAGGTCTGAAATGATCAGGGAACAATTAGGCACACATTGTTATATTTTTATTTTTGCAATTTTTAATTATTTTCAATTCTTTTTAATTTATAAAGTAGCTTAAAAATGAACTATTTATTATATCAATTTTAATTCTCTTATGTTCTCCTAATCACAAGGAACACTTAAAACCACTTTTCATAATTTTTATAATTATATTTTATTTATTATAATTATTTTAATACAAAAATCTCATTTTACTTGAAAAATAGACTTAGTACAAAATACATTTCAAATAAGCTCCAAAATTTTACAAAGGGTTAGAATAACCATTATATATAGTGTGGAATTTTTTTAATAATTTTTAATTATATAATATTTATTTAATTTTTTGTGAATTTTGATGACTTAGTTAAAGTATTGAGCATAAATATTCAAACTCATTTGAAATTTTCCTAGAGTCCTCTGACCATAAGGAACCTACCAAAATTAATCCCATATTTTTTTATTTTAAATTTAATTTATATAATTATTTTAAGTGAAAATAAGCAACTAAACCTAAAACTTAGGGCTTTTAGGGTTTTATGTGTTCTCTAACTTTGGAAAAATCAGAGAACATCTCTAACTACATGCAAAATAAACCCACTAAATTCCAATCCAAGATGATTAATATTTAATTAAATGTGATAAAAATATAGCTTGGAGTATTTCATTAATTAAAAATAAAATATATGACGAATAATTTTTATTTTTAGTTCATAATTGTCTTATCTGTTCACTGAGCAACCAAGTATTCTTATGATTTTTCTACACTAAGTTATGAGCTTTTAAAGTTTTAGTATTAAAAAAAATAAAAAAATACCATAATTATCTACTTATCCATGCGGCATCCAAGAAATCCTGCGATGGCTCTGAAACCCCATGTGGCAAGCTCTGATTCGACTCAACCTTCCAAGTTAGCTGCCACACAGCCTGTGCTTTATGCTTCTATCCTTCGTCCTACTACATCAAAGTCATCCGTCTGATACACGCGATAAGACTGCTTTCCGTCTTCATCCCCATCTAGTCTAATCCGTAAACCGTCCACACTAAGACCCTATGATCTCGCTCTATACTTAATTAAATAATATTGAGTTTGTTCCTACACCTTCATCTAGTCCAAAAGAACACATCTATGTAGCTAATCAAGCATGAAATTAAACTTTTCTTCATAAATGCTCAAAATGAGCTCGATTTAAGGAAAAATGGAGTATACCTGAGCACAAGAGGTGAAGCCTCGATTGAGTGCTTGCAGAAGCTTTGTTAGGACCTTGAGAACCTCCTCGAAGTGTCAACTTGCTCTAGGGATGGGTCTGACTAGGACTTCTTCCTACAGGTGGTGCAGCCTTGATTAAAGTCAAGTGCAGAGAGCTTGAAAGATGGAGCTTTTAGTGGGGATCTTCTTCTTTGGTCTGATGAATCTCAAAGATAGCTCAATTGGAAGTATTTTGGAGTTTAGTGGAATAGCAGAGACTTTCTTATTTCTGGCCAATTTTAGGAGAAGAAATTTCCTCAAGCAATGGGGGTGATGGCTGAAGAATAGTGGGCTTGAGCTTAGGAAGATCTGAAGAAGCTCTAGAAGAAATTTAGTATATTCTCCCTAAGGTTTTGTGCACTTTTCTTGCTTGTCCATGATGGGGTGGAGCTTAAATAGGCATGGCCAAGGTGGCCACCAGAGCTGGCTAGTGGGTGCAATCAATTGCTTATGTGGAGGGCTGAATGACGCAAGTGACCAATTAGGTTGAGCCAGCATGGATGGGTGGAATTAGGTTTGGATTATGTGGTGGACTCTTTTGCACTAGATTTTTCCAGCTACTAGGCTGGACGGCCAAGCCAGGACCGGTGGCTAGATGGGAAGCCAAAGGAACTCTTAATGGTGATTAGTTTGGAGGTTTGATGGTTGGTGGCAAGTATCTCCTTAGTTTGGCTAATTTTGGTAAGAGATCCCCTAATTTAAGGGACACTTGGTTCATGGCTCATGTATTTTAGGCTAGGTGGATCTAGGTTAGGTCTTTAGGTTCAAATGATAGTTGTGGAGGCCATGACTTGGTTAATTTTAATGGGTTTGGTCAAGTTTAGGGTCTGAGATCAAAATTTGGGTTTTAGTTTGGACTTGGATCTAGGGTGGGTATAGGCTAGGAATTGGGTAAAGCGTTTGATCAAGTTGACCAGGATAATTTTCATGGGGTGTTTTGAAAATGAATTGGGTAGTTTTGAATTGATTGGGAGACTCAATTTGGTGGAATTTAGCTAATGATCAATTTGGGGCATTTGTGCAAGACATAAGTGACCCACAATTTTATATTATGATATTTTAATTTGATTGCAACGAAGCCAAAAACTTGACCCCGCTATATTATATGTATAGAATTTGTAATTGTTTATGTTGTGGATGCTACGCAAGTATACGTATCGTATCAAGTAATACAGGGCTCTAGTGGAGTCCTGGTTATCGATCCCACGAGGAAAAAGAAAATTAAATAACAATTAATTTTAAAATAATAATAATATTATTATTATTATTATTAATATACAAAAATTTGGAATTTTGAATTTAAGCGCAATAAAGTAAACTAAGTATTTTAATTAGATAAATTAACTAAGTAGAAAATTAGTGCGAATTCAAGTGCAGGAAATAAAACTAATTGCTAAATAAGTCTTAACTATTCAGAAAAAGTATCTTTCCCCTTGTTTAGAAATTTAAATGATCGATGAATTTAAATAGATAATGTTAAGGTATTGTGACAAATAGGAGCATTCCTATTCTTTACCCTTTGTCCAGGTGTAAAGAATATTGACTAATCCTATGTTTGATTACCGAATCTGCGGCTAGGCCGGGAGGATACCGATCGCCACTTCGTAGCTCCCACGTTCCCCTCACCTGAGGGCTAACATCTACACTTCAGCTCTCAAACAATAGGACCGAATTGAATATTTTAGTCTGTCACACTAAAATGCTTAATTCTACGCCCAGTGATATTATTTCCCTATTTATTTGCACCCTCCTTCCAAGGCTTTTGAATTCCCCGAATATCAGATGTAATTTTTACTATAGTTGATAATCAACATATTTTAACAAATCAAATGGCCAGTTTGAAAAGTAAATTAAGTTTTAAGTAAAAATTATCACAATTTATTAATATATAAAAGTACTTCTATTTTTAGTTCATCAAATCACTTAATTTCATAAACAGGGAGAAAGACTAAATAAAATACTCAGAATGCATGGAAACTAAACTAAGCATGGATTTCATTTAAAGTTAAAAAATAATAAATACAAATACATATCTTAATTTATCCCCAAGCAGACTCCTCGCAGTTCCTTTGACTCTTCCTTCCAGTACAGCACGACTCACTAAAAACTCACTAACTCACTTAAGAACTCTCTAAGACACAAAAGATTGGACTTAGAACACAAAGACTGCACAAAAATAACACTTAGAACACAAAAGTAACACACAAATAACACACAAAAGACTTAATTTTGGCTTCTATATATAGAGGTAAGCAAAGGACCAAGAGGTGTGTAAGCATCCCTTCAAAAAGTGTCCAGGTTCAATGTATCCGCACCATTCAACTAGCTCGCCGTCGGCGACGAACTACTCTCGCTGTCGGCGAGGCTTCTGAAGATCTTCAAACCGCGCTAGCTCGTCGTCGTGGCTCGGGCTCGTCGTTGTCACGAGACAGTTATAAATTCTTTAGAATTTTCTTCTCGTAACCTCGCCGTCGGCGGGCTCGATCTCGCTGTCGGCGACTCAGCACAAATTGCATGATTTTGCTCTATATTCGCTCCTTTTTATGATTTTTGCTTTTATCACCTAAATTCTTCATTCCTGCAATAAAATAAAGAAAATACCCTTCTTTAAAGTGCAATTTCATCAAAAATAGGTATGAATTTCTTAATAAATTTTTCAGCGATCAAAATCCCCTAAACTTACTTATTACTTGTCCTCAAGTAATTTTAGTACTACATAAAAATAATGAGTTTTGTAATAAGATTTTTCAATTTAAATAACTATGAATTAGATTAATTAATATCATAATAAAGTTAAATAAAAATAATTCATGTAATTTAATTAATCTTATAGAAATAAATTATTTAGTCATCAGGTCTAAGATTTCTAGCTTACTATTCATTTCGTGAATGACTATATTTAAAAGAATAACTACTTAAGATATTCATATGATAAGAAATTCAAGAAAATACTATTAGGTAAAATTCTAATCCATAAACATAAGTTTGGAAATATCTAAGTTTTTCCCTTTAGGTTAAATCAAATGAAGCCAATTTTTGATAAGGCATCTCCTCAAGCTTCTCCTCATTTTTCTTTTTCTTTTTCTTCTTTTTTTTTTCTTTTTCTAATGAGGATTACTGTATCTGGAGAGCCTGTTAATAATTTTGAACTTCATTTTCATCTTCCTAAATTTGAAACTTAGGAATATTTCTTAGCTTATATATACTTCATAGTTTTTACTTTATTGATTTTCAATCTTTTCTTTTTCACTTGAATACTTAAGAATTTTAATTTTAGAATATAGTTTACCTTACTAAAAATAGTTTACTATATTCTTATCCCCTTTAACCAAATATTTTATTCTATTTAATTAATTAAAGTACTAGAAATATTTTATTTAACCTTTTATAATAATTAAATAAAATAATTCATATTAAATCAAATTGAAAAATTTGCTATAAAAATCATTTTATAATAATTTGAAAATAGAAATTGAGAACAAGTTAATAACTAAATTTGTATTTTACTCTCCCCACAAACTTAAATTTTTATATTTATTCTAAATAACGAATAAGAAGGAAAGTAAATAAATCATACCTTTGAAGTTTAGGTATTTCTTTTTTCTTTGAAATTTTTGCAGGCTTTTTCATTTTTCATTGAACCCGTATCGTTAGTATTCTCCATATATATATAACAATTTAAAGAAAATGCAGGGATAAAATCTAAGATAAGTATTAAACACAACAATTAAAATAACTCTACACTACACATATGAATTACTAACATATTAAAAACAATTGAACTAACAGATTAACAATTCTAAAAACTTAAAACAATACAAAATAAAATAAAAACATATTAAAGAAACTAACATCCTAATTAACATAAAAACAAATGCAATTAACTAACACAAAAACAAAAACTAACTACTATAACAATTCAAGCAGATTAATCTAACTAACATCCAATATCTCAAAATATAAAGTACTGATTATTACAAACATATACAGTCCTCAAAATAACTTACATCAAACAAATAAAATACATAAAGTCCTAATCTTCAGCATCAAAGTCCCAAACTATATCATCCCCTCCTTGATCTGTAGGCTGCTGAGAAGACTGAGCAGGGTGATAGTGAGTGTACCTAGGGCATTCTGGAAAGACTACATCTAAATCTCCACTCCTATAACGACTTTCAGCTTCATAATATGCAATCTCGTATTCTGAATGTCGCTGGAGGTATTCACTATCATAATCATGTCTCCTCTCCAGATTATCAATCCTTTGATCAAAATGATCAATCCTTCTCCCCATGGTCTCTCCAAACTGCTCAAAACTCCTCCTATGCAGAGTCAATTCATTCATCTGATCTTGTAAGGTAGGGGTGGTAGGCTCAGGAGGTCCATAGCTAGTAGAGGGTATATCTCTACTTGATCGAGTAAAATAACTTCTTACTCCCGCTCTCCACCCTTCATGGGACTCATACTTCTTAATGTTAGCAACTCGTAAGTGGATTCATAGGTTCCACCCATTCTTCATCATCTCTAGCCTCAACTCCAGAGAGTCGGCGAGTGCAAAAATCAATCCAGTGGTAGCCTAATCCAGCCTCCACTCTCATTTCGAGGAGTGGCCAGGATATTCTGATAAATAACTCTCCCGATGTTGATGCTTCTATTATTCTGAATGCAGAAATTCAGAATTGCTCTATCTCGTGTTACCTCACTATGGTGATATGTGGGTAACAGAGTAGAACAAATAAAGTAATGCCAGGCTTTGGAGACTGCATTTAATTTGGAAAGAGGAAAATTCACTCTTTCCTACTGCTTCATTTTTCATACTCCGGTCCCATCAGTGAGAAAGTTAATGACTTCCTCCAGTGGTCCTTCCATCGTTCCAAAAGTTTCATACTAGCTCAAGAGCGAGTCATGAACTTCATAGAACGCGTTAATTCTAGCAAGATTAAAATCTACAAAAAACCCTCGTACCTTTACAGTGCATCTTCAACTGGCAATCAAATTGGCATAAAATTCTTTCACCACTTCTACAGCTGCTCTATACTGAACATAACAAATATTTTCCCAGCCTCGTTCCTTTATAATCCGCTATACTTCTCCTCCCGGATTTTTGAATACCCGATCTGCAATGCACTTTCTTCCTTGTATATTTTCAAAATATTTTTCCTGTGCTCGTGCATTGATGAATCGGTTTTCGTCGAACTCTACTCGACGTTTTTGTCGTGGAGCCATTCGATCGATCTGTGAAAATCATAAAAATTTTCACTAAACTTAAAAATAATCCTAAGAAGGCTTCCTACAACATTTGTAAACAATTTAAATCAAATTCCATGGATTTCCACCTAATATTTCTTCCACATTTTGATTTTTCCCAAAATTTGTAATGTGGTGAAAATACATGGTGAAAATCCAAAATTTTTGCATAGGAGTGAAGCTCTTACCAAGAGAAGATGAAATCCAGTGTTTTTGAGTGATGAAATCGCTTCAAATCCAAGATCTCTCAAGCCCTAGGTCGGTTTTTGTGAAAATTGGAGGTTGGGGATGATGAATAGTGTTTTTGACCGGTCAAATATATGTTTTTTTTCCGACCTCGCTGTCAGCGAGAATTTTCTCGCCGTCGGCGAGCAAATATTTTTCGAACCAAAAACTCTCGGAAAAATCCACTCGTCGGCGAGAAATTCTTCGCTGCCGGCCGAGATCGATCTCGCTGTCGGCGGGATTTTTCTCGCCGTCGGCGAGATTCCAAAAATTTTAAATTTTTGAAATTCATCATTCATTTTCGTCCTTGATTTGTCTTATATCATATTTCCGATCACATCATTTATTAATTTAATATGAAGATTAGCTACTTATACACAAACAAATTCACACAACACAACAAATTAACTTTAATATTGAAATCCATGGGAAGTACAAACTAACAAAATTTTTAGACTCTATAATCAAACTTCAAACTTCAATCCTTACTACTAATCAGCATCGCAAACCAAACCAAGACACACTAAACGCTGATACAAAACTATGACGCATATCTCAATTAAGTTCGAGATATTCAAATCATCACTCCACACATAATAAAAGTCTAAATCAAATCAAATAACATAAACATAAACATACTATGGAAATCTTTACTACTACTCTTCAATGTCAGAATCTTCATTTTCTCTGATATTTCTGATATGGCGATGATGCACAAATAAGTTATAGAAAGGCCTGAAGGGAAATTCCGGCAGCATTCTTCGATGATCCAACCCTTCGTCTCGCAAATGAAGAAAGCTAGCTTCCAAGTGTCCGTAATGATCGAAGTGTTCCTTCATCCTCCAGCCAATGTGATCAAATAAATCGATATATTGTCGATTAAATCTCTCACATTCCGTAGTTCTTTCTCCATTCCATTAATTTTCTTCATAAGGAACTCCGTTTTATCCGAAATAGGCCTTGCTATAGGATGATTCCGTGAAGCTCTATCGCAGATGAATGTAATGTCTTCATTATTGTCCAAAGTAGGGAACATATCTCGTAGGATCAAGCGGCTTCCAAGGTAACGAACCTTTTCCCAAGCTTCATAAGAAACCCGGTACCGACCGCATAATGCAAAAATAAGTAGATGGGTGTCCTAGTCCGTGAACCGACCCATGCACAATTAAACCCAATGCGTACTTAACAATTATTGATCCCACGTCAATAGGCAATCCAATTTGAATACAATAATTCAATATAGCGCATTCTTTCGAAACCTTGTTTACCCTCATAGTAGGTAACAATTTAGATGTGATGAAAAAGTGCCAGTGCTTCGAGAAAGGATTCAAAAGTGATGCAGAGAAACTAACATACCCGTCTTCACGCATTTCCCAATCTTTTGTTTCATTAGTCAGATATCGAAATATCTCATTCATATTATACCGAGAAGGCACAAAATTTGAATAGTGACATACCGGGGTGTTTTCTATAGAGAATAACTCATTTACTCTTGATGGAGTAAACGTCACCCATCTTCCTGGACGTAGATATTTCCATTGTTGATCGCATGTAAGTTAGAGTAGAACTCTTTCACAACCGGAATAACAACAAGCAGACGTAGTGTAACGTATACCTCCCAGCATGCGCCGCGCGATCATTTCTTCTATCTTCATACCGGAATTCTCTAATCCTCGATCGACAAATCCCCGTTCCTTAATAACTCTTTTCTTTACCAAAACCTTGTCAAGATCCGCCGCGCTTCCGCACTCACAATTTCCTCCGGTTAAACACTCCGCATTTAGAAGAATCTAAGAATTTGGAGGCCATTATGGTGAATGGAATGAATTCTAGTGAAGAAGGCGAGACTTAGAATGGTTTAAGAATAGTTTTTCACTAAGGATTTGGTGTCGAAACCGTCCAATTTGGCATTTAAAGTATATATAACTCATTTTTATAACTTCCTCGCCGTCGGCGGAGGTTTCTCGCCGTCGGCGACTTAGTTATAAAAACTACCTTTCGTGTTCTCGCTCGTCGGCGGGCTCGTTTCTGCCGTCGCTGAGCTTATAAATAAACTAAATTAGGCGCGAACCTCGCTGTCGGCGAGTATCAACCTCGCCGTCGGCGAGATTTCAAAATAATGTCCAATTTCTCTCTAAATCGAATAATTTCTTTTCTCATCATAATGGTTCGAATATGTGATGATTCTTAATAATAACTGAGTAGTAAAGTTTCAATAATATAAACTAACTATTAAGATACAATAAAAATAGATAACTAATATGGGTTGCCTCCCATAAAGCGCTTGGTTTAACGTTGTCACCCGACCTAATTTCAATTATTAATCGAGTTGACTAAGCATTAAAACCTCTTTATAGTTAGGTCTTATACCTTCGAAATATGGTTTTAATCTATGTCCATTAACTTTAAATTTATGTCCAGCTTTTGGATCTTCGATTTCTATAGTTCCGTATGAAAATATTCGAGTTATGGTGAAAGGTCCTAACCATCGAGACTTCAATTTTCCAGAAATAATTTCAATCTAGTATTATATAACAAAACTTCCCGTCCCGGTTCAAAATTTCTCTCGATTAATCTTCCGATCATGCCATAATTTCATCTTTTCTTTATAAATCCAATCATTATCATATGATTCATTTCTTAATTCTTCCAATTCATTTAATTGCAGCAATCTTTTCTCACCAACTCTTCCTTCATATTATAATTAAATTCTTTAATCGCCCAATATGGTTTATGTTCTAATTCAACCGGTAAGTGGCATGTTTTTCCATATATAAGCCTCGTAAGGAGTCATTCCAATCGGAGTTTTATAAGCAGCTCTATAAGCCCATAATGCAAGTTGTCTAATCTAATAAACCAATCTAACCTATTTGGGTTTACAGATTTTTCTAAAATACATTTAATCTCACGATTGGATACTTCAGCTAATCCGCTAGTCTGTGGATGATAAGCAGTGGATATCTTATGAGCAATATTGTATTTTTCTACTAGTTTGTGAATGTATTTATTTCTAAAATGAGTTCTTCCGTCAGTGATAATCACTCTCGGCATTCCAAATCTAGTAAAAATATTTTTCATCAGAAATTTTGAAACACTCTTAAGCATCACACCTAGGTAAAGCTTGTGCCTCGATCTATTTGGAAACATAATCAACAGCTACTAATATATATGAGTTTCCAAACGAAGGAGTAAAAGGTCCCATAAAATCTAATCTCCAAACATCAAAAATTTTAACTTCTAATATAAAATTTAGAGGCATTTCGTTTCTTCTAGATATATTTCCTACTCTTTGGCATTTATCGTAAGTTTTAATATATCTGTATACATCTCTAAATAGAGTAGCCAAGAAAATCCAGTATCGTAGAATTTTATAAGCGATTTATCAGCTCCAAAATGTCCTCCAAAATCGAATCATGACATTTTTGAATAATTGGTTCAGCTTTCTTCATAAGGTACACATCTTCTAATAATTAAATCCTTACATTGCTTATATAATAATGGTTCATCCCAAAAATAGGTTTTCGTATCATGGATGAATTTTTTCTGTTTTTGCAAAGTTAGCATAGGTGGTAAAATATTACTAACTATATAGTTTACTATATCAGCATACCATGGTATTTTCCACTCATTGATATTATATAGTTGTTCATCAGAAAACCGTCTATAAATTCATTTTCAATATCGTATAATTCATGATTTTCTAATCTTGATAAATGATCCACAATTCGATTATCAGCTCCTTTCTTATTAACGATCTCAAAATCGAATTCTTGCATTAATAGCATCCATCTAATTAATCTTGGTTCGGAATCTTTCTTTTGCATTAAATATTTGATAGCGTAATGATCGATATGCACGATACATTTTGTTCCAATCGATAAGGTCTAAATTTATTAAAACCATATACTACGAACTAATAATTCTCTTTCTATAATCGTATAATTTATTTCAAACATCATTTAGAGTTTTACTAAGCATAGTATATAACTTTAAAAATCTTTTCATATCTTTGCCCAAGAATCGCTCCTACAGCATAATCACTAGCATCACACATAAGCTCAAATGGTTTCTCCCAGTTAGGTGAAACTATTATAGGTGTTGTAATTAATTTTTCTTTTAAGAGTTCAAAAGCATTCAGGCATTCGATTGTAAATTCAAATTTCTTATCCTTTTCGAGAAGTTGGCATAGAGGTTTAGTAATTTTTAAAAAATCTTTTATATAGCGTCTGTAAAATCCAGCATGTCCAAGAAAACTTCTTACCCCTTTTACCGTAGTTGGAGGTGGTAATTTAGCTATAACTTGAATTTTTGTAGGGTCTACTTCCATGCCTTTTTCCGAAATTTTATGCCCTAATACAATGCCGCCAAAGAACCATAAATTGACATTTCTCCCAATTTAGAACTAAATTCGTTTTCTCACATACTTCTAATACTTTTTCAAGATGAGTTAAGCATGTGTCAAATGATGTTCCAAATACAGAGAAATCATCCATAAATACTTCTATTCCATTATCAATTAACTTACTAAATATAGACATCATACATCTCTGGAATGTTGCTGGTGCATTACATAATCCAAAAGGCATCCTTCGAAAAGTGAAAGTTCCATAAGGACTAGTAAATGTAGTTTTCTCTTGATCCTCAAGAGCTATTTGTATTTGATGATAACCGGTATATCCATCTAGAAAACAAAAATACTTATGTCCAGCTAATCTATCTAACATCTGGTCTAGAAATGGTAAAGGGAAGTGATCTTTCCTGGTGGCGGTATTTAATTTCCTATAATCAATACATATACGCCAACCAGTAACTTTTTTTATAGGAATAAGATCATTATTTTCATTGGCAGTGACGGTCACTCCTCCCTTCTTAGGAACACAGTGAATTGGGCTTACCCAAGCACTTTCAGATATAGGATATATAATACCATTATCTAACATTTTAAAATTTCTTTCTTAACTACCTCTTTCATTATCGGGTTTAATCTCCTTTGTGGATCAACTTTAGGTTTATGTTCATCATCTAAAATAATTCTATGCATACGTATCGAAGGACTAATTCCTTTAATATCCGTTAAAGTCCAACCAAAAGTTTTCTTATATTTTTTTAAAGTTTCTAAAAGTTTTTGTTCTCGAGATTCGTTTAATGCGTATGAAATAATAATCGGTAAAGTTGAAGAATTACCTAAATAAGCATATTTCAAATGATCAGGTAATATTTTTAGCTCAAGTTCAGGAGGTTTAATAATTGATGGAACTATATTCTTGTCAGTGTTTTCAGTATTATCCAAAAATTCAATTCTTTCCTGAATATAATCTAATTTTTCATTATTATCTTCAATTAATTCAATATTTTCTTTTTCTAAATTATCTTTGTAATATTCCTTAAAATGTTCGCGTTGTAATTGTTCAAGTATTTCCATCCGAAAACATTCATCCTCTTTTTCTAGCGCAGGATATTTCATTAATTTTGCAATATTAAAGGTAACTTTTTGGTCATTTACTCTAATAGTTAATTCTCCTTTCTGAACATCAATCATAGCTTTTCCAGTAGCTAAAAATGGTCTTCCTAAAATAATAGGAATTTCTTTATCTTCCTCCATATCTAAAACACTAAAATCTACTTGGAAGATAAATTTATCTACCTTTACTAACACATCTTCAATAACTCCCTTAGGATAGGTAACCGAACGATCGGCTAATCGAAGGGTTACCGAAGTAGGTGTAATTTTTTCTAATCCTAATCTCTTAAAAATCGATAGAGGCATTAGATCGATGCTTGCTCCTAAGTCACACAAAGCTTTTCCATAAAATTTTTCTCCTATAGCGCGGGGTATAGTGAAACTACTAGGATCTTTCAATTTTTCGAGAAGCTTCTTCGAATAAGTAGCACTACACTCTTCACTAAGTGCGACCGTTTCATTATCGTTGAATTTTCTTTTCTTATTTAGAATATCTTTCATAAATTTTACATAATTTGGCATCCGATCTAAAGCTTCGACAAAAGGTATATTGATTGTTAATTTCTTTAGTATTTCAAGGAATTTAGCAAATTGTTTATCTTTTTTATGTCGAGCTAGTCATCGAGGAAATGGTGGTGGAGGTGTTTCAACGAAATTTTCATAGGTATTAAAGGATGTTCCAAGTTCGAATCTTGTTGAATTGTTTCCTTTTCAATTTCCACTTCCTCATTTTGGCTTTTAAGTTCTTTTTGAATTTGAGGTTCTAATTCTTTTCCACTCTTTAGTTGTATTGCTTTAATTTGTTCTTTTCCTCGATCTTTAGGATTTATTTCCACATTACTAGGAAAAGTTCCGGTATTCTATTATTTAGCGCAGAGTAGTAATATGTCCAAGTTGAGTTTCGATATTTTTAATAGATGTTCCTTGAATTTGTAATTGATTTCCTTGAATTTGTAGTTGATTTCCTTGATTTTGTAGTTGATGACCCATATTCAAAATTAATTCATCCATAGATAATTTCTTATCTTTGAATTGTGGGTTATTGTTATTAAATCCAGGTGGGTAATTAGGTTTATAATTTGGATTTGCTTGATTAGGTTGATTCATCCATTGTTGATTAGATGTGTTATTCCAATTAAAATTTGGATGAGTTTTCCAACCAGGACTATAATAGTTTGAATAAGGGTTATTAGTTCTATTATTAATAGCATTTAAAGTTTCATAATTAGATTGAGATTCTATGATTTGTCCGGATGAGTTTTCTTCTAAAGTAGGAGAGTAGTTCATTCCAAAATGATCTAATTTCTTAGATATAGCAGCAATTTGAGAAGCTAACATAGATATTGCATCGTTTTCATGAATGCCGGCTATTTTTTTTGGATTTACTCTATCGACGAGCCATTGGAAATTATTTGTTGACATTTCTTCGATTAGTGCATAAGCTTCATCAAATGGTTTAGACATTAATGAACCTCCAGCAGCAGCATCGATGATTGATCTTAAAGATCCCACTAATCCATTATAAAATGTTTGAATAATCAGCCAATCTGGTAGCGCATGATGTGGGCATTTCCTAAGAAGTTCATTAAATCTCTCCCAAGATTCATATATTGATTCTCCATCTAACTGACAAAAAGAAGTTATATCATTTCTAAACTTAGCAGTTTTAGATGGTGGAAAATATTTTGATAGAAATTTTTGTTATAATTCTCCCCAATTTTTAATAGATCCAGGTGCTAACGAATTCAACCACATTTTAGCCTTATCCCTTAATGAAAAAGGAAAAGTCTAAGTCTTATAGCATCGTCAGATACTCCTTGATATTTAAAAGTAGCACAAAGTTCTAGAAAACTAGCAAGACGTAAATTAGGATTTTCAGTAGGTGAACCACTAAATTGATTGTTTTGTACCATTTGGATAATTGCAGGTTTAAGTTTAAATGAATTAGCAGCTACATCGTGGTTTTGAATAGTTAAATGAATTTCATCTGATGTAGGGTTGGCATAATCTCTTAATGGTCTTTGTTGGTTCTTATTTTGAATTTCAGGAATATTCGCCATTTATGTTAAATTTATAGTTTGTTTCTTTTGTTTTCTAATTCTTTTAATTGTACACTCTAATTCAGAATCGTAAGGTATTAAATTTTCGTGTTCAAATTTGCGCATACAATTTTAGAATAGATATTTATTTATTTATTATGATTATTTTAAAATAGTCCGTTACTTTAGTAAATTTTTCTTTCTTTCCCCGGCAACGGCGCCAAAAACTTGACCCACAATTTCATATTATGATATTTTAATTTGATTGCAACGAAGCCAAAAACTTGACCCCGCTATATTATATGTATAGAATTTGTAATTGTTTATGTTGTGGATGCTACGCAAGTATACGTATCGTATCAAGTAATACAGGGCTCTAGTGGAGTCCTGGTTATCGATCCCACAGGGAAAGAGAAAATTAAATAATAGCTAATTTTAAAATAATAATAATAATATTATTATTAATATACGAAAATTTAGAATTTTGAATTTAAGCGCAATAAAGTAAACTAAGTATTTTAATTAGATAAATTAACTAAGTAGAAAATTAATACGAATTGCAAGTGCAGGAAATAATACTAATTGCTAAATAAGTCTTAACTATTCAGAAAAAGTATCTTTCCCCTTGTTTAGAAATTTAAATGATTGATGAATTTAAATAGATAATGTTAAGGTATTGTGACAAATAGGAGCATTCCTATTCTTTACCCTTTGGTCCAGTGTAAAGAATATTGATTAATCCTATGTTTGATTATCGAATCCGCGGCTAAGTCGGGAGGATACCGATCGCCACTTCGTAGCTCCCATGTTCCCCTCACCTGAGGGCTAACATCTACACTTCAGCTCTCAAACAATAGGACCGAATTGAATATTTTAGTTTGTCTAAAATGCTCAATTCTACGCCCAGTGATATTATTTCCCTATTTATTTGCACCCTCCTTCCAAGGCTTTTGAATTCCCCGAATATCAGATGTAATTTTTACTATAGTTGATAATCAACATATTTTAACAAATCAAATGGCCGATTTGAAAAGTAAATTAAGTTTTAAGTAAAAATTATCACAATTTATTAATATATAAAAGTACTTCTATTTTTAGTTCATCAAATCACTTAATTTCATAAACAGGGAGAAAGACTAAATAAACTACTCAGAATGCATGGAAACTAAACTAAGCATGGATTTCATTTAAAGTTAAAAAACAATAAATACAAATATTTATCTTAATTTATCCCCAAGAAGACTCCTCGCAGTTCCTTTGACTCTTCCTTCTAGTACAGCACGACTCACTAAAAACTCACTAACTCACTCAAGAACTCTCTAAGACACACACTAAGACACAAAAGATTGGACTTAGAACACAAAGACTGCACAAAAATAACACTTAGAACACAAAAGTAACACACAAATAACACATAAAAGACTTAATTTCGGCTTTTATATATAGAGGTAAGCAAAGGACCAAGAGGTGTGTAAGCATCCCTTCAAAAAGTGTCCAGGTTCAATGTATCTGCACCATTTGAACTAGCTCACCGTCGGCGACGAACTACCTCGCTGTCGGCGAGGCTTCTAGAAGATCTTCAACCCGCGCTAGCTCGCTGTCAGCTGGCTCGGGCTCACTGTCAGCAAGACAGTTATAAATTCTTCAGAATTTTCTTCTCGTAACCTCGCCGTCGGCGGGCTCGATCTCTCCATCGGCGACTCAGCACAAATTGCATGATTTTGCTCCAAATTCGCTCCTTTTTATGATTTTTGCTTTTATCACCTAAATTTTTCATTCCTGAAATAAAATAAAGAAAATACCCTTCTTTAAAGTGCAATTTCATCAAAAATAGGTATGAATTTCTTAATAAATTTTTAAGCGATCAATAAATTTAAATTAGGCAAGGGTTTAGATTTGGGTCACTTTATGGTTCAAATTGGTTCAAGAGATTGTCATGAAGAATTTTAGATATCAATTTTATAAGAATTGTGGAGTTATGAAGTTCAATTGGTGGCATTTGGATTTTAGGGCAAAATTGGAGGTTTTGACTTAGGTTGGATTTGGGTGAGGTTTAAGTTTTGGTTAAGTCCAATTGAGGGCTCAAATTGATCTAAGAGAATTTCACGAAGAGTTTGGAACTCAAAGGTTAGGATATTGAAATTATTATGGGGTCCAATTTGATGGAATTTGGTGATATGATCAAATTGGGGATTTAAATTGGGCTTGGAATTTGGGTTTGAAATTGGATTCAATTGAACTTCAATTTGGTTTCAATTGGGATTAGAAATGATGTATTTTGATTTGGAATTGAAATTGTGCAGTTTTGAATCAATTTGGTGGAAATTGGGGGTGATTTGGAGATTTTGGTAATGGTTTGGTTTTGAGGGGTATTTTAGTAATTCTGGAAAAAATTTGCAGCTAAGAGGTTAGAGTTGGCAATTTTTGTAAAATTGGGATCAATTAAGAATTTCAATCATAAAATTACCCCTAATGAGCCATGAGACCAAGGGAAATCCCCATTTTGGATCCTTCATGTGTTGGTCCTCGCCAAACCCTAGCTTTGGGCCAAGGGTTTGGGAGACCACGCACTTAAGTTTCCAAAATGAGTAGGGAGCCAAGTTAAAGGTGATAGGTTTAGGGTTTTGGGTTGTGAGTGAAAGTTTAGGGTTGTGTGTGTGTGCAAAACTAACCAAAGCCACACCACCAAGGGCTAATCCTAAGGCAAAGCAATTTTGTGGGCACCCTACGTGAGTTCCCTCTTATTTGGCCCCCATCCTACTAAGTGCTATAGGTTAGAACCAAACATATGGAACTCCAAGAAAATTAAAGAAGTTTTTGAAAATTCTAATGGGTTAGGGCTCCATCACTAGTCCTCCAAGATAGTCAACAGGAAAGTCTTATGGCTAGATCCTATGCTCCAAAGGAAGAAAGACTAAAGTGATGTCAACACCGCATAACCCTTTTAATTTAATTCAAGTGACTGTTAAAATTTGTTGGTCTATTACTCATGGATTAATTTAAACATCAAAGGATAATTTAAATTTTTCTAATATTTATTTATTTATTTATTTATTTATTTATTTATTTATTTATTTATTTATTTTGGTCCATAATTATGAATTTTAAATCTTAATTAATTTAATTAATCAAAACATGTTTTCTATCCTTAGAAAAATTTTGGTGTCCCTTTAAGTCAGATGACCTTTTAGAATAATTTTCATGAATTTTAGAATTATATTTTAATTTTTATATTTTTTTATTGATTTTTAATGAATAAATAATTAGAAAATATATTTTTATTTTGAAAATTAACTTTTATATTTTTCATTAGTCTTCTGACTTCAGAGAACTCAAAGAAACTTATTTTATATTTTATTTAATTTTATTTTTTATAATTATTTTAATAAAAATGTGGAAAAATATATTTACCTAATTAAAATACGTTTTTATAACTTTAAAAAAATTTATAAAAGCATTTTAGAGTTAATTTCTTTAATCAAGGAGTAATTTGTGATATTTTGAAATATATTTGTATTTTTGCAATTTTTAGTTACTTTTAATTATATTAAATTTAGAAAATAGTTAAAAATGAATTTTTAATTTTGACTTTAATTTTATTTTTCTTATGTGCCTCTCATTACCGAGAGCACCCCAAACCTATATTATATTTTTCTGATTTTTTTTATATACTTATTTTAAGAAAAAATCACTATTTTATTAAACAAATACATTTTTAGACATATTGAAGTTAAATATCATTTTTTGATTTAAATAGTATCTTCTTAAAGGAAAGTGAGGTTAAATTTCCTTTTTTTTTAGAAGCAAGGAGGGGTTAAATATAAGTAGTGGTGGTATCGAAAGATGGCGGGAGCAGTTGGAGCTATCAAATAGAGTTAGACAAGGCTGGATCAGCAACTAATCCACTTAAAAAATACTCATTTTTATGCCTTATTTGTGATTCAATTATTAAGGATATTATGCTTTAATGAAAGATATTTTTATGTTTTTGGATGTAGGTGATAAAAAAAGAGTTCGAGAAGGAAAAAGGAGCAAAAAGGAGCAAAAATGGAGCTTAAAGAGCAAAGATGTCGAAATTATGGGTCTGGCGCCTAGGCGCCAGATTTTGGCGCCTAAGCGCCAGTTCGATACAGACGCAGACAAGATTTTTGACAACTTTGGGTAGTTATTTTGACGGTGTTAAGCAGTTATCAGAGCTTCTAGAAAACTGGAATTTACTCACAATATATAGAACATGTGATACAATGCATTTGGACACAGGGAAACAGTTTTATTCGCGAAGAGATGTGATCTAAAGTGAAGAGGAGCAAAGACCTGGTCACGGAGTCCAGCACCTAGGCACCAGATCCCGGCGCCTAGGCGCGACAGTTACCTTCTAGAAGATACATTGTATTTGGACGAATTTTGAAGAGGTGTCTTTAAGCAACCCCTGGTCAAATTCAGAGCTCTATAAATAGGAGCCCATTCTACAGAGAAAATCGGCCCCTTTAGTACCTTATAGTCCTCAAGCACCATTTAGCCATTATACCCCCCTCTAGCATCCAATTATTTTAGGGAGCCACCTTCTTTAGTATTTAGTGAGTTTATTTTCATTTTATTTTGAGTGTTAAGTGTGAGATTATAAGTGTTGTTGCTGTTGAAACCTTTTATCATTACATTGGAGTCAGTAGGAGTCAGCGGATCACTTGAAGGAACATTCCAGATAAGTATTTGTAACTTGTTTCAAAGTTTTATAAATATGTTTTGTTGTGTAAATTCAATGTGTTCTGAGTAGTTAGTATTCTCTCTCCTTTAAACTATGAAAAGATAATAAGATAATTAAATTTTGTTGGAGAATTTAACTTAAAATATTTATAAAAATTGAGATGATATTAATATCTGATCTTAGTTTACTTTTTAAGCTGGTCATTTAAATTATTAAAATTTGTTGAAGAATTTTGAGACATATCCGAAGATAAGTTCTTAACGAGTAGATATTACATGAATCCTTGGGTGATCGAAGGCTTTATGCAGGTTATTCAATGTGAAGTACAAATAAATAGAAAGATATGATTTATTAGCCGTAGAATTAATTAGTTTTTAGAGTGACAAACTAAATTCTAATAATTTGGTCTATAGAAAGGGAACGGGTCACTGGTAGGGCCGACCAAAGCCACCCTTGGACATCTAGTAGTGTGAGCCTAGATTAACTCATTCTACTAATAAAACACCCTGAACCGATCTATAGATTAGTCAATGTCCTTTATGCCTTGACCAAAGGGTACAGAATAAGAATGCTTCTATTTGGCACAATACCAAATCTAAATTCTCTACAAATGATAATTATTCTAAAAATCTTGGATTAGTTGAATAGGAGAACGTTGTTTTATTTATACCTGCATTAATCTTTATTTTATTACTGCTTACTTTCTTTTAATAGAAATTTTAGTAAAAACTTTGTTTAAAATCAAAACTTTGAAAAGAAATAAAAATAATAATTACTTTTAATTTGAAAAATCTAAAAATATTTCTTAATTTCTTCAAAATCTTCCTTGTGGGATCGATAACCAGGACTCCACTAGAGCCCTGTATTACTTGAAATGATACGTATACTTGTGTTTGAAATTGTGACTTTTACAATAATTAATATAATATTTAAACATAAATTCATAAGTAAAATTCTGGTCGCATCAAGTTTTTGGCGCCATTGCTAGGGATTAAATCTTCTAGCAGTGGTATCAAATTCTTGCATTAGAAAGTATATATATATAAAGTCGCATCAGCAACTACTTGGTCATGACCCCCAATGGCATAGTTACACGGCACTCTCAGATAGGGTGGTATTGTTACGCCACTTCTAGGCATGACTACGCCATAAGAGGTGCCCTTGGTATAGCCATGCCAATTCATGCATGGTTACACTCAAGGGTGGCATAGCCTTGCCAAAGAGTAGCATTTTTATGTCAATCAAGGGTAAGGTTTCAAAGCTTTTCTGGCTTAATTAGAGCCCAATAACCTTGTCAACATGACATGTCGTCTTCTTATGGGAGGATTGGTGAATGTCTTGACCTAAGAAAAGCTTGACAAAAAATGAGGTCAACAATGTGTAATCCAAAAATACTTTGGAATGACCCTACAACTTCAAAATGAGCCAAAATAGATGTAACACCCCTCTCCCTTTGCTAAAATTGATGTTAATACTTAATGAATGCCTTCTCTAAAATACTTGAATGGAATGAGCTTCTTAGTTAGTGCCTTCAAATAACGTGAGTTATATTATCTATGTGTATGTGTCCATTCCTTCTCTGACTGGATTACATCACAATTTCAATGCTTTCCATATGACAACTAATCTTTCAGCCAACCCATAAAAAACTTCATGTAAGCAACATATTTTATCTTATATAAACTCTTCTAAAAAATCGTTACCTTGGAAATATCTTGGAAATGTTATAAACTCATGAATGACCACTGCTTATAATTGCCTTTATATCCTTGAAAGAATAAAATCTATCTGCAGTTGTTGAAAATAAAAGTTATTATCCTTTGTCAGAATATTGCAAAAAATTTAGAAGCACAATTTGAAGCTTTTGAAGCTGCTAGTTCAGATCATCCACTATTCGCATTATTCATAAGGGCCTGGATAAAAGCATTTCATCTGTTATAAATAAATTTCTCCTCTTTGGCAACTTTAATAGCAAACTTCTTACCATTCCATGGAAAAATACAATCAAGCTAAAGTAATATGGTTGCTTGGGTCACTTCAACATTGATATCTTAAATGTAATGTGTAACGTTAAGATTATTTGTAAGATTGTTTTTTTTTTTTCAAATGCAGCTCATTTTCTTAAAATATCCTTCCAAATTGATTTCTTTTTTTCAAATGCAACTCATTTTCTCAATATTTAAAATGAAATCAAAAAAATTTTTTGGATGGATATTAAGCATGTCTTAATGAGAATCAAGCATTGTATCAATTTTCAAGTTAGTTACTATAGCAAAAATTAGTTTAATTTTTAGTCATGGTTAGAGGGTATATTCCTCTATGAAAAATATAGAGGGCTTGTTTTTTCTTGGTTTGAGTATCCTACAAAATGACTATTGCTGCTTTCATAATAATGGTTCTTGGGCATTCCCTCTTAAAAGCACAACTTTTTTTAAAATGCATTAATTATAGTCTAAATGTATCTTAATCTACCTCTGGGCTCAACTTTTTATGGAAAGGTAATAACTACTTTACTCACAAAGTTTCTTATTATTACCTCTACATGGACATACCATCTATTTCTTGGCATAAATGACTAATTTAAAGTTTATTTATTTGAATTCTCAACTTATATCTGGAAAGTCATTATAGTAGGCCTAACTATTATGGGTATCTAGTTAAAAGAGGAATTTCTCTATTTTGAGCGCCCTTTCTCTTTTTATCTCTTTCAAAATACTACTCCTATGGGACATTTATTTCAAAGAGGTTGCAGACTTCAATATTTTATGGTACAAGCTGAGTCTATAAGTTGCAAAATCATTAGAAGGTTTTCATTCTTTGCTATTCAAATTATGGCTCGTCCTTGAAAGTAATGCACGTTTTTAATAATGAGTTTTCTAATGCTGATACTTCTTTGAGAGTCATATTAAATGTTGTTAAATTCAAAAGTTGGAAGTGAATATTCAAATATAAACTTCCTCCCCATATCATATCTCTATTCGGAATGTGATCAACTTCCTATTGGTGATTTATCTTCTTTTAATCAATGACATTGTTGGCTACTTTTCAGTTTTAATGTCTCTAGTAATTCTTGGGATTTCGAGGAGATAGTAGCTTTTGGCATTCTACTTTTCATCATGGAACCTTTAGTTTCTTTATATGAAGGAGATTTCTATAATTTTTGGAAGTCTTTTATGCCTCGAAGGTTTTTGTTTTTTTGAATTGAGACTACTTGGTAGTAAGATTGTTTACATATTGTTTTAATCTCATACTGTGATTGCAAGGAAGCATGGATGGAACCAAGTTATAGAATTGTTGACATTGGTTAAACTCACATCTGGACAAATAGAAGCTCTTTATTCTTTTTTGCTTGTATTTTGAGAGTTCCCTAGATTTAGTTTGTTTTCATTTTGTTTAGATGATTTGTTTTTAATAATAGAGACGTGTATTTCTTGTATATTCATTTTGTTATATGATAATAGGTAGGGAAACTCAATTTGGATGTAAGTAGCCACTTGGGCATATGATTCATTAGTTTTAAGGCATGTATGTAATTCATGCATAACGAAATAGGTGTATATATATATATATACACCTATTTCGTTATGCATGAATTACATACATGCCTTAAAACTAATGAATCATATGCCCAAGTGGCTACTTACATCCAAATTAAGTTACCCTACCCATCGCGTTGATGCAAGAATTATATGCCCAAAAGACAATGAAGCATCTTATATCCACACAAATCATAAATGATAAAAATCCGTCAAAATTTATGGGTGGAACAATTCGAACAACATACATTTTACAAGGAGTGTGATTAGGCAGAACATCACCTTGCTTCAATAAATCTGATTCAACATTTAACAAGAACTAATTTCCTTCAAATTAGTTTAACATACTATTGCTCAAATTCCTTGCAGTAGAACAACTAAATTGCAGAACCAAAGATAAGAAATAGAAAAATAATTTTCGGAGTTCCGAAGCTCTTTTCTTTGCCTGAAAAAGCTGTGCAACCTTCTACTAGATCATTCACAAACTCTAGGAAATAATTATTAAAAAAAAACCCAAATCACTGAATTATTACTCACTTTTCCACCCTCCTGAGAGGTATATTGCCGCAGCTTTTCTGGTGTCCTCAAAATTAGCTTCGAAATTCAAAAACTTCATCAACTTCCGGAGTTCCTGGTTATCGTGATCGTTTATGAAGGGGGAAACTAGAATAGCGTTCTCCTTCTGAAGTGAAAAGCTTGCAGGATTGTCATCAACTATCACTATTTTGTGGTGATCCTCGATACCACTCTGATAGTTTTGGACCTTTTGTGAATCTTTTTTCTGAGGGCTTTGATGATGGCAGGAGTTTATATGCACTAACAACAAAACAGAGGTTGATGGCGACAATGGGCATCGTTTTACTGTGAGCGCATGTTCAATATTGCCCTTAAGAAAACGGATGGAGTTGATCCGTTGATGATAGTGTTTGGACGGCGATTGGAGGCTTGGGAAATTTAAATGTTGCTGTGGAACAACGGTCGAGAAAGCTTTTGCCGTGATTGAGGGAAGGGTTGTTTTGCAATGCGCGTTCGATAATTGGAGGGATAAATTGATCATGATCAAAGATTAATGTGTCTAAACGATTTTTTTAAAAAAAATATAGCTTTACATGCATAGCATCCGATTCTTATCAATTATTACATTTAATTCTAAAATTTTAATATTATATGCATACTGCCCTATTAAGGGTCTGTTTGGGGCAGCTGCAACTTATCCAGCTTATTCTGATAATTTGCTAACAAGCAGCTGATCCGGATAAAGCTATCTCGCTGTTTGGTTTCTGCGTTTGGAAAAGTGTTGATTCTGGATAAATGACCATTATGCCCCTGTTTTGAATAAACAATTTAGATGTTTGGTTTGTGCGTTTGGAAAATAATTAATTACCCAACAAGTGAAAAAAATTGCTATGAACTGAGAATGAAATATCCATCATTTTAATTAATCTTATACAGTAAGCTATCAAAATTTTTGTTACCCTTCAAATTTATGGAGAAACTACAATGCATACCACTCAATTCTTACGTATTCACATAACTAATACCTAAACTTCAATATTTTCGTACATTGGTCAAAAGTCTGCTTGACAGTAATTATTTTCTGCTTTATAAGAAATTCCAGGGGTGATATGAAATGGATAGGAGGGGTAATTATTTTCTTGGAGAACCATCTGAGCCTATACCTTTTTACCAATATAAAAACAAATGAAAAGGAGAGCTAATTTATATATTAGTAATTCTCGTTTATGTCCTGTAAATTATTTGTCGTATAATTTTTTTGCTATGACATTCATATATAATGTCCACAAATTTGAAACAGACAATGAGCTTGGAGTCTTCTTCTGCCTTCCAGTGGTCTCTGGCACAGAGATTGGAAAGCCCTATGCTTTCATTTTTATTCTGGTCCTCTGCTCTATTGTTCTATTGTGATTTTCGTCAAGCACTTCATTCAAGAAATAACTTGAGAAATTGTAAGCGCGGGTGCTCGAGAGCATTTGACGGTTGCGAGTCGTCGGTGACCATGATGGTGAGGATGATAACAAAGAATCTGGTCGGCTCCCTCTTGTTTGCAGACTCTGCTCCTGATTGCGTTGCTTCGAGCGGAGAGCAGCGAAAGCGAATGCGTCGCTTCAAGCGGAGAGCAAGAGCGAGAGAGAGACTGAGGGTAGGGAGAGCAAGAGCGAGAGTGAGGGCGATAGCAAGGGCAGTCTTCGGGTGGAGAGCAGCTAGAGTGAGAGCGAGACCGAGGTCAAGGAGAGCAAAAGCGAGACCGAGGGCAGGGAGAGCAAGAGCGAGAGTGAGGGCGATAGCGAGGGCAGCAGAGTCTTTCGCTCAAGCAATAAGTGAATCACAGGGTCTTAACTGTGATCCGTTTTTAATACAAAAATGAAAATGGAAGTTTTAAAAACACCTCAAAAAAGTTTTTTCCAAACAGTCGGTGGTGTTTTTGAAAACGCCATCGCTGTGAATAAGCTCCCCTAAACGCCACCTAAGTGGAGAAGCTTAGCTCGCAAAAATGGGTGTCTCCATAAGGCGGCACAGGAGCAATAGAATGTAATGTCTTGTGGGATGTTGTATTAGGAGCTAAAGCCGGTAAAGACCGGCAACAAGATCATGACATACAAACACCAACAAGTCACATCTTCTAGGTTCACAACATACAAAGACCTTCAAAAGTCCCATCTTCGTGAGCTTCAGCTCCTGTGTCGATGTTCCGTCCACCTTCGAAAGCTCAGCTCCAACATTGTGATCCCGATGGAGAACTTTATCACGGAGTGGTAAATGAGGAAGAATCGAGTGGCTTGTATATAATTATTGAATCCAGATTTGTCCTATTTGGCATGCCTAGGGATCGGAATGGAAGGGACCTTGAGGGAGAAAGAAAAAAGAGAGAGAAGGGAAAAAAATAACACGCATAGACTTGCCTTGTATAGGAGAACTAGGATATTTGTATGCTTTTTGACCCCTTTATGAAAATTCATGGTTATCTTGAGAAGGGGAGAAAATCCTCCTTAGATGAGAAAAATCAAGTGAGAATAGCCCTTTCTTCATGCTATGAGCTCCCTTTTATAGGATGAAGAGGGAACAAGTCTAAAATTACATGTTGCCTCTACTTTAATGGATGAGTTACATGTTATTATTATTATTTTATTGATGCTCCACTTTAATAGGAGAGTTACAGGTCTTTAAGGTGCCAACTATTTTTTAGCATTTTTTATCATTTATTTTTATCTAGACCGTTAAATTATCTCGAGATTTATGCAGATCATTTTGGGGTGTACATATTAAGTTTCCTAATGTTATTTCTTCTTGATAGCAACAACTACGATATGGACAAGAAAATTTTTAAAGCAAAAACATATGATTACATGATTCACTGATGAAACTTCATATTAGGTACTCTTTGCGCTTCGTTCACACATCTTTTGTGTTATTTCGCTGGCTCAGAAGCATTTTTCTCTGAAATGACTCTTTGGTCAGTATTATGTTGAGGTATTTGCTTGTGTGAATGTGACTTCTTGTGTTGACTGGCGACCTTGATGAGTGGTCACTATCTTGGTTATTCCAACCTCCTATAAGATTGACATGGGTGCTTTATCATTGCTAGTTGTCTACATTAAAGTTATTATTATTCAAATGAAGCTTGGGTAGGTCGACTGACATTTAATGTAGGTGTTGGATTCATTTCTCAAATTTACTACCAATTATTCTAACGACATGTTATCCTCCCTAAATTAGGTTTTGATGTGGCTTCCTAACGTTGTGTTTGGAAAATATGGTTCCTGCCCTAGCTATACAAATTTTCTATGAACTTGGCATAAGCTCTCCCCCAATGATGGTTCTCTACACTAATGTCATTAATGTTCTAATTAGAGTTTGGGTAAGAAATCCAGTTATGTTTGTAAATACTGGAAAAGTGATGATCAAATTTAACTCCTACATCAGGGGGTCAAGATTGTAAGGCTAGCCATTAATGTGTTGTTATACTCTTTCAATGATCTAAAATAATTTTTCTGATAGTTTGTCATTTCAAAGTGTTGGAATATTTTTTTATATTTTATTTTTTAATTTTTTTAGTTTTTTATTTTTCAGCACGTGCAAGAAAACACAACAACAATACAGATGCAATAACAAAAATAATAAAAGAAAAGAAGAAACATGAAAACAGAAGTACTAAGCATAGATTCAAAGCTTATCAACTAAAGCTCTCCTAAAATAAGAATAATTTTTAACACTTTTTCCCGGCAACGACGCCAACAACTTGACGTGTGAAAACGTACCGTGAAGTAGGCTATGTAATGCAATTATACATATCGAGTAATATGTTGTTTAAGAGTCTTTGTATCAATCCAACAAAGAAAGATTTAACAATTTATTCATGCAGAAAAATCTCCAGTTTACTAATCTTGTGCACCTAGATAGCTGTGATTACCAAAGATGGTTTCAATCCTAGAATTATAACAAAGCAGATCATAACGAAGACAGTAGCAAACTGAAAAACAGATAAAATTTTGGAAGTTCTTCAAGGGTGATGAGGCTCGTGCTTCTATGATACAAGGATCGCGGCGGATCGTGGTGTTCCTCAATATTTTCTTATGTGATAGCTGCCAACCGTGGATAGAAAGTTCTTCTTATGTCTATGTCTAGGTCAAAAGAAGACCAAAGTCCATGAACTTGAGACTCCCTCAATCCCCATGGTATTCCGCAAAAATATTTCGATCCATAGAGAAGGTTGCAAAATCATACGTGAATATATCTATCATCTTAGGATTCTATTGTTAACCCATTCATTTCTACTACACAAAAGCAAGAGGTCATAGTGTCACTAAAGATTTTTAACTACTAGTTGGATAGGCTAGGAGTAAATGAAACTCGGTGGTTAACCAACAACGTAGGCCAAGAAAGCATGAATAACTCTATAAAAAAATCTTAGAAAACAATAAAATCTACTACTCCTAAATCACAAAGATATGAAAATGATCTTAGAAACACATTGTTGAGAAAACCACAGAGAAGAAATCCATGCAGATATTCAATGCAAGAAATCATAGAAAGTGAAATTTAGAATAAAGGATTGTTCTCTTCTCAAGTTTAGCACCTTTACCTCTCATACAAAAAATAACTCAAACTCACAAGAACTCAAAGTGGAATACCCAGCCCTTCAATGTTTCAACCCAAGGAGAGGGAAGAAAAGCTAAGGTAAGTACTCAAAATCTCCCCTATTCTTTGCTTCCAGCCTTCCTAGATCTCTATCTTTCAAGATGCCTTAAGAGTCACTCTTATATATGATCCAAGAATTTGGCAAGGAAATTTCTTTCCAAAATGATTTCTTGCTTCATCGGAGTGGTCACGCCAGTCTTCTAAATCATGCAGCGTGGTCATACCCAATTCTGGTGTGGTCACGCCGCCTCACACTGAATTTAGGTTATGTTGTATCATAGCATGGTCACACTGTTGCTCAGGATGACATGGCATGGTCACACTACTTCGAGACATGGTCACACCATTTTAGATCACTTTTACATTGATTTTTCTTGTTCCAAATTACTCGTATTCAACACTTGTAACCCACACAACATCAAAAAAAATCCTTCATCAGATGTAAATATGTGACAAATTTGTAAAAATAACTGCTAAACTATAAGATAAAATATAGATGAAATCACATAGATGAAATCACGTAATACATATGTCATTACCCCAAACTTACCCCATTACTTGTTCTTAGGTAATTTCATAGCTCAGTAAAGAGTCCACGAGAATAATGGGTACTCTGGTAGGTTTCTAACTATTCAATTATATTGAAGTAAAATAAAAATATTTAAATGTCATTTTAGGATCAATTTTCTTTAATGATTAAATAACACAACACTTTTCCTTAATTCCATTTATTACGTCCTTAAGAAATCCCATGAATTCTTAAATTAATGTTATTTAAAATATCTTTCACTAACATCAAATGTTTTTAAAGCAATTTTAGCGAATTTAACCAGTTTGATATTACTTAACTCGTTGCCCTTGAAAATAACCTCAAAGGGGTAGAAATCATGAAAACTTTACCACTTAAGTCTCACTAGACAACCCATTTGGATTTGTTTTCTTGAATTTTGTTGTGCCAACCTCAAACTTCTTCTCAGCGCATTTTATCTTTTGACTTGGTCATTTTCTTTATTTTTTTTCTTTTAGTTTTTGTTTTTCTTTTCTTCCTGAGAATTAATATATCTGGTTGACAACATTTTCTTTTATAATTTTAAATATTATTAAGCGGCAGTGTTTCTTAAGTAATAAATCTCAATAATGATAAAGTTATGGCACACCTATTGGTTCTTCTTTCAGTTAAAAATTAAGTTAACATTAAATTGGTAAAAATTGACTTAAAAGGACTTAAATTTAACTTATTTTACTATTTAATATTTAAATTACATTCATTTTAAATAATCTATAAATTTCTTTAAGTAAAGATCAAAGCCGTTAAGTTTTGGGACCTCATAATTAAATCATTAGGGTATCTTTCCTAATTGACATTTGTCCACTTTTAGAATACTTTGATAAGCAGTTTGAATAAATTAGAATTTCTAGCAGGAGCTACTTTATTAATATTAAATCATTACCTAAGCAATGTGAACTACTTTTGGTTTTGTTAAAAGATACAATTTTCTCCTAAAAATTTGTTTTCTTCCAACTCATGAATATCATGAAGTATCGGTAAATTAAAAAGCAAATAAGTGCATGAAAAAGTAAATGCACGAGCAGTCACAACAATCTAAGACTACAAGTATGCAAGATATGTATTAATGCAAAAACTATTTCGGATAAGGAAATAACTCAAACTAATTCAAATGTGAATTTAAAACAAATTTTCAATTAAATTTCAAAGCAAATTTCTGGTGTTTGCCTTACTCGAAGATCAAAAATCTAATTTAGTAAACCTCAATCAATCACCCATTATTTGATTGGTGTTGAAGTTAGTATTAAGTACTCAAAATTTAATTTTTCTTAACTTTTCTCTCTCAATTTGATAGCAGTCTTCTAGAGGGTATATGTAGGGGGTTTATTCAGATGATCATTCCTAAGGGCTTTTTCTAAATCCAAAGTCCTCCCAATTAATTTTTTGATTTGCAGACCAGGGTATTCCTCACAAGTTGTAAAATATTGATCCCTAAAATTTAATTTATGGTCTCTAAAAATTTGTGTTGAGTTCTCCCTAGGTATTTTAGGTTTTGAATCTACTTCTACTGGGCCACCCTCCTGCCTAGGGTTGTCTTCCAACTCTTTCCCTTAAGATACTCATATGGGTGATATTATAGGCTCGATATCTCCTTCAAATTACAGAGGGTACCTTGAAAATAAGAGCACATACTATTTCAGTCATTGTCAGAAAAAAATCATCCAAATCAGCTTACTCTTTAGGGAACAACTCTTCATATTCAAAATTAGGCCCTCCAATACATCTAACATCTATTTAGGATAATTTCTGAATAGGTTAGCTAACTATTCAACTTGATTTTCTATGTTTCTAAGGTCAGTATATTGGCTTTATAACACCTCTATATTTATCACTAATTCCTCTAAATACTAAATTTCTTCAGGGTAGTCACTATGTTGGTTCTTACAACTTCCTACAGGATTGACATTAGTGCTCTCAGGTTATTATTATTCCAATAAAAGTTTGGGTAGCCAACCGAATTTGGGTTTATGTGTTGGATTTATTGCTTAATTTTACTACAAATTCTTATAACAACAGATTATCTTCCCTAAATTGGAGTTTTAAAGTGACTTATCAAGGTTGGGTTTGGTAAATGTGATCCCTGCATCAGTTGTTTTAGCTTTTTACGAGGTTAGGTTGAGTTCTCCCCCAATGTTGGGTTTCTACACTAATGTCATTAAAATTCCAATTAGAGTTTGGGAAAGAAGTCTAGTTGGGGTTGTAGATATTGGAAAAGGTGTGATCAAACCTAGCTCCTATGATAGGATGGTCACAATTGGGAAGGTTGGCCACAAATGTGTTGCTATACTCCTCAAAATATTAAAAAAAACTTTTCCTGAGGGTTTTACATTTCAAAGTGATGGAATATATTTTTATTTTCTACTTTTTTATGTTTTTTTTTTCAACTTCTTATTTTCAGCACTTGAATGAAAACATAACTACAATACATATGTAATAATAGAAATAATAAAAAAAATAAGAAACATCAAAATAAAGTGTCAAATCTCGATTCTAAACTTATCAACAAATATTCTAAAATAAGAATAATTATTATTATATTTCCTGAACAACAGCCTCAAAAACTTGATGCATTAAAACTTATCATAAAGTAAATTTGTCATACAATGCAATTATACGTATCCAATAATATGCAGTTTAAGAGTTCGCCTAACGATCAAACGAGAAAATGTTTAATAATTTATTATTGTAGGAAAATCTCTTGTTTATTAATCTTACGAACCCAGCTGGGGTTGATTGCAAAAGAAGTTTAAGTACTAAAATTCTAATACCTAGTAGAAAATAGAAAAGCGGTGAAAATCTTGGTAGTTATTCTAGGATGATGAGACTCGTGTCTATGTGATTCGGGAATCGTGGTGGATTGTGGTATCCCTAAATGTCTTCCTACGTGATAGTTATTAACCAATGATAGAAAGTTTTTCTTATGCCCATGTTTAAGTCAAAAGAAGACTAGATTCCATGAAGTTGATGCTCCCTAAATCCCCATGGCATTCAACAAGAATGTTTCGATCTCTAGAAAATGTTGTAATAATCATACTGGAATATGTCTATCCTCTTAGGATTATATGGTTAACACTTTTGTTTCTACTATGCAACACATAGAGGTCATAGCTTCATGAAAGATCTTAACATCCTAGTTGGCTAGCTTTGAAGTAAATAAAACATAGTGGTTAACCAACAATGTAGGCATGAAAGCATATAAAATGTTACAGAAATACCTTCTCAGAAAATCACGATAAAAACAACTATGCTTACATCACAGAGACGCGAAAAAGAGCTTAGCCACATATTATCGAGAAAACCACAGACAATAAATCCTTGCAGATCTTCATTGCAAGAAACAAGAAAGAGTTAAACTTACAGTAAAGGCTTATCCTCTCCACAAGAGCAGCAACATTTCCTCTCATACGAAAACTCTCTAAAAATCACAATAACTTAAAGTTGAATACACAACCCTTCAAGATTTCAACCCAAGGAAAGGAAGAAAACCCAAGAAAATCATCAAAATCTCTCTTATTCTCTGCCTCTAGCTGTCTCATATCTCTCTTTCTTTTCAGGAAGCCCTAAGAATCATCTTCTATTTGAATCTATAAATTTGGCAAGGAAATTTCTTCCTAAATGATTTCGTGCTTCATTGGCATGGTCGCACCAAAACTTGGCGGGGGTCACGTCGGGTCCAAATCGGTAGGCATGGTTACACCCCATTTTGGCGTGGACACGCCGCCTTACTGTGAATCTGGCGTGGTCACGCTATTACTATTGATCACATGGCGTGGTCATGCCACTTTACGCCGCTTTTATGTTGGTTTTTCTCATTCTAAATTGCTTGTATTCAACAAATGTAACTTGTAAAAAATCAAGAAAAAGCCTTATTCAAGGTTAAATATGTGATAAAGTAATAAAAATAATTGGTGAAATGTAAGATAAAATGCAGGTAAAAACACGTAATATTGACGCATGTCAAGAGTTTTTTTGTTTGCTTGCCTTCAATGGGAGTTATTCATTTGCTAGCCTTAAAGGGGATTATATTGTTTTGCTTGCATCAAAAGGAATTTTTTATCTTGTCTAGGAGGGGAGTCTTTTGTTTGTTTTCTCTGGATGGGAGTTTTTTTTTTTCCTTTTTTTGCTCGCCTCAAAGGAGGGTCTTTTGGTTACTCTTCTCGGAGGGGAGTCTTTATTTTGCCCGTCCAGGAGGAGAGTCTTTTGTTTGTTCCCTATAGAGGGGAGTTTTTGTTGCTAAACTCTTGTTCTCTCCCTTAGAACTGAGTTCTCCGAGTGACTACCGAACTCCAGACAACATTAAAGAAATTTATATCATAGCACAAAATAAGTGGTGAAGTAACATTCCCTTTCTGGATGAGGTGTCAGCTGCTCAAAATAGACCAAGAGTTGTGCATATATGATCGATTGGATTGTTTCGACTGTTAAGAGACAACCAAACAATCAGCAATACTCATCTTCTAGAAAAAAAACCTCAAAGAAGATGATGAAAATGACATTTTTGGCTCCATATTTGTTGTTGGATGAACTCCTTAGCGTGCTCTGCATTATGAATGTCTCTGAGATGTATTTCTCCTCATTGGCTTCGCTTCCCTTCTTGTTAGTAACATGCTCTATGCTCACCACACCTTTTAGGATATTGAATCCAAATTTATCTTAGTGAGGCATGCTTAAAGATCAGAATGGTATGGACCTTGAGAAAGGAAAAAAAAGTGACAGAGAAAGGAAAAGACATAACATGCATACACTTGTTCTGTAGTGTCGAACCCAGGTATCTCTTGGTTCTTTGACCCCCTTTTATATATCAAAAATAGTGGTTACAATGAGAAAGAGAGAGTGTCCTCCCTACATAAGAAATGTCAAGAAAAATAGCCCCCCATTTGGGCTCCCTATTTATAAGAGAAAGAGGGATCAAGTCTGAAATTACATGTTTTCCTCTACATTAATTGGGGAGTTACATGTTATTATTATTTTTGTATTAATGTCCTACTTTAATAGATGAGTTACAAGTCTTTTATGGTGCATTTTTATAGTCATTATTTTAATAGGGGAATTATAGTTCCTTATGATGTGATTTTTGACACATTTTCGTCTTTCTATCTTTTTATCTGGATTATTGTCTTGAGATTCATTAAGATCATATTTCGGTGTGTAGTAATATTAAAGATGGATAACATTAAAAATTGGGTGATATGCATGTAAATCCCCCTTGAAAATATTAAGTGCAATGAAACAAAAAGAAAAATTCAAGTTAAAATTGAGGAAAGAGATGAGGTGAAAATTTCTTCTTTTAATTCATAGGTTTGAATAAATATTTAAAATACAATTACTTTGCAATTTAATTGATGAGAATTTAACATTTAATTTCTTATAAGAAAAAAGCATATGGCAGATAAACTTTATTCTCATTTTTGAATAATGTCAATAAAAAGGATTTTTAAAATCTCAATAAATACAATTAAATATTAATTAGATTAAAGTTTGAAAAGGCATAATCACCTGTTTTCTCTTCAATAAAGGGGTTGCAGATAAAATGAGCATTATTGGCTTGCTAGACCATTCTTCTGGCCTCATCCATCTCGAAGTTGGCCCGTGTTGGCATCCACTTTTGATGCAACATGCATGGGACATCCTCACCGAGTGAAACGACACTATGATTGGGATCTACACCGAGCCGATTGTTGTCAAACTGGCATTGCCTTTGGCATCCTCTGCGTTGACGTCTATTCCCATGGCATGGGGCTGTATTTGGCTGGTAAAAAGATCCATGTGATGTGGATCGTCAATGAAATTATCCCACACCATGTCTATATCTTAGGCCTAAGGTCTGGACAGAAGGATTTCATGTTAAAACCATGTTACTCGGGGACACACTTACAATTCGTCATCTCGAGTTCTGTTGAGACGCGTTCACAACTTTTACAGAGGTTTTAGGATCATAAATTGCTCATATCTGATTCTCCGGAGCTCCCATAAGGTTTGAGACCTCCTTGTCAGGCCTTTCTATAAACCCAAGTTATGTGGGGTCTAGCGTAACCACGCCTAATTCATGTTAAAACCTTTGCTTTTTTTACATGGAGTTTCTTCTAATATGTGGAAGGAAGGCTTTTGCTTATTCGAATTCATACTACTTGGTCTTAAGCATGTTTATTTATAGTTGTAATCTCATAATTTTGACTGCTAGGAAGCTTTGGATAAAGCCAAATCATAAAATGGATGACTTTGGCTGAGATTTCTTCTGGACAAATTGGACCATTATATTCCTTTTGGTTGTTTTTTGAGAGGACATTAGATTTAATTTGTTTTCTTTTCATTTAGATGCTATGTTTTTGTAATAGAGAGATAGATGTATTTCTTATATAATTTTTTTGTTTTATGAAAATGCGGGCGTGGCCCTCGGTTCACCCAAACAAACAAGTTGTCATACCTATTTGTAATGCATGAATTAATATGCCATAAAAGAAAATGAATCATATGCCCATAAAGTGGTTTATGCCATAAAGAAAGAATTATATGCCAAAAAGAAATAATTATATGCCATAAAGAAATAAAGTATCTTATAGCAACACAAATCGATAATGCTACATGAATCCATAAAAATTTATAGGTGGAACAAATCGAACAACATACATTTTACAAAAAGTATGATTTGGCATAACTTCACCTTGTTTCAACGAATCAGATTCAGAATTTAACAATAACTAATTTCCTTAAAATTAATTTAACATGCTATTGCTGAATTTCCTCACCTGGAACAACTAAATTGTAGTATTAACGAAAATGAAGAGAAAAACAACTTTCGGAGTGCCAAATCTATTCTTCTTCGGTTGAAAAAGAAGCTGTGAAACCATCTACTAGCTCGTTTAAGAAATAATTATTAATAGAAAACCCAAAAAACTGATTTATTACTCGCTTTTGCACCCTCCCGAGAGATATAAAGCAACAGCTTCTCTCATGTCCTCAAAATTAGCTGCAAAATTCAAAAACTTCATCACTTCCTTGAGTTCCCGGTCATCGAGATCGTTGATGAAGGGGGAAACTGGAATAGCGTTCTCCTTCTGAAGTGAAAAGCTTGCAGGATTGTCATCAACTATCACTACTTTGCCCAAATCTCTACCAAGACCAGAGAGATCCTTCACTAGCTTACCCACCTCAATCTCCCGGCACGAGTCCCTATAAAGCCTGTGGGATATCAACTTTTTGTTGGGATCCAGCCGTTCCAGGACGAGGGACGCGTATTCTCTAAGTCCTGCGGTGAAGATGACGACTTCATATACCTCTGATGCGGCGCGGAGGAGCTCGTCTGTGCCTGGTCTCTTCAAAACGTAGAAAGTAATCACTTTACCGTCAATCACCGGATGAATTGTGAAGTCATAGCGCTCGGGCGGAATCCCAGTGCAAGAGTGGATTAGTGTTTCATCAAGATCAAAGAAAACTGTTTTCCTCCTGGGAAATGTGGGAGGAGGAAGAAAGGGTGTGGAAAGCAAAGAAGAACTGATGTCCTTTGTGTCAATGTGGGCTGGAACGAGGCGGCGAAAGCCCTGTTTTCGCTTATTAGGTGTGTGGAAAACGGTGAAGCAGGCAAATATCTTGAAGAGATGCCGGCGGCAGGAAGAAAGGGATCGGTTGATTGAGGTGGCAGCTGTGGAAAAGGAATTCAGAGGGGAAGGGGATGACTTCTTAGGCCACCGGCGGGCTGCTTTGGGGCTATTCCTGGAGGATTTTGTGAGGGTCTTTCTGGTGATCCTCGAAACCATTTTCTAATCGTTTTGGACCTTCTCTGGATGTTACTTCTGAGGGCTTTGATGATGGCACGAGTTTATATGCAATACCAACAAAACAGGGGGGATGGGTTTACTGTTAGCGCGTGTTTAATATTGCCGTCCAGAAAACGGATGGAGTTGATCGGTTGGGAAAATGTTTGGACGGTGATAGGAGGCTCGGGAATTTTAAATCTTGCTGTGGAGCAACGGTCGAGAAAGCTTTTGTCGTGATCGAAGGAAGCGTTGTTTACTTGCTTTTGTTGCTGTCAACGCTTGGAGGGATAAATGGGTCATCATCAAAGATTAATGTGTCTAAAGGATTGGTTTTTTTTTTCTTTTTTTTTTCTTTTTTTTTTTTGAAAAAACGGAGTTTTATGCATAGCATTCAATTCTTATTCAGTTTTATATTTAACTCTAAAATTTTAATTTTACATAAATACCACCCAATTATTTTCTGTTAATCATCTACATAATTTCCATTTAAAATTCCTCAACAAAATCGCAACATAGAGCTGAAGCTCGAGAAGACGAACAACGAGATCGCGTCATACAAACACCTCCAAAAGTCCTATCATCTGAGTTTGAGACAATAAAAGACATTCAAAACACCCATAATTCTCCTGCACCAGTCCTACCTAAAACAATACCCAAATCCTCCCACCCTCGTTTGCAAGCTTTAGAGGGAAGGTTGCAACCGAATTGCGGCATAAAAAGACCTCTGAAACTCCCATTTTCGAGAGTTTCTATGTAAAACTCCCACTTTCTTGAGTGCCTGTTCATAAAAACACCTCCAAAACTCCCATCTTTTTCGAGCTCCTGTGTCGATGTCCCACTCACCTTTGCAAGCTTCAACTCCTACATTACAATCCCGTCAATGAATATTATTGCGGAGTAGTAAATTCATAAAATTTGAGAGGTATGTATGAAATATTAAAGTTTAAGGTGTTGTGTGCGGAACTTAATAAAACTTTTGTGATAGGTATTAAATCACCCTTTAAAAAATTACGAGAAATGAATGATAAAAAAAAATAATGTTAGAATTGATGAAAGTGATGAAGGTCTCGTTTGAGAAAGCCTTTTCTCTCTGCTGCAGTTTGGCGAACACGAAGAAAAGGGAGAAACACTGTTTGGAGGAGTATCTTTACCGAATGTTTCGTCCACCGCAACATAGATTATCTGAAATTCTGGAACACAAACTTGTGCCAACTTTGCGACCGCCAACCTCCAAATTAGTTCACCCTTAAGCTTCCCTAGACCAAACGAAGTTCTCCACTGAAAACCCCGTCTCTAGTCCTCTCTGCACCGGTGTTTGATCAAGGTCATGCCAACCGTTGATCGAAGTCCTACACAGCCTTATCCCTAGCTCGAACCACATGTGGAGGATGTGCGCCAGCTCACAACAAAGCTTTAGAGCCATCCCAATTGAGGCCTCACCTCTTAGGCTTAGGTATACATCAAAACACCCAAATTTGAGGCCCAAATCGGCTTAGGTATACATCAAAACACCCAAATTTGAGCTCGATTTGGGCCTTTGTGAAGAATATCTTAATTTCATGCTTGATTAATCATACGGATGTGTTCGTTAAGACTAAATGAAAGTGCAGGAACAAACTCCATGTGAATTGATTGAGTATTGAGTGAGATCTTATGTCTAGAAGGTGAACGGTTTATGGGTTAGGTCAGTTGGGGACGAAGACCCAGAGCCGTTAAATCGCGCGTGTATTGCTTGGACGGCTGGGATCGCGACGCGGATGGTGGCATTGAATGGGAGCACGACACGTGTAGCTTCAGAGCCGTCGTAGGTTGAAGTGGCAATCGAGTGGATAAGTTGAAAAATAGGGCATTTTTTATTTAAATAAATTTAGAAACTTTAAAATATCATAACATGATGTAGAAAATTCATAACAGCAAAATAAAAATATCTCTATGCTCAGTGAAAAGAGGAGAAAATTAAGAACAAAAATCAAAATTTTCTTTGCTGTATTTTATTTTAATTAATTAAATACTCCATAATTTTTTTTAATTATAAATAAATAATAATCAGAGAAATGTGAAATTTTGGGGATATATTCTCCTCAAGTTTATAGATGTTCTGTGATTTTTGTAACGTCAATAAGCATCTCTAACGTATGAAACCCTAATTTCAAGGTAAATCACCATTATTTGTTTAAAATAATTATAATAAATAAACTATAAATTTTATAACAATAGGTTTGGTAGGTTCATAGTGGTCAAAGAACCTAAGGAAAATAAAAATTCAATTTTTAAAATTTAAAACTTATTTTTCTATTTTAAAATTAAGAAAAATACCAAAATTGGAAAAATACAAAATAATTAAAATAATCACCAAGTTGGGCCAAATTAAAGCTTACCACTTCATGAGGCTCCTGTAAAAATCCTAAGGCCATTAAAATGAGTTTATAGAAAAATTAATTTTCTAAGAAAATATGAATTTTTTAGTATGAATTTTTAAGTAAAAAAATAATTTTCTAAGTAGAAATTAGTTGTCTAAGTAAATAATTATATAATTAAAGGAAAAAAACAAAAAAAAAATATAAAAAGTGATTTGAAGTGTTTCTTGTAACCAGGGGCACCTAAGAAAAATAAAATTTGAGTTAAAATAATTTTATTATTATTGGCATATTTTTTTAATTTAAAAATTATAAAAATAAAATAAAAATGAGAAAAATATAAAATAATTTTCACTGACTTCTTTGAGATTAGTTGAAATTAGGAAAAATATAATAGAAATTTTTAATAACAAAAATACATTTTTCTATTTATTTGTTCATAAAATGGTCATTCAATAATTATAAATAATTAAAATATAATTGAAGAAATGTCAATAAAATTGTTTCTAATGGTCCTCTGGTCTAATTGAACCTCCAATAATTATCTTAAGTATAAGTTGTTTAATATACTTAGTTATTTTAATTATCTCCAAAAATTTTTATTATTTAAGCTAAAATAATTATTAAAATTAGATAAAATTTAAAAATATATGATTTCTCATTTATTGTTTTAATTAACCCAAGAGTAAGGTAACTATGAAATTTTAAAGTCATTTGAGTTAAATTTAAAGAATTATGAAGTAGAAGGTCATTGAGAGCAAAATGGTAATTATGGAATATTAAGCTCTAATTAAATTTTAGGTTTAATTAAAGGGTAAATGGGTAATGTTGATCTTAATTGACTATCTTAAATGATTGAAACATAAAGGATTTTAGTGGTAGAAACCAATCCATCACCATTTACAACAAGGGTAAAATTATAACTTCCTGAATTACTATAACTTGGAAGTTAATCCGATTGGATGATCCTAGAATAGTGGGCTTGTGTTAGAACGATAATAATTCACTAATTTGAAGCCACTAACCGGTGACCAGATAAAAAAGTGCAATCTTTTGATAAGGATTAAACCCATTTAATTCAACACTCCTAATAACTATGAATTTATCCATGAAAACTTTAGGGCTTAGTAGCGAGTAAGGTTTAATCTAACTAGTTTAACAAGGTGTAGAAAATGAAATACAACTAATTTTTAAGTATGTATGAAACACTACAAGCCCAACCTTAATTGAAGGAGCAAGAGTTCTTAAAAATTCAAATTGCTCTTAAGGGCGTCCACCCACATAATCCTTAAATAAAGCGTCAAGTGAACACTTAGTTACTCTACTCATGGGATAATTAAAACATTGAGGTCCGTAGGACACAAATTAAAATATTACCACCATTAAATCTTACCTTAATTGTGGATGAATGATTTATCAACATAATAAGTTCAAAGGAACTCGAAACAATTCAAAGGGTTTTAAAAGTTGTAGGGTTATGCCCCGAGCACTTTTATGATCTTTTGGATGTTTTGAAGGAAAATTGAACTTATTATGCTTTGATGAAAAAATCATCCTTAAAATCTTTTAGGGACCCACAAAGTTATGCCTTGTAGCTCGTTAATTCACCTAAATCAATAAAAATGCCTTAAACTACTTATCCTACATTTATAACCCAAAGCTCGAGGACTTGAGTTTTCTCTAAGGTATTTAAGCAATTGTGAGCAACTATGTACATTTATTTTTGCTACATATGGATCATCAGAATGATATAAGTCTAAGATTTAGATGGCTAGGGTGATGATGATAATGCTAATGTGTGCTAAAATGAGGGATACGATATGATGTGGGAATTTTAAAATAGTATCTCCTACCTCAAGGACATTCAATAATAGAGAGGAATAACCAATAATACTATTCACCAACTCTTTGTGTGATTATTGCTCTTAACACTCTTAGGTTGTTGGTAGTCCTGACTTGATTAGATTGACTAGCTTGTGCACTACACAGCTTTACAAAATAAAACTAAATTTTTTTTGCTTGTCAAACCAAACTCTGCACGAAAACTTTCAAATGAAAATTAAAGAATTTTGATAAAAAAATTTAAAAAGATCCATGGATAGTCATTTAGATCGAGGCTAGGACTGCCCTTTGTAGATTATCAGGTTGGTAGCTCTTACCCAAGGTCGGGAAGCACACAGTCCAGCTTTGAGCCTCCACCTTTACCGATGTCTCATACCTAGTCCTGATCTTCCATATGTTACTACAAGTATGTTATTACTTGCCTCACTTTGTTGAGGTTTATTTTTTCTCTGGGTAGCCTAGGGTCTATCCATAGGACTCTCTTAGTGACTATCTTAGAAGACTAGTGGTGGGACCCTTCCCCTAATAAATTCAAAACACCTCTTTACTTCACTTGGAGTTTCAAATGCTTAACGTCTAACCTCTAAGTACTTAGGAGAATGAGAATAAGTATAAGAAAACTCAAAGGGAGTTTCCTATAGGTGGATAGGCCATAGGACTGACCCTGGTTGGTCTGGAGCTAGCACACACACACATCTTCACATTACACTCTCACACACTACTCATAACCCTAAACCAAAATTCCTTACACTTGATCTCCTACTCTTTTCAAAACTAATGTGGGTGATTCCCTAAGCTCTTGGCCCCAAGTTAGGGTTTGGCTAGAACCAACACATGGAGGATCCAAAGTGGGATTTCTCTTGGTCCATGGCTCAAATAGGTTGAAATTTTCATTTAACCCCATTTTTACCAAAATTCCAACCTTTGACTCTTTTACCCCTAAACTCCACCAATTACCAAATTACCCCAATAATACCCAAAATGACAAAAATGTCCCTCAATATACAAAAAATCCAAAAATTCTCAAAAGTTCAAAAATCATCCCAAATATCCCCAAAATCAATTTGAACCACTTCACTAATTTGACCAAAAGCCTCAAATTGCCCCTTTAAACCTAAAATGCCCAAACCACCTTCAATGTCCACCCAATTGACCTCAATCTCACCATCTATGACTTCCCCTACTTTTTTTACTTTTTTACCATGACTAATATTAATTTAAACAAAATCCAAGTCCAATTTGACCCAATTTCAAACCTAATTTCAATCCAAATAAGAAAGCCCCAATTTTGGCCATATGGCTTAAATCCCCCAAATTAAACCACTTAGCTAAGTTGATTTCCTCAAATTGAATTCCAAACTCTTCATAACATTCCTATACACCAAATTGATCCATCAATTAATCCACATTTGAGTCCAAACCTCACCTAAATCCAACCCAAGTCAAACCCACAAATTTGCCCCAAATGTGTCATATGCCTAAATTTCACCAAATTGAATCCATTAACCCTAAAATTTCCACCCAATTCATGTTGAAAACTCTTCATGAGATTTCTCCAAACCAATTTAAACCATCAATTGAACCCTAGCTAAGATCTAGCCTAACCCAAACCCAAGTCTAACCCAACATCCCCAAAATTGACCAAATGTCCTAGTTCCACTAAATTCACCTTCCAAACTAACTCAAAACCACCCCAAACCTTTTCCAAATCCTTTGTGACAACCATACAAACCACATCAAATAATAAATTTGACCTAACCCAAGCCCAAACCCAACTTAGCCTAAAATTGACCCAAGTTACCCAACTATGAGCCCAAGACCCAATGTGATTAAACTTAGCCCAATATGACCAAGCCAAGTACACCTCAGCCATTAAGTGAACCCTAAGGACTGTCGGCACATTTTTTAAAGAAATTCAGATTTGGTTTTAGATTTATTATATATATATATAATTTTGGAAAACATCATTTTAATCTGAAAATATGAAATCAAACTGATCTCATATATGCAATAGTTTAGATAAACGAGTGCAATATCATAAGCAATTCATCTATCCCGAGGAATAGACGCATTACTTGATGATATGACTTGATTAAATAAACTACAGAATTTATGATATTTGTTTGATCTACGAACCGTTTATATTAGCCAACAAGTTTTCCTATTTTATACAAAAGATTAAATAGGGTTTATATTACCTAGGTTCTAAAGTTCCCAATAGAGGCAAGCCTTTATAGTCAATTACATCCTAAATGACCGAAGTCACTTAAGAAAAATCTAGATAAAGATCAGTGGTTTTTCTCTCAAGAATTTCAAAGTTTAAAGATTTTCAAGGATGGACCTGGAAATATCAAATAGGAAAGGATCAGATTGAAACAATTATTTTGGAATCCAAAGAAGTGAGAAGTAGGGGATGTCACAGACCCGAGGGAGAACCTCTAGCAACTTTCCATACTATCCTATTATTTGGTTTTGATGTTGGAAATTATTTATTGTTTCAATCGTGCCAATTTTATTTATTTAGGACTTATGTTTGTATGATATAATCATACAAATAGCCCGGAAGATAGGAGGGTTTATGTCATGACGGACGACAACCTCGAGATCCTAAAAAAGAGTTAGGGATTAAATTGCACACATGATTTCGCAAAGGCCTAAAGATAAAGTGAGGACTTATGTCACACTAAGAAAACAATCTCAAAGTCTTATGGCTGATTATTCATTTCTAAGGAATGTTTAGTTGATGTAGATTTGTTTTGCTGTTGAAGATCAATTTGCTTTTTTGAAGGTGTTCTTGCTGACCCCTATGCTTGCTCCAAGCTCCTCATTGCAGTAGGTTAGTTTTAGAAATGTCAAATTGCAGAGATAAAAGTGGCGTCAAGTTTTGGAGTTCAAGTTTTTTTTTCTAGTGTGTTAAATTTAATGTCTTAAGTTTTATTAGGGGGAATTTTAAGTTGATTATAGCGACACTAGTTAGGATCCCACGGTTCCCTCATTCTAACACCACTATTTTCTTCAGATTCACTTAGTCCAGATTAGGTTACATCATCCAAGGGATTCCCGATCATCCCATAGAGGGTGTATTAATTTAGTTGTGATTGCAATTTTGATTGTTTGGTTTGTGATTAAATTTTGAGTTGTCTTATATTTTGATTATTGTGAATCGATTCTTGGTTTTGTTTTTGTTGTTACAGCTATCCTAAAATTTTGAGTTTTGACATACAAGTAGGTGTAAAGCATTAAATGAAACAGTGTAAATTGCAATAAATAAAGACATACCTGGAAGTCTTCATGTACATCTGCTGAAGCATTTTAAAGTCGGTATAAAAGTAGAAATTGAAGTTCTGTTAATTAAATTCAGAAAGTGAAACTATCTCATAACTTGGTGGGTTGTGTTTAAGGATGATTTTCTTGATCCGAGAACAATGAAATCCAATTGTCCTTCTAAAATACCTCATTAGATTGAGGAAGTGCTTGAGGCATAACCCCAAACATCTTTGCAAAACTTTTTGGGATCATTTATAGTTCATTTGTTTCATCATAATGTTCAATCAAATCACCCCTACTCAATTAGGGTTTATTAAAAAAATTTTAATTCTTGCTCAATGAACTTAAATGCTTTGATTATCCCTTGAGTGTGGTAACATTTAATTGATGTTTCATTATGGGTTATGTGAGTAAAAGTCTTTGGGGGCAAGTTGAATTATTAAGGAACTTAACCATTTAGATTAAGGTGGGGCTAGTAGTGTTTTTAAAATATTTGAAAATGATTGTGTTCTCTTTTCTAAACCTCATTAATCATAGTTAGAATTAAACTTGATTCACTACCTAGCCCTGAAGCTTTTATGAGTAGATTTATAATTTAAAGGGATATTAAATTAAGTGAAATTTGATCTTTTTATTAAAAATTTTATTATCATTCAAACATTGATTAGGGGCTTTAGATTAGTGAGTTATATTCTTTCTATATTAAACCCCTTACTTTAGGATCATCAAATTTGATTAACCTCCAAATTTCAATTAGTTTAAGAAATTACAACTTTGCCCTTAATATGAGAATGTGGTGAGTTGGTTTTACCTCTTAGCCCCTTATGTTTCAATCATCTAAGAAGGTCAATTTAGATTGTCCATTGCCCTATTTACCCTTCAATTAACCTTAATTAACCTTAAGGCTTAAATTCCATAATTACCATTTTGCCCTTTTGGGCATGTTTACTTCATAAGTCTTTAAATGAAACTCAAATGACTTTAGAATTTTTATTGTACCCCACCCATGGATTAATTAAATATCAGAGGAGAAAATGTGATTTTTTAATTTTTATTTTAATTTTAGAATTATTTTTAATGCAAAATAGGTATTTTTAAAGTAAATTCAATAACTTAATCAATATTAACTATATGTCCTTAAGAAAATTATGAGGAGTTCATCTAGGTCAAGGAATTACCTGGACAAAAATTTCAAGATTTTTTGAGTTTTAATTTAATTATTATAATTATTTTAAGTTTTGGAGTATTAATTAAATAAAAAATATATTTAAGTTCAAAATTAAGTTTTATATTTTTCATAAATCTCTCTGAGTCCAAGGAATTCACAAAAATAAATTTCATATTTTTGTGATTTATATTTTAATTATTGTAATTATTTTAGTTAGAAATTAATGATAATTCATTTTTAGCATTTTAAAATTACTTTTAACCTTTGAAAATTAATATCCTTACTTATACAATTAGGAAAATTATTATAATTTCTCCCAAGTAATTAGGAGATAATTTAGAACATTTTAATAAATTTTAATATTTTATGATTTTTATGACTTTTTAATTATTTAAGAATTTAAAATATGTTTAAAAATGCAAATTTTATGAAAATTCTAATTTTTTTTAATTGGGTTCCTCTGATCATATAGGACTCCCAAAATCAAATTGGTGATTTTTTACTTGTATTTTAAATATTATAATTATTTTAATCCCAAAAATACTACTTAACTTAGAAAATTAAAATAGGTGATTAAATTAACTCCAAATAATTTAAAGTTTTTATGGGGAGTTCCTCTAGTCCTAAATTATAGTTTAGAATCAATTTTGTGATTTTTCTAATTTTTTTTAATTATTTAATTTTCCTTAAGTTTTAATGAGTTCATTACATTTAAGGGGCTCCTTAATTATTCAAATCCATTTTATATTTTTCTTAGGTCCCTCTAACCTCATAAACCTACCAAACTTGATTTATAATTTTCTAATTTATATTATAATTATCATAATTTTGTTAATCAAAACAGGGACCATTCACTTGAAAATTAGAGATCTCCACTTAGGGATGCTCCCTAACTTTGGAAAACTTAGAGGAGATTACTAAGGGCAGAAGGTACAAAACTTTATGGTCTTATGCCATGGTGAATTTTCTATGCAAGTGGAGAATTAAAATAATAAAAACTGTATTTAATTAATTAAGAATAAATCATGCATCAAATAAACTTCAAACGATTTCAACATTATTCTACTCCGTTCACTGAGCAAGAGGGTAATTTTATTTTATTTTTGTGAATTTTTTACACCAAGTTATGCATTTTTAAAGTGTTATTGAATTAAATAAATACATAAAATCTATATTTTCTCACTTAACCACGTCAACCTACGACAGATCAAAAGGCCACGTGGAGTTGTTTAATTTGGCGCCACCATGTACTTCAGTGTCGACTGTGCTCCATGGTTCCATTCCATCCTTGTGTCCGGCGCAATCTGGGCCATCCAATGGAAACACGCGCCATCAGATGACTGAGAGTCTTCATCCCCTACCGGTGTGAACCCGAGACCTCACGTTTTCTAACCCTAAAATCTCACTCAATACTCAACCAAATCATTCTCGGTCTGTTCCTACACCTTCATCTAGCCTAGACGAGAACATCTATACGGCTAATGCAATTTTAAATCAAGCCAATTCTCTTGAAGACCAAAACTAAGCTCGATTTGGGTGGGGAGGCCAATACCTGAGTCCAAGAGGTGTAGCCTCAATTGGAAGTGTTTCAAACCTTCATGAGGACCTCACAAAGCTCCTCAAAGTGAGAATTTGAGCCTTTTCTGAGCCTAGGTATGAAGTCGATCAGCAGGTGGATCAGACTTGACCATACGCTGGTGCAGAGGGCTCAACAGTGGGGGAAATCGATGGGGAACTTCTTCTTTAGTTATGGTAAATTATGGGAAGATTTAATTGGGTTTTTGTGGAGTGTAAAGGAGTTTCCTGTTTCTGAACTAAATTTAAGCTCGGAAATTAAACTCAAGCAGAGGCAATTAGGGTTGGAAGGCAGTGGGGTTGAGCTTTTGTGTTGTGGGAAGGGTTTGGGAAAATTTTGGTAGAGTTTGGTTAAGCTTGGTGCAGCAACCTCTTCAAGCACTAGAGGAGGGCTGTTTAAATAGTCATGGCTATGGGGGTTATCAGGGCTGGCTAGCGCTTGGGATCAGCTGCCTTAGTGGGGAGAAGAAGAGCTACAGTGGCCATTGCGGTTGGGACAACTCAGCAAGGTTTAATTTTGGATTTAAACATGTATTGGTCTTCTCGGCCTGGTGTTTTCCTGTGAATGGGGTGGCCAGCCGGCTAAGGTCAGGTCAGGTCATAAATCAGGTGAGCCAGGAAAGTTGAGTGGTGGCCTCAATTTAAACATTGGTTGGCTCCATGGTGAAGATTCAATGTGGCTTTTAGGTTTTGGTTAAAGTGGCTAGCTTGGTTTTGGTCCCTTGGTCACTTAGCTAAATCTTTTCCCAATGTGATTAGGGCTGGTCTTAAGGCCCTCTAGTGGGTTTTAGTGAGTTTGGATGACTGGTTTGGGCATGAAACTAAGGCCAAGATGTATCATGAAAGGGTTAAGTCCAAGTGGAGAGGGGATGAGGAGTGGTCACCTTCATGCCTAATTTTGCAATGGAAGGGTTTATGAGTCATGCCATGCCATGTATGGGGTCATGAGGATATTTCCCACAAAAAGAAATTTCAATTTTATTGATTTTTAATGAAAATGCCAACATGCCTAATTTGGGTAAAGAGCCATGTATGCAGGATAAAGTTTGGCATGATGCCATGGGAAGAGGGTTTAAATGGCATGGAATGATAATGGGATGATTAATTTTCATGCAGGCTCAAATTTGGGCTTTTAAAATACATAAAGGGAAGGACCTTTTAACATGCATGTGATGATTTTGAATTCTGAAATTGATTATGGAATGATCAAATTGGACTGTGGTTGATTGAAATTGGATTTAGGCATGTTGTATTTTGGTGGGAATTTGAAATTGGGGGAATTTGATTGATAGTGAGGTTCAATTTGGGGTGTTGACCTCATTTTTGATGTGGTCTTTTCTCTTCTCTCTCCTTAGTACTTAGGATCTAGCCTTAGGCTTTTCCTTTGACTATCTTAGAGGACTAGAGATGGAACCTACCCCTTTAGAAACTCAACCACTTCTTAACTCCCTACAAACCCCACAAGCTTGATGGTAAACCCCTAATCACCTAGAGGGTTGAGATCAAATGTGGAGGTTTAAAGGATGAGTTCCCTATAGGACTCTTTGGCCTTAGGATCACCCCAGGTGGCCCTGGTCTCAGTGAGGGCTGACCTGCACATACATTACACTTTCACACACATTCCAAATCCTAAAACTATTCATGCCTAGCTTGACTTCCTGACTCATGTGGATAATTCATATGGATGGTCCTTAACCCCTAAGCCCCTGGCTAAGAGGGTTAGGAACAACATAGTGAATGCCTCAAATGAGTCCCCTCATGGCTCCTATGAGCTTAATATGGCTCCATGGCTCCATGTCTCCATGGCTCAACTAAAGTGATTCCACTTTACTCAAATTTGACAAATCTTCATTTTTCCAAAATTTCAATTTTTGACCCCCGGGGGCCCCGAACCCACCAAACCTACTAAAAGCCCTTGAAATTACTCAAAACCACAAAAATTTTTAAATAACCCAAAATTTCCCAAAATTAACCTTGAATATTTCCCCACCAATCAAATTGATCATTTACAGCCAAAAATACCAAAATTTCCAAAAAAATACCCCCAATACCCTCCAAATTACCAAAATGCCCCTCTTGACCTAAAAAATCCAAAAATTCCAAAAATTCCCATAAAATTCCAGAAAATCCTAAATATTCCTAATTTCATTTTGTTCAACTAAACCATGGGTCAATTTTGTCAATTTACCCTACTTTTACCAAAACCACCAATTTAGCCCTTTTTAAACCCAAATGAACCCAATGTCAAACCAAATCACCCCAATTGACCTCAATTTTGGTCCAATTCAATTCTAAACTTCAATTCAATATCCCCAATATCAATCTAGATCAAATCCAAGCACAATTTGATTGGGATTTGAATCCAATTTCATTTTTAAGCTTAAAGCCCAATTTTGACCCATGACCCAAACCTAGCCCAAACCAACCCAATTCAACCCAATTTATCCCAAATCTTTTCTAAAACCTTCCTAGCATCCCCACAAACAAAACACTAACATGATTTACCTAAAATTTGGACCCAAACCCTACTCAAATTCAACCCAAACCTAAAATCCCTTAAATGGGCCTACACCCAAATCTAACCCAAATAGGCCCAAATCCCAAAATCAAAACCCAACCAAAGATGAAACCTCTTTGAAACACTCCATAAACATTTATCAACATTAATTTTACATCAAATCCAACATTAGCCCAAACTTAGCCCAATTTAGTCCATTTTGACCTATTTTGACCCTATCACTAAAGAGACCCAATTTAGACCCAATTCAATTCCAAACCATCTCAAGCTTGATCCAAATCACTCATGACACATCCTTAAAATAAACCCAACATTTCTTTAGCCAAATCCTTTTCAAAATTTCCACTTACTAATTTATTTTTAAACTTAAAAGCCCATCCCCTTAAACCATTCTAAACGCCCACCTTTACCAAATTTTAAAAGCCCAAACCCATCCTAAAGCCCACACTACAATTTCATCTCATCTTCACTCAATTAATATCACTCCCTAAGTGCTAAATCCATCATGAAAATCAAACCAAGATGGTATTATGCCAAATCCCATCAAATAACCCCAAAATTTTCTAAATTTCATAAACCCTTTTCCATGAAAGTTGACTTGACTTTTCCCAAGCCAAATGTGAGCCATGAACAAGCCATTCTCAAGCCACATGAAGCCATGGGGGCTTTGACTTGTCATTAGTCCACTTATGGCAAGAAGAGGGGTTCTTTCTTAAACCTCCCTTAAACCTTTTTAACCTTATTTATGCTACACACTAAACCATGTTTAGCCACCTCACCATGGATAAGGACTTCACTACCCCAATTCAGCTGACCAAAATGATTCTCCCTCAGCCCAAGGTCAAGCCTTGGATGGTGAACCAAGCACAAATACATGGGTTGACCCAAACCAAGCCAAAAAACACCCCTTTCCCATTCCATTTCAATTCACCACCTTTACACATGGCCAACTCCAATTGACTTCACCATTGCCAAGCCCTGCCCTCACTGGTCAAGATGGTGACCTGACCCTGGCCGGCCAGCCACCACAACCACCGGAAAACCCCATGGCCGAGACCTTGGGAGGAGCCCAACATTGAAATTCCATCTTGCTAAGCTGCCCCATGCCTAATGGCTGCCATGGCTGTTCTTCCCTTGATCTAAGCAGCAGATCCAAACCTTTAACCCTCCCTGGGAAGCCCTCCAGCCAGCCCTATTTAAACACCACCTTCTCTCGGCCAAGGAGACACTGAAACAAACCATACAGAAACTCTGCCAAAATCATTCCAGACTCTCCCCCACACCTGGAGAACTTGATCCCCATTGAAATCCCCCTGCCATTTCATCTCTGTGAGCTCAATTTCAGAGTTGAAATTCAAGCCCAAAACCAAGACACTTCACCACAGTGAGCCAATCTCCAAATTTATTGGTCCTACACCTTCACCAGACCAAGAGAAGAAGTTTCCCAGCAAAAGCCCCCTCACCAGGCCAGTCATTGCTTCCAGCCTCCAAGCTTCGTGATCGGTTGTGGTCACTTTTGTACCTAGGCAATTCACCAGGCCAAGGGACTTCACTTGGAGCTTGCTTGGACCCAATCGAACGTGACACAACTCTCAGATCGAAGCTTCACTTCTCTGAGCAAAGGTATGAGCTCTCTCTTCCTCCCGAGCTTCTGGAGATTCTTCATTTGATATGAATCGATTTCAATGCATGATTACCGTATGGATGTGTTCGTCTCTTCAAGACGAATCCATAGAGCATAATAACATAAAAATTCATTGAGAAATGAGGGAGATATTAGGGCTTGAAGGTCGACGGTCACGGGTTCACGCCAGTCGGAAAAGAAGACCAGGAGCCGTTGGATCGCGCGTGTATCTGATGGACAGCTCGGATTGCGTCAGACCGGAAGATGTTACGTGAAAGGCGGGCCCCGGGACGGCTGACTCAGATGGAGGCGCCCAATCACAACGCGACACGCACCCCTTCGGAGCCGCCAAGGTTGACGCGGCGCCGCGTAGGATAAGTAGGAAAATATGGAATTTTCTTATTTATTAAATACCCAGAACTTCAAAAATGCATAACTTTGTCTAGAAAAATGCTAAAAAAAAGTAAAAATACCCTCTTGCTCAGTGAACAGAGGAGAATAATGTGGAGAAGAAATCAAGTCATTTCATTAAGTATTTTATTTTGAATAATTTATTTACTATCTGTGGTATTTTAATTCTCCATTTGCATAGACAATTCACCATGGCATGAGACCATAGGGCTTTTGAAGCCTCTGATCTAGGGAACATTCCTTGAATTTTCCAAGGTAAGGGGCCATCCCTATGAGAAGTTATTGATTTTCCAAGTTCCTGTTACTGTTTTGAGTATTTTAATTCCAATAATCATTATATTGAGAAATAAATTCTAGGAAAATTTGGTAATTTTTCTTATGACTAGAGGAACCTAGGAAAAATAGGTTTTGAGTTAATTCACTTGAAACAACCCTAATTGGCCTAAACACCCAAAATTAAACTTTAATTAATTAGAGTTAACTACACATCAAATTAACTTGAAAATAATTCTCCACTGATCTTTAGGATCATAGGAACATCACATAAAAATTTGAAGTCAATTGGATTTGATTAGCCTCACCAAAAGGGTTAATTAAACCTCTCAAGCAAAATGGATAAAATTAAACTTTAAAAATTCATAACTCACAATATAATTTTCAAAAATTCACAAAAATGGTTTTGGAGCTTCTCTGATATCAGAGCAACTTACGAAAATTAAAATTATAATTTTCTAAAAAAGTTAATTTTTATCATTATTTTAATATTTTTAATAATTAAAAAATAATAAAAATCATAAAAATATTAAAAATCTCCAAAATGTCACATTTTGAATTCTAATCATTTAGGAGCAAACCAAATATATTTCTTAAGTCTCTAGGGTAAGATATTGAATTTTAAAGGCTTGATGTAATTTTTAATATTAAAAAATGTATTTTCCAACCTTTTCACTAAAATAATTCTAATAAATCAAAGAAAAATAAAAAAAATATAAAATTTATTTCTCGAGACTCCTTGAGGTCAGAGAGATTTAAGAAAAAGATAAAATCCATTTTTAATCTTTATTTTATTTTTAAATTAATTAATACCCCAAAAATCAAAACAATTCTAATAAATAAAATATAATTCAAAAAATTACCAAAATTTGTCCAAATGGTCCTCTGGTCATTAGAAACATCCCATAATTTTTTTAAGGATAGAAACTTTTCCTTGGTCATATTATTGAATTTTTCTTGAAAACCCTTATTTTCCATTAAAAATAATTACATAAAAAAATTAAATACAAAAAAATCACATTTTCTCCTCTAATGTCTTGATTGACATGTGAGTGAGGTTATATAAAAATGTCAAGCTCATTTGAACTTAGTTCAGTGACTTATAAAATTATTAAGCTTGAAGGGCAAAAATGTAATTAAAAATTTCAACCCTTAATTAAAATTTTAGGATTAATCAAAAAGGGGAGGGTAAAATATTTGACCCTAAACCGATTTTTGGATGATTAAAATTTAAATAATTGAAGGGTAGAAACCTACTAATCATTTCAAGAATAATTAAAATAAACTTTAATTATTTAATTAATTAAAATTTTGGAAGAGTAATGGAAATTGGAATTATTAAAGTAGGGATATTATTAAGAGGACATTTATTCTTTAATTTAAAAATCCCTAAATAAATCAATTCAATGATACTTAATTCTTAATTAAAAAAAATTAAAAGAATAATCTCAATTAATAATTAAAACTAAAATTAAATTAAATTAAATTAAAATTAAATTAATATTAAAATTAAATTAAATTAAAATTAAAATTAAATTAAATTAAAATTAAAATTAAATTAATTTAAATTAAATTAAGATTAAAATTAAATTTAAATTAAATTAAATTTAAATTTAAATTAAATTAAATTTAAATTTAAATTAAATTAATTTAATTAAAATTAAAATTAAATTAAATTAAAAGTAAATTAAATTAAATTAAATTAAATTAAATTAAAATCAAATCAAATTAAATTAAAATTAAATTGAATTAAAATTAAATTTAATTAAATTAAATCAAAATCATTTAACAACAAACTTAAATTAAATCATTAAGAATTAAATCTAAAATAATTTGAACAATATTCCAAACTTAAAATTATTAATTAAAACCTCATAATTAAATTAAAATACTTTAAATCATTAACTCAAACTTTAAATTAAAAATGATTAAAATTTTTCAACAAACCAACTTGCCCTGAAAGCCCTTATTATTATAACTCCTAAATGAAGTATCAAGTGAAGTGTTACTTCACTTATAGGATATTCAAATGTCCTAGCTCACTGAGCAAGAGAACAAAACTTAAACTTCTGGATGATTAATTCACTTGTATAATTAAATTCTCTTGGACTTAAAACAATCCTAGAGGTATTGAAAAGATGTTTAAGACTCGTCTTAAGCACTTCCTCAATATGACGGGATGTTTATAAGAACAATTGAACCTAATTGTTCTTTGATGAAGAAAATCATCCTTAAACCAAACCAAGAACCTAGACGTCATAGGAGATGACTAGTTATATGATTAGGAATTTGGTAGACAACCAGAACCCTTCCCTTAGCTTTACCTAGGTACTTGTTGAAACAATTAAATGTCTTAACATGTGTTTTAAGTGTAGCTTGGGATGACGAGAAGACCCTGCAGGTACACTTTTATTTTATTGCAATTTACTTTATTGTAATTTACTTACATGCACTGTACTTTACTTTTCTTGCATGATAAACAACTGTTGCATGAAAACCAAAACCTTTAGGATAGTCCCCGAACCGAAACCAAAATTAAACTAAAAGTCATTACAAGATAAAAATCACCGCCACAACATTTCAAAATATAAAACAACTCAAAATTTAATCACAAACAGAACAACAAAACTACAACTTTAACTAAATTAAAACGTCTCATTGAATGATCGCGAATACCTCGGATGATGTAACCCACGTGTTGCTAACGGGATTTCCCACTGCCTAAATGAAAGTGTGGAACTCATTCAGCTGAGTTTAGCAAATTCATCCGGACTAAGTGAATTCGATGAAAATAACGGTGTCGGGATGACGGAACCGTGTGATCTTAATTGGTTCTGTTTAAACAAATTTAAGATTTGTTTTAATTAAAATATTAAAAACACTTGGATTTTAAGATTTTCTCTAAACCAAAACACTTCTCTCATCCTTTGATTTATGTCTTCTAAAACTAAACCTCTGCAACAATAAGGAGCTTGGAGCACAGTGGGCAGCACGGCCATCTTCGTCAGCAAAACAACTCTACATCAGCTAAACATTCCTAGAATTAAACAACCAAACCATAGGATTTCGAGGTAGTTTGGCTAGTGCAACATAAATCCTCAACCCTTTTGTTAGGCATTTGCATAATCATGTTATGTAAATTAAGTCCTAACCGGTCTTAGGACTCCGAGGTAGTCGTTTGGTAAGACATAAACCATCACATCTTCGAGGTTATTTGTATGATTATGTCATACTAATATAAGTCCTAATTAATTAAAATTGGCAGGATTGAAATATTAAATAAATTCCCAAATTGAAGCCAAACAATAGGATAGTTTGAGAAGTTGTCAAGATTCTTCTTGGATCCTCAGTTTTTCCTACTTTTCTTCCTTTGCACAACTGAAATTAACTGTTCCAAATTTGATCCATTCCCTATTGAAATTTCCAAAACTCAAATCCTTTGAAAACCTTAAACTTTGAAATTCTTGAGAGCAAAACCACTGATCATTATCGAGAGTTTTTTTAAATGATTTCCGTCATTTAAGAGGTAATTAACTATAGGGGCTTGCCCTTATAGGGAACTTTAAGGACCCAGGTAATATAAACCCTGCTTAATTCATTTATATTAAGCAGAGGAACTTGTCGGCTTATAAAATTAGTTCGCAGACCAAACGGATGTCACAAATCTTCTAGTTTACTTAATCGAGCCCCATCGTCAAGTAGTGTGTCTATTCTTCGGGATAGATACAAGGTTTGTGATGCGGTGCTCGTTTATATAAACTATTTGGGATGTGAGATCTGTTTGATATTTCATATCTTAAAATTTTTAAACTCAAAATTATTTTCAAAATCAAATACCACTTTCTAAATTATATATATATATTTAAATTAAATTTAAATTCTAAAAATTCGCCGACAACTTCTGTAGGCGACCCCTTTGCAAAACACATAACCTAAAAATATGCCGACAACTTCTAGAGACTCCGCTGGGGAATAGTTCCTCTCTCCATTTTTGATCAGATGGTTTTGCTTTCATAAATCGGTAGGGGGTCCATGTCCTTAGAGGACCAAAACTACCATTCTTCCGTTGGAATACACCGTTCATTTCTGTCTTGAACGAGTATAGCCAACTCCTCTCGGATTTAAGAGCCACTGTTTAGACACCCCTAAACAGAGAGGTTCCGAGATCCTTTTACCTCTTTTCTGAGGTGGGGTGGACCCCCAATAGGTGTTAGTTTAGGAAGCGGTCCTTCGAGTTGAGAAGTCTTGCATAAGACTTTCTCTTCCATTCTGATTCTAAATCGAATCCTCTACCTTTTCTATATCCTTAAACATTTCATTCCTAATAAACAAATCCGCTAATAAATGACTCTTTCGATGGAGAAATCCTTTTAAAATCACAAATACACTAAGATAAACGAAAATGTGTTCGGACTCTTTCTTTTTCATCCTAAACTTTACAGCGAAAAGAAGCATAATTCAGGACTGATATTCCAAATCTGCCCTGCAGAAATGACTGCCCCAAAGCTAATTTTCTCCTTCACCAACGGACTGGACCTAGCTGTCTACAAGGAGGAGCTGCCTGAAAATGGGGTCATCCGTTTCGTATAAGGATTTGAAAATACAAATGTCAAGATCACTGACGTCACTCTCTTCGCACTTACGGACAAAGTGCCCGAAACTGAGAAACCTCTGATTAAATTCAACTTGAAGTCAACTCAGGAGTTCCCTCCCCTGGAAAGGGTCCCGACTGAAAGAAACACTGTCATTCGCAGGAAGTTAGCTGCTGTCCCCAGAACTGTTGTCTCTACCCCCACCGGTCTGGTCATTACTGCACCTACCCTTGTTCCCTCCAAACTGAAGGGAAAGGAAATCTAAGTTGGTTATGTGCCTATTACTGTGGAGGGTTCGGACCTTGCCGCAATACCGTCTGTTTTCAAGATAGGGTCCAGCTCGAGGAATAAGAACAGAAAGATTGCTAAGATCAGGAAAGTCAGAGAAGCTGAAGCCGCCTTTCTTGAAGGAATCCCTGAAGAAAAAGAAGAAGAACTGGCAGAATACTTGCCGCTATTGCCAGAATACTCGCCGCTGTTAGAAGGAAGTAGATTCACCCGCTTTCTGCCGCATCTGATGAGGAAGATGCCAGAAGGATTGCTGCTGCGTTACCTCAGCCCGCATATTACAATGATAACAGGAAGAAGAAGAGCAAGGCTACACCACTTACCCGGTTGCGAGCGGTAGTCGAGAAATTGGCCAGGAAGGAAGGATGTCCTGTGTTAGAGATTCTGAGAAGGATGGGACGAGTGCCAATTAAATCTCGCCTCAGACCACGAGTGGAGCCTGCCACTGCTATAGAAAGACCGAAGAAGAAAGTCCGAGCTAGTGAAAGAGGCTCACCTGTTATCGTATCAGGGCTACAAATTAGGGAAGATACCACCTTCCAGCACATAGCCGACAGACCATCCAGTCCTAGGCTTCTAACTCCAAGAAGGATGGTATGACGACCTACTACTGGTGAGCTGAGGCCAAAATAATGTCTTGAGAAGAAAAGTCTCATCAGGATGCTCGAGTCCAAAGAAAGTGCTACTGTGATGAAGGAGACTCCCAAAAAGGAAATTCAATAACCATCACAAGGCAACTGCGGGACCGTGCCAAAAGGGCCACTGGAGGATGCCATGGATAAGTTAAGGACTGACATCCGGCGGTTAGCAAAAGAAAGAGAAGAAGAACTAGGAGATGAAGTTGACTCATCAGAGTTCATGGACGAGGAGTATGCCGAGATCAACATGGTCGAGACACGGGCATCGTCAGCTTTGCAAGGTGCCCTATCGACCATGCGGAAAGAGATGAACCGGAAGTGTTGAGAGCACGGCTACGAGAAAGAGATGACACAATTTCCCAAATGGCAAAGAGGATGGAAGAGATGGCCGCCGCCTTAGCCACTCTCCGCAGTCAGGCCCCAGCATCAGAAAGAGACACCCCCAGAGATCATCCATATTGCGGATGGAGGAAAAGAGATCACATCCGTCAATGGGGACAAGTAACCAAAGAAGGATTCTACACAAAGCATGATTCCAGAAAAGGATATTAAAAATATGGTAGAACAGCAGGTGCGAGAGGCCCTAGCACAATCCAAGAATGGAGCATCTATTTAGACGGGTAGACCTTACCCCGAGGAGTTCGATGCAGTCCAATACCCGAAAGGCTTCGTACCACCTCTGTTTAAGACTTTTGATGGAACAGGAAACCCCCGACAACATGTTGCACATTTTCGTGCTAGTTGCTGCAATGCCGGTGGGAGCGACGCTTTACTCTTCCGACAGTTCGTCAGCAGCTTATCAGGGATTACCTTTGACTGGTAAGCAGAATTGTTGAACGGCTCAGTGAAGACTTTTTCAGAACTGGAGAATCTCTTCGTTAAACGATTTGCTGGAGCTTAGCACCACATCACTATTGGTGATCTTGTAGTGGAGCAGCAAAAGCCGAACGAGACTTTAGTGGATTACATACTTCGATGGAGAAACTTAAGCATGAAGTGTGAACCACAGCTTCAAGAACAACATGAGTCGGCATCCTGCTTAAGAGTATCCATGGCCCAATAGCACTTCTCCTTAAAGGATTTACAATCAAGACTTTCGAGAAGTTACTTAGCAAGGTCGGGAGCTTGCAATAAGAGGCAAAACAATTAAGTTTCGCGGACAAGAACGATAAGCATAAACCTGTGAAAACATTCAAAAAGAAATCCGGAATTGTCACGGCAGTAGATAAGGGCAAGCAGCCGGTTCAGATACAGTCAGAGCGGTCACAGCTTAGTTATCAACGACCACAACAGACATATCAGCAACCTCAGCAAGGCTATCAGCAACCTCTTCCGAGCTATCAGTCGCCTCAGCATTATGAACAACCGCCTCGTTCATTGCGTACCTTAAGAGAGCTTCTAAAAAAAGAATATCCATTCAAAATGAAAGCAGTAGCGAAGATGTTCCGCAGCTTAATGAAGACATCAGATTTCCAGCTGCCAGAGCCCAAGAAGCCGGAAGAAGTCAATAAGAAAGATCATCCGAACTATTGCCCTTACCACCAGATGCTTGGACATAAGATAGAAGATTACATCACCTTCAAGACTTGGCTTGATGACAATCTCTAAAAAGGGAACATAACAATCCCAAAGGAATACATGAAGGAACCCCAGAAGAGAGGTTCAGTCAATGTTATTTCAACGGATCTCATTGTTCCGATAGACCCTTACACGACTGATGATGGATGGAGTACTGTCTGGACAAAATCATTGAAGAAAATTTTGGATCACATCCAGGCCGCTTCAGTACGTGCTTCAACACAGAGTTTGAGACCTGTCGAGCCGGCACTATCACTTGCAATTGAAGAACCGCCCAAGAAGGAGGAGAAGATCGTGAAAGAAAAGAAGATCGAGGCTCCGAAGGGTAGACTAGAGGCTGCTTATCCTAGGATGGTTGTTATCGGCGTATTTTTTATTTTAAATTTAATTTAAATATATATATGATTTAGAAAGTAGCGTTCGATTTTGAAAATAATTTTGAGTTTGAAAATTTTAAGATATGAAATCAAACTGATTTCACATCTAGAATAGTTTACATAAACGAGCACCGCACCACAAACCATGTATCTACCCCAAAGAATAGACACACTGCTTGGTAATGGGGCTCGATTAAATAAACTAGAAAGGTTTGTGACATCCGTTTGGTCTGCGAACCAATTTTATAAGCCGACAAATTCCCTCGCTTAATATGAAAGCATTAAACAGGGTTTATATTACTCGGGTTCTTAAAATTCCCTATAAGGGCAAGCCCCTATAGTTAATTACATCTTAAGTGACGAGAATCACCTAAGAAAACTCTCGATAATAATCAATAATTCTGCTCTCAAGAATTTCAAAGTTTAAGTTTTCAAGGGATTGAATTTTGGAATTTCAATAGGGAATGGATCAATTTTGGAACATTTTGTTTTGGGAATTCAAAGGAAGAAAGGTAGGAGAAATCACAGATCCGAAGCGAACTTCGGTAATTTCCCAACTATCCTATTGTTTGGCTTGGATTTAGGAAAGTCCTAATGTTTGTTTAATGTTTTGATCTTGCCAATTTTAGTTAATTAGGACTTATATTTATATGATAGAATCATACAGATAGCCTCGAAGATGTGAGGGTTTATGTCGTACCAAACGACTACCTCGGAATCCTAAGTCCGGTTAGGGCTTAATTTGCAATGCAATTGCCTAACGAAGAGGTTGAGGATTTATGTTGCACTAGGCAAACTACCTCGAAATCCTATGGCTTGGTTATTTAACTCTAAGAAAGTTTTGCTGAGGTAGATCCGAGTTTTGCTGATGACGATGGTTGTGCTGCCAACCATGCTCCGAGCTCCTTGTTGTTGCAGAGGTTTAGTTATAGAAGTCATGAATCAGGAGATGAGAAAAGTGTTTTGGTTTAGAGAAGTCTTAATTTCCAAGTGTTTTTGTGTTTTAATTAAAACAAATCTTAAAGTTGATTATAACGACACCGGTTAAGATCCCACGGTTCCATCCTTCCGCATCGTTATTTTTATCGGATTCACTTAGTCCGTATGAATTTGCTAAACTCAACCGAATGAGTTCCACACTTTCATTTAGAACGTGGGAAATCCCGTTAGCAACACGTAGGTTACATCATCCGAGGTATTCCCGATCATCCAACGGGACGTTTTAATTTAGTTGTAATTGTAGTTTTGTGTTACTGTTTGTGATTAAATTTTGAGTTGTTTTATATTTTGAAATGTTGTGGCAGTGAATTTTATCTTGTAATGACTTTTAATTTAGTTTTGGTTTCAGTTTTAGGGACTATCCTAAAGGTATGGGTTTTCATGCAACAGTTGTTTGTCATGCAAGAAAAAGTAAGTGCGATGCAATTAAAAAAATTGCAATAAGGTAAATTGTAATAAAATAAAAGTGTACCTGGAGGGTCTTCCCATCATCCCAAGCTGCACTTAAAACACAATTAGAATATTTAAGCAAGTTCCTAGGTAAGGCTAAGGGAAGGGTTATGGTTTTCTACCAAGTTCCTAATCCTATAGCTAGTCATTTCCTATGACGTCTAGCTTCTTGTGTTTTGGTTTGAGGACGATTTTCTTCATCAAAGAATAATTAAGTTCAATCGTTCTTATGAACATCCTATCATATCGAGGAAGTGCTTAAGACAAATCTTAAACATCTTTTCAATATTTCTAGGATTGTTTTAAGTCCAAATGAATTTAATTATACAAATGAATTAATCGTCCATGAATTCAGGTTTTGTTATCTTGCTCAGTGAACTAGGACATTTGAATATCCTATAGGTGAAGTAACATTTCATTTAACGTTCTGTTTAGGAGTTATGATAACCAAAACTCTCGAGGGCAAATTGGTGTTCAAATGGTTTGTGATTTAATTTAACTTCAGTTAAAGGGTTTAAATTTGGAATAGTGTTCAAGTTGTTTTATATTTAATTTCTTTATGTCTTAGGTGATGTTATTTAATTCAATTTAATTTTAATTTAATTTAATTTAATTTAATTTAATTTAATTTAATTTAATTCAATTTACTTTGATTTGATATAAATTAATTTAATTTAATTTAACTTAATTTAATTTAATTTAATTTAACTTCCTTCAATTTTAATTTAATTTGATTTAATTTTTATTTAATTTAATTTAATTTAACATTTTTTAATTTAATTTAGTTTAATTTAATTTTATTTAATTTATTTATTTAATTTAATTTAATTTAATTTATTTATTTAATTTAATTTAATTTAATCTTTAATTTAATTTTATTTGTTTGATTTAATTTAATTTAATCTTTAATTTAATTTTATTTTTCAAAATTTAAAAAAAAGTTTAATAATTTAACTCTTTTTTTTTAATTTAATTTAATGATTAAGTCCTTTAACATTTTAAAACTTAAATTTGAATTATCATTTTTTAATTAGGAATTAAATATTATTGAGATGATTAATTTAGGGATTTTTAAATTAAAGAATAAATCTCTTCCTAATAATATCCCTATTTTAATAATTCCAATTTTATTATTCTTCCAAATTTAATCAATTATTTAATTAAGGTTTATTTCAATTATTTTAAATTGTTTAATGGGTTTCTACCATTTAATTATTTAAATTTCAACCATCCAAATCATATTAAAATCAAATATTTTACTTGTTAATTTTATTAAACCTAAAGTTTTAATTAAGGGTTAAAATTTTTAATTACCATTTTGCCCTTCAAGCTTAATAATTCCATAACTCACTAAATTGAGCTCAAATGAATTTAAAATTTTTATGTGACTTCACTCATATGTCAATAAAGACATGAGAGGAAAAAATGTGATTTTTTCTGTATTTAATTTATTTATATAATTATTTTTAGTGGAAAATAGGAATTTCCAAGGAAAATTTAATAATATGACCAAGGGAAAGTTTCTATCCTTAAGAAAATTATGGGACATTCCTAATGACAAGAGGACAACTTGGACCAATTTTGGTGATTTTTTGAATTACATTATTTTTTTATAATTATTTTAAGTTTTTGAGTATTAATTAATTTAAAAATAAAATAAAGGTTGAAAAATGAATTTTATATTTTTCAAAAATCTCTCTGATATCAAGGAAACTAGAGAACTAATTTTTATAATTTTCTGATTTTTTTTTGATTTATTAGAATTATTTTAGTGGAAATGCTAGAAAATACATTTTTTTAATTTTAAAATTACCCTAGGGCTTTAAAATTTAATATCTCATTAAATATACCTAAGAAAAATATGGGGTTTGTTCCTAAGTGATTAAAATTCAAAATGTGACATTTTGGTGAATTTTATTATTTTTTAATTATTAAAATATTAAAATAATATAAAAAAATTAACTTTTTTATAAAATTGAAATTTTAATTTTTTTAAATTCCCCTGATATTAGAGAGGCTCCAAAACTAATTTGGTGAATTTTTGAAAGGTATTTTGAAAGTTATGAATTTTTAAAGTTTAAAATGGCTAAATGGCTTAATCAACCCATTTAGTAGGGCTAACCAAGTCCAATCGACTTCAAATTTTTATGGTGGGTTCCTCTCGATCCTAAAGGTCAGTGGAGAATTGATTTCAAGTGAATTTGATGTATGGTTAACTCTAATTAATTAGAGATCTATTTTGGGTGTTTAAGCCAATTAGGGTTATTTTAAATGAATGAACTCAAAACCTATTTTTCCTAGGGTCCTCTGGTCATAAGAGACATCACTAAATTTTTCTAGAATTTATTTCACAACATGCTAATTATTGGAATTAAAATACTTAAAACAGCAACATGAATTTCAAAAATCAATAACTTTTCATAGGGATGGCCTCTCGACTTTGGAAAATTCGTGGAATGTTCCCAAATTCAGAGGCTTCAAAAGGCCTATGGTCTCATGTCATGGTGAATTTCCTATATGCATGGAGAATTAAAATAATGCAGAAGGAAAATAAATCATTAAAAATAAAATACTTGATGAAATTAGATGATTTCTTTTCCACATTATTCTCCTCAGTTCACTGAGCAAGAGGGTATTTTTATTTTATTTTTCTGATTTTTCTACACAGAGTTATGGATTTTTGAAGTTTAGGGAATTAAATAAATAGGAAAAATAACCTAATTTCCTACTTATCCACGCGGCGCCGCGTCAACCTCGGCAGCTTCGAAAGGCCACGCGGCGCGTTCTGGTTCGACGCAGCCTTCCGACTCAGCGCCACGCGGCCCGCGGTTCATGTACCATCTCCTGGTCCGACGCCATCTGAACCGTCCGTCCGCGCGTGTATTAAATGAACGGCATCCGTTCATCGTCCCCAAGCGTCCTCACCCGAGAGCCGTTCACACTAAATCCCTAATATCTCACTCAATACTCAATGGATTTTCGAGTTCTTATGCTCTATGGATTCGTCTTGAAGAGACGAATACATCTATACGGTGATCATGCATTGAAATTAAAGCATTTGAAATGGAGAATCTCCATATGCTCGGGATGAAGAATTAGCTCATACCTTTACTCAGAGAAGTGTGGCTTCAATCTGAAGGTTGTGTCACCTTCGATTGGATCCCAACAAGCTCCAGATGAAGTCTCCTGGTCTGGTGAATTGTCTAGGTATGATTTCGACCACAGCCGATCATAAAGCTTGGAGGCTGGAGCAACTGGGTGGCTTGAAGAGGGGGCTTTTGCTGGTGGACTCCTTCTCTTGGTCTGGTGAAGGTGTAGGACCAATCAATTTGGGGATTGATCCACTGTGGAGAAGTGTCCTGGTTTTGGGTGGAATTTTGGCGAGAAATCGGGCTCGTTGGTGGGGATTAGGGCAAATTGTCACGGGGGATCAACTGCTCTAAGTATGGAGAGTGTTCTGGAACAATTTTGGCAGGGTTTCAGTAAGGTCTGGTTCAGCACCTCTCATGGCCGAGAGGGGTGGTGTTTAAATAGGAGAGGGTGGAGGGCCTCCGAGGGAGAGTTAGGGCTTGGGATCAGCTGCTCTTGGCAAGAGAAGAAGAGTTATGCTGTCCATTTGGGTTGAGACAAGTCAGCAAAGGAGAATTGAAATTTTTGGCTCCTCCCAAGGTCTCGGCCATGGTGTTTTCCGGCGATCCAGGCGGCTGGCCGGCAGGCAATGGTCACCCTCAAGTTCAGGTGGGTTAGGGCTGGGGTTTTGTGTAGGCAATTGGCCAATGCCATGTGTAATGAGGTTGGATTGAAATGGAATGGGGAGAGGCTTATTTTGGCTCAAATTGGTCAACCCATCCCTTTGGGCTAGGTGCACCACCCAAGGCTTGGTTTAGGCTGAAGGAAAAGTGATTTAGGTCGACTTAATCGGTGGGGAATGGTCACCATCCAAGTACAATTAAGCTTAAGCAAGGTTTAGTGGAATCATGGGAGTGGTTAATCACCTTTAGGAATTAAGGAAAGAGTCTCCTCCTTTTGCCCAAAATGGCATGGTGACATGTAAAGAGGCTCTCATGGCTTCCATGTGGCTCATGCATGGCTTCATGGCTCATCTTTGGCTTGGGAAAAGTTGAGTCAATTTCATGGAAATGGATTTAAGAAAAATTTTGGTATTTTGATGGGAATTTGTATGGGGCTTAATTTGGAATGGCTTCATGATGAATTTTCAAACTTAGGGATTGATTTTAATTAAGGTGGTGATGTAGAGCAATTGTCATATGGGCTTTAGCATGAAATTTGGGCTTTTAGGAAGGTTTCATGTAAGTGGGCTTTTGGTTTGAAAATAAATTTATGGATGGGAATTTTGTGAAGGATTGGGCCAAAAAAATGTTGGGTTTAGCTCATGGATGTGTCATGAGTGATTTGAAGCAAGTTGGGAGTGATTTGGGTTTGGGCTCTTTTGGGTTAGGTTTGGGTTTTGGTCAAAATTGGGCCTTTTAGCTTTGGGTTGAATTTGAGTGGGGTTTGGGTCTAAATGTTGGGCAAATCATGTTAGTTTTTTGTTTGTGGGGATTCTAAGGAAGGTTTAGAAAAGATTTGGGGTTAATTGGAGTTGAATTGGGTGAGTTTGGGCTAGGTTTGGGTCATGGGTCCAAATTGGGCTTTAAGGCCAAAAGTGAAATTGGATCCAAATGTCAATCAAATTGGACTTGGATTTGGTCTAGATTGGTGTTGGGAATGTTGAATTGAAGTTTAGAATTGAATTGGACCAGAATTTGGGTCCATTGGGTAGGTTTGGTTTGACATTGGGTTCACTTAGGGTTAAAATGGGTCAAATTGGGGGGTTTGACAAAAGTAGGGTAAATTGATAAAATTGGCCCATGGTGTAGTTGAACAAAATGAAATTGGGAATATTTGGGATTTTTTGGAATTTTTTGGTAATTTTGCTGAATTTTTGGATTTTTGGGTCAAGAGGGGTATTTTGGGTATTTGGAGGGTATTAGGAGGTATTTTTGGAATTTTTGGTATTTTTGGGTATGGATGGTCAATTTGAGTGGAAAGAAATGTTTAGGAATGATTTTGGAGAATTTTGGGTGATTTGGAAATTTTTTGAGAAATTTGGGTAGTTTCAAGGGTTTTGGGTAAAGTTAGCGGGTGTAGGGTCCCGGGGGTCAAAAATTGAAAATTTGGAAAATTGAAGATTGGGTAAATATAAGTGGAATAAAATCATTTTGGTTGAGCCATGAAGCTATATCAAGCCCACATGAGCCATGAAGGGACTCATTTGAGGCATCCACTATGTTGTTCCTAACCCTCTTAGCCAAGGGCTTAGGGGTTAAGGACCATCCATGTGAATCACCTACATGAGTCAGAGGGTCAAGTTGGGTATGGGTGTGGTTTTAGGAGGTGTGTGAAAGTGTAGTGTATAAATGTAGTGTGTGTGTAAGTCAGCCCCTCACCAGACCAGGCCACTCAGGGCAGTCCTAAGGCCAAAGAGTCCTATAGAACTCATCCTTTAAACTTCCACATTTGATTTCAACCCTGCAGGTGATTAGGGGTCTACAATCAAGCTTGTGGGGTTTGCAGGGAGTCAAGAGGTGTTTGGACTTCTAAAGGGTAGGTTCCATTTCTAGTCCTCTAAGACAGTCAAAGGAAAAGCCTAAGGCTAGATCCTAAGTACTAAAAAGAAGAAGAGAAGACCTCATCAAAAATGAGGTCAACAAATGGACCCCCAATAGGTGTGGTGAGCTAACCAAGCACACCGCGCGTATTGGCGTTGACCGAAGAGATCAACAAAACCATCACAGATGTCCAAGTGACAAACTTAGGACGAAGTAGAAGAGTTTTCACTGGGGAGTGTCAAGTATATCTCTGAGACTGGAGATTCCTGATCTCTCGCTGGGGAAAGGAAAAGGTGGTGAATCCCAAATCACATGGCCTGGGGGAATTAAATTTAGATTTCGTTTCATTTCATGTTCAAGTTTTGATGTGTAAGTTTAGATTTTGAGTTTGAGTTTCAATTTAGATTGAAGTTTTGTCAAGATTAATTTGAAGGGATTTGATTTGAAATGAAAATTGGAATTTTGTGATTTTAGATGTAACATCTTCAACCTCAAAAGAAAATTGAATTGATTGGATTGAATCATTACAATGAGGAGAGATCTCAGAGCAATGCGGTATTGGATATAAAATCCTTAACCTCAAGAGTTTGATTTTGATATTCTTCATCGCAGTAGGGAAAGAATCCTAAAGCAATGCAGTCTCGGATGTAAAATCCTCAACCCCAAGAATTTGGTTTTGATGTATTTCATTGCGATAGGGAAGGAATCCTAAAGCAATGCAGTCTTGGATGTAAAATCCTCGACCCCAAAAGTTTAATTTTGATGTATTTCATTGCGATAAGGAAAGGATCCTAAAGCAATGCAGTCTCGGATGTAAAATCCTCAACCCCAAAAGTTTAATTTCGATGTATTTCATTGCGATAAGGAAAGGATCCTAAAGCAATGCAGTCTCGGATGTAAAATCCTCAACCCCAAAAGTTTAATTTCGATGTATTTCATTGCGATAAGGAAAGGATCCTAAAGCAATGCGAGTCTCGGATGTAAAATCCTCAACCCCAAAAGTTTAATTTGGATGTATTTCATTGCGATAGGGAAAGAATCCTAAAGCGATGCGATCTCGGATGTAAAATCCTCAACCCCAAAAGTTTAATTTGATGTATTTCATTGCGATAAGGAAAGGATCCTAAAGCAATGCAGTCTCGGATGTAAAATCCTCAACCCCAAAAGTTTAATTTTGATGTATTTCATTGCGATAAGGAAAGGATCCTAAAGCAATGCAGTCTCGGATGTAAAATCCTCAACCCCAAAAGTTTTATTTTGATGTATTTCATTGCGATAGGGAAAGAATCCTAAAGCAATGCAGTCTCGGATGTAAAATCCTCAACTCCAGAAGTTTAATTTTGATGTATTTCATTGCAATAAGGAAAGGATCCTAAAGCAATGCAGTCTCGGATGTAAAATCCTCAACCCCAAAAGTTTGAATTTTGAATAGTCATTGGCTTTGCAAAGATTTGTAGTGTTGATTTGAAAAGTGTGGAATTTTGGTGTTTCGAAAATTTCATGAAAGTTGTAAAAGACTTTCATGGAAGGAAATAGATTAGGAGGGAATATGTAGATGTTACGTACCTCGTTCAAAAGAGTTGATCGGAAGTCACTGGTTTGGATTGGATATAATCCCTTGCCATCAGATTCGATCCGTGTCAATGGAATCAACCGCTTCCATCCCAGACAAGGGAGAGGGTAGAACGGATTGGATTTCAGATTTGGGAGATTGACTTTGAATTTTCGATTGAGAATTGATTTGAGATCTGGAAGATCGAATTTGAAATGTGATTGAGATTTGGAATCTGGAAAGATTGAATTTGAACTTGATTTAGATTTGATTTGAAATCTATGTTCATTTTGTTTGTCCTTTAACGATTCAAATTTTATTTTATCGTGAATTTAATGTTCATGTGAATTTGGTGTTTATCATTTTTTAGATTTTTAAGGAAAGTTTTTTTTTATTCTTTTTTTTTTATTTCTTTTATGTTCTTTGTTCGAAGCTCATTTAACTTTAATGGCGTTTCCCAGTCAATTTGCACAAAAGAGGTGAAGGCCCAAAATGTGACATGGTCACTTTCATTCCAATCATGTCGAAGATAAATCATACAACTCGATCTGGAATACATCTCATACAATCCTTGTAGACTCAAAACGGACTATGTATGATCTTTGTCGATTCATCCAAAGAAGCATCTGTCAAAAATCCATGTCTGAATAGTGGGGTACATGGTCAATAACATCACCTTCCAAGCCATCCTTGGCAAGGATGTCGTATGGATGTACATCGGATGTGTGATATTTTCCATGTAGCTCACGAGCTCGTAAGGCCGGAGGCTCTCTAGCTCCGGGTCCGGCCGGAAATGGTAAGGTGTCTTCCCGTCGTCCATCCTTCCGAAAGTAACCGAGATCCGCTTCACTCGGTACTCCCGGTATGCAATGCTTAGCGATATCCGCTCCGTTGCCCTTCGGCATCATGACGGAACCTACCGGTAAGGTATCTTCACCGGCCCTCGGAACTCACCCGGGCTCGCTATCCGGAGGTCGGATCCGAACATGATGTTACACTCGTTCGGGAAAGAGATTGTGCGTAAGGGTCCGACAAAGTCGTGGTGATCTATGTGCGGGGGTATGCGATCACCTCGTTTGTAGATGTTAATAATGCGACTATTGGGTATACAATCCGCCGGCGGTACCCTCCATGTTATCAATCTCTTTACCATTCTCTTGATGACTAATGGCATTGGATCCACTTGGCCATGACGGAGTATTCCCGGAGGGTTTCCCTTCCCGTCTTCCGCAAAGTCGTAACAAGCATCCACATTGTATTGTAATTCTTCCTTTCCCCGGCATCCATCTCCGGGGTTCCGAGTAGGTGTTCTCTCTAGGCGGCCCGCTCGGCCCATTCTTTTCAAATCCCGGATGCAATCCACGATTTGTTGTTGTTCATATTCCGAGAATACGTTTGTATGTAGCTCGAGGCCTTCTAAGTATATTGATCCTTCCGCCTCCGATTCTCTCGAAGTATTCAAAGGTTTTCTTTTCGACATTCCGCATTCTTTCCAGCTCGTATTCCGGAATAATCCGCAAATGGCGGGGTCCGGTGACATATTGTGGGATATACGGCTCAATCCCTTCACGTTCTCCTGCATACCTCGGCTCCTCGGGGATGATGTCCGTCGGGACATCCTCCGGGGTTGCTTCTGCAACAAGGTCATGCATTACTGGTGGTTCTATTTGGTAGCGTGGTAGCCTTCTTTCTTCTGATCTTCGTGAGATTTCCCTGGTCCTTTTCGTTATCCTAGGAGCCGGCCTCCTTTCTTCGTGCACCGGTGAACTCGGCGTCCTCGAGGTATATGTACCGGCAGTGGCAATCGCCTCGTCGCGCCGGTCCGCCGCTAGTTTGGTTAACATCTTACGGATACGGCGATTCTTATTTCTTCGTTGCGTTGCTGTGAGAGTAGCTCTTCGAACTTCCTGAATCTCTGTGGGCACGGCGCTGACAAGCCTGCCCTCTGCTGTTGCGACTACAGACTTGATTTTCTTATCTTCTTCAGTGTTTATTTTTCTTTTCTTGCTACTGGATTGGTGGCTTGGGCCACCCACTTTCATCACCTGTCCGACCGGGCGGCTTCTCTGGCCAACTAGGAACCAGTCACTTTCCTCGTACTGTAGGCCTGCTGGTGGGAAGTCCGAGTCAATCTCGATTATCATTCTATCTTTCACCCTCTTTTCATCGAGTGCAAGGCTTACGCCATTTCTAAAGTTCAGGACCAACCGCCCGTTCGACATTTCCCTGCGAAAAGACAAGGAAAAGGATCGAGGTCGTACTAAGAACAAGAACATTAAGAAAACGTTTATTAAAGACATTTTTTTTATTTCTTTTTTTTAATTTAACGAGAATGAAGTGGGATAAGATCAGGAAAGAGATTTTGATTTGGAAAAGAAAACAAGGAAAACTTTATTATCATGATTTTATTTATCTTAGCACATTTTTTTATTATTTTTAGGTTCGGACCCAGTCGTAAGTAATTACTTCGCCCGTGCTTCTAAGGATGAAGAATTCATTCCTTCGAAACATCAGGTAGCGTAATACTTTTTCAAGTATAGTCCGTTGATCGGAAGCATATGTCGTTCTCCTTGACAATTCACTAGCTGGTAGGAACCTCCTGAGTATACTGCTTCAACCACGAACGGCCCTTCCCAAGTGGGTTCAAATTTTCCTCCTATCTTGCGGTGTGCAAGGATAGGTCTTTTCGAGAACGAGAACTAAGTCACCAACTTTCAAGGTTCTCGGGCGGACCAATTTGTCATGGGCTTGAACCATCTTAGCTTGGTATAGTTCTAAATTCGTCGCGCTACAAGTCTTTTCCCTTCCGGGCTCTCTAATTCCTCTAGTCATAATTTGGCATTTTCTTCCGTCGTGATCTTATTTGCAACTCGCAATTCCGAGTGAAGGAAGCTCGAACCTCTAAAGGTAATATCGCCTCGAACCCATACACCGCAGCGTAAGGTGTAGCTTCGAGTAGGAGTTCTGAAGGTTGTCCGGTAGGCCCATAAGGCTTCTAATAACTTCTCATGCCAATTTCTCTTATTATCGTCCAAAGTTTTCTTTAAGATTTGAACGAGAGTTTTGTTAAAAGCCTCAGCCATGCCGTTTGCTCTTGGGTAGTAAATTGTTGAATACCGCCAGTCGATTCCGTGTCTCCTGACAAAATTGTTGATTTGTGTGCTTCGAATGCCGACCCATTATCCGAGATAATCCCGCGTGGCACTCCGAAACGGTAGACAACTTGGTTCTCGAAAACCGTAGCACGTGGTGTGCTTTCACTTCTCTAAGTGGAACCGCCTCGCCCACTTGGAAAAGTAATCAGTAGCCGCAAGAATGAAGCGATGTCCTTTCGAAGATGGTGGTTCTATTGGACCCACTATATCTGTGCCCCAACATTCAAATGGCCATGACGTAATTGTCGGATGTAGCACAATTGGAGGTTGGTGTAGAACCACTCCGTGCACTTAGCATTGGTGATAGCTCTTGGCGATTTTCATGCAGTCGGTCATCATCGAGGGCCAGTAGTACCCTAGTCTTTTAATTTTCATTTTCATCTTCGGACCCGACCGGTTAGCGCCACGCAGTCCCGAATGCACCTCTTTAACAATTTCACGGGCCTCGGACCCGCTTAGGCACCTTAGCCACATTTGATTGAAAGACCTTCCGTATAACGTGTTGTTTATTAATGCGTAGGACGCAGTTCTTTTCTTGATCCGATGGGCTAGCGACCTATCGTCCGGTAGCTTTCCCGTTTGTAGGTAGTTCATTAATGGCTGTCGCCAATATTCTATGTTTTCCGACACTCGCCGCAACCGATTTTTCTTCTTTTTCGATTTGTGTATTGTGTCTATGTCGAGCTCGCGATAGGACCCGACGTCCGTGAACCGACACTTCTACCGACTCATCTTGCAAACGAGCAAAGTCTTTTGTGAGGCGAGCTAACGCATCCGCTAAGGCATTTTCTTTTCCGGGAATTTTGTAGATTGTCACATTCGGAATTTGTTCCAACAATTGTATGGCATACCGGAAGTATTGCTCGAGTCTTGGCTTTAAAATTCCGTATCGTCCGGCGATCCGTTGAATGATTAATTGTGAATCTCCGTAGATGTTGATGTCTGTTATCCCCATTTGAAAAGCTAATTCCAGTCCTGTTATGAAGGCTTCGTATTCTGCTTCGTTGTTTGTACACGGCTCTGTCAAGTGGTAGGAGTATCTTAACATCCCCCGCTCCGATGTTATAAAGATTAATCCGATCCCAGCCTTACCGGACACTATCACTTGAGATTCTTCGTCTTTGTGTGCTGAAGATGCTCCGTCGAAATATAATTCCCAACGTCGATCATCAGGGTCTCCTAGGCTCATTATTTGTTCATCTGGCAGATCGTCATTGAGAGGAGATTCTGTCGGCAAAGGGTGTGCTGCGAGGAAGTCTACTAAGACTTGTCCCTTTACGGCATGAAGAGGCACGAAAGTTATATCGAATTGCAATAATATCATTAACCATCCGGCAAGTCCGCTCGGAAAGTGTTGGACGAGTCATCAAGTATTGCAATGGATTAAACTTCGAGATCAGGTTGACCTTATGAGAAAGCATGTAGTGCCTGAGCTTTTGAGCGGCGTAGATCATGGCCAAACAATGCTTTTCAATTGTGGGATACCTTATTTCCGTCGGAAGTAAACGACGGCTTAAATAGTAAAGAGCATTTTCTTTACCCTCATCATCGACCCAGGCTAACGTGGCTCCGAGAGAGTCGTCTAGAGCCGCGGTATAAAGTATCGACGGTCTACTCCGAGATCGGGGCCGCTAAGACAGGAGGTGTCATTAAATACTGCTTAATGTCCTCAAAGGCCTTATGGCATTTCTCTTCCCAAATAAATTTGGCGTCCTTATTAACTAGTGCCGAGAAAGGCTGACACCTACCTGACAAGTTCGAGATAAAGCGTCGAAGATATGCCAGCTTCCCTTGAAAGGATCGTAGTTGTTTTAAGGTTTTGGGAGGCGGCATTTCTAAGATAGCTTTAATCTTTTCCGGGTCGATTTCAATTCCACGATGTCGACAACGAATCCTAAGAATTTCCGGAGGTGACGCCGAAGGCGCATTTTAAGGGATTCATCTTAAGGTTTAATTGTCTTAATCGTTCGAAAACAATTCTCAAATCATATAGGTGGTTGTCCTTTACTTTGCTTTTGATGACCACATCGTCCACGTAGCACTCGACTTGATTGTGGATGAGATCATCAAAAATTCTTGTCATTGCTCTCTGTAGGTCGCTCTCGCGTTCTTCGGCCCGAATGGCATAACCGTGTAGCAATATACTCCGATCGGCGTTCCGAATGCCGTAAGTTTTTCATCCTTCCGGAGCCATTTTTATCCGGTTGTATCCTCGAAGATCCATCCATGAATGAGAATATCTCATGTGTCGAAGCGATGTCGATCATTAATTCCGGGATCGGTAAAGGGAATTCATCTTTTGGACATGCCTTGTTTAAATCTCTCGAAGTCCACACAAATTCCGATCCGACCATTCTTCTTTCGATTGGCACCACATTGGCTAACCAAGTCGGGTATTGTTCTTCACGGACAAATTTTGCGTCTATTAGTTTTTTAACTTCGCCTATGACTTGTTGTTCAATTTCTAGACGCATTCTTCCGGGACCTCGTCTGACCGGGACGTAAGTAGGATCCACTCCTAGCTTATGGACTCGCGACCTCCGGAGATAATCCCGGCATCTCATCGTAGCTCCAAGCAAAACAGCCTTTTAAATTCCATTAATAACTTGATTATTTCTTCGGAGTCTTCTTTATCGAGTAAGGAGCTAACAAAGGTAGGTATAGGCTCTTCGCTAGTACCTAAGTTAACTTCCGTTAACTCATCTATCGTAGATTTGATCTCTTCTTCGAATTCCGTGGAGCGTCTCCAATTTGTAAATCTTCAAATTCTTCCGTAGTTTCCATGCGTCTTCAATGGTCTTGCAAGTGACAACCAAGCAAAATTCGCATCGTCAACCGATCCTACCGTGCCGAATCCGAGACCATGCTTTGAATCGGCGGACGACAGGAGTTATTCCATAATTTTTCAAAATGTTGTGATTGGCCTTTTGTCCATTGTCGAGGTAAGAAACCATGATGAATTAAATTTTGAACACAGGGAGAGTACCACTCAAAAGGTAATTCCATTAATTCTGATGAAGTGACATCTTCAAATTGTACATTATTTTCAGTTTTGGAGGAAGAAGCACCACAGTAGAATTTGATTGGCTTTGCACCGCCGCTACGTACCTCTTCGACCACCATACCCTCGACCTTATTAGAATGGATCGGGGTCGAGTCATAGTATGTACATAGTGGTTAATCTTCTCGTACATTGATTTGTATTCTTCATTCTTCTCATCTTCGAGAGAGATCTTGAATTGCGGCTTCTTCCGACTTATTGTCGTCGCTTCTTGTTTGATCTCTTTTTCTTCTTCGTAACTCGTCTTCCCAATCGACATTGATGGTCGGTTTCCTCTCGTCCAACTCGTCCTAACGTCTCGCCACGACCTCGTCCCCGGCCTCGACCTCGGATGCGAGTTGTGGAGAAACCTTCACCATCTCGCCGTAAGGGAGTGGTGAGTGATCGTTGGACTAGAACTTTAAGTTCTTCGTTGTCCCGAACTTTCTTTGCTTCATTTGTTATGGTATCTCCGGAGAAGATTGTTTTCTTCGGTGGTGCATAATAAGTCGCGTCTTCATGGATTCCAATCTCATGTACGGAGAATGGTTGTAAGTCACCTTTGATGCACTCGTTCCCCTCCATCGTAGTATTTGATGCATTGATGTAGAGATGATGGTACCATCCCGTTTTCATGTATCCATGGTCGGCCCAAGTAGAGCGTTGAACGACGTTTCGAATCAATTATGTGAAATTTTGCGGTTGTCTTTGCTAAATCACCGGTCTTCATTAGTAGTGTTATTGATCCGAGGGCTCTTTCTCCTTTCTGGTTGAATCCTCTTAATAACATTTAGTCGGCTTCGAGCTCGCGGGCATCAATTTCCAAGTATGCTAGTGTTCGAAGACTCATTATATTAATCGACGCTCCCGGATCCACCAATACTCCGGAGAGCGTAAACTTCCCAATTGTAATCGAAATGTACAACGGTCGGTTGTGGTCTCGTCGTCCCAAGCAAGTAGGTCATTGTCCGTGAAGGTAACACCTCGTCGTTCCTTTAACGAACAAACCTCATCTAAGGAATCTCCGACCATTTGAGCTAAGCAAATTTCCGGATCAAGTAAGGCCTTGATCGAGCTTCTCTCATCTCCTTTGATAAGATGAGAGCGTCGTAGATGCTCGGCTTGGCCGGTAGTTTCCTAAGATGGGCTAGCACGTTGTAGTCCACTTTATTTTCATGTGTTTTGGCTTCTTCCCGAATGGGTATTTCTTCCGTCGGGTTGATTCTTCTTGAACAACCACCTGTTTTCCTTTGTCCTTTGGACCCATTCTCGGAGGTAGAACTCTTCCACTTCTTAAGTTAACTTCTGTAATTTCTTCTGACTCTAGTGTTGAGTTTGCTGGTGTTTCATCCTGGATCGGAATGACAGGTTATTTTTGATTAGCTTCAGAGTCTGAAGGCTCTAATTCTATTGTGACTGGAGCTCCTCGAAACTCGCAGATAGATTCGTTGCTTGTTGAACTCTCGTAACCTCCTTGATGGATGTCTTCTTCGTCATCGTGATCGTCAAGATTGTGTATGATTTAAGAATTGTCATTGGTATCGAAATCGATGTCCGGATTGTCGCCAGTTACGTAATTGTTAGAAACAGTCAAAATGTAGCCAACGCCATCACCCTTATCATTATAAGATCCCACCGAAGTAAGCAGATAATCATACGTAGTCGAGGTTCGAGGGATTTCTCCCCGAATCGGAAACAACTATCCTAGGATAAGCGGCCCTCAGCCTAGCCTTAGGAGTCTCGGTCTTCTCTTCTTCATCGATTTTCTTCTTCTCTTCAATCGTCTCCCGTCGAGGTGGTTCTTCTATCGCAAGTGATAGTGCCGACTTGACAGGTTTCGAACTCTGAATTGAAGCTCGCACCGAAGCGGTTTGGATGCCGTCTAAAATCATTTTCGAAGACTTGTCCAAGCGGTAGTCCATCCATCGTTAGTTGCATAGGGATCTATCAGAACGATGAGATCAGTCGAGACAACATTGACGGAACCTCCTTTCGGGGGTTCTGTTGACCTCATTTTTGATGAGGTCTTCTCTTCTTCCCTTTAGTACTTAGGATCTAGCCTTAGGCTTTTTCTTTGACTATCTTAGAGGACTAGAATTGGGACCCACCTTTTAGAAATTCAAACCACTTCTTAACTCCCCGCAATCTCCACAAAACTCGACCGTAGACCCCTAATCACCTGGAGGGTTGAAATCAAATGTGGAAGTTTAAAGGATGAGTTCCTATAGGGCTCTTTGGCCTTAGGACTACCCCCGGTGGCCTCGGTCCGGTGAAGGGCCGACTTACACACACACTACACCTATACACTACACTTTCACACACCTATACCTAACCCGGCCTCCCGACTCATGTAGGTGATTCACATGGATGGTCCTTAACCCCTAACCCCTGCTAAGAGGGTTAGGAACAACATAGTGGATGCCTCAAATGGGTCCCTTCATGGCTCATGTGGGCTTGATGTGGCTTCATGGCTCAACCAAAATGATTTCATCCCACTCAAATTTACCCAATCTTCAATTTTCCAAATTTTCAATTTTCCAAATTTTCAATTTTTGACCCCGGGACCCTACACCCGCTTAACTTCTACCCAAAACCCTTAAAATTACCCAAATTTCTCAAAAATTTCCAAATAACCCAAAATTCCCCAAAATCAATCCCAAACATTTCCACATCACTCAAATTGATCATCCATACCCAAAAATATCAAAAATTCCAAGAAAACCTCCCAATACCCTCCAAATACCCAAAATACCCCTCTTGACCCAAAATCCCAAAAATTCATAAAATTCCCAGAAAATTCCAGAAAATCCCAAATATTCCCAATTTCATTTTGTTCAACTACATCATGGGTCAATTTTGTCAATTTACCCTACTTGTGTCAAAACCCCCAATTTAACCCATTTTAAACCCAAGTGAACCCAATGTCAAACCAAACCTACCCAATTGACCCCAATTTTGGCCCAATTCAATTCTAAACTTCAATTCAACATCCCAAATGTCAATCTGGACCAAATTCAAGCCCAATTTTATTGACATTTGAATCCAATTTCACTTTTCGCATTAAAGCCCAATTTGGACTCATGACCCAAACTTAACCCAAACTCACCCAATTCAACTCCAATTAACCCCAAATCTTTTCTAAATCTTCCTTAGCATCCCCACAAGCAAAACCCTAACATGATTTGCCCAAAAATTTGGACCTAAACCCCACTCAAATTCAACCCAAAGCATTAAGGCCCAATTTTGACCTAAACCCAAACCTAACCCAAATGAGCCCAAACCCCAAAATCAAAGCCCAACCAAAGTCAAAACCTCTTTGAAACACTCTCATAAACATTTCTCAACATTAATCTTACATCAATTTCAACCCTAGCCCAACATTGGCCCAACTTGGCCCACTTGGACCTATATTGGCCCATTCACCAAAAGAGCCCAAATTCAACCCAATTCAAACCCAAATCACCCCCAATTTGCTTCAAGTCACTCATGATACATCCATGAGCTAAACCCAACAATTATTTGGCCCAATCTCTTTACAAAATTTCATCCCAAAATCCATTTTAAAATTCAAAAGCCCACTTTCCTAAATCATCTTAAAAGTCCATCTAAAACCATTTCAAAAAGCCCAAAATCCACCCTAAAGCCCACATGACATCTCCATTTGCCATCCACTTAATTAAAGCCATTACCTAAGTCCTAAATTCATCATCAAATAATTCCAAATCAAGCCTCATGCCAAATCACCCCTAAATACCAAAATTTTCCTTAAATCCATTTCCATGAAATTGACTTCACTTTTCCCAAGCCAAAGGTGAGCCATGAAGCCATGCATGAGCCACATGGGAGCCATGAGAGCCATGGAATCTACTTTCCACCTCACCATACCTAAGATGGCAAGAGGAGGAGGCGCTTTCCATATTCTCTTAAGAGTGATTAACCATTTCCATGACTCCACTAAACCATGCTTAGACTTAATTGTACTTGGATTGTGACTTGACCCCACTAATCAAGCCGATCCAAGTGACTTTCCCTTCAGCCCAAATTGACCTTGGAGGGTGAACCTAACCCAAAACCAAGGGTTGACCCATTTAGACCCAAAACTCAGCCCTTTCCCATTCCATTTCGATTCAAACCCTTTACACATGTCCATGGCCAATTGATCGCACAAACCTCTGATCCCGACCCACCCGGACCCGAGAGTGACCCATGCCCGCCGGCCGCCCGCCCGGGTCGCCGAAAAACACCATGGCCGAGAGCTCGCATGTGAGCCCAACTCGAATTCTCACTCGCCGAGTTGCCCCATCCTCGATGGCCATTGGAGCTGTTCTTCTCTTGCCAAGAGCAGTCGATCCCAAGCCCTAACTCTCCACGGGAGGCCCTCCACCCTCTCCTATTTAAACACCACCCCTCTCGACCATGAGAGGTGCTGAAACAAACCTTAAGGAAACTCTGCCAAAATTGTTCCGGACTCCTCCCCATACACGAGCACTTGATCCCCACCGAGATCCCCCGCCATTTCTTCTCCGTGAGCTCAATTTCGCAGTTGAAATCTAGGCCCAAAACCGGGACACTTCTCCACAGTGAGCCAATCCCCAAATTGATTGGTTCTACACCTTCACCGGACCGAGGGAAGGTGTCCACCAGCGAAAGCCCCATCTCCAGGGCCACCCAGCTGCTCCGACCTCCAAGCTTTGTGATCGGGCTTGGTCGAAATCCCACTCGGACAATTCACTGGACTCGGAGACTTCATCCGGAGCTTGCGGGATCCAATCGAAGGTGCAACAACCCTCAGATCGAAGCCACACTTCTCTAAGCAAAGGTATGAGCTAAATCTTCATCCCGAGCTTCTGGAGATTCTCCATTTCAAATGCTTTAATTTCAATTCATGATCACCGTATAGATGTGTTCGTCTCTTCAAGACGAATCCATAGAGCATAAGAACATGAAAATCCATTGAGTATCAAGTGAGATATTAGGGATTTAGTGTAGACGGCTCTCGGGTGAGGACACTTGGGGACGATGAACGGATGTCGTCCATTCAATACACGCGCGGACGGACGGCCAGGATCGCGTCGGATCAGGAGACGGTACGAGAACCGCGGGGCCCGGCCGCCGACTCGGATGGCGGCGTCGAATGGGAGCGCAACGCGTGTGCGTTCGGAGTCGCCGAGGTTGACGCGGCGCCGCGTGGATAAATAGAAAATTAGGGGTATTTTCTAATTATTTAATTCCCTAAACTTCAAAAATTCATAAATTTGTGTAGGAAAATCATAAAAATAAAATAAAAATACCCTCTTGCTCAGTGAACAGAGGAGAATAATGTGGAAAAGAAATTATTTAATTTCATCAAGTATTTTATTTTTAATAATTTATTTACTCTCTGCATATTTTTAATTCTCCATGCATGTATACAATTCACCATGGCATGAGACCATAGGGCTTTTGAAGCCTCCGAATTTGGGAACATTCCCCGAATTTTCCAAAGTCGGAGGCCATCCCTATGAAGAGTTATTGATTTTTCAAATTCATGTTACTATTTTGAGTATTTTAATTCCAATAAATAGCATGTTGTGAAATAAATTCTAGGAAAATTTGGTGATGTTTCTTGTGACCAGAGGACCCTAGGAAAAATAGGTTTTGAGTTAGTTCATTTAAAACAACCCTAATTGGCTTAAACACCCAAAATGGATCTCTAATTAATTAGAGCTAACCATACATCAAATTGACTTCAAATCAAAATTTGAGGTCAATTGGACTTGGTTAGCCCTACTAAATGGGTTGATTAAGCCATTTATCCATTTTAAACTTTAAAAATTCATAACTTTCAAAATATCTTTCAAAAATTCACCAAATTGGTTTTGGAGCCTCTCTGATATCAGGGCAATTTAAGAAAATTAAAATTTCAATTTTTTAAAAAAGTTGATTTTTAATATTATTTTAATTTCTTAGGTCTATTTAATGAGATATTAAATTTTAAAGCTCTAGGGTAATTTTAAAATTAACAAAATGTATTTTTTAGCATTTTCTCTAAAATAATTATAATAAATCATAGAAAAGTCAGAAAATTGTAAAATTTGATTCTCTGATTTCCTTGATATCAGAGAGATTTTTGAAAAATATAAAATTCATTTTTCAACATTTATTTTATTTTTAAATTAATTAACACTCCAAAATTTAAAATAATTATAATAAAAATAATATAATTCAAAAAATCACCAAAATTGGTCCAAGTGGTCCTCTGGTCATTAGGAATGTCCCCTAATTTTCTTAAAGACAGAAACTTTCCCTTGGTCATGTTATTAAATTTTCCTTGGAAATCTCTATTTTCTACCAAAAATAATTATATAAATAAATTAAATACAGAAAAATCTCATTTTCTCCTCTCATGTCTTTATTGACATATGATCGAAGTCACATAAAAATTTCAAGTTCATTTGAGTTCAATTTAATGAGTTATGAAATTATTAAGCTTAAAGGGCAAAATGGTAATTAAAATTTTAACCCTTAATTAAAACTTTAGGTTTAATAAAAAATTAATAAGTAAAATATTTGATCCTAATCTGATTTGGATGATTGAAATTTAAATAATTAAAGGGTAGAAATCCATTAAACAATTTAAAATAATTAAACCTTAATTAAATAATTGATTGAATTTGGAAGAATAATAAAATTGGAGTTATTAAAATAGGGATATTATTAGGAGGAGGTTTATTCTTTAATTTAAAAATCCCTAAATTAATTATCTCATTAATATTTAATTCTTAATTAAAATGATAACTCAAATTTAAAATATTAAAAGACTTAATCATTAAACTAAAATTAAATTATTAAACTCTTTTAAAATTTTAATTAAAATTAAAAATAAAATTAAGTTAAAAATTAAATTAAATTAAGTAAATTAAATTAAATTAAATTAAATTAAATTAAATTAAAATTAAAAGTTGAATTAAATTAAAAATTAAAAATTAAATTAAATAAATAAAATTAAATTAAATTAAATTAAATTAAATCAAATCAAATTAAATTAAATTAAATCAAATCAAATTAAATTAAATTAAATCAAATCAAATTAAATTAAAATTAAATCAAATCAAATTAATTTAATTTAACATCAAATCAAACTAAATTGAATTAAATTGAATTAAATTAAATTAAAGATTAAATTAAATTAAATTAAATTAAGTTGAATTAAATATAACATCACCAAAGACATAAAGAATTCAAAATAAATCTAAAGTAACTTGAACACTATTCCAAATTTAAACCCATTAACGGAAACTAAACTAAATCACAAATCATTTGAACACCAATTTACCCTCAAAAGCTCTAGTTATCATAACTCCTAAACAGAATATTAAATGAAATGTTACTTCACTTATAGGATATTCAAATGTCCTAGTTCACTGAGCAAGATAACAAAACTTGAGATTCTTGGACGATTAATTCATTTGTGTAATTGAATCCATTTGGACTTAAAACAATTCTAGCAATATTGAAAAGATATTTAAGATTCTTCTTAAACACTTTCTCAAAATGATAGGATGTTTATAAGAACAATTGAATTTAATTGTTCTTTGATGAAGAAAATTGTCTTCAAACCAAAACACAAGGAACCTAGACGTCATAGGAAATGACTAGCTATAGGATTAGGAATTTGGTAGAAAACCATAACCCTTCCCTTAGCTTTACCTAGGAACTTGCTTAAATATTCTAATTATGTTTTAAGTGCAGCTTGGGATGACGGGAAGACCCTCCGGGTACGCTTTTATTTTATCGCAATTTACTTTCTTGCAATTTACATTATTGCAATTTCATTAAACGCATCGCACTTACTTTTCTTGCATGATAAACAACTCGTTGCATGAATACCCACACCTTTAGGATAGTCCCTAAAACCGAAACCAAAACTAAGTTAAAAGTCATTGCAAGATAAAATTCACCGCCACAACATTTCAAAATATAAAATAACTCAAAATTTAATCACAAACAGAACACAAAACTACAATTACAATTAAATTAAAACGTCCCGTTGGATGATCGGGAATACCTCGGATGATGTAACCTACGTGTTGCTAACGGGATTTCCCACGGTCCGAATGAAAGTGTGGAACTCATTCGATTGAGTTTAGCAAATTCATCTGGACTAAGTGAATCCGATAAAAATAACGATGCCGGAAGGATGGAACCGTGGGATCTTAACCGGTGTTGTTATATTCAACTTTAAGATTTGTTTTAAATAAAACATAAAAAAACACTTGGAAATTAAGATTTTCTCTAAACCAAAACACTTTTCTCATCCCCTGATTTATGACTTCTAAAATTGAACCTCTGCAACAACAAGGAGCTCGGAGCATGGTGGGCGACGACGACCATCGTCATCAGCAAAACCTAAGTCTACTTCAGCAAAACTTTCCTAGAATTAAATAACAAAGCCATAGGACTTCGAGGTAGTTTGCCTAGTGCAACATAAATCCTCAACTCTTCGTTAGGCACTTGCTCTGCAAATTAAGCCCTAACCGGTCTTAGGATTCCGAGGTAGTCGTCCGGTACGACAATAAACCCTCACATCTTTGAGGCTATTTGTTTGATTTTATCATACAAATATAAGCCCTAATTAATTAAAATTGGCAAGAACAAAACATTTAAATAAATATTAGGACTTTCCTAAACTCAAGCGAAACAATAGGATAGTCGGGAAATTACCGAAGTTCGCTTCGAATCTGTGATTTCTCCTACTTTTCTTCCTTTGGATTCCCAAAACAAAATGTTCCAAATTTGATCCATTCCCTATTGAAATTCCAAAATTCAATCCTTTGAAAACTTAAACTTTGAAATCCTTGAGAGCGAATTATTGATTATTATCGAGAGTTTTCTTAGGTGATTCCCATCACTTAAGATGTAATTAACTATAGGGGCTTGCCCTTATAGGGAATTTTAAAGAACCTGAGTAATATAAACCCTGTTTAATGCTTTCATATTAAGCGGGAATTTGTCGGCTTATAAAATTTGTTCGCAGACCAAACGGATGTCACAAATCTTTTAGTTTGTTTAACCGAGCCCCACCATCAAGCAGTGTGTCTATCCTTAGGGATAGATACACGGTTTGTGGTGCGGTGCTCGTTTATATAAATTATTTGGAATGTGAGATCGGTTTAATCTCATGTCTTAAAATCTTCAAATTTAAAATTATTTTCAAAATCAAATACTACTTTTCAAAATTATTTATTTAAATTAAATTAAAAATTCGCCGACAACTTCTGTTAGGCGACCCCTTTTCAAAATAAAACACACGACCTAAAAAATAAGCCGTACAATTTCTGGCGACTCCGCTGGGGACAATTCCTCTCTCCATTATAATCAGATAATTCTGCTTTCAAAAATCGGTAGTGTATCCATGTCCTTAATGGGTCAAACTACCCTTCTTTCCGTTAGAATACTATGTTCATTTCTACCTTGGACAAGTATAGCCAACATTCTCTCGGATTTAGGAGCCACTGTTTAGACACCCATAAACAGAGAGGTTCCGAGATCCTTTTACCTCATTTTTGAGGTGGGGTGGACCCCCAATAGGTGTTAGTTTAGGAGTGATCCTTCGAGACGGGAAGTCTTGCATAAGACCTTCTTTTCCTTTCCAACTCCGAATCGGATTCCTTACCTTCTCTACACCTTTGAACATTCCGTTCTAAAATAAACGAACCCTCTAATAAATGATTCTTTTAACAAATGATTCCTTCTTATAAATACATGAACAAGAATGAGTTCGGACTCTTTTTCAATTCCTTTCTTTTTGTCCTAAAGAAAAGAAGCATAACTTGGGACTGACAACCAGAATCTACCCTGCAGAAATGGAAGCCCCAAAGCTGATTTTCTCCTTCACCAACGGACTGGACTTCGCTGTCTATAAGGATGAGCTACCCGACAATGGGATCATCCGATTTGGACAAGGATTTGAAAACACGAATGTCAAGATCACCGACGTCTCCCTCTTTGCACTGACGAACAAGGTATCTGAAGCTGAGAGGCCGCTGCTTGAGTTCAACCTTAGGTTGACCCAAGAGTTTCCTCCCCTGCAAAGGATCCCGACTGAGAGGAATACTGCTGTCCACAGGAGGACTGTTCTTACTACCCCCATCTGGTTTAGTTGTTTCGCACCTACCCCGACTTACGCCAAATTAAAGGGGAAAGAAATCCGAGATTATGGTAAGCCTCGTTACCGTGGAGGGTACGAGATCTTCCGTGAGACCTTCGTTTTCGAAATCGGGTCCAGGTTCAAAGATTCCATCACCGACAAGGACCCGGAGAAGAAACAAAAGTAGAAGGATTGCCGCAGAAGCTAGAGGCCGCTCGAAATTGCTTTCTGGAGGAAATCCCGAAGCCGCTCGAATATACACCGCTGCCTGAATACATACCACTTTTGGGAGGGAGCAGGTTCCATCCCCTCTCCGCCGCAGAGGACGAGGAAAATGTTCGCAAGATTGCTGCCGCATTGCCTCAGCCCGCATACTACAACGATAGCCGCAAGAAAAGGATTAGAACTACGCCGTTTGCTCAACCGCAAACTTTGGTAGAAAAGTTAGCAAAGAAGGAAAAGCGCCCGTATCGGAGATTCTACGAAGGATAGGGCGGGTGCCGGTCAAATCCCGTCTTGGGCCCCGAGTAGAACCCGCCATCATGACAGATAAGCCAAGTAAAAGAATGAAGGCTAGTCCGTCTGTCGTCATCTCAGGATTACAGATTAGGGAGGATACCACCTTCCAGCATTTGGACGATAGACCATCTGGTCCTAGACCTTCTGCTACTAGAAGGATGGTATGGCGTCCCACTACTGGGCGATTGAGATTGAAACAACAACCCAAGAAAGAAAGTCTCGCCAGGAGACTTGAATCTGAAGAAAGTGCTACTGCGATAAAGGTGACCCGGCAGCTATCGCATGACAACCGTGAAGACATACAGAAAGCCCCGCTAGAAGATGCCATGGAAAAGTTGAGAACTGATATCCGACGATTGGAAAAAGAAAGAGAAGAAAAGTTCGGAGACAAGATTGATTCATCGGAATTCATGGACGACGAATATGCAGAAATCAACATGGTCGAAACACGAGCTTCATCAGCTTCGCAAGGTGCTCCTGCAGCCGCAAAAAGAGAGGAGCCAGAACTGATGAAAAGGCAGCTTCAGGAGAAAGACGATACGATCGCTCAAATGGCGAAAAGGATGGAAGAGATGGCTGTAGCTCTAGCCACTCTCCAGAGTCAAATGCAACCACAAAGAGAGACACCCCCAGAGGTCATTCACATTGTAGACGGAGGAAAGGAGATTACATCCGTCAATGGGGATGATCAGTGAAAAGGATACAACACAAAGAATGATCCCCGAAAAGGATATCAAGAACTTGGTGGAACAGACGAGTGCGAGAAGCCTTAGCACAATCGAAGAGCGGGACATCCATTCGGACGGGTAGACCTTACCCGAAGAATTCGACGCCGTCCAATACCCGAAAGGCTTCGTACCACCTCCGTTCAAGACCTTCGACGGAACCGAGAACCCCCGACGAGCATGTTGCACACTTTCGTGCCGATTGTTGCAATGCCGGCGGGAGCGATGCATTACTCTTCCGACAGTTCGTCGGCGGTCCGTCGAGAATCGCCTTCGACCGGTATGCGGAATTACCAAATGGTTCGGTGAAGACATTCTCGAACTAGAGAACCTCTTCATCAAGCGTTTCGCGGAGCTCGGCACCACATCACTATAGGTGATTTAGTGGTAGAGAAACAAAGGCCGAACGAAACTTTGGTGGATTACATACTTCGATGGAGGAACTTAAGCATGAAGTGTGAACCACAACTACAAGAACAACATGCGATCGGCATCTTACTTAAAAGCATTCACGGCCCGATAGCACTTCTCCTCAAAGGATTCACTATTAAGACTTTCGAGAAGTTGTTAAGCAAGGCCGGAAGCTTGCAAGAAGAGGCGAAGCAATTAAGTTTCGCCGACAAGACGGACAAGCAAAAGCCCGTGAAGACTTTTGAAAAGAAATCCGGGATCGTTGCAGCAGTTGACAAAGGCAAGCAACCGATGCAAATACCACCAGAACGGCCGCAGCAACCACAACAGAATTACCAGCAACCCCGGCCCAGCTATCAGTCATCTCCACAATATGAACAACCGCCTCGTCCACAACGTACATTAAGGGAGCTTCTGAGCAGGGAATATCCGTTCAAGAATGAAGCAGTGCCGAAAATGTTCCGTAGTCTGATGAAGACTCCAGATTTCCAGCTGCCAGAGCCTAAAAGACCAAAGGAAGTTTACAAGAAAGGTGATCCCAACTTTTGCCCCTACCACCGGATGCTTGGGCACAAGATAGAAGATTGAATTACCTTTAAAAGTTGGCTCAACGACAACCTTCGGAAAGGGAATATAACGATCCCGAAGGAGTACATGAAGGAACCCCAGAAAGGAGGTTTCGTTAATGTTATCTCAACTAATCCCATCATTCCGATAGATCCCTATACGACTGACGATGGATGGACTACGACCTGGACGAGGTCTTCAAAAAAGATTTTAGACAGCATCCAAACCGCCTCGGTGCAAGCTTCAATTCGTAGTTCGAGACACCGTTAAGCCGGTACTATCACTTGCGATAGAAGAACCACCTCAACGGGAGACGATTGAAGAGAAGAAGAAAATCGACGAAAAGAGAGGACCGAGACTCCTAAGGCTGGACCGGGGGCCGCTTAACCTAGGATAGTTGTTTCCGATTCGGGGAGAAATCCCTCGAACCTCTGATTTTGTATGATTATCCGCTCACTTCGGTGGGATCATATAATGATAAGGGTGATGGCGTTGGCTACGTTTTGACTGTTTCTAACGATTACGTAACTAGCGACAATCCGGATATCGATTTCGACATCAACGACAATTCTCAAATCATACACGAACTCGACGAACAAAATAACGAAGAAGGCATCCATAAAGGAGGCTACGAGAGTTCAACAAGCAACGAATCTATTTGTGAGTTTCGAGGAGCTCCAGTCACAATAGAGTTAGAGCCTTCAGACTCCGAGGTTAATCCGGAAGAGCCTGTCATTCCAATTCAGGAGGAGACACCGACAAGCTCAACACTAGATTCAGAAGAAATTACAGATGTCAACTTAAGAAGTGGAAGAGTTCTACCTCCGAGAATGGGTCCAAAGGACAAAGGAAAGCAGGTGGTTGTTCAAGAAGAACCAACCCCAGCAGAAGAAATACCCATTCGGGAAGAAGCCGAGACACATGAAAATAAAGTGGACTACAATGTGCTAGCCCATCTTAGGAAACTACCGGCCAAACTGAGCATTTACGATGCTCTCATCTTATCAAAGGAGATGAGAGAAGCTCTGATCAAGGCCTTACTTGATCCAGAAATTTGCTTAGCTCAAATGGCCGGAGATTCCTTAGATGAGGTTTGCTCGTTAAAGCAACAGCGAGGTGTTACCTTCACGGACAATGACCTACTACTTGGGACAGCAGATCATAACCGACCATTGTACATTTCAGTTACAATTGGGAAGTTTACACTCTCCAGAGTATTGGTGGATCCAGGAGCGTCAATCAATATAATGAGTCTTCGAACACTAGCATACTTGGAAATTGATGCTCGTGAGCTCGAGGCCGACAAAATGTTACTAAGAGGATTCAACCAGAAAGGAGAAAGAGCCCTCGGGTCAATAACGCTACTGATGAAGACCGGTGACTTAGCAAAGACAACCGCAAAATTTCACATAATTGATTCAGAAACATCGTTCAATGCTTTGCTGGGCCGACCGTGGATACATGAAAACAGGATGGTACCATCATCTCTGCATCAGTGCATCAAATATTACGATGGAGGGGAACAGTGCATCAAAGGTGACTTGCAACCATTCTTCGTACATGAGATTGGAATCCATGAAGACGCAGCTTATTATGCACCGCCAAAGAAAACAATCTTCTCCAGAGATACCGTAGCAAATGAAGCAAAGAAAGTTCAGGACAACGAAGAACCTGAAGTTCTAGTCCAACAGTCACTCACCACTCCCTTCCGGCGAGATGGTGAAGGTTTCTCCACAACTTGCATCCGAGGTCGAGGCCGGGGAAGAGGCCGTAGTAGAGACGCTAGGACAGTTGGACAGAGGAAACCAGCCATCAATGTGGATTGGGAAGATAGTTCTGAAGAAGAAAAAGAAATCAAACAAGAAGCAGCGACAATAAGTCAGAAGAAGCCGCAATTCAAGATCTCTCCCGAAGATGAGAAGAACGAAGAATACAAATCAATGTACGGAAAGATTAACCACTACGTACATACTATGACCCTAACCCTGATCCATTCTAACAAGATCGAGGGTATGGTGGTCAAAGAGGTACGTAACGACGGTGCAAGGCCAATCAAATTCTACTGTGGTGCTACTTCCTCCAAAACTGAAAATAATGTACAATTCGAAGATGTCACTTCATCAGAATTAATGGAATTACCTTTTGAGTGGTACTCTCCCTGTGTTCAAAATTTAATTCAACGTGGTTTCTTACCTCGACAATGGACAAAAGGTCAATCACAACATTTTGAAAAATTATGGAATAACTCCGGTCGTCTACCCAATTCAAAGCATGGTCTCGGATTCGGCACAGTAGGATCAGTTGACGATACTGAATTTTGCTTGGTTGTCACTTGCGAGTCTAATGAAAACTGCATGGAAACTACAGACGAACTCGAAGATTTACAAATTGGAGACGCTCTACCAGAATTCGAAGAAGAAATCAAATCTACAATAGATGAGTTAACGAAAGTTAACTTAGGTACTAGCAAAGAGCCTAGACCTACCTTTGTTAGCTCCTTACTCAATAAAGAAGACTCCGAAGAAATAATCAAATTATTAATGGAATTTAAAGACTGTTTTGCTTGGAACTATGACGAGATGCCAGGATTAGCTCCAGAGGTTGCAGTCCATAAGTTAGGAGTGGATCCTACTTCTGTCCCGGTCAGACAAGGTCCAGAAGAATGCGTCTAGAAATCGAACAACAAGTCATAGCCGAAGTTAAAAAGCTAATAGACGCCAGATTTGTCCGTGAAGAACAATACCCGACTTGGTTAGCCAATGTGGTACCAGTCCGAAAGAAGAATGGTCAGATCAGAATCTGTGTGGACTTCAGAGATTTAAACAAGGCATGTCCAAAGGATGAATTCCCTCTACCGATCCCGGAACTGATGATCGACATTGCTTCGACACATGAGATATTCTCATTCATGGATGGATCTTCGAGGATACAACCGGATAAAAATGGCTCCAGAAGATGAAAAGCTTACGGCATTCGAACGCCGATCGGAGTATTTTGCTACACGAGTGATGCCATTCGGACCGAAGAACGCGAGAGCGACCTACCGGAGAGCAATGACAAGAATTTTTGATGATCTCATCCACAATCAAGTCGAATGCTACGTGGACGATGTGGTCATCAAAAGCAAAGTAAAGGAAAACCACACGTATGATTTGAGAATTATTTTCGAATGATTAAGACAATTTAACCTTAAGATGAATCCCTTAAAATGCGCCTTCTGCGTCACCTTCGGGAAATTCTTAGGATTCGTTGTCCGACATCGTGGAATTGAAATCGACCCGGAAAAGATTAAAGCTATCTTAGAAATGCCGCCTCCCAAAACCTTAAAACAACTACGATCTTTTCAAGGGAAGTTGGCATATCTTCGACGGTTTATCTCAAACTTATCAGGTAGGTGTCAGCCTTTCTCGGCACTAGTTAAAAAGGACGCCAAATTTACTTGGGAAGAGAAATGCCAGAAGGTCTTCGAGGACATTAAACAATATTTAATGACACCTCCTGTCTTAGCGGCCCAGGTCTCGGTGTAGACCGCCGATACTTTACAACGCGGCTTTAGACGACTCTCTCGGAGCCCGGTTGGCCTGGGTCGATGATGAGGGTAAAGAAAATGCTCTTTACTACTTAAGCCGTCGTTTACTTCCGACGGAAGTAAGGTATCCCGCAATTGAAAAGCATTGTTTGGCCCCGATCTTCGCCGCTCAAAAGCTCAAGCACTACATGCTTTCTCATAAGGTCAACCTGATCTCGAAATTTAATCCATTGCATTACTTGATGACTCGTCCAACACTTTCCGACAGACTTGCCAGATGGTCAATGATTTTATTGCAATTCGATATAACTTTCGTGCCTCTTCGTGCTGTAAAGGGAAAAGTCTTAGCAGACTTCCTCGCAGCACACCCTTTGCCGGCCGAATCTCCTCTCAATGACGATCTGCCAGAGGAACAAATAATGAATCTAGAAGACCTTGATGATCGACGTTGGGAATTATATTTCGACGGAGCATCTTCGAGCGCACAAAGACGAAGAATCGCAAGTGATAGTGCCGGTAAGGCAGGGAATCGAGCTAATCTTTATAACACCGGAGCGGGGGATGTTAAGATACTCCTACCACTTGACGAACCGTGTACAAATAATGAAGCGAATACGAAGCCCTCATAACGGATTTGGAATTAACCATTAAAATGGGGATAACAAACATCAACATCTACGTGGATTCACGGTTAATCATTCAACGGATCGCCGGACGAGTACAGAATTTTAAAGCCAAGACTCGAACAATACTTCCAGGTATGCCATACAAATTGTTGGAACAGATTCCAAATGTGACGATCTACAAAATTCCCAGAAAAGAAAATGCTTTAGCAGTTGCTTTAGCCCGTCTCGCAAAAGAATTTGCCTATTTGCAAGATGAATCAGTAGAAGTGTCAGTTCACGGACGTCAGGTCCTATCACAGCTCGACATAGACACAATACACAAATCGGAAAAAGAAAAAGAATCGGTTGCGACGAGTGACGGAAAACACGAGAAGATTGGCGACGGCCATTGATGGACTACCCGCAAACAGGAAAGCTACCGGACGATAGGTCGCTAGCCCATCGGATCAAGAAAAGAACTCGTCCTACGCATTAATAAACAACACACTGTACAGAAGGTCTTTTGATCAAATGTGGCTAAGGTGCCTAAGCGGGTACGAGGCCCGTGAAATTGTTAAGAAGGTGCATTCTGGACTCTGTGGCGCTCACCAGTTGGGTCCGAAGATGAAAATGAAAATTAAAAGACTAGGGTACTACTGGCCCTCGATGATGACCGACCGCATGAAAATCGCCATGAGCTGTCACCAATGCCAAGTGCACGGAGTGGTTCTACACCAACCTCCAAATGTGCTACATCCGACAATTGCGTCGTGGCAATTTGAATGTTGGGGCACAGATATAGTGGGTCCGATAGAACCACCATCTTCAAAAGGACATCGCTTCATTCTTGCGGCTACAGATTACTTTTCTAAGTGGGCAGAGGCAGTTCCGCTCAGAGAAGTGAAAGCACACCACGTGCTACGGTTTTTCAAGAACCAAGTTGTCTACTGTTTCGGAGTGCCGCGCGAGATCATCTCGGATAATGGGTCGACATTCGAAGCACGCAAATTAACAATTTTGTCGGGAGACACGGAATCGACCGGCGATACTCAACAATTTACTACCCAAGAGCAAACGGCCTCGCCGAGGCTTTTAATAAAACTCTCGTTCAAATCTTAAAGAAAACCTTGGACGATAATAAGAGAAATTGGCACGAGAAGTTGTTAGAAGCCTTATGGGCCTACCGGACAACCTTCGAACTCCTACTCAAGCTACACCTTACGCTTTGGTGTATGGGTCCGAGGCGAGTGTTACCTTTAGAGGTTTAGCTTCCTTCACTCGGAATTGCGATTGCAAATAAGATCACGACGGAAGAGAACGCCAAATTACGACTCGAAGAATTAGAAAGCCCGTAAGGGAAAAGACTTGCGGCGCAACAAAATTTAGAACTATACCAAGCTAAGATGGTTCAAGCCCATGACAAGCCGGGTCCGCCCAAGAACCTTCAAAGTTGGTGACTTAGTTCTCGTTCTCAAGAGACCTATTCTTGCACATCGCAAGATAGGAGGAAAATTTGAACCCACTTGGGAAGGACCGTTTGTGGTTGAAGCGGTATACTCAGGAGGTTCCTACCAGCTAGTGAATTGCCGGGAGAACGACATATGCTTCCGATCAACGGACGATACTTGAAAAAGTATTACGCTACCTCGATGTTTCGAAGGAATGAATTCTTCATCCCTAAGAAACACGGGTGAAGTAATTGCTTATGATTGGGTCCGAACCCAAAAATAATAAAATGTACTAAAATAAATAAAGTCATGATAATTAAGTTTTCCTTGTTTTCTCTTCCAAATCAAAATCTCTTCCCCGATCTTATCCTACTTCATTCCCGTTAAATTTGAAAATAAAAAATATATATATAAAAAATGTGTCTTTAATAAACATTTTCTTAATGTTCTTGTTCTTAGTACGACCCCCGATCCTTTTCCTTGTCTTTTCACGGGGAAATGTCGAGCGGGCGGTTGGTCCTAAACTTTAAGAATGGCGTAAGCCTTGCACTCGATGAAAAGAGGGTGAAAGATGGAGCGATAATCGAGATCGACTCGGATTTCGCACCGCGAGCCTACGATACGAGGAAAGTGACCGGGTCCCGGTTGATCGAGAAGAACTGCCGGGCGGACGAGTGATGAAAGTGGGTGGCCCATGCCACCAATCCAAGCAACAAGAAAAGAAAAGCGAACACCGAAGAAGACAAGAAAATGAAGTCACGTAGTCGCTACGGCGAGAGGGCGAGCTTGTCAGCGCCACGCCCACAGACATTCAAGAAGTTCGAAGAGCTACTCTCACAGCAACACAACGAAGAAATAAGAATCGCCGTATCCGTAAGATGTTAACCAAACTAGCTGCGGACCAGCGCGACGAGACAATTGCTAATGCCAGTACATACACTTCAAAGACACCGGTTCACCAGGAACCTGAAGAAAGGAGGCCAGCTCCCAGGATAACAGAAAGGACCAGGGAAATCTCACGAAGATCAGAAGAAAGAAGGCTACCACGCTACCAGATAGAACCACCAGTAATGCATGACCTTGTTGCGAAGCAACCCCGGGGATGTCCCGACGGACATCATCCCCGAGGAGCCGAGGTATGCGGGAGAACGTGAAGGGATTGAACCGTATATCCCACAATATGTCACCGGGCCTCGCCATCGCGGATCATTCCGGAATACGAAGCTGGAGAGAATGCGGAATGTTGAAAAGAAAACCTTTGAATACTTCGAGAGAATTAGAGGCGAGAAGAATCAATATACTAGAGGGCCTCGAGCTACATACGGACGTATTCTCGGAGTATGAACAACGACAAATCGTGGATTGCATCCGAGATTTGAAAAGGATGGGCCGAGCAGGCCGCCTGAGGGAAAACACATACTCAGAACCCCGGAGATGGATGCCAGGGAAGGGAAGAATCACAATACAATGTGGATGTTGTTACAACTTTGCGGAGGACAGGAAGGGAAACCCACCGGGGATACTCCGTCATGGGCAAGTGGATCCGATGCCATTAGTCATCAAGAGAATGGTAAAGAGATTGATAACATGGAGGGTACTGCCGGCAGATTGCATACCCAATAGGCTGCATTATTAACATCTACAAGCGGGGTGATCGCATACCCCCACACATAGATCACCACGACTTTGTCGGACCTTTCGCACGGTCTCTTTCCCGAACGAGTGTAACATCATGTTCGGATCCGACCTCCGGATAGCGAGGCCCAGGTGAGTTCCGCGGGCCGGTGAAGATACCATTACCGGTAGGTTCCGTCATGATGCCGAAGGGCAACAGAGCGGATATCGCTAAGCATTGCATACCAGGAGTACCGGTGAAGCGGATCTCGGTTACTTTCGAAGGATGGACGACAGGAAGACACCTTACCATTTCCAGCCGGACCGGAGCTAGAGAGCCTCCGGCCTTACGAGTTGTGAGTTACATGGAGAATATCACACCTCCAATGTACATCCATACGGCATCCTTGCCAAGGATGGCTTGGAAGGTGATGTTATTGACCATGTACCCCACTATTCAGACATGGATTTTTGACAGATGCTTCTTTGGATGGATCAACAAAGATCATACATAGTCCGTTTTGAGTCTACATGGATTGTATGAAATGTATTCCAGATCGAGTTGTATGATGTATCTTCAACATGATTGGAGTGAAAGTGACCATGTCACATTTTTGGCCTTCACCTCTTTTGTGCAAATTGACTGGGAAACGCCATTAAAGTTAAATGAACTTCGAACAAAGAACAGAAAAGAAAAAAAAGAATAAAAGAAAACTTTCCTAAAAAAAAACTCTTGGACAAACACCAAATTCACATGAACATTAAATAAACGATAAAATAAAATTTGAATCATTAGAAGATAAACAAAATCAACATAAATGTTAAATCAAATCACAAATCAAATTCTCAATCAAATTTCAAGTCCAATCTCGATCAAATTTCAAATTTGATCTTCCAAATTTCAAATCAAATCTAAATCAAATCTCAAATTCAATCTTTCCAGATTTCAAATCTCAATCAAATTTCGAATTCGATCTTCCAGATCTCAAATCAAATCTACATCAAATTCAAACTTTTGGGTCGAGGATTTTACATCCAAGACTGCATTGCTTTAGGATCCTTTCCCTATCGCAATGAAGTACATCAAATTCAATCTTTTGGGTCGAGGATTTTACATCCAAGACTGCATTGCTTTAGGATCATTTCCATATCGCAATGAAGTACATCAAATTCAAACTTTTGGGTCGAGGATTTTATATCCAAGACTGCATTGCTTTAGGATTATTTCCCTATCGCAATGAAGTACATCAAATTCAATCTTTTGGGTCGAGGATTTTACATCCAAGACTGCATTGCTTTAGGATCCTTTCCCTATCGCAATGAAGTACATCAAATTCAATCTTTTGGGTCGAGGATTTTACATCCAAGACTGCATTGCTTTAGGATCCTTTCCCTATCGCAATGAAGTACATCAAATTCAATCTTTTGGGTCGAGGATTTTACATCCAAGACTGCATTGCTTTAGGATCATTTCCCTATCGCAATGAAGTACATCAAATTCAAACTTTTGGGTCGAGGATTTTACATCCGAGACTGCATTTCTTTAGGATCATCTCCCTATAGCAATGAAATACATCAAATCAAATTTCTTGGGGTTGAGGATTTTACATCCGATACTGCATTGCTTTAGGTTATTTCCCTATTGCAATGAAATACATCAAAATCAAACTCTTAGGGTTAAGGATTTTACATCCAATACCGCATTTCTCTGAGATCTTTCCTCATTGTAATGATCCAATCCAATCGATTCTATCTTCTTTTGGGGTTGAAGATGTTACATCTAAAACCTCAAAATTCTAATTTTCATTTCAAATCAAATCCCTTCAAATTAATTTTGACAAACTTCAATCTAAATTAAAACTCAAAATCTAAACTCGCACATCGAAACTTAAATTGAAACAAGATAAAATCTAAATTGAATTTCCCCCAGATCATGTGATTTGGAATTCACCTCCTTTTCCTTTCCCGGCGAGAGTTCAGGAATCTCCGGTTTCAGAGATATGTTTGACACTCCCCAGCGGAAACTCTTCTACTTCGTCCTAAGTTTGTCACTTGGACATTTGTGTTGGTTTTGCTTATCGCTTCGGTCAACACCAATACGCGCGGTGTGCTCCGTCAGCTCACCACACCTATTGGGGGTCCATTTGTTGACCTCATTTTTGATGAGGTCTTCTCTTCTTCCCTTTAGTACTTAGGATCTAGCCTTAGGCTTTTCCTTTGACTATCTTAGAGGACTAGAATTGGGACCCACCTTTTAGAAATTCAAACCACTTCTTAACTCCCTGCAAACTCCACAAAACTTGACTGTAGACCCCTAATCACCTAGAGGGTTGAAATCAAATGTGGAAGTTTAAAGGATGAGTTCCTATAGGGCTCTTTGGCCTTAGGACTACCCACAGGTGGCTCGGTCCGGTGAAGGGCTGACTTACACACACACTACACCTATACACTACACTTTCACACACCTATACCTAACACGACCTCCCGACTCATGTAGGTGATTCACATGGATGGTCCTTAACCCCTAAGCCCTTGCGTAAGAGGGTTAGGAACAACATAGTGGATGCCTCAAATGGGTCCCTTCATGGCTCATGTGGGCTTGATGTGGCTTCATGGCTCAACCAAAATGATTTCATCCCACTCAAATTTACCCAATCTTCAATTTTCCAAATTTTCAATTTTTGACCCCGGGACCCTACACACGCTTAACTTACCCAAAACCACTTAAAATTACCCAAATTTCTCAAAAATTTTCAAATAACCCAAAATTCCCCAAAATCAATCCCAAACATTTCCACATCACTCAAATTGATCATCCATACCCAAAAATATCAAAAATTCCAAGAAAACCTCCCAATACCCTCCAAATACCCAAAATACCCCTCTTGACCCAAAATCCCAAAAATTCAGAAAATTCCCAGAAAATTCCAAAAAATCCCAAATATTCCCAATTTTATTTTGTTCAACTACATCATGGGACAATTTTGTCAATTTACCCTACTTTTGTCAAAACCCCCAATTTAACCCATTTTAAACCCAAGTGAACCCAATGTCAAACCAAACCTACCCAATTGACCCCAATTTTGGTCCAATTCAATTCTAAACTTCAATTCAACATCCCAAATGTCAATCTAGACCAAATTCAAGCCCAATTTTATTGACATTTGAATCCAATTTCAATTTTGGCATTAAAGCCCAATTTGGACCCATGACCCAAACTTAACCCAAACTCACCCAATTCAACTCCAATTAACCCCAAATCTTTTCTAAATCTTCCTTAGCATCCCCACAAGCAAAACCCTAACATGATTTTCCCTAAAATTTGGACCTAAACCCCACTCAAATTCAACCCAAAGCATTAAGGCCCAATTTTGACCTAAACCCAAACCTAACCCAAATGAGCCCAAACCCCAAAATCAAAGCCCAACCAAAGTCAAAACCTCTTTGAAACACTCCCATAAACATTTCTCAACATTTATTTTACATCAATTTCAACCCTAGCCCAACATTGGCCCAACTTGGCCCACTTGGACCTATATTGGCCCATTCACCAAAAGAGCCCAAATTCAACCCAATTCAAACCCAAATCACCCCCAATTTGCTTCAAGTCACTCATGATACATCCATGAGCTAAACCCAACAATTATTTGGCCCAATCTCTTTACAAAATTTCATCCCAAAATCCATTTTAAAATTCAAAAGCCCACTTTCCTAAATCATCTTAAAAGTCCATCTAAAACCATTTCAAAAAGCCCAAAATCCACCCTAAAGCCCACATGACATCTCCATTTGCCATCCACTTAATTAAAGCCATTACCTAAGTCCTAAATTCATCATCAAATAATTCCAAATCAAGCCTCATGCCAAATCACCCCTAAATACCAAAATTTTCCTTAAATCCATTTCCATGAAATTGACTTCACTTTTCCCGAAGCCAAAGGTGAGCCATGAAGTCATGCATGAGCCACATGGGAGCCATGAGAGCCATGGAATCTACTTTCCACCTCACCATACCCAAGATGGCAAGAGGAGGAGGCCCTTTCCATATTCTCTTAAGAGTGATTAACCACTTCCATGACTCCACTAAACCATGCTTAGACTTAATTGTACTTGGATTGTGACTTGACCCCACTAATCAAGCTGATCCAAGTGACTTTCCCTTCAGCCCAAATTGACCTTGGAGGGTGAACCTAACCCAAAACCAAGGGTTGACCCATTTAGACCCAAAACTAGCCCTTTCCCATTCCATTTTGATTCGAACCCTTTACACATGTCCATGGCAATTGACTGCACAAACCTCTAATCCTGACCCACCTGGACTCGAGGGTGACCCATGCTCGCCGGCCGGCCGCACAGGTCGCCGGAAAACACCATGGCCGAGAGCTCACAAGTGAGCCCAACTTGGAATTCTCACCTGCTGAGTTGCCCCATCCTCAGTGGCCATTGGAGCTGTTCTTCTCTTGCCAAGAGCAGCTGATCCCAAGCCCTAACTCTCCCTGGGAGGCCCTCCACCCTCTCCTATTTAAACACCACCCCTCTCGGCCATGATAGGTGCTGAAACAAACCTTAAGGAAACTCCGCCAAAATTGTTCCGGACTCCTCCCCATACACGAGCACTTGATCCCCACCGAGATCCCCCTGCCATTTCTTCTCTCGCGAGCTCGATTTCGAGTTGAAATCTAGGCCCAAAACCAGGACACTTCTCCACGAGTGAGCCAATCCCCAAATTGATTGGTTCTACACCTTCACTGGACCAAGGGAAGGTGTCCACCAGCGAAAGCCCCATCTCCGAGCCACCCAGTGCTCCGGCCTCCAAGCTTTGTGATCGGGCTTGGTCGAAATCCCACCTAGACAATTCACCAGACCAGGAGACTTCATCTGGAGCTTGCTGAGATCCAATCGAAGGTGCAACAACCCTCAGATCGAAGCCACACTTCTCTGAGCAAAGGTATGAGCTAATTCTTCATCCCGAGCTTCTGGAGATTCTCCATTTCAAATGCTTTATTTTCAATGCATGATCACCGTATAGATGTGTTCGTCTCTTCAAGACGAATCCATGAAGCATAAGAACATGAAAATCCATTGAGTATCGAGTGAGATATTAGGGATTTAGTGTGGACGGCTCTCGGGTGAGGACACTTGGGGACGATGAACGGATGCCGTCCATTCAATACACGCGCGGACGGACGGCCAGGATCGCGTCGGATCAGGAGACGGTACGAGAACCGCGGGGCCCGGGCTGCCGACTCAGATGGCGGCGTTGAATGGGAGCGCGACGCGTGTGCGTTCGGAGCTGTCGAGGTTGACGCGGCGCCGCGTGGATAAATAGAAAATTAGGGGTATTTTCTATTTATTTAATTCCCTAAACTTCAAAAATTCATAACTTCGTGTAGGAAAATCATAAAAATAAAATAAAAATACCCTCTTGCTCAGTGAACAGAGGAGAATAATGTGGAAAAGAAATTATTTAATTTCATTAAGTATTTTATTTTTAATAATTTATTTACTCTCTGCATATTTTTAATTCTCCATGCATGTATACAATTCACCATGGCATGAGACCATAGGGCTTTTGAAGCCTCTGAATTTGGGAACATTCCCTGAATTTTCCAAAGTCAGAGGCCATCCCTATGAAGAGTTATTGATTTTTCAAATTCATGTTACTGTTTTGAGTATTTTAATTCCAATAAATAGCATGTTGTGAAATAAATTCTAGAAAAATTTGGTGATGTTCCTTGTGACCAGAGGACCCTAGGAAAAATAGGTTTTGAGTTAGTTCATTTAAAACAACCCTAATTGGCTTAAACACCCAAAATGGATCTCTAATTAATTAGAGCTAACCATACATCAAATTGACTTGAAATCAATTCTCCACTGACCTTTAGGATCAGAGGAACCCACCATAAAAATTTGAGGTCAATTGGACTTGGTTAGCCCTACTAAATGGGTTGATTAAGCCATTTATCCATTTTAAACTTTAAAAATTCATAACTTTCAAAATATCTTTCAAAAATTCACCAAATTGGTTTTGGAGCCTCTTTGATATCAGGGAAATTTAAGAAAATTAAAATTTCAATTTTCTAAAAAAGTTGATTTTTAATATTATTTTAATATTTTCAATAATTAAAAAATAATAAAAATCACAAAAATAATAAAATTCACCAAAATGTCACATTTTGAATTTTAATCACTTAGGAACAAACCCCATATTTTTCTTAGGTCTATTTAATGAGATATTAAATTTTAAAGCTCTAGGGTAATTTTAAAATTAACAAAATGTATTTTTTAGCATTTTCACTAAAATAATTATAATAAATCATAGAAAAATCAGAAAATTGTAAAATTTGATTCTCTATATTCCTTGATATCAGAGAGATTTTTGAAAAATATAAAATTCATTTTTCAACATTTATTTTATTTTTAAATTAATTAACACTCCAAAACTTAAAATAATTATAATAAAAATAATATAATTAAAAAAATCACCAAAATTGGTCCAAGTGGTCCTCTGGTCATTAGGAATGTCCCCTAATTTTCTTAAGGACAGAAACTTTCCCTTGGTCATGTTATTAAATTTTCCTTGGAAATCTCTATTTTCTACCAAAAATAATTATATAAATAAATTAAATACAGAAAAATCACATTTTCTCCTCTCATGTCTTTATTGACATATGAGTGAAGTCACATAAAAATTTCAAGTTCATTTGAGTTCAATTTAATGAGTTATGAAATTATTAAGCTTAAAGGGCAAAATGGTAATTAAAATTTTAACCCTTAATTAAAACTTTAGGTTTAATAAAAAATTAATAAGTAAAATATTTGATCCTAATCTGATTTGGATGATTGAAATTTAAATAATTATTGGGTAGAAATCCATTAAACAATTTAAAATAATTAAACCTTAATTAAATAATTGATTGAATTTGGAAGAATAATAAAATTGGAAGTATTAAAATAGGGATATTATTAGGAGGAGGTTTATTCTTTAATTTAAAAATCCCTAAATTAATTATCTCATTAATATTTAATTCTTAATTAAAATGATAACTCAAATTTAAAATATTAAAAGACTTAATCATTAAACTAAAATTAAATTATTAAACTCTTTTAAAATTTTAATTAAAATTAAAAATAAAATTAAGTTAAAAATTAAATTAAATTAAGTAAATTAAATTAAATTAAATTAAATTAAATTAAATTAAAATTAAAAGTTAATTTAAATTAAAAATTAAAAATTAAATTAAATAAATAAAATAAAATTAAATTAAATTAAATTAAATTAAATCAAATTAAATTAAATTAAATCAAATCAAATTAAATTAAATTAAATCAAATCAAATTAAATTAAAATTAAATCAAATCAAATTAATTTAATTTAACATCAAATCAAACTAAATTGAATTAAATTGAATTAAATTAAATTAAAGATTAAATTAAATTAAATTAAATTAAGTTGAATTAAATATAACATCACCAAAGACATAAAGAATTCAAAATAAATCTAAAGTAACTTGAACACTATTCCAAATTTAAACCCATTAACGGAAACTAAACTAAATCACAAACCATTTGAACACCAATTTACCCTCAAAAGCTCTAGTTATCATAACTCCTAAACAGAATATTAAATGAAATTTTACTTCACTTATAGGATATTCAAATATCCTAGATTCATCTGAAGCAAGATAACAAAACTTGAGATTCTTGGACGATTAATTCATTTGTGTAATTGAATCCATTTGGACTTAAAACAATTCTAGCAATATTGAAAAGATGTTTAAGATTCTTCTTAAACACTTTCTCGATATGATAGGATGTTTATAAGAACAATTGAATTTAATTGTTCTTTGATGAAGAAAATTGTATTCAAACCAAAACACAAGGAACCTAGACGTCATAGGAAATGACTAGCTATAGGATTAGGAATTTGGTAGAAAACCATAACCCTTCCCTTAGCTTTACCTAGGAACTTGCTTAAATATTCTAATTGTGTTTTAAGTGCAGCTTGGGATGACGGGAAGACCCTCCAGGTACGTTTTTATTTTATTGCAATTTACTTTCTTGCAATTTACATTATTGCAATTTCATTAAACGCATCGCACTTACTTTTCTTGCATGATAAACAATTATTGCATGAAAACCCACACCTTTAGGATAGTCCCTAAAACTGAAACCAAAACTAAGTTAAAATTCATTGCAAGATAAAATTCACCGCCACAACATTTCAAAATATAAAACAACTCAAAATTTAATCACAAACAGAACACAAAACTACAATTACAATTAAATTAAAATGTCTCGTTGGATGATCGGGAATACCTCGGATGATGTAACCTACGTGTTGCTAACGGGATTTCCCACGGTCTGAATGAAAGTATGGAACACATTCAGTTGAGTTTAGCAAATTCATCTGGACTAAGTGAATCCGATAAAAATAACGATGCCGGAAGGATGGAACCGTGGGATCTTAACCGGAGTTGTTATAATCAACTTCAAGATTTGTTTTAAATAAAACATAAAAAAACACTTGGAAATTAAGATTTTCTCTAAACCAAAACACTTTTCTCATCCCCTGATTTATGACTTCTAAAATTGAACCTCTGCAACAACAAGGAGCTCGGAGCATGGTGGGCAGCACGGCCATCGTCATCAACAAAACCTGAGTCTACTTCAGCAAAACTTTCCTAGAATTAAATAACAAAGCCATAGGACTTCGAGGTAGTTTGCCTAGTGCAACATAAATCCTCAATTCTTCGTTAGGCACTTGCATTGTAAATTAAGCCCTAACCGGTCTTAGGATTCCGAGGTAGTCGTCCGGTACCACAATAAACCCTCACATCTTCGAGGCTATTTGTTTGATTTTATCATACAAATATAAGCCCTAATTAATTAAAATTGGCAAGATCAAAATATTTAAATAAATATTAGGACTTTCCTAAACTCAAGAGAAACAATAGGATAGTCGGGAAATTACCGAAGTTCGCTTCGAATACGTGATTTCTCCTACTTTTCTTCCTTTGGATTCCCAAAACAAAATGTTCCAAATTTGATCCATTCCCTACTGAAATTCCAAAATTCAATCCTTTGAAAAATTAAACTTTGAAATCCTTGAGAGCAGAATTATTGATTATTATCGAGAGTTTTCTTAGGTGATTCCCATCACTTAAGATGTAATTAACTATAAGGGCTTGCCCTTATAGGGAATTTTAAAGAACCCATGTAATATAAACCCTGTTTAATGCTTTCATATTAAGCAGGGGAATTTGTCGGCTTATAAAATTGGTTCGCAGACCAAACGGATGTCACAAATCTTTTAGTTTGTTTAACCGAGCCCCACCATCAAGCAGTGTGTCTATCCTTAGGGATAGATACACGGTTTGTGGTGCGGTGCTCGTTTATATAAACTATTTGGAAGGTGAGATCGGTTTAATCTCATGTCTTAAAATCTTCAAATTTAAAATTATTTTCAAAATCAAATACTACTTTTCAAAATTATTTATTTAAATTAAATTAAAAATTCGCCGACAACTTCTGTTAGGCGACCCCCTTTTCAAAATAAAACACACGATCTAAAAAATAAGCCGTACAGGTTCCTTCATGTACTCCTTCGGGATTGTTATATTTTCTTTCCAAAGGTTGTCGTTGAGCCAACTTTTGAAGGTAATGCAATCTTCTATCTTGTGTCCAAGCATCCGGTGGTAAGGGCAAAAGTTGGGATCACCTTTCTTGTTAACTTCTTCTGGTCTCTTAAGCTGCAGCGGATGGAAATCCGGAGTCTTCATCGGACTACGGAACATTTTTGGTACTGCCTCATTTTTGAATGGATATTCCATCGCTCGTAAACTCCCTTAATGTACGTTGCGGACGAGGCGGTTGTTCATACTCGTGGAGATGAGTCGATAGCTGGGTCGAGGTTGTTGATAATTTTGTCGAGGTTGTTGCGGCCGTTCGGACGATATTTGTATCGGTTGCTTGCCTTTGTCGACTCGTCTGCAACGATCCCGGATTTCTTTTCAAAAGTCTTCACGGGCTTTTGCTTGTCCGTCCTGTCGGCGAAACTTAATTGCTTCGCCTCCTCTCGCAAGCTTCCGGCCTTGCTTAACAACTTCTCGAAAGTTTTAATGGTAAATCCCTTGAGGAGAAGTGCTATCGGGCAACGAATGCTTTTAAGTAAGATGCCGACTGCATGCTGTTCTTGTAGTTGTGGTTCACACTTCATACTTAGATTTCTCCATCGAAGTATGTAATCTACCAAAGTTTCGTTCGGCTTCTGCTTCTCTACCACTAAATCACCTATAGTGACGTGGTGCTGAGCTCCAGCGAATCGCTTGATGAAGAGGTTTTCTAGTTCGAGAACGTCTTCATCGAACCATTTGGTAATTCCGCATACCAATCAAGGCGATCCCCGACAGTGCTGCCGACGAACCGTCGGAAGAGTAATACATCGCTCCCACCGGCATTGCAACAACTCGGCACGAAAGTGTGCAACATGCTCGTCGGGGGTTCCCGGTTCCATCAAAGGTCTTGAACGCGAGGTGGTACGAAGCCTTTTGGGTACTGGACAGCGTCGAATTCTTCCGGGTAAGGTCTACCCGTCCGAATGGATGTCCCGCTCTTTGATTGTGCTAAGGCTTCTCGCACCTGCTGTTCCACCAAGCTCTTGATATCTTTTCCTAGAATCATGCTTTGTGTCGTATCTTTCTTTAGCTAATCATCCCCGTTGACGGATGTAATCTCCTTTCCTCCGTCCACAATGTGAATGACCTCTGGGGGCGTCTCTCTTTGGGGTTGCACTTGACTCTGGAGAGTGGCTAGGGCTACAGCCATCTCTTCCATTCTTTTCGCCATTTGGGCGATCGTATCGTCTTTCTCTTGAAGCTGTCTTCTCATCACTTCCGGCTCCTCTCTTTTTGCGGCTGCAGGAGCACCTTGTGAAGCTGACGAAGCTTGCATTTCGACCATGTTGATTTCTGCATACTCATCGTCCATGAATTTCGATGAACCAATCTCATCTCCGAATTTCTCTTCTCTTTCTTTTGCTAGTCGTCGAATATCAGTCCTCAACTTTTCCATAGCATCCTCTAGCAGTCTTTTCTGTGCGTCCTCGCAGTTGTCGTGTGATAGCTGCCGGGTTCCCTTCTCAAGAGTCCCCTTTACTGCAGTGGCACTTTCTTCGGATTCAAGTCTTCTGACGAGACTTTCCTTCTCGGGCTACTGTTTCAACCTTAGTCGTCCAGGTAGTGGGACGCCATACCATCCTTCTAGCGACAGAAGGTCCAGGACCGGATGGTCCGTCGCCCAAATGCTCGGAAGGTGGTATCCTCCCTGATCTGCAACCCTGAAACAACGATAGGCGGACTAGCCTTCATCCTTTTATTTGGCTTTTCTGTAACGATGGCAGGTTCTACCCGTGGCCCAAGGCGGGATTTGATTGGCACCCGCCCTATCCTCCTTAGAATCTCTGATACAGGGCATTTCTCTTTCTTTGCTAGCTTCTCGATCACAGTCTGTAGTCGGGCAAATGGCGTGATCCTAGCCATTTTCTTTCTGCTGTCGTCGTAGTACGCTGGTCGAGGTAATGTAGAAACAATCCTGCGGACATTTTCCTCGTCGACTGCGGCGGAAAGGGGATAGAATCTACTTCCTTCCAAAAGGGGTGTATCTTCGAGCAATGGTATGTATTCGAGTAGTGGTGTGTACTCAGGGATTTTTGGGATTTCCTCCAGGAAAGCGACTTCAGCAGCTCTGGCCTTCCTGGCAATCTTCCTACTTCTGTTCCTTCTTTGGGTCATTGTTAGTGATGGAATTCTTGAGCTGGAACCGATTTCAAAAACAGAGGGTCTCACAGGAAAGTCTGTACCCTCCACGATAGCAGGTTCACCATAGTTCTGGATTTCCTTCCCCTTTAATCTGGCAGAAGCCGGGGTAGGTGCAGAGACAACTAGACCAGCTGGGGTAGCAACAATAGTCCTCCTACGGACAGCAGTACTCCTCTCAGTCGGGATCTTTTGCAGGGGAGGAAACTCTTAGGTTGACCTAAGGTTGAACTCGATCAACGGCTTCTCAGCTTCAGATACTTTGTTTGTCAGCGCGAAAAGGGAAACGTCGGTGATCTTGACATTCGTGTTCTCGAATCCTTGTCCAAACCGGATGATCCCATTGTCGGGCAGCTCATCCTTGTAAACGGCGAAGTCCAGTCCATTAGTGAAGGAGAAAATCAGCTTTGGGGCTTCCATTTCTGCAGGTAGATCCCGATTGTCGATCCCAAGTTATGCTTCTTCTCATCGGGACGAAAAGAAAGGAATCGAAAAGAGTCCGAACACATTCTTGTTCATGTATTTATAAGAAGGAGTTATTTGTTAAAAGAGTCATTCATTAGAGGGTTTGTTTATTTAGAATGGAATGTTCAAAGGTGTAGAGAAGGTAATGAACCCGATTCAGAGTTGGAAAGGAAAAGAAAGCCTTATGTAAGACTTCTCGACTCGAAGGATCACTCCTAAACTAACACCTATTGGGGGTCCACCCCACCTCAGAAATGAGGTAAAAGGATCTCGGAACCTCTCTATTTAGGGGTGTCTAAACAGTGGCTCCTAAATCCGAGAGAATGTTGGCTATACTTGTTCAAGGTAGAAATGAACATAGTATTCCAACGGAAAGAAGGGTAACTTGATCCACAAGGGACATGGATACACCACCGATTTTTTTGAAAGCAGAACTGTCTGATTAAAATGGAGAGAGGAATAATTCCCCAGCGGAGTCGCCAGAAATATGTCGGCGTATTTTTTATTTTAAATTTAATTTAAATATATATATGATTTAGAAAGTAGCATTCGATTTTGAAAATAATTTTGATTTTAAAAATTTTAAGATATGAAATCAAACTGATTTCACATCCCGAATAGTTTACATAAACGAGCACCGCACCACAAACCATGTATCTACCCCAAAGAATAGACACACTCGCTTGGTAATGGGGCTCGATTAAATAAACTAGAAAGGTTTGTGACATCCGTTTGGTCTGCGAACCAATTTTATAAGCCGACAAATTCCCTTGCTTAATATGAAAGCATTAAACAGGGTTTATATTACCTGGGTTCTTAAAATTCCCTATAAGGGCAAGCCCCTATAGTTAATTACATCTTAAGTGACGGGAATAACCTAAAAAAACTCTCGATAATAATCAATAATTCTGTTCTCAAGAATTTCAAAGTTTAAGTTTTCAAGGGATTGAATTTTGGAATTTCAATAGGGAATGGATCAATTTTGGAACATTTTGTTTTGGGAATTCAAAGGAAGAAAGGTAGGAGAAATCACAGATCCGAAGCGAACTTCGGTAATTTCCCAACTATCCTATTGTTTGGCTTGGATTTAGGAAGGTCCTAATGTTTGTTTAATGTTTTGATCTTACCAATTTTAGTTAATTAGGACTTATATTTATATGATAGAATCATACAAATAGCCTCGAAGATGTGAGGGTTTATGTCGTACCAAACGACTACCTTGGAATCCTAAGTCCGGTTAGGGCTTAATTTGCAATGCAAATGCCTAACGAAGAGGTTGAGGATTTATGTTGCACTAGTGCAAACTACCTCGAAATCCTATGGCTTGGTTATTTAACTCTAAGAAAGTTTTGCCGAGGTAGATCCGAGTTTTCGTCGATGACGATGGTCGTGCTTGCCCACCATGCTCCGAGCTCCTTGTTGTTGCAGAGGTTTAGTTATAGAAGTCATGAATCAGGAGATGAGAAAAGTGTTTTGGTTTAGAGAAGTCTTAATTTCCAAGTGTTTTTGTGTTTTAATTAAAACAAATCTTAAAGTTGATTATAACGACACCGGTTAAGATCCCACGGTTCCATCCTTCCGGCATCGTTATTTTTATCGGATTCACTTAGTCCGCATGAATTTGCTAAACTCAACCGAATGAGTTCCACACTTTCATTTAGACCGTGGGAAATCCCGTTAGCAACATGTAGGTTACATCATCCGAGGTATTCCCGATCATCCAACGAGACGTTTTAATTTAGTTGTAATTGTAGTTTTATGTTCCGTTTTGTGATTAAATTTCGAGTTGTTTTATATTTTGAAATGTCGTGGCGGTGAATTTTATCTTGTAATGACTTTTAATTTAGTTTTGGTTTCAGTTTAAGGGACTATCCTAAAGGTATGGGTTTTCATGCAACTGCTTGTTTGTCATGCAAGAAAAGTAAGTGCGATGCGATTAAAGAAATTGCAATAAGGTAAATTGCAATAAAATAAAAGCGTACTCGGAGGGTCTTCCCGTCATCCCAAGCCGCACTTAAAACACAATTAGAATATTTAAGCAAGTTCCTACGTAAAGGCTAAGGGAAGGGTTATGGTTTTCTACCAAGTTCCTAATCCTATAGCTAGTCATTTCCTATGACGTCTAGGTTCTTGTGTTTTGGTTTGAGGACGATTTTCTTCATCAAAGAATAATTAAGTTCAATTATTCTTATGAACATCCTATCATATCGAGGAAGTGCTTAAGACAAATCTTAAACATCTTTTCAATATTTCTAGGATTGTTTTAAGTCCAAATGAATTTAATTATACAAATGAATTAATCGTCCAGGAATTCAGGTTTTGTTATCTTGCTCAGTGAACTAGGACATTTGAATATCCTATAGGTGAAGTAACATTTCATTTAACGTTCTGTTTAGGAGTTATGATAACCAAAACTCTCGAGGGCAAATTGGTGTTCAAATGGTTTGTGATTTAGTTTAACTTCAGTTAAAGGGTTTAAATTTGGAATAGTGTTCAAGTTGTTTTATATTTAATTTCTTTATGTCTTAGGTGATGTTATTTAATTCAATTTAATTTTAATTTAATTTAATTTAATTTAATTTAATTTAATTTAATTTAATTCAATTTATTTTGATTTGATATAAATTAATTTAATTTAATTTAACTTAATTTAATTTAATTTAATTTAACTTCCTTCAATTTTAATTTAATTTGATTTAATTTTAATTTAATTTAATTTAATTTAACATTTTTTAATTTAATTTAGTTTAATTTAATTTAATTTAATTTATTTATTTAATTTAATTTAATTTAATTTATTTATTTAATTTAATTAAATTTAATCTTTAATTTAATTTTATTTGTTTGATTTAATTTAATTTAATCTTTAATTTAATTTTATTTTTTAAATTTAAAAAAAAAAGTTTAATAATTTAACTCTTTTTTTAATTTAATTTATTGATTAAGTCCTTTAACATTTTAAAACTTAAATTTGAATTATCATTTTTTAATTAGGAATTAAATATTATTGAGATGATTAATTTAGGGATTTTTAAATTAAAGAATAAATCTCTTCCTAATAATATCCCTATTTTAATAATTCCAATTTTATTATTCTTCCAAATTTAATCAATTATTTAATTAAGGTTTATTTCAATTATTTTAAATTGTTTAATGGGTTTCTACCCTTTAATTATTTAAATTTCAATCATCCAAATCATATTAAAATCAAATATTTTACTTGTTAATTTTATTAAACCTAAAGTTTTAATTAAGGGTTTTTAATTACCATTTTGCCCTTCAAGCTTAATAATTCCATAACTCACTAAATTGAGCTCAAATGAATTTGAAATTTTTATGTGACTTCACTCATATGTCAATAAAGACATGAGAGGAAAAAATGTGATTTTTCTGTATTTAATTTATTTATATAATTATTTTTAGTGGAAAATAGGAATTTCCAAGGAAAATTTAATAATATGACCAAGGGAAAGTTTCTGTCCTTAAGAAAATTATGGGACATTTCTAATGACCAAAGGACCACTTAGACCAATTTTGGTGATTTTTTAAATTATATTATTTTATTATAATTATTTTAAGTTTTGGAGTATTAATTAATTTAAAAATAAAATAAAGGTTGAAAAATAAATTTTATATTTTTCAAAAATCTCTTTGATATCAAGGAAACCAGAGAACCGATGTTTATAATTTTCTGATTTTTTTTTGATTTATTAGAATTATTTTAGTGGAAAAGCTAGAAAATACATTTTTTTAATTTTAAAATTACCCTAGGGCTTTAAAATTTAATATCTCATTAAATATACCTAAGAAAAATATGGGGTTTGTTCCTAAGTGATTAAAATTTAAAATGTGACATTTCGGTGAATTTTATTATTTTTGTGATTTTTATTATTTTTTAATTATTAAAATATTAAAATAATATCAAAAAAATCAACTTTTTAGAAAATTGAAATTTTAATTTTCTTAAATTCCCCGATATCGGAGAGGCTCCAAAACCAATTTGGTGAATTTTTGAAAGGTATTTTGAATGTTATGAATTTTTAAAGTTTAAAATGGCTAAATGGCTTAATCAACCCATTTAGTAGGGCTAACCAAGTCCAATCGACTTCAAATTTTATGGTGGGTTCCTCTGATCCTAAAGGTCAGTGGAGAATTGATTTCAAGTCAATTTGATGTATGGTTAACTCTAATTAATTAGAGATCTATTTTGGGTGTTTAAGCTAATTAGGGTTATTTTAAATGAATGAACTCAAAACCTATTTTTCCTAGTGTCCTCTGGTCATAAGAGACATCACCAAATTTTTCTAGAATTTATTTCACAACATGCTAATTATTGGAATTAAAATACTTAAAACAACAACATGAATTTGAAAAGTCAATAACTTTTCATAGGGATGGCCTCTGACTTTGGAAAATTCGGGGAATGTTCCCAAATTCGGAGGCTTCAAAGCCCTATGGTCTCATGCCATGGTGAATTTCCTATATGCATGGAGAATTAAAATAATGCAAAAGGAAAATAAATCATTAAAAATAAAATACTTGATGAAATTAGATGATTTCATTTCCACATTATTCTCCTCTGTTCACTGAGCAAGAGGGTATTTTTTTTTATTTTTCTGATTTTTCTACACAGAGTTATGGATTTTTGAAGTTTAGGGAATTAAATAAATAGGAAAAATAACCTAATTTCCTACTTATCCACGCGGCGCCGCGTCAACCTCGGCAGCTCCGAAAGGCCACGCGGCGGGTTCTGGTTCGACGCCGCCTTCCGACTCAGCGCCACACGGCCCGCGGTTCACGTACCATCTCCTGGTCCGACGTCATCTGAACCGTCCTTCCACGCGTGTATTAAATGAACGGCATCCGTTCATCGTCCCCAAGCGTCCTCACCCGAGAGCCGTTCACACTAAATCCCTAATATCTCACTCAATACTTAATGGATTTTCGTGTTCTTATGCTCTATGGATTTGTCTTGAAGAGACGAATAAATCTATATGGTGATCATGCATTGAAATTAAAGCATTTGAAATGGAGAATCTCCAGAAGCTCGGGATGAAGAATTAGCTCATACCTTTACTCAGAGAAGTGTGGCTTCAATCTGAGGGTTGTGTCACCTTCGATTGGATCCCAGGAAGCTCCAGATGAAGTCTCCTGGTCTGGTGAATTGTCTAGGTATGATTTCGACCACAGCCAATCACGAAGCTTAGAGGCTGGAGCAACTGGGTGGCCTGAAGAGGGGGCTTTTGTTGGTGGACTCCTTCTCTTGGTCTGGTGAAGGTGTAGGACCAATCAATTTGTGGATTGATCCACTGTGGAGAAGTGTCATGGTTTTGGGTGGAATTTTGGCTGAGAAATTGGGCTCGTTGGTGGGGATTAGGGCAAATTGTCACTCTGGGGATCAAGTCGCTCTAAGTATGGAGAGTGTTCGGAACAATTTTGGCGGGGTTTCGGTAAGGTCCGGTTCGGCACCTCTCATGGCCGAGAGGGGTGGTGTTTAAATAGGAGAGGGTGGAGGGCCTCCCGGGGAGAGTTAGGGCTTAGGATCAGCTTGCTCTTGGCAAGAGAAGAAGAGCTATGCTTGTCCATTTGGGTTGAGACAAGTCAGCGAGGAGAATTGAAATTTTGGCTCCTCCCGAGGTCTCGGCCATGGTGTTTTCCGGCGATCCGGGCGGCTGGCCGGCGAGCGATGATCACCCTCGAGTTCGGGTGGGTCGGGGCTGGGGTTTTGTGTAGAGCGGTTGACGATGCCATGTGTAAAGAGGTTGGATTGAAATGGAATGGGGAGAGGCTTATTTTGGCTCAAATTGGTCAACCCATCCCTTTGGGCTAGGTGCACCACCCAAGGCTTGGTTTAGGCTGAAGGAAAAGTGATTTAGGTCAGCTTAATCAGTGGGGAATGGTCACCATCCAAGTACAATTAAGCTTAAGCAAGGTTTAGTGGAATCATGGGAGTGGTTAATCACCTTTAGGAATTAAGGAAAGAGTCTCCTCCTTTTGCCCAAAATGGCATGGTGACATGTAAAGAGGCTCTCATGGCTTCCATGTGGCTCATGCATGGCTTCATGGCTCATCTTTGGCTTGGGAAAAGTTGAGTCAATTTCATGGAAATGGATTTAAGAAAAATTTTGGTATTTTGATGGGAATTTGTATGGAGCTTAATTTGGAATGGCTTCATGATGAATTTTCAAACTTAGGGATTGATTTTAATTAAGGGTGTGATGTAGAGCAATTGTCATATGGGCTTTAGCATGAAATTTGGGCTTTTAGGAAGGTTTCATGTAAGTGGGCTTTTGGTTTGAAAATAAATTTATGGATGGGAATTTTGTGAAGGATTGGGCCAAAAAAATGTTGGGTTTAGCTCATGGATGTGTCATGAGTGATTTGAAGCAAGTTGGGAATGTTTTGGGTTTGGGCTCATTTGGGTTAGGTTTGGGTTTAGGTCAAAATTGGGCCTTTTAGTTTTGGGTTGAATTTGAGTGGGGTTTGGGTCTAAATGTTGGGAAAATCATGTTAGTGTTTTGTTTTTCGGGATGCTAAGGAAGGTTTAGAAAAGATTTGGGGTTAATTGGAGTTGAATTGGGTGAGTTTGGGCTAGGTTTGGGTCATGGGTCCAAATTGGGCTTTAAGGCCAAAAGTGAAATTGGATCCAAATGTCAATCAAATTGACTTGGATTTGGTCTAGATTGGTGTTGGGAATGTTGAATTGAAGTTTAGAATTGAATTGGACCAGAATTTGGGTCCATTGGGTAGGTTTGGTTCGACATCGGGTTCACTTAGGGTTAAAATGGGTCGAATCGGGGGTTTTGACAAACGTAGGGTAAATTAATAAAATTGGCCCATGGTGTAGTTGAACAAAATAAAATTGGGAATATTTGGGATTTTCTGGAATTTTCTGGGAATTTTCTGAATTTTTGGATTTTTGGGTCAAGAGGGGTATTTTGGGTATTTGGAGGGTATCGGGAGGTATTTTTGGAATTTTTGGTATTTTTGGCTATGGATGGCCAATTTGAGTGGAGAGAAATGTTTAGGAATGATTTTGGAGAATTTTGGGTGATTTGGAAATTTTTTGAGAAATTTGGGTAGTTTCAGCGGTTTTGGGTAGAGTTAGCGGGTGTTGGGTCCCGGGGGTCAAAAATTGAAAATTTGGAAAATTGAAGATTGGGTGAATATAAGTGGAATAAAATCATTTTGGTTGAGCCATGAAGCCATATCAAGTCTACATGAGCCATAAAGGGACTCATTTGAGGCATCCACTATGTTGTTCCTAACCCTCTTAGCAAAGGGCTTAGGGGTTAAGGACCATCCATGTGAATCACCTACATGAGTCAGAGGGTCAAGTTGGGTATGGGTGTGGTTTTAGGAGGTGTGTGAAAGTGTAGTGTATAAATGTAGTGTGTGTGTAAGTCAACTCCTCACCAGACCAGGCCACCCAGGGTAGTCCTACGGTCAAAGAGTCCTATAGGAACTCATCCTTTAAACTTCCACATTTGATTTCAACCCTCTAGGTGATTAGGGGTCTACAATCAAGCTTGTGGGGTTTGCAGGGAGTCAAGAGGTGTTTGGACTTCTAAAGGGTAGGTTCCATTTCTAATCCTCTAAGACAGTCAAAGGAAAAGCCTAAGGCTAGATCCTAAGTACTAAAAAGAAGAAGAGAAGACCTCATCAAAAATGAGGTCAACAGTTGTTTCCGATTCGGGAGAGAAATCCCTCGAACTCTTGACTCTGTATGATTATCTGCTCACCCTGGCGGGATCTTATAATGATAAGGGTTATGGCGTTAGCTACGTTTTGACTGTTTCTAACGATTACGTAACTAGAGACAAGCGACTTAATCCGGATCTCGATTCCAATACGGATAATGATTTTTAAATCATACACAACCTCGATGACCACGACAAAGAAGATTTTTACAAGGGAGGCTACGAAAGCTCGACAAGCAACGAGTCCATTTGTCAATTCCAAGGGGCTCCGATCACGATAGAATTAGAACCATCACATACCGAAGCAACTTCAGAAGAGCCAGTGGTTCTAATTCAAGAGGATACACCGGCAGATTCAACACCAAATTCAGAAGAAATAACTGAAGTAAATTTAAGAAGTGGAAAAGTTCTGCCCCTGAGAATGGGTCCGAAGGATAAAGGAAAGTAGGTGGTTGCTCAGAAAGAGCCAGCCCAGAAGAGGAACTGCCCATTCGGGAAGAAACCGAGGAACATGGTAATAAAGTGGACTATAATGTGCTAGCCCATCTTAGGAAGCTACCAGCCAAACTAAGGATATACGACGCTCTGATCCTGTCAAAGGAGATGAGAGAGGCTCTGAACAAGGCTTTACTTGAACCAGAGATCTGTTTAGCTCAAATGGCCGGTAATTCCTTTGACGAGGTTTGCTCGTTAAAAGAACAACGAGGTGTTACTTTCACAGACAATGATCTATTACTGGGAACAGAAGATCACAACTGACCGTTATACATTTCAGTCACTATTGGAAGGTTTACGCTCTCCAGAGTGTTGGTTGATCCGGGAGCATCAATCAACATAATGAACCTTCTGGACGCCTAGCATATTTGGAAATTGATGCTCGCGAGCTTGAAGCAGACAAGATGCTATTAAGAGGCTTTAATCAAAAAGGAGAAAGAGCTCTTGGATCGATAACACTACTAATGAAGACCGGTGATTTAGCAAAGACAACCGTAAAATTCCACATAATTGATTCTGAGACATCGTTCAACGCTCTACTGGGTCGACCGTGGATCCATGAAAACTGGATGGTGTCATCATCTTTGCACAAATGCATAAAGTATTACGAAGGAGGGGAACAGTGTATTAAAGGTGATTTGCAACCATTCTCCGTACACGAGATTGGAATTCATGAAGATGCGGCCTACTACGCGCCTCTGAAGAAAATAATCTTTTCCAGAAATACCATACCAAATGAAGCAAAAGAAATCCGAGACGACGAAGAACCCGAAGTTCTAGTTCATCGAGCTACTCACCACTCCCTTACGGCGAGATGGTGAAGATTTCTCCGAACTCGCACCCGAGGTCGAGGCCGGGGACGAGGACGTGGAAGAAATGTTAGAACAGTTGGACAGAAGAAACCGGTCATCGATGTTGATTGGGAGAACACTTCCGAAGAAGGAGGAGAAATCAAGAAAGAAGCATCGACAATAAGTCAAAAGAAACCCCAGTTCCATATCTCTCTCGAAGATGAAAAGAATGAAGAATATAAATCAATGTACGAGAGGATTAACCATCATTTACATACTATGACCCTGACCTCGATCCATTCTAATAAGATCGAGGGTATGGTGGTCAAAGAAGTGCATGGTGGTGGTACTAAGCCAATCAAGTATTACAGTGGTGCTTCTTCTTCTAATACTGAAAAAGATGTACAATTTGAAGATGTCACTTCTTCCGAATTAATGGAATTACCTTTTGAGTGGTACTCTCCCTGTGTTCAAAATTTAATTCAACGTGGTGTCTTACCTTGACAATGGACAAAGGATCAATCACAACATTTTGAAAGATTATGGAATAATGCCGCTCGACCTCCCAATTCAAAACATGGTCTCGGATTCGGCACAGTAGGTTCAATTGACGATACGGGATTTTTCTAGGTTGTCACTTGCGAACCTAATGAAGACTGCTTGGAAGCCTCAAGAGATCTCGAAGATCTACCAATCAGAGATGCTCCACCAGAATTCAAAGAAGAAATCAAATCTACAATAGACGAGTTAATGGAAGTTAACTTAGGTACTAGCGAAGAGCCTAGGCCAACCTTTGTTAGCTCCTTACTCAATAAAGAAGATTCCGAGGAAATAATCAAGCTACTAATGGAATTCAAGGACCGTTTTGCTTAGAGTTACGACGAAATGCCGTGGTTAGCTCCGAAGTCGCAGTTCACAAGTTAGGAGTAGATCCTACTGCGTGCCGACGATAAGCTCCCGTAAGAATGCGTCTAGAAATTGAACAACAGGTAATTGCCGAAGTTAAGAAGCTAATTGATGCTAAATTTGTCCGTGAAGAACAATACCCTACTTGGTTAGCCAATGTAGTACAAGTCAGAAAGAAGAACAGTCAGATCAGGATCTGCGTGGACTTCAGAGATTTAAATAAAGCATGTCCAAAGGACGAATTTCCACTACCAATCCCAGAACTAATGATCGATATTGCTTCAACACATGAAATATTTTCATTCATGGATGGATCATCAGGATACAACTAGATAAAGATGGCACCAGAAGATGAAAAGCTCACAGCATTCAGAACACCGATCGAAGTGTATTGCTACACAGTAATGCCATTCGAACTAAAGAACGCAGGAGCAACATATCAAAGAGCAATGATGAAGATTTTTGATGATCTCATTCACAACCAAGTCGAGTGCTACGTGGATGATGTGGTTATCAAAAGCAAACTGAAGGAAAATCACCTGTATGATTTGAGAATTGTTTTCGAGTGACTAAGACAATACAACCTTAAGATTAATCCCTTAAAATGCGCCTTCGGCGTCACCTCCGGGAAATTCTTAGGATTTGTTGTCCGACATCGCTAGATTGAAATCGATCCGAAAAATATTAAAGCTATCTTAGAAATGCCACCTCCTAAAACCTTGAAACAACTACGATCCTTTCAAGGGAAGTTGGCATATCTTCGATGCTTTATATCAAATTTGTCAGGAAGGTGTCAGCCTTTTTCTGCTTTGGTTAAGAAGGATGCCAAGTTTACTTGGGACTCCAAATGTCAACATGCCTTCGATGACATCAAACGATACTTAATGACACCTCCTGTCTTAGCAGCCCCAGTCTCAGGTAGACCGTTGATACTTTATACCGCGGCTTTAGACGACTCCCTTGGAGCCCTGCTAGCCCAGGTCAATGATGAGGGAAAAGAAAAAGTTCTATATTACTTAAGCCGTCTTCTAATTCCGACGGAAGTGAAGTATCCTCCTATTGAGAAACATTGTTTGGCCCTGATCTTCGCCGCACAGAAGCTCAGGCATTACATGCTTTCTCATAAGATCAACCTTATCTCGAGAGTTAATCCATTGCAATATTTGATGACCCGACTGACACTTTCTGGCAGACTTGCCAGGTGGTCGATTATACTATTGCAATTCGACATAACTTTCATTCCTCTTCGCGCCATAAAGAGACAAGTACTAGCTGACTTCCTTGCAGCACACCCATTACCAGCAAATTCACCTCTCGATGACGACTTACCTGACGAGTAGATAATGAACCTATAAGACCCTGATGATCGACGTTGGGAACTATACTTCGACGGAGCATCCTCAGCACAGAAGAACAAAGAATTGCAAACGATAGTGCCGGTAAGGCAGGAATCAGACTAATCTTTATAACACTGGAGCGGGGGATGTTAAGATACTCCTACCACTTAACAAAACCATGCACAAACAATGAGATAGAATATGAAGCCCTCATAACAGGACTAGAACTAACCATTCAAATGGGAATAACGGACATCAACATATACGGAGATTCTCAGTTGATCATTCAACAGGTCGCCGAACAATACAGAATTTTAAAGCCAAGACTCGAGCAGTACTTTCAGTATGCCATGAAACTGTTGAAACATATTCTGAATGTAACGATCTACAAGATCCCCAGAAAAGAAAATGCTCTTGCGAATGCGCTAGCTCGCCTAACAAAAGAATTTGCCTGCTTACAAGATGAGTCAGTTGAAGTGTCGGTTCGTGGGACGACGAGTCCTATCACATCTCGACATGGATATGATACATAAATCAGAAAAAGCAGAGGAATCAGTTACAGCAGTAACAGAAGTTACAGAAGATTGGCGTCAACCGCTAATAGAATACCTACAAACAGGGAAATTAACAGACGATAAATCGTTAGCCCATCAAATCAAGAAAAGAACTCTATCTTACGCATTAATAAAAAATACATTATACAAAATGTCTTTTGATCAGATGTGGTTAAGATGCCTGAGCGGGTCCGATGCTCGTGAAATTGTCAAAAAGGTACACTCAGGACTCTGTGGCGCTCATCAGTCAGGTCCGAAAATGAAAATGAAGATTAAAAGACTAGGGCACTACTGGCCCTCAATGATGACCGACTGTATGAAAGTTGCCAAAAGTTGTCACCAGTGCCAAGTGCACGGAGTGGTTCTACACCAACCTCCAAATGAGCTACATCCGACAATAGCGTCGTGGCCGTTTGAGTGTTGGGGCACAGATATAGTGGGTCCGATAGAACCACCTTCTTCAAGAGGACATCGATTCATCCTTGCAGCTACAGATTACTTTTCTAAATGGGCAGAAGCAATTCCACTCAAAGAAGTAAAGGCACATCACGTGCTACAGTTTTTCAAAAATCAAGTTGTCTACCATTTTGGGGTACCGCACAGAATCATTTCAGATAATGGGTCAGCAATCAAAAGTATAAAGGTCAACAATTTTGTCAGAAGACCCGGGATCGATTGGCGATACTCAACGATTTACTACCCAAGAGCAGACTGCTTGGCCGAGGCTTTTAATAAAACTCTCATTCAAATCCTGAAGAAAACTTTGGACGATAACAAGAGAAATTGGCACGAGAAGTTGTTAGAAGCCTTATGGGCCTACAGGACAACTTTTAGGACTCCTACTTAAGTCTACGCCTTACACTTTAGTGTACAGGTCCGAGGCAATGTTACCATTGGAAGTCCAGCTCCCATCACTCAGAATCGTAGTTGCAAACAAGATTACTACAGAAGAAAATGCTAGATTACGACTGGAAGAACTGGAAAGCGTGGAAGGGAAAAGACTTGCAGCAAGAAGAAAATTTGGAACCCGTACCAAGCTAAGATAATCCAGGCCCATGATAAACTGGTCCGCCTAAGAACTTTCAAAGTTGGTGACTTAGTTCTTGTCCTCAAGAGACCTATTCTTGCACATCGCAAGATAGGTGGTAAATTTGAACCGACTTGGGAAGGGCCGTTTGTGGTCGAGACAGTCTACTCAGGAGGCTCCTACCAACTTGTGAATTGCAAAGGAGAACGAAAAATGCTTCCAATCAATGGACGATATTTGAAGAAGTACTACGCAACCTGATGTTTCGAAGGAATGAATTCCCATCCCTAGAAACACGGGTGAAGTAACCACTTGTGACTGGGTCCGAACCCAAAAACATAAGAAAATGGATGACAAAAGAAAAATCATTAACAAAAAAAAATATGTACTAAAAATAAAATATGTGAAATCATAATAATGAAGTTTTACCTTTCCGATCAAATCAAATCTTATTCCTGATCTTTCTTCATCTTTTCCTATTTTCCTTAAAAATTAAAATAAAAGAATAAGAATCTTCAGTGATAAATATTTTCTTAATGTTCTTGTTCTTAGCACAGCCCCTGATCCTTTCCTTGTCTTTTCCGCGTAGGAAATGTCGAACGGGCAGTTGTTCTTAAACTTTAAAAAATGGCGTGAGTCTCGCACTCAATGAAAAGAGGGTGAAGGATGGAGCAGTGATAGAAATTGATTCTGACTTCACACCAGCCAGCCTACAATACGAAGAAAATGATTGGGTCCCAGTGGACCGAGAAGAGCTTCACAGCCAGACAGTGATGAAGATGGGTAGCCCAAGCAACCAATCCAGCAACAAGAAAAGAAAGACAAACATCGAGGAAGGCAAGAAAATCAAGTCTGTAGTTACCACGGCAGAGGGCAGGCTCGTTAGCACCGCGCCCGCAGAAATTCAAGGGGTAAGGAGAGCTACTCTCACTGCTACCCAAAGAAGGAATAAGAATCGCCGTATCAGCAAGATGTTAACTAAACTAGCAGCAGATCAACACGAGGAAACAACCACTTTTGCCGACACACACATTTTAAAGATACCGGTTCATCAGGAACATGAAAAGAGGAAACCAGCTCCGAGAACAATAGAAAAGATAAGGGAAACTCTAAGAAGATCAGAGGCAGAGAGACTACCACGACGCCAGACAGAGCCACCAGTGGTAAGAAACCTTGTTGCGGAAGCAACCCCGGAGGATGTCCCGACAGAGACAATCCCCGAGGAGCCAAGGTATGCAGGAGAACGTGACGGGATTGAGTCATACATCCCGCAGTACGTTACTAGGCCTCATCACTTGCAGATCATCCCAGAATATGAACTAGAAAGAATGCAAAATGTTGAGAAGAAGACTTTCGAATACTTTGAAAGGGTTAGAGGAAAGATAATCAACATTTTAGAGGGCCTCGAGTTACACACAGATGTATTCTCAGAGTACGAGCAGCAGCAGATTGTGGATTGCATCTTAGAACTTCAGAAGATGGGTCGAGCGGAGCCGTCCGAGGGAAAAGACTTATTCGGAATCCCGGAGATGGATTCCGAGGAAAGGAAGAGTCACAATACAATGCGGATGTTACTATAACTTCGCGAGAGGACGAAAAGGAAATCCACCGGTGGATACTCCGTCACAGTGTGGTGGATCCAATGCCGAGGATAATTAAAAGAAAGGTGAAAAGAATGATAACGTGGAGGGTACTGCCAGTAGACTGCAAACCCAACAATTGCATCATCAACATTTATCAGAAGGGCGACTGCATACCTCCACACATAGATCACCACGACTTTGTCAGAACTTTCTGCACAGTTTCGTTCGTCAACCAATGCAATATCATGTTCAGATCTGACCTCCGGATAGCAAACCTGGTTAAGTTCCGAGGGCCGGTGGAGATACCACTTCCGGTAGGTTCCGTCATGATATTAAAAGGAAATGGAGCAGACATCGCAAAACATTGTATACCGAGAGTGTCAGTAGATCGGATCTCTTTCACTTTTAGAAGGATGGACGACAGAAAGGTGTCTTACCACTTCCAGCCAGATCCAGAATTGGAGAATCTCTGGCCCTACTAGCTGTGAGTTACATGGGAAATAGCACACCTCCAAAGCACATCCATGGTGCATTCCTGCCAAGGGTGGCTTGGAAGGTGATGTTATTACCCATGTTTCTTACTATTCAGACATGGATTTTTGACAGACGCTTTTGGATACATCAACAAGAAGTTTGCACAGTCTGTTTTGGATTTACATGGATTGTACGAGACATGAAATTTCTGAGGAAAATGTCATCATGACTAGATCAAGTTGTATGATGTACTTTCAGCAAGTTGGAATGAAAATGACTACGTCATATTTTGCCTTCACCTCTTTTTTGTGCAAATTGATTGGGAAACACCATTAGAGTTAAATGAACTTTGAACGAAGAACAGAAGATAAAAGAAAATAAATGAGAACTTTTCCTAAAAATCTAAATAGTAAAATGAACTTCAAATTCACATGAACACTAAATAAACAAAAAAAAAATCAGATCTTTAAAGGACAAACAAAACAATTCTAAATCTCAAATTGAATTCCAGTCTAAATCCATCTTTTAAAATCCTCCAATGCTTCTTCAAATAAAGATCAACTTCAGACCTCCTTTGAAGCCCCCTCTCGGGATGATTTCAGAATCACGAAAAAATTTTCAATTTGATTCAGATGGCATGGATTCATACCATTCGCCAAATAATCAAACTTTGATTGATTCTCATGGGATGTGGAACACTTTCATATCTCATTTCAATCACCCACTAAATCCAAATCTCCACAGTACATTTTAATTCAAAATTTTTGAGACTGTTACCTACATTCTAGTTCTCATTTTGAGATCGATACCTACATTTCGATTCTCATCTAAATTGATACCTACATTTCAATTCAAATTTTCCGAGACTGGTACCTACATTCCAGTTCTCATTTCGAGATCGATACCTACATTTCGATTCTCATCCGAATCGATACCTACATTTCAATTCAAAATTTCCGAGACCGGTACCTACATTCCAGCTTCTCATTTCGAGATCGTTACCTACATTTCGATTCTCATCCGAATCGATACCTACATTTCAATTCAAAATTTCGAGATCGGTACCTACATTCCAGTTCTCATTTCGAGATCGATACCTACATTTCGATTCTCATCCGAATTGATACCTACATTTTAATTCAAAATTTCCGAGACTGGTACCTACATTCCAGTTCTCATTTCGAGATCGATACCTACATTTCGATTCTCATCTGAATTGATACCAACATTTTAATTCAAAATTTCGAGACCGGTACCTACATTCCAAGCTTCTCATTTCGAGATCGATACCTACATATTCGATTCTCATCCGAATCGATACCTACATTTCAATTCAAAATTTCCGAGACCGGTACCTACATTCCAGCTTCTCATTTCGAGATCGATACCTACATTTCGATTCTCATCCGAATCGATACCTACATTTCAATTCAAAATTTCCGAGACCGGTACCTACATTCCAGCTTCTCATTTCGAGATCGATACCTAAATTCCGATTCTCATCCTTTTCAATCGACACTTGAGTCTCTGATGCTTACTCCGAGGTCTACTACCTAAATTCCAGTTCTCTTCGCAATCCCGAGGTCGAAACTCGGTTTCAAATCTCATTTCAAATCCAAATTTCCTCAAATTGATTTTAAATCAAACTTCAATCTAAATTAAAACTCAAAATCTAAACATACACATCAAAACTTGAACATGAAATGAAACGAAATCTAAATTGAAGTTCTCCAAATCTTGTGATTCGGAATTCACCTCCTTTTCCTTTCCCCAGCGAGAGTTCAGGGACCTCCAGTTTTGGAAATATACTTGATACTCCCCAATGGAAATTTTTCTACTCGTCCTAAGTTTGTCACTTGGACATCTCGTGTTGGTTTTGTTGATCTCTTCGGTCAACGCCAATACGCGCGGTGTGCTTGGTTAGCACACCACACCTATTGGGGGTCCATTTGTTGACCTATTTTTTATGATGTCTTTTCTCTTCTCTCTCCTTAGTACTTAGGATCTAGCCTTAAGCTTTTCCTTTGACTATCATAGAGGACTAGAGATGGAACCTACCCCTTTAGAAACTCAACCACTTCTTAACTCCGTGCAAACCCCACAAGCTTAATGGTAAACCCCTAATCACCTGTGAGGGTCGAGATCAAATGTGGAGGTTTAAAGGATGAGTTCCCCATATGACTCTTCGGCCTTAGGATCACTCCAGGTGGCCCGGTCCAGTGAGGGCTGACCCGCACATACATTACACTTTCACACACATTCCAAATCCTCAAACTATTCATGCCTAGCTTGACTTCCTGACTCATGGGATAATTCATATGGATGGTCCTTAACCCCTAAGCCCCTGGCTAAGAGGGTTACGAACAACATAGTGAATGTCTCTAATGAGTCCCCTCATGGCTCCTATGGGCTTAATATGGCTCCATGGCTCAACCAAAGTGATTCCACTTTACTCAAATTTGATCAATCTTCACTTTTCCAAAATTTCAATTTTTGACCCCCGGGGGCCCCGAACCCACCAAACCTACTAAAAGCCCTTGAAATTACTCAAAACCACCAAAATTTTTAAATAACCCAGAATTTCCCAAAATTAACCTTGAACATTTCCCCACCAATCAAATTGATCATTTACAGCCAAATATACCAAAGTTTCCAAAAATACCCCCAATACCCTCAAAATTACCAAAATGCCCCTCTTGACCCAAAAAATCCAAAAATTCCGAAAATTCCCAGAAAATTCCAAAAAATTCCAAATATTCCTAATTTCATTCTGTTCAACTACACCATGGGCCAATTTTGTCAATTTACCCTACTTTTACCAAAACCCCCAATTTAGCCCATTTTAAACCCAGATGAACCCAATGTCAAACCAAATCACCCCAATTGACCTCAATTTTGGTCCAATTCAATTCTAAACTTCAATTCTATATCCCAAATATCAATCTAGACTAAATTCAAGCCCAATTTGATTGGCATTTGAATCCAATTTCATTTTTAAGCTTAAAGCCCAATTTTGACCCATGACCCAAACCTAGCCCAAACCAACCCAATTCAATCCCAATTTAACCCAAATCTTTTCTAAAACCTTCCTAGCAACCCCACAAACAAAACACTAACATGATTTGCCTAAAATTTGGACCCAAACCCTACTTAAATTCAACCCAAACCCAAAATCCCTTAAATGGACCTACACCCAAATCTAACCCAAATAGGCCCAAATCCCAAAATCAAAACCCAACCAAAGATGAAACCTCTTTCAAGCACTCCGATAAACATTTCTCAACATTAATTTTACATCAAATCCAAAATTAGCCCAACCTTAGCCCAATTTAGATCCAATTCAATTCCAAACCACCTCAAGCTTCATCCAAATCACTCATGACACATCCTTAAACTAAACCCAACATTTCTTTAGCCTAATCCTTTGCAAAATTTCCACTTACCAATTTGTTTTTAAACTTAAAAGCCCATACCCTTAAACCATTCTAAAAGCCCACCTTTACTAAATTTTAAAAGCCCAAACCCATCCTAAAGCCCACACTACAATTTCATCTCATCTTCACTCAATTAATATCACTCCCTAAGTGCTAAATCCATCATGAAAATCAAACAATGATGGTATTATGCCAAATCCCATCAAATAACCCCAAAATTTTCCAAATTTTATAAACCCTTTTCCATGAAAGTTGACTTGACTTTTCCCAAGCCAAATGTGAGCCATGAACAAGCCATTCTCAAGCCACATGAAGCCATGGGGGCTTTGACTTGTCATTAGTCCACTTATGGCAAGAAGAGGGGGTTCTTTCTTAAACCTCCCTTAAACCTTTTTAACCTTATTTATGCTACACACTAAACCATGTTTAGCCACCACACCATGGATAAGGACTTCGCTACCCCAATTCAGCTGACCCAAATGATTCTCCCTCAGCCCAAGGTCAAGCCTTGGATGGTGAACCAAGCACAAATACATGTGTTGACCCAAACCAAGCCAAAATCACCCCTTTCCCATTCCATTTCAATTCACCACCTTTACACATGGCCAACATCAATTGACTTCACCATTGCCAAGCCCTGCCCTCACTGGTCAAGATGGTGACCTGACCCTGGCCGGCCAGCCACCACAGCCCCGGGAAAACCCCATGGTCGAGACCTTGAGAGGAGCCCAACATTGAAATTCCATCTTGTTGAGCTGCCCCATGCCCAATGGCTGCCATGACTGTTCTTCCCTTGATCTAAGCAGCTGATCCAAACCTTCAACCCTCCCTGGGAAGCCCTCCAGCCAGTCCTATTTAAACACCACCCCTCTCGGCCAAGGAGGCACTGAAACAAACCATACAGAAACTCTGCCAAAATCATTCCAGACTCTCCCCCACACCTGGAGAACTTGATCCCCACTGAAATCCCCCTGCCATTTCCTCTCGCGAGCTCAATTTCAGAGCTGAAATTCAAGCCCAAAACCAGGACACTTCACCACAGTGAGCCAATCTCCAAATTTATTGGTCCTACACCTTCACCAGACTAAGAGGAGAAGTTTCCCAACAAAATCCCCCTCACAAGGCAAGTCATTGCTTCCAGCCTCCAAGCTTTGTGATCGGCTGTGGTCACTTTTGTACCTAGGCAATTCTCCAGTCCAAGGGACTTCATCTGGAGCTTGCTTGGACCCAATCGAACCTGACACAACTCTCGCATCGAAGCTTCACTTCTCCGAGCAAAGGTATGAGCTCTCTCTTCCTCCCGAGCTTCCGGAGATTCTCCATTTGATATGAATCGATTTCAATGCATGATTACCATATGTATGTGTTCGTCTCTTCAAGACGAATCCATAGAGCATAAGAACATAAAAATTCATTGAGAAATGAGGGAGATATTAGGGCTAGAAGGTCGATGGTCACGGGTTCACCCCAGTCGGAAACGACGACCAGGAGGCGTTGGATCGCACGTGTATCGGATGGACGGCTCGGATCGCGTTGGAATGAAAGATGTTACGTGAAAGGCGGGCCCCTGGACGGCTGACTCAGATGGCGACGCCCAATCACAGTGCGACACCCACTCCTTCGGAGCCGCCGAGGTTGACGCGGCGCTGCGTAGGATAAGTAGGAAAATATGGAATTTTCTTATTTATTAAATACCCAGAACTTCAAAAATGCATAACTTTGTCTAGAAAAATCCTAAAAATAAAATAAAAATACTCTGTTGCTCAGTGAACAGAGGAGAATAATGTGGAAAAGAAATCAAGTCATTTCATCAAGTATTTTATTTTTAATAATTTATTTACTCTATGTGGTATTTTAATTCTCCATTTGCATAGACAATTCACCATGGCATGAGACCATAGGGCTTTTGAAGCCTCTGATCTAGGGAACATTCCCTGAATTTTCCAAGGTCAGAGGCCATCCCTATGAGAAGTTATTGATTTTCCAAGTTCATGTTACTGTTTTGAGTATTTTAATTCCAATAATTAGCATGTTGAGAAATAAATTCTAGGAAAATTTAGCGATGTTTCTTATGACAAGAGGAACCTAGGAAAAATAGGTTTTGAGTTAATTCACTTGAAACAACCCTAATTGGCCTAAACACCCAAAATTAAACTTTAATTAATTAGGGTTAACTACACATCAAATTAACTTGAAAATAATTCTCCACTGATTTTAAGGATGAGAGGAACATCACATAAAAATTTGAAGTCAATTGGATTTGATTAGCTTCACCAAATGGGTTGATTAAGCCTCTTAAGCAAAATGGATAAAATTAAACTTTAAAAATTCATAACTCACAAAATACTTTTCAAAAATTTACAAAAATGGTTTTGGAGCTTCTCTGATATCAGAGGAAGTTAGGAAAATTAAAATTGTAATTTTCTAAAAAAGTTGATTTTTATCATTATTTTAATATTTTTAATAATTGAAAAATAATAAAAATCATAAAGATATTAAAAATCCCTAAAATATCACATTTTGAATTCTAATCATTTAGGAATAAACCAAATATTTTTCTTAAGTCTCTAGGGTAAGATATTGAATTTTAAAGGCTTGATGTCATTTTTAATATTAAAAAATGTATTTTCCAACATGTTCAACAAAATAATTCTAATAAATCAAAGAAAAATCAGAAAAAATTAAAATTTATTTCTTTGGACTCCTTGAGGTTAGAGAGATTTAAGAAAAATATAAAATCCATTTTTCAATCTTTATTTTATTTTTAAATTAATTAATACCCCAAAAATAGAAATTTTTCTAATAAATAACATATAATTGAAAAAATCACCAAAATTGGTCCAAATGGTTCTCTAGTCATTAGGAACATCCCATAATTTTTTTAAGAGCAGAAACATTTCCTTGGTCATGTTATTAAATTTCCTTTAAAACCCCTATTTTCCATTAAAAATAATTACATAAATAAATTAAATATAGAAAAATCACATTTTCTCCTCTAATGTCTTGATTGACATGTGAGTGAGGTTACATAAAAATTTCAAGCTCATTTGAGTTTAGTTTAGTGAGTTATAGAATTATTAAGCTTGAAGGGCAAAAGGGTAATTAAAAATTTCAACCCTTAATTAAAATTTTAGGATTAATAAAAAAGGGGTGGGTAAAATATTTGATCCTAAACTCATTTTTGGATGATTGAAATTTAAATAATTGAAGGGTAGAAACCTACTAATCATTTCAAGAATAATTAAAATAAACTTTAATTAATTAATTAATTAAAATTTTGGAAGAGTAATGGAAATTGAAATTATTAAAGTAGGGATATTATTAAGAGGACATTTATTCTTTAATTTAAAAATCCCTAAATAAATCACTTCAATGAAACTTAATTCTTAATTAAAAAAATTAAAAGAATAATCTCAATTAATAATTAAAACTAAAATTTAATTAAATTAAATTAAAATTAAATTAAAGTTAAAATTAAATTAAATTAAAATTAAAATTAAATTAAATTAAAATTAAAACTAAATTAAATTAAATTAAGATTAAAATTAAATTTAAATTAAATTAAATTTATATTTAAATTAAATTAAATTAAATTAAATTAAAATTAAATTAAATTAAAATTAAATTAAATTAAAATTAAATTAAAATTAAATTAAAATCAAATCAAATTAAATTAAATTAAATTAAATTAAAATCAAATCAAATTAAATTAAAATTAAATTAAATTGAATTAAAATTAAATTGAATTAAATTAAATCAAAATCATTTAACAACAAACATAAATTAAATCATTAAGAATTAAATCTAAAATAATTTGAACACTATTCCAAACTTAAAATTATTAATTAAAACCTCATAATTAAATTAAAATACTTTAAATCATTAACTCAAACTTTAAACTAAAAATGATTAAAATTTTTCAACAAACCAACTTGCCCTGAAAGCCCTTATTATTATAACTCCTAAATGAAGTATCAAGTAAAGTGTTACTTTACTTATAGGATATCCAAATGTCCTAGTTCACTAAGCAAGAGAACAAAACTTAAACTCCTGGATGATTAATTCACTTGTATAATTAAATTCTCTTGGACTTAAAACAATCCTAGAGGTATTGAAAAGATGTTTAAGACTCGTCTTAAGCACTTCCTCAATATGACGGGATGTTTAAAAGAACAATTGAACTTAATTGTTCTTTGATGAAGAAAATCATCCTTAAACCAAACCAAGAACCTAGACGTCATAGGAGATGACTAGTTATAGAATTAGGAATTTGATAGACAACCAAAACCCTTCCCTTAGCTTTACCTAGGTACTTCTTTAAACAATTAAATGTCTTAACATGTGTTTTAAGTGCAGCTTGTGATGACGGGAAGACCCTCCAGGTACGCTTTTATTTTATTGCAATTTACTTACATGCACTGTACTTTACTTTTCTTGCATGATAAACAACTGTTGCATGAAAACCAAAACCTTTAGGATAGTCCCTAAACTAAAACCAAAATTAAACTAAAAGTCATTACAAGATAAAAATCACCGCCACAACATTTCAAAATATAAAACAACTCAAAATTTAATCACAAACAGAACAACAAAACTACAACTTTAACTAAATTAAAATGTCTCATTGAATGATCGTGAATACCTCGGATGATGTAACCCACGTGTTGCTAACGGGATTTCCCACGGTCTAAATGAAAGTGTGGAACTCATTCAGTTGAGTTTAGCAAATTCATCTAGACTAAGTGAATTTGATGAAAATAACGATGCCGGGATGACGGAACCGTGGGATCTTAATCGATTCTGTTTAAACAACTTTAAGATTTGTTTTAATTAAAATATTAAAAACACTTGGATTTTAAGATTTTCTCTAAACCAAAACACTTCTCTCATTCTTTGATTTATGACTTCTAAAACTAATCCACTGCAACAATAAGGAGCTTGGAGCATGGTGGGCAGCACGGCCATCTTCGTCAGCAAAACAACTCTACATCAGCTAAACATTCCTAATATTAAACAACCAAACCGTAGGATTTCGTGGTAGTTTGCCTAGTGCAACATAAATCCTCAACCCTTTTGTTAGACATTTGCATAATCATGTTATGTAAATTAAGCCCTAACCGATCTTAGGACTCCGAGGTAGTCGTTTGGTACGACATAAACCCTCACATCTTCGAGGCTATTTGTATGATTATGTCATACTAATATAAGTCCTAATTAATTGAAATTGTCAGGATTGAAATATTAAATAAATTCCCAAATTGAAGACAAATAATATGATAGTTTGAGAAGTTGTCAAGATTCTTCTTGGATCCTCAGCTTTTCCTACTTTTCTTCCTTTGCACTCCTGAAATTAACTGTTCCAAATTTGATCCATTCCCTATTGAAATTTCCAAAACTCAAATCCTTTGAAAACCTTAAACTTTGAAATTCTTGAGAGCAAAACCACTGATCATTATCGAGAGTTTTCTTAAATGATTCCGTCATTTAAGATGTAATTAACTATAGGGGCTTGCCCTTATAGGGAACTTTAAGGACCCAGGTAATATAAACCCTGCTTAATTCATTTATATTAAGCAGGGGAACTTGTCGGCTTATAAAATTGGTTCGCAGACCAAACGGATGTCACAAATCTTCTAGTTTACTTAATCGAGCCCCATCGTCAAGCAGTGTATCTATTCTACGGGATAGATACATGGTTTGTGATGCGGTGCTTGTTTATATAAACTATTTGGGATGTGAGATCTGTTTGATATTTCATATCTTAAAATTTTCAAACTCAAAATTATTTTCAAAATCAAATATTACTTTCTAAATTATATATATATTTAAATTAAATTTAAAATCTAAAAAATTCGCTGACAACTTCTGTATGCGACCCCTTTGCAAAACACATAACCTAAAAATATGCTGACATGGGGAAATTAGAATTTTAGGTTAAAATTGGAGGTTTTGATTTGGGTGGAGTTTAAGCTTAGGTCTAGCCCAATTGATGGCTCAATTTAGTCAAGGGGAATGTCATAAAGATTTTAGAAACCAAAATTGAGGAAATTGGGTTGATCATAGGATTCAGTTTGATGGATTTTGAGGATTATGTTAAATTCGGGATTTTTGGCTAAGGTTAAAATTAGGGTTTGAAGTTTATCAAATTGGGCTTCAAAATAGTTCCAATTGAGATTAGAGATGTTGAATTTGAGTTTGGAATTGAAACTAAAGAATTTTGTAACCAATTTGGTGGAAATTGGGGTTGACTTGGGGATTTGGTCATTTAAAGGCAAAATTGGGATTTTGGTCAAAGCTGGTCAATCTGGTTAAAATTGGTCAAATTGGGGCAATTAGATGGCATGGGGAAGTTTCAAATGATTTGTAGGATTTAATCAGATGGAAATTGGTTTTTTGTAATTTTGGGTGTTTGAGGGGTATTTTGGTAATTTAGCCAACTTTGGTGGTTGTGGTGTAATTGGGCTAAATGGTGGTTCAACTTAATTTGGGTAGGATTTTGAAATGAATTTGGAGATTTTGGCAAATTTTGGGAAGTTTGAATTGAAAATTAGAATCTAGAATGGAATCAGAGTTTAGGGGCATGCTCATGGGCCTTAGCTATGTCTAACTACTTTGGGAACAAGTCTAGCCAAATGGTCACCACTTTATGAACATTCACATATTGATCCTAGCTAGCATAATCAAAGATTAAAGGTTTAGGACTATCTATATGACTTTCTTAAAGGGCAGAGGGGAATTGGTTTAGGGTTTTGGAGCGAATGGGTTATTCAAGGGATTGGGAGTGTGTGTGCAATGACCAAGCCTTGGTCATCCAAGGTTGCCCTAAGACCAAACATTCCTATATGAACTCACCTTATGTTCTCCAGATGTTAGTTTTAACCTTCCAAGTGATTTGGAGATTTATGACCATCCATGTAGGATTCCAAAAGGAGCTAATAAATAGTGTAGATCTCTAGATAGTGGGTTTCATCTCTAGTCTTCTAGGATAGTCAAAGAGGAAGTCTAATAGATAGATCCTAAGCACTAAGAGGAAGATTAGACCTCTCTAAGAATGAGGTTAACAAGGACTGGTATAGATCCACCTAGCCCAACCTAATGGAGCCATGAACCAAGGGTCCCTTAAATTAAAGTTACTCATCCTTAAATAGTTGAACCATACGGATCTTTGCCAGAACCCATCACCAAACCAGTTTAATACCTTGATGGACTGATCACTGGACCACCTGACTTCTCGCCACCCTCCTCTGGCCTGGCCGGCCAGCCTAGTAGCCAGAGGAGCCCAAACCGAGAGGGTCTCCCCCCAAATTAAACCCAATTGAGCCCAACCAATGTGGCAAGCCCTGATTGGTTGGTGTAGCTGTTCAGCACTCCACATAAGCATCTCAATGCACATATTATCAAGCCCTAAGCTCCACTTGTCAGCCATGACTATAAAAGGACCCCTTCATGGCCAAGATGAAGAGTGCACTAAAACTTAGTGAAGCCTTACCAAAATTCTTCCAGAGTTTCTCTGATATCCACTAAGTGCAACCCCACTATTCTTCAGCCCTAATTCCCACTGTCCAGAGCTAATTTCCCCACTAAAATTTCAACCGAAACCAGGACAAAACTATCACACCTCCACACTTCTTAAAACCTCAAATTCATTGCTCCTCACCATCTCCTCACCAAACGAAAGAGATCCCTCACAAAACCCCATTAGAGAGCCTCTCCAACCAAGACTTCCCTCAAACCCTATTTTACCTCTTGATCGAATACTGGTGCAGACTCAAGGGGAGATTAAACCGGTGCTTGAGGGATCTTCATGAGGTCTTAAAAAATGTGTGGAACCCATCTGATTGACGCCTCCCCTCTCAAACTAAGATATAGATTTCTCACCTTAACTCGAGCCTATTTTCTTTCTTCAAGCATAAATACTGTATTTCATACAGTATAAACCATATGGATATGTTTGTCTGGACTAGATGAGTATATAGAATCAAAATTGAAGTGATTTGGCTGAGTCTAAGTCGAGATCTTAGGGGACGAAAGTGGACTGCTCACAGGTTGAACCAGTTGGGGACGATGAACCAGCGCCATCTGATCACGCGTGTATCTGACGGACGGCCCAGATCACGCCAGATGGAGAGTTGGAGCGGAACTGCGAAGCCCATTCAATGTTGAGTCAAATGGCGACATTGAATCAAATGGCGTTGCATAGTAGTTCGGAGCCGTCAAATGTCGAGGTGGCGCTGCGCTGGATAAGTGAGAAAATAGGGATTTTTTATTTATTTAAATCGATCCATTTTTAAAAATCCATAATTTGGTGTAGAAAAATCCTAAAAAGTAAAAGAAAAATACCCTCTTGCTCAGTGAATAGAGGAAAATAACGTGGAAATGGTTTCATGTTTGTTTGATGTGTGTTTTATTTCTAATTAATTAAATACAATAAATCATATTTAGGGCCTAATTAGCTCTAGAAATTTCACCATGGCATGAGGTTTGGAGGGCTTAAAGGCTCTATGGTTGGGGATCTTCCCTAATTTTTCCAAAATCAGGGGGCAACTCTAGCTAGAGATCCATATTTTTTAAGTTAATCCCCTCTATTTTGGTATAAAAATTATAAAAATTAAAATATTAATTAAAAAAATGTAAAATAAATTTTTATAGGTTCACTATGACCAGAGGACCAGAGAAAAAATATAAACTTGATTTAACTCATTAAATATCGTTCTAATTATAATTAAACCTCTAAAATGAAAGAAAATTAAAATGGGTTAAATATAAATGTAAATAACTTAATTTTGATTGTCCACTGTACATTAGGGTTAGAGGAGATTCTATAAAAATTTTCAAATCATTTAAAGTTAATTTGATCACCTATTTTGATTTTCTAAGTTAAATAATATTTTTAGCATTAAAGTAATTATAATAATTAAAATATAAGTTGAAAATTTATAAAATTGGTTTTGGGAGTTCCTTATGACCAGAAGAGTTTAATAAAAATAAAATGGAAATTAAAATAAACACTCCATTTAAGCTTATTTTTAAATTTTATATATAATTAAAAACTATTAAAATTAATTGAAAATCATAAAAATCACAAAAAATATTAAAACTCACTAAAATGTCACATTTGTTCTCATGATCATTTGGGAAGCATTAAAATAAATTTTCTAATTTTCTAACTGAAGAAATTAATTTTAAAAGGGTTAATAATAATTTTTAAGCTTAAAATGAATTTTTCTTAATTTTTCACTAAAATAATTCTAATAATTAAAATATAAATCACAAAAATATAAAATTTGTTTCTCTTGGTTCTCTGACCTCAAAGAGATTTATCAAAAATTCCAAACTTAATTTTCAACCTAAATGACATTTTATATTTAATTAATACTCTATAACTTAAATTAATTATAGTAATTAAATTAAAATTCAAAAAATTATGAAAATTGGTCCAAGTGGTCTACTAGTCTATGTGAACCTCCAATAATTTTCCTAAGGACAAATATTGTGTTTTGATTAAGTTATTAAATTATCTTTAAAAATTCCCATTTTGCATGTAAATTACTAAATAAATTAAATTAAAATTTGAAAATCACATTTTCTCCTTTGATGTTTTAATTGACTCATGAGTGGGGTAATATAAAAATTTCAAGGTTATTTGAGTTAAATTAAATGAATTACGAGGCGATAAGCTTTAAAGGGGTAAAGCTGTAATTAAAAAGTTTAAGCCTTAATTAAATATTTAGGCCTAACCAAAGGGTGAAGTGTGAAATGAATGATCATGATTCAAATGTTTAGATTATTGAAATATAAGGGTTTTAAATGGTAGAAACTAACCTCACCTTTGTCACAAAAAAATTGTAATTCCTTTAATTATCTTAATTTGGAAGAATTATTAAAAATAAGTGATCTCAGGGATGGGTTTAACTTTGGAAGTTAATAAGTCATCTATCTAGTACCCTAGTTGGTGTTTGATGATAATTCATAACTTTGATAAGAATCATAATCACATAAGTTAACTTTTCCCTAAAATTATAAATATACTCATTAAGTCTTAAGAGCTTCGTAGTGAGCTAGGCTTAATCAAACATGACTAATATATATTAGAAAAGATGATGAAACTAATTGCAAACATGTTTAAAAGACTACAAGACCAATTTTAAAATCAAATCGGCTAAGTGATGCGATGCGACTTTAAATATGTTTTAAAATACAAGAATTTGATACCACTTTTTAGAAGATTTAATTCCTAAGAAATGACTTCAAAAACTTGATGTGCGAGGTTTACTTTTATTATTTTATTAGATTTAAATATTATAAAATTCACAATTTAAACGTAAGTATACTTATTGTTCAAGTAATATAGGGCTCTAGTGGAGTCACGGTTATCGATCCCACAGGGGTAATAAAAATAAAAAGTAAAAATATATAAGTAATATTTTGAAATTTTCTTATGCAAATTATATATACCTTTTATACATATATATATATATATATATATATATTCAAATTTAATTAACTAATAACTTTTACTAATAAAAAGTAAGCAATAAGCAGGAAAGTAAAGCAGTAATTAAAATTCAATGTAATTATAAAAACAACTTTCTCCTTTTTCAACTATCCAAGAATTATAGATTAGTTATCTTTTGTAGGGAATTAAGATTATAGTATTGTGGCAAATAGAAGCATTCCTGTTCTTTACCCTTTGGTCCAGGTGCAAAGAACATCGACTAATCTATAGTTAGGCTCAGGATGTGTTATTAGTAGAATGGGTTAATCTAGACTCACACTACTAGATATCCACGGGTGGCTATGGTCGGCCCTACCAGTGACCCGTTACCTTTCTATAAACCAAATTATTAGAATTTAGTCTGTCAATCTAAAAACTAATTAATTCTACGCCCAATAAATAATATCTTCATATTTATTTGCACTTCACCTTAAACAATCCACGTATAGCCTGCGATTACCTAAGGATTCATGTGATATCTACTAGTTAAGAATTTATCTCTGGATATGTCTAAAAATTCTTCAACAAGTTTTAATGAATTAAATGGACAATTTAAAAAGTAAACTAAGATCAGGTATTAATATCATCACAATATTTTAAAATATTTTATAATTAATTCTCCTATGAAATTTAATTAATTTATAATCTTTTCATAGTTGAAAGGAGAAAGATAACTAACTACTTAGAACTCATTAAAATAACACAACAAAACATATTTATAAAACTTTGAACCAAAGTACAAATACTTATCTGAAGTGTTCCTTCAAGAGCTCCGCTGACTTCTACTAACTCCAACGCAATGATGAAAGACTCCAACAGTAATTACACACAATAAACACTAAAAATAAACTCACTAGATACAAAATAAAGTGGCACCCTAAGTATGGAAGAGACTAAAATAAGCTAAAATGTGTATGTGTACTAAGAGGGGGGTTTTGGTGTGATTTTCTCTGTAGAATGGGCTCCTATTTATAGAGCTCTAAATTTGACCAGGGGTTGCTCAAGGTACCTCTTCAAAATTCATCCAAATATAATGTATCTTCTCGAAGGTAACTGTCGCGCCTAGACGCAGGGATCTGGCGCCTAGGTGCCGGACTCCATGACCAGGTCATTCGCACCTCTTTACTTTGGGTCGCACCTCTTCGCGATCAAGACCGTTTCCTTGTGTCCAAATAGATTTTATCACGTGTCCTATAATTCAAGAGTAACTTCCAGTCTTCTAGAAGCTCCAATAACCGCTTAATACCGTCAAAATAACTGCCCAAAGTCATCAAAAAAACTTAACCGCATCTGTATCAAAGTGGCACTTAGGCGCTGAACTCTGGCGCTTAGGCGCCATGCCAATAATTCCAAAAATTGCTCCATAAGCTCCATTTTTGCTCCTTTTTTCTCATTTTTTCTTCTTGGACTCTTTTTAATCATCTACATCCAAAAACATGAAAATACCTTTCATTAAAGCATAATATCCATAAGAATTGAATCATAAATAAGGCATAAAAATGAGTATTTTTTAGGTAGATCAAATTCCCCTAAACTAAAACGTTACTTGTCCTCAAGTAAACCTTTTAATTACATAAAATAAATAACATTTGGAATGAAGTTAAAATATTTAAGATTCCTTATAATTTTTTGTTTTATAAATGCTTTAGCAAATCTTTAACTAAATTTCACTAATTAAGTTTAATTTTTAGAATTAAAGAACATTTAACTACCAAATATAAGACTTCCAATTTTTCATTTATTTCAAGAATAATTGTAGTTTATCATATTAAGGTCATATAAAATATTTACAAGAAAAAGATTTTCATTAAACATTTTTTTAGTAAAAATATATGTACATAAAAATTAAGTTAAAAATGTAATCATTTTTCTTAATATAAGATAATTCAAGTGAAGCCAATTTTTTATTTAGGCATTTTCTCAAGTTTCTCCTTACTTTTTTTTTAAGTAAGGATTAATATTTTTGGATAGCTTGTTAATGATTTTGAACTTCACTATCCTTAACTTATTTTAAAAAACTTATACATTTTTACATAATGAATATAACATTAATAATTTATTCTTTTGTAAAAACTTATATCAATCTTTTCTTTTTCAAGCAATAATTTTGATTCCTTAGTATTTCAAAAATACAATTCTGTTTACTATAAATAGAAAAATTTTCATCTTATTATTTTTTAAGCTAAATAATTCTATTCTTAAAATCAACAAAAATTTTTGAAATTTTAGTTAAGTTTACTAAATTATTTATAAAATCAAAAATTTAGGTAATCTTAAACAGATTTTTCTATCCTTATGTTATGTTCATATACTTTTAAAGAAAATATTAGTTCTTTCATATACTTTTAAAGAAAATATTAGTTTTTTAAGGACAAATAATATTTAAATTTGATAAATATTTTCCCTTCCCCCAAACTTTAGCTTTAGTATAAATATGAATTATGAAATTTTCTAAAGCATGAGAGAATGATAAAAACAAGAATTAATCCAAGTATAACAATGATGTAGTAAGAAAAACTAACTTCTGCTTCTACACATGCTTCAATGCGAATATAACAGAAATGATTAAGCATATATAGAAAAGTTTTGCAGAGCAAGAGTTAATTAAAAAATTTTTCCTTTTTTTTAGAACATGCAAATTACTAACTATTCATGAACACTAAACAGTAGACTGAAATAGAAATAAACTTTTATAGAAATTCATTCACATCTCAATTTTACACACATCAGATAAGCTAAGAAACAGTTTTAACATAAAAAGTTCACAACAACACTAACAAATAACATCACAATAAACAGTACAAGAAATAAGAAAACACTCTAAAAACAGAATCATTAAACTCTAGAGATAAAGCAAGCTACTAGTCACTGTCTGTAGCTTCATCATCATCATCACGAAAAGAGAACTCCATATCCTTAGGATCAACATAGGGTGAAAATCTGGGACAATTAGGGAACTGAACATCATGCTCTCCCTTTAGAAATCTCACTAAAGACTCTGAATACTCAGCATCATAATCACTCTTTCTTTGTGTATACTCAGAAAGGTGATCAATCTTCTTGTCTATGGTATCTACTCTGCAGTGAGTTAAGAATAACTCATGCTGTCTGCTCTATGCACCGATCATGCATGGTTTCCCAAAATGTAGATGATGGCTCGGCAGAAGTAGATGGTCTAGAAGTAGAAGCTCTACCTGAAGTAGGTAATGAACCAGCAGGTGCAGTAGAACTCTTACCTCACAGTCGATCATGAATACTGACGCTCTCTCTTCCTATAGGCTTCGTCTACTTAAGCTTTTCCTCAGAAAGCTCAGCAATTACTCCAACACTTTGACATAAAGAATATATCAGTGATGGAAAACCAAGTCCAATAAATGTGCTAGAATGAGCAGTAGCCTCCACAAAATCATAAATAATGCTCCCTACATCAATAGACTTCCTCTCTTGAATGCAGTAGTTTAGAATAGCTCTATCTCTGGTAACTTCACTCAGATGATTGGATGGAAGGAGACGAGCAAAAATAAAGTAGTGTCATGCCTTAGAAACACCTTTAAGCTTAGAAGATGAAAAATTTACCCTTTTTCCATTTCTAGTATTCCAGGCTCCAGTAGTATCAGTTAGATAGGCAATGATCATGTCCAAATCTTCCTCAGATGGAGAAAAACCTGAGTAATAACACTTAATGTTTGGCGGCAGGCCATAGAAAATTTTGATGCGTTTAGGAGTGAATGTCCAACTCCTCGAATGAAAATCTTGTATTCCTCCGCATCCACGAAATTAGCATAAAATTATCTAACCACCGGGATAACGACAACAGCAGTGAAATAGAAAAATCATTGCCAGTTAAGTGCAACGATTGTCTCCTCAATTCTTCTTCTAGGATTATAAAAACTTCACTCTGAGATAAACTTCCGAGTTTTAACAAAATCATTATAACGGAAGTGTGCAGCAGCAATGACAAACTTGCTACAATCAAAGTTTTCTCATTCATATCCTCGCTTAGATTTGGGTTCCATCTAAATGTGAAAGAAAAACACGAAATAAGTTCAATGGATCTATGAAAATAAACTAATTTAAGCTTTTCAAACTTGAAATAGCTTAAACACCCATGGATTTGATCATAAAAAATCAAAATTTTCTTCAAAATTTTGATTTTTCTAGATGAGAGCAAAATCCATCATAAAAATAAAAAATAATGAGTTTAGAATGTAGATCTGACCTCGAGATGAAGAAATCGGGTGATTTCAAGCCCAAAAACTTGAAAATCTAGCTCCAAATGGGATCTCTATGTGGTATTTTCGTGAAAATACTGTGGAGAAGGAAGCTTAGCAGTTAAAAATGGCTTGGGGGTTTAAGAAGATGAGTTTTCAGGTTCAAGCGGAACCAGCGCCTAGGCGCGGAATTCTGGCACCTAGGCGCCACACTCGCCTTTTCAAAAATTTGATTTAAATTAAATATTTTCCACCAAATCATATCAAATTTGACTCCTAATTACTCTTATGAGAGTATTTATCCATTTTATATCCTCCAAATATTTTCACAATCAATTTAAAATGATAGCATAGATCCACATAAATGTATCCAAATTCTTCACTTCAAAATCCTAATATCCATTCCAAAATTAATAATCTTCAGTACAAGTCTTATATCAAGGTTCATCATTTTATAAATAACACAAACAATTAACAAAGCAAATATTCAAATCCAACAACACACATTGAACAAATTAAGCAAATGCACACATTAGATATTCAAAATACTAAAACAAGACTCAATCACACCTAAAACACATATAGAATCTATTTAACACCGATCTTCAGTTTCCATCTCTTTCGCAATGAAGTTCACTAGGACCGAAGGGATAGAACACCAATGCCCTTGGAAATTCCGAAGTTGTCTTTTCATCAATCCACTTGTTCTTAGTGTACATTTCTACTTGAGCGTCTTGATAGGCAGCCATGTGATCAGATTGAAGTTTGGTTTGCCATTCCAAGTGTTCGTATTGGTGATACATCTCATGGAGATGATTACCAATACTTTGAAGTTCCGTTTCAATCTTATCCATTTGACTAAACATCTACTCCAAACTAACAGCAATAAAACCATTAAAATAAGGTTGAGGATCTTTAGGAGATTTGTCTCTTATCTCATTTCCATGATTTCCTCTATCCATGGCCTCCAAATCCTTCCTAACTCCTCCAAAATGAATTGCTCTGGTCAAAATTAGTGTGTTTATGGGATTGGGGATGAAAAATAGGCTATAAATAAAGAGATTTCGTGTGAAAAACTGAAGAAATTCAGTTTTTCCACGATATGTAACCGCGGCGCTTAGGCGCCGGAATCTGGCGCCGGATCATCGATATACCAGCTATACTGGTGCTTAGGCGCCAACTTTTGGCGCCTAGGTGCCGGAACCTCGATCGACTCCGATTCGTCTATCGTCAAATTTTGCAAAGTTTCGGTCGTAAAAATAGGTCTAATAAACGAATATGATCAACACACAAACACAATTACGAAAATTCAAATCACAAACAATCACAAATGAAGGTTAACTTGATCTCCTTTTTACTCACATTTAACATGGAGTGGTCCATCATATACTTCAAGAAAATATTTAGCTTAAGCCAATACAGACTTGTTAGTTATTTATTTCTAAAAGTTATATACAAATTCAGTCAAGATCAAGGCATAACCTTACAACGATAATTAAACTCAAACTAATAAATATGGGTGTCTCCCACAAAGCGCTTGGTTTAACATTGTCAGCCCGACCTAATTAATTAAATTAATCGGATAGACTTAGATCATAAGCCTCTTTGTAATTTAATTTCATTTTTCCCATATAAGGTTTCAGTCTTAATCCGTTAACTTTAAATACTTTTCCAGTTTTGAGATCTTTAATATCCCCAGCTCTATAAGGGTATACTTTCTCAATTATAAATGGTCTCATCCATTTAGATTTTAATTTTCCACGGAAAAGTTTTAAACGAGAATTGAATAATAATACTTCTTGTCCATGCTCTAATATTTTCCTTGAAATTATTTTTTCATGTAATTTCTTCATTCTTTCCTTATAATTTTTTGCATTTTCATAAGACTCATTTCTTATCTCTTCCATTTCATTCAGTTGTAATAATCATTTTTCTCCTGCAGTATTCAAATTATAATTGAACTCCTTTATCACCCAATAAGCCTTATGCTCCAGTTCAACATGTAAGTGACAATGTTTCCAATAAATTAACTGATAAGATGACATTTCGATAGGTGTCTTATAAGTTGTTCTATAAGCCCATAATGTAGAATCAAGTCTATCAACCTAGTCAATTCTTTTAGGATTAACAGTCTTTTCCAATATTCTTTTAATTTCTCGGTTTGATACTTCAGCCATTCCACTTGTTTAAGGATGATAAGCAGTTGCAGTTCTATGCTTAATTCTGAATTTTTCTAGCAATGATTGAATTCTTATATTTCTGAAATGACATCCCCCATCTGTGATAATTATCCTAGGCATTCCAAATCTTGTAAAAATCACTTTCTTTAAAAATTTAGAAACACTTTTGGAATCACAGTTCGGTAAAGCAACAGCTTCGATCCACTTTGAAACATAATTAACTGCTAATAAAATATAAATCTTTGAAGATGATGGTACGAAAGGTCCCATAAAGTATAAACCCCATACATCGAAAATTTCAATTTTTAGTATAAAGTTTAGAGGCATTTCATCTTTTCTAGATATATTTCTCATTCTTTGACATCGATCACAAGTTTTCACATAATGTCCAACATCTTTAAATAAAGTAGGCCAATAAAATCCAGAATTTAAAATTTTAAATGCAGTTTTATCCACTCCAAAGTGTCCTTCAAATTCAGAATCGTGACATTTTTGAATAATAGCAAAAGTTTCTTCATAAGGTACACATCTTTGAATAACAGAATCGCTTCCTATTTTAAATAAATGAGGATCTTCCCAAATATATGATTTACAATCATTCTCTAATTTCTTAATATATTTATTATTCATCCCATATTTTAAAATATTGCTAAACAAATAGTTAACTATATCTGCATACCATGACATTTGTAATCCTTAAATGACATATAATTGCTCATCCGGGAATTTCTCATTTATATTTTCTTCATAAATCTTCTTATTATTGTTTTTTATTCTTGATAAATGATCAGCAATTTGGTTGTCAGTCCCTCTTCTGTTCACAATTTCAAAATCAAATTCTTGCAAAAGTAAAATCCATCTGATCAATCTAGGTTTAGCATCCTTTTTAGATATTAAATACTTAATAGCAGAATGATCAGTATGTACGATACATTTTGTTCCAAGAAGATATGGTCTAAATTTATCAAAGGCATATACTATTGCTAACAACTCTTTTTCAATAGTAGTGTAATTTATTTGAGTTTCATTAAGAGTTTTGCTAGCATAGTATATAACTTTGAAAATCTTCTCATATTTTTGTCCTAATACAGCTCTGATTGTATAATCACTCACATCACACATTAATTCAAAAGGTTTATTCTAATGAGGTGCAACAATGACAGGTGTAGTGATTAACTTTTCCTTCCGAATATTGAACACATTCAGACAATCTTCATTAAATTTAAATTTAGCTTCTTTTTCCAATAAATGGAAATGAGGTTAAGCAATTTTAGAAAAATCTTTTATATATCTCCTATAAAATCCGGCACGACCCAAAAAAATTCTTACATCAGTAACGGTAGTAGGTGGTTGCCATTCATCAACAATTTTCACTTTCGCTTGATCAACTTCCATCCCTATTTGTGAAACTTTATGTCCAAGTAGAATGCCTTCTCTGAACATAAATTGACATTTTTTCCAGTTTAGAACAAAATTTGTTTCTTCACATCTCTTCAAAATTTTTGTTATATTTTTCAAGCAAAATTCAAAAGAAGTTCCAAAAACTAAAAATCGTCTATGAATACTTCAATTCCTTTATCAATCAAACCACAGAATATTGACATCATACATCTTTGGAAAGTTGTAGGTGCATTGCATAAACCGAAAGGCATTCTTCTAAAGGCAAATGTTCCATAATGACTAGTAAATATTATCTTTTCTTGATCCTCAGGAGCAACAGGTAATTGATGATAACCAGAATATCAATCCAGAAAATAGAAATATGAGTGTCCAGCTAGTTTATCCAGCATTTGATCCAAGAAAGGTAAAGGAAAATGATCCTTTCTAGTGGCGTTGTTTAATTTTTGATAATCAATGTAAATTTGTCATCCAGTAACTTGTCTTATTGGGATTAATTCATTTTTTTCATTAACAAAGACAGTTACTCCTCCTTTCTTCTGAACACAATGAGTAGGACTTACCCTTTGGCTATCCGAAGTAGGATAAATAATTCCAACATCCAACCATTTCAAAATCTTTTTCTTAACAACCTCTTTCATAATTGGATTTAATCTTCTTTGAGGTTCAATAGTGGGTTTACAATTTTCTTCCATTAAAATCCTATGCATACAGATTGAAGGGCTTATTCCTTTTATATCTGCAATAGTCCAACCAAAAGCTTTCTTATAATTCTTCAGAACTCTAATTATTTTTTCTTCTTGATCTTTGCTTAATTCTGAAGATATAATTACAGGTAAAGTTAATGAATCTCCAAGAAATGCATACTTTAAATATGCAGATAACATTTTTAATTCCAGATCAAGGGCTTTTTCAATTGAGGGCAATAATATCTCATTTGTAGTTGTGTCTAAAATTTCTCAATTTTCATGAATATAATGAGCTTCTTCAGATGAATTTTCTTCATTTAATGACTCATCATATAACATAGATTCATTATCTTTATCATAAAAAATGACCTTACATCTTTCTTGGTAATGCTTTTCAATCATATAATCAAAAATATCCATCCGATAGCATTTTTCTTTTTCAGGATACCTCATTGATTTCAGAACATTGAATGTTATCTCTTGATCATTAACTCCCATTATTAATTCTCCTTTTTGCACATCAATCATAGCTCGACCGGTAGCTAGAAAAGGTCTACCTAAAATGATAGGTATTTCTTTATCTTCTTCCATATCTAGAACAATGAAATCAACAGGGAAGATAAATTTATCTACCTTAACAAGAACATCCTCTATAACTCCCTTAGGATAAGTGATCGATCGATCAGCTAACTGAAGAGTTACAGTGGTAGGAGAGATCTCTCCTAAATCTAACCTTCGAAAGATTGAAAATGGCATGAGATTAATACTAGCTCCTAAATCACATAAGGCTTTTCCACAGAATTTCTCTCCAATAGCACATGGTATAGTAAAACTTCCAGAATCTTTAAGTTTCCGAGGTAATTTCTTCTGAATTATTGCACTACATTCTTCACTTAATGAAACATTTTCATAAGCTTTAAATTTTCTCTTCTTACTTAAAATATCCTTCATAAATTTTGCATAGCTTGGCATTTGCTCCAAAGCTTCAGTAAAAGGAATGTCGATGGTAAGTTTCTTAAAAATTTCAAAGAACTTAGAAAGTTGATGTCAAGCTTTTGCTGTTTAACTCTTTGAGGAAAAGGTAGTGGTAGTCTTTCAACTTCCACTTCAGTAGGTACAACAGTATGATCTTTACTTGGAGAAAGGGTATCTTTAGATTTTTCAATCTCTTCAACTTCTTTCTCTTTTTCAATCTTATTTCGTGTTTTCTCTTTTAATTCCTTTCCACTTCTAAGTTGTACAGCTTTTACTTGTTCATGTTCTTTTCTAGAACCTTTAGGATTAATTTCGACATTGCTAGGCAGTGTTCCTTGAGGTCTGTAATTAATGAAATTAGCAATTTGACCCATCTGATTCTCAATATTACGAATAGCGGTTTTTTTACTTTCTAACTGATTACTAAGTTGCAAGATCAATTCTTCTACAGACAACTTTTTTGTTGATTGTTATAACCAGGAGGATAAGTTGATTTATAGTTTGAATTTCATTGATTGTTCCAATTTGGATTGGTTTGATTTCCATTACTCCAATTAAAATTAGGATGATTTTTCTAACCAGGATTATAATACTTACAATAATGATTATTAGTTTTACTAGCAATAGCTTGCAAAGTTTCCATTGTTTGAGAATCATCAGAATTTACAGCATTTTCATTATTCACATGCGATATATTAATAGAAAAATTATCTAATTTCTTAGATATCACAGCCACTTGTGAAGCAAAAATAGAAAAGGCTTCATTATCATGAATATTGGCCATTCTTTTAGGATTAACCCTTTCAGAAGGCCATTGAAAATTGTTGTTAGCCATTTCTTCAATTAAGGTGTAGTCTTATTCAAATGTCTTAGCAATTAAAGAACCACCAACAACAGCAACAATAATTTATCTAAGTGATCTAATAAGTCCATTATAAAATATTTGAATGATTAACCAAGCTGGTAAAGCATGATGAGGACATTTTCTTAATAGTTCTTTAAATCTTTCACAACCTTCATAAATTGTTTCTCCATCAAATTGCGTAAATGAAGTAATATCATTTCTTAATTTAGTAGTTTTAGAAGGAGAAAAATATTTCGCAAGGAATTTTTGTGTCATATCTGCCCATGTTTTAATAGAACAAGTTGCTAATGAATTAAGCCACATCTTTACTTTATCTTTTAAGAAAAAAGGAAAGAGTCTAAGCCTAATTGCATCATTAGAAACATTATTATACTTAAAGGTAGCACAAAGTTCTAAAAAACTAGCAATGTTTAAATTTGGATCCTCATTAGATGTTCCTCCAAATTGATTATTTTGAACCAATTGAATAATAGAAGGTTTAAGCTCAAAAGAATTAGCATCTACAGCTGGAATTTGAATACTAACTTGAAGTTCATCAACTGTAGGGTTTGCATATTCCCTTAATGGTTTATAAATATTTTGTTCATTAATTTCGATTGGATTTTGATTATTGTTATGTAAGTTAGCCATTTTTTTATGTTTTAAAATTTGTTTTCCTTTTTTAATTCTCTTAATTGTTCTTTCTAATTTATAATCAAAAGGTAGTAATCCTTCAGATCCAGAACTACGCATAAAAATTTAAAGATAATTTTTTTTTGTTTTTATGTTTTTTTATATTTTTATTGTTTTGTAATTTTTATTTATTTTTTAAAATTTGTTTTGCTTTTACTTTTAATTTTATCTTATCTCCGACAACAACGGCCAAAAACTTGATGCGATGCGACATTAAATATGCTTTAAAATACAAGAATTTGATACCACTTTTTAGAAGATTGAATTCCTGGCAAATGGTTTCAAAAACTTGATGTGCGAGGTTTACTTTTATTATTTTATTAGATTTAATTATTGTAAAAGTTACAATTTTAAACGCAAGTATTCGTATCGTTCAAGAAATACAGGGTTCTAGTGGAGTCCTTGTTATCAATCCCACAGGGATAATAAAAATAAAAAGTAAAAATATATAAGTAATATTTTGAAATTTTCTTATGCATATTATATATACCTTTATATATATATATATATATATATATATATATATATATATATATATATATATATATATATTCAAATTTAACTAACTAATAAATTTTACTAAAAGAAAGTAAGCAATAAGCAGGAAAGTAAAGTAAGCAGTAATTAAAATTTAATGTAATTATAAAAATGACTTTCTCCTTTTTCAACTAATCCAAGAATTATAGATTAATTATCTTTTGTAGGGAATTAAGATTATAGTATTGTGCCAAATATAAGCATTCATATTCTTTACCCTTTGGTCCAGATGCAAATAACATTGACTAATCTTTAGTTAGGCTTAGGATGTGTTATTAGTAGAATGGGTTAATCTAGGCTCAGACTACTAGATGTCCAAGGGTGGCTATGGTCGGCCCTACCAGTGACCCGTTACCTTTCTATAAACCAAATTATTAGAATTTAGTCTGTCACTCTAAAAACTAATTAATTTTATCTTCCTATTTATTTGAAGTTCACATTAAACAATCCACGTATAGCCTGCGATTACCTAAGGATTCATGTGATATCTACTAGTTAAGAATTTATCTCCGAATAGGTCACAAAATTCTTCAACAGGTTTTAACAAATTAAATGGCCAATTTAAAAGTAAACTAAGATCAGGTATTAATATCATCACAATATTTTAAAATATTTTATGTTTAATTCTCCTACGAAATTTAATTAATTTATAATCTTTTCAAAGTTGAAAGGAGAAAGATAACTAACTACTCCGAACTCATTAAAATAACACAACAAAACATATTTATAAAACTTTGTACTAAAGTACAAATACTTATCTGAAGTGTTCCTTTAAGAGCTTCGCTGACTTCTACTGACTCCAATGCAATGATAAAAAATTCCAACAGCAATTACACACAATAAACACTCAAAATAAACTCATTAGATACAAAATAAAGTGGCACCCTAAGTATGGAAGAGACTAAAATAAGCTAAAATGGGTATGTGTACTAAGAGGGGGGTTTTAGTGCGATTTTCTCTGTAGAATGGGCTCCTATTTATAGAAATCTAAATTTGACAAGGGGTTGCTCAAGGCACCTCTTCAAAATTCATCCAAATTTAATGTATCTTCTAGAAGGTAACTGTCGCGCCTAAGCGCCGGGATCTGGCGCCTAGGCGCCAGACTCCGTGACCAGGTCATTCGCACCTCTTCACTTTGGGTCGCACCTCTTCGCGATCCAGACCATTTCCTTGTGTCCAAATACATTATATCACATGTCCTATATATTAGGAGTAACTTCCAGTCTTCTGGAAGCTCCAATAACTGCTTAACACCGTCAAAATAACTGCCCAAAGTCATCAAGAAAACTTAACAGTGTCTGTATCGAACTGGCGCTTAGGCGCTAGGCCAATAATTCTAAAAATTGCTCCATAAGCTCCATTTTTGCTCCTTATTGCTCCTTTTTTCCTTCTTGGACTCTTTTTAATCATCTACATCCAAAAACATGAAAATACCTTTCATTAAAGCATAATATCTTTAAGAATTGAATCATAAATAAGGCATAAAAATCGGTATTTTTTAGGTAGATCACTAAGTTTCTTAATTAAGTCAAATGTGCCTATAAAGGCCTCAAACATAATTTATGAATAGAATATCAAGTGTTGATTACCTTATTCTTAAGGATGTTTAGAACATCAGCTCATTAAGCATAAGATTATGATAAGGATGAATCATAAGCAACATAATAAGTTTTAATGAACTCAAGACGTTTCAGAGGATTGTGAGAAATTTTAGGCCCGACCCCTAGATCTTTCTCATACTCTTTTGGATATCTTGGAGGACGATTAAACTTATTATGCTTTGATTAATGAATCATCTACACATTTAAAATTGGTCCCACCAAGTTATGATATAGGATTTGATGGATAAGATAAAAACTTATTTTTCTACTATCTAGTATGCTTCAATTCCCTCAAAATTATATATATGCATTGCAAGGTTACACTTTCAGGTAAAAGAGCGAGAAGAAATGCCAAACACTCTTTTATTTTCTTACACTACAATTTACTTTCATTTACTTTCTTGTGCTTATTCTGTTTTCAAAACTTGCATGATAAACAACAAGATCACCCTGCATGTAAAAACCAACACTTTAAGGATGGCCACAAAACCAAAATTAAAACTAAAACAAAACAAAGATACAATTCACTGCCACAGCAATCAAAATATAAGATAACTCAAAATTTAATGACAAACAAAACAAAATCACAAGTGACAATTAAAACATCTCCTTGGATGATCGGAAATCCCTCGAAGGAGGCAACCTACGGCTGCTAACGAGATTTCCCATGGTCTGAATGAAAGTACTGTATTCATTTAGTTGAATTTGGTAAGTTCATCTAGACTATGTGAATCCAAAGAAAATGGTGGTACTGGAACGAGGGAATCATGGGATACTAACAGGTTGTCACCATAATCAACTTAAATATTCCCCTCATAAGACATTAAGTCACCTCAATTTAAATATTTCTAAAACATGATACTTCTCCCAATCTCCTACATTTGATACATCTAAAACTAAACCTGCTACGATAAGGTGATTGAAGCATTCAATTGTGGGCAACATGACCATCTTCAACAGCAAAACTCCTTATAATTAAACAACAAGCCAAAGGACTTCGAGGTAGTTTTCCTAGTGTAACATAAATCTTCACTTTATCACTTTAGACATTTGCATCTTGTGTAATACAAGCCCTAACTCGTCTTAGGATTTCGAGATTCTCATCTGATGACATAAATCATCTTATCTTCCAGGTTATTCACATGATCAGTATCAAGTGAATGTAAGCCCTTAATAATAAAATTGGCAGGATGAACACTAAATAATATTTCAAATTGAAGCCAAACAATAGGATAGTTTGGGAAATCACCGAGATTCTTCTTGGAGCTGTGTTTTCCCCTAACCTTCTCTCCCTTTGGATTCCTATAATAATTGTTCCAAACTTGAGCCACCTACATAGTGGATTTTCTGTTACCACATTTCCTTGAAGATCCTATCTTTTGGAAGTCATGAAAGTAATATTTCTTTATCTAAATTAAGAATTCTCTTAGGTGACATTGGTTATCTAAGATGTAATTAACTATAGGGGCTTACCCTTATAGGAAACTTAAAGACCCTAGATTAATATAAACCCTATCTAGTTGCTTCATTTACTTTCTTGCACTGCAATTTACCTTCATTTACTTTCTTGTGCTTATTCTGTTTACAAAACTTGCATGATAAACAACAAGATCACCCTACATGTCAAAACCAACACTTTTAGGATAGCCACAAAACCAAAATTAAAATTAAAACAAAATAAACATAAATTTCACTGCCACAACAATCAAAATATAAGACAACTCAAAATTTAATGACAAACAAAATAAAATCACAAGTGAAACTAAATTAAAACGTCTCCTTGGATGATCGGAAATCCCTCGGAGGAGGCAACCTATGACTGCTAATGAGATTTCCTACGGTCTGAATGAAAGCACTGTATTCATTTAGTTGAATTTGGTAAGTTCATCTAGACTAAGTGAATCCAAAGAAAATGGTGGTATCGGAACAAGGGAATCATGGGATCCTAACAGGTTGTCACCATAATTAACTTAAATATTCCCCTCATAGGACATTAAGACACCTTAATTTAAATATTTCTAAAACACGATACATCTCCCAATCTCCTACATTTGATACATCTAAAACTAAACCTGCTACGACGAGGTACTTGAAGCACACAATTGTGGGCAGCATGACCATCTTCAACAGCGAAACTCCTTAGAATTAAACAACAAGCCATAGGACTTCGAGGTTGTTTGTCTAGTGTAACATAAATCATCACTTTATCACTTTAGGCATTTGCACCATGTTCAATACAAGCCCTAACTCATCTTAGGATTCCGAGGTTGTCATCTAATATGACAAAAATCATCTTACCTTCCAGGCTATTCACATGATCAGTATCAAGTGAATGTAAGCCCTTAATAATAAAATTGGCAGGATGAACAAATAATAATATCTTAAATTGAAGCCAAACAATAGGATAGTTTGGGAAATCACCAAGATTCTTCTTGGAACGGTTTTTTCCCCTAGCCTTCTCTCCCTTTGGATTTCTATAATAACTGTTCCAAACTTGAGCCACTCACATATTGGATTTTCTATTACCACATTTCCTTGAAGATCCTACCTTTTGGAAGTCATGAAAATAATATTTCTTAATCTAAATTAAGAATTCTCTCAGGTGACATTGGTTATCTAAGATATAATTAACTATAGGGGCTTGCTGACCTGGGGTCAGAAGGTAGCAGGGTTTATATGATTGCAGAGCTTATATTATATATTTTTTATGAATGATTATCAGAATAAAATTAACAATTGTGTCATCCCCCCTTTTATCAATGCAAGTATATGTATCGTTCAAGTAATAAAGGGCTCTAATAGAGTCCTAGATATCGATCCCACAGGGAGGTTTAGAGACTAAGAACTAATTTCAGCATATGCAATTACTATCTAGTGTACGGAAATAAAGAACTCTTATACTAAACACTATTGCTTAATTTTTAAAAAGAAGATTGCAATTTAGAAAAAGTATCTTTCTCCTTATTAAAAGAATTAAGTCAATGAATAATTAAATTAGTTTAGAATTATATTGTGCCAAATAGGAGCAATCATATTCTTTACCCTTTGGTCCAGGCATAAAGAATATTGACTAATCCTATGCTTGGTTACTGAATCTACGGCTAGGCTGGGAGGATACCGGCTGCCACTTCGGAGCTCCTACGTTCCCCTCGCCTGAGGGCTAACATCTACACTTCAGCTCCCAAACGATAGGACCGAATTGAAGATTTTAGTCTGTCACACTAAAATATCCAATTCTATGCCCGATAAATAATATTTCCCTATTTATTTGCACCCTCCTTCCAAGGCTTTTGACTTCCCTGAATCTTGGATGTAATCTTTACTATAGTTGATAATTCAACATATTTTAACAATTCAATTGGCCAAATTGAAAGTAAATTAAGATTTAAGTAAAAGATTATCATAATTTTATTTAATATTTTTAGGCACAACTAATTCAATTCTTCATTTCACAAAATCTCAACAACAAGGAGAAAGACAGAGAAAAATACTCAGAATGCATAGGAAAAATAACACAAAACTTGGATTTCATTTAAAGTTATAAAACAATAAATAAAAACTTATCTCGAATCTTCTTCCCAAGCAGACTCCTTGAAGTTCCTCTAACTCTTCCTTCTTGTACAACACACTTAATTATACTTACTAATATACTCTAGAACACACTAATGCACACACTATAGACTCACTACTGACTTCCACAAGACACACACACCAAAAGAACACACATCTTTCAGCCTAAATTCGTCTATATTTAAAGAAGAAGGAATATATCCAAGGGTTTCTTAAGCACCTCTTCAAAAAGTGTCCAGATTCAATGTATTTGGCTTGAACCGACTTTCTCGCCGTCGGTGGGCTTGATCTCGCCATCGGCCGGCTTCTAGAATATTGGATAACCGCTAAGGCTCGCTGTCGGTGGGCTCGATCTCGCCGTCGGCGGGCTCCTTTATAATATATTCAAAACTTTCAGGAAAATCACGCCGTCGGTGACTCGGCAGGCTAGTTCAATTTCCATCTCTTTTTAGTCCTTTTCGTTCAAGATTTGCTTCTTTTCGATCTTTTTTCTTCCAATACCTATAAATCTTCACACCTGCACTAAAACATAGAAGATACCTTTCTTTAAAGTGCAATTTCATATAAAATTGGTATGAATTTCTTAATACATTTTCATGTGGCCAAAATCCCCCAAACTTAACTATTACTTGTCCTCAAGTAATTTTGATACTATATAAGAGTAATGATTATTTGTAATAAAATTTTAATTCAAAAATACTATGAATTTGATTTAAATAAAATATTATAGTAAAGTTTATTAGAAAGATTTTTAGATAATTAAATTAACTTTATAGATGTAAGGCTATTTAGTCATCAAGTTTAAGATTTCTAGTCTTCTATTTATTTCAAGCATGACTATATTTTGTAATATTAAATTACTTAAGATATTCAGATGATAGGAATTTCATGAAAGCACTAATTAGTAAAATACTAATCCATATATATAAGTTTAGAAATGTAACTGAGTTTACCCTTTAGGTTGATTCAAATGAAGCCAATTTTTGATAAGGCATCTCCTCACTTACTTTTTCTTTTCTTTTCATTTGGATTGATTTTCAATCCTTTTTCTTTTTCTTTCTCTCTTTTTTTTTTCTTTTCTTTCAAGTGAGGATTATTGTATCTGGATAGCTTGTTAATAATTCTGAACTTCATTTTCTTCTTCCTAAATTTGAAACTTGCAACATTTACTTACCTTATATGTATTTCAAAGTTTTTACTTCATTGAGTTTCAATCTTTTCTTTCTCAACTAAATACTTAAGAATTTCATAATTTAAAATATAGTTTTCCATACTTTAAATAGTTAACTATATTTTTATCCTCTTATACCAAATATCTTAATCTACAAAATTAGTTTAATCACTAGAAATATTTTTTTAACTTTTTATAATAATTAAATAAATTAATTCTAGTTTACTGAATTAAATTCATTATAGAAAATCATTTTATAATAATTTTTAAAAATATAAATTGAGAATAATTTAATAATTAAATTTTTATTTTTTTCCTCCCCCAAACATAAAGTTTTCTATTTATTTATATAGGGTGAAAAGAAATTAAATTGTGAATCTAAATCATACCTTCGTGCTTTAGGTATTTTTCCTTTTTGAAGTTTTGTCGGTTCTTTTCTTCACTTAATTAACCTGTATTTTTAATAACTTTCTACACATTTATAATATCACAGAAATTTCTGGGTAAAGAAGTTTTGAAATAAGTACAACTACTAACACAGTTTATACCACAACATAACACAACATCCACATATATTTCACAAATCTAGTTTCAAAGTTACAATCACAAATTGAAATATTAAAATTTAAAAGCCACACAAATTTAACTTATACAACAGTATTAAAAATGTCTTGTACAACATAATAATCAAAGTTCATAAACTAAACATCAATACTGAATCTAAGAAAATAAACAAACAATCACATAACATAAATACCTAAGCATAGAATCTAATCATCAACATTTAAATCCCAAACTATATCTTCATCACCTAGTTTAGCAGGTGGGGTAGGCTGGTAATGAGTATAACGAGGGCATTCAGGAAATATAACATTAGGCTCTCCTCTCCGATAACGATTCTCAGCATCATAGTAGGCTATCTCACATTCAGAATGTCTTTGGAGATAATCACTGTCATAATTATGCCTTCGCTCTAATCCTCCAATCCTCTGATCAATATGCTCTAATTCAGGCTCTCCTCTCTGATAACGATTCTCAGCATCATAGTAGGCTATCTCACATTCAGAATGTCTTTAGAGATAATCACTGTCATAATTATGCCTTCACTCTAATCCTCTAATCCTCTAATCCTCTGATCAATATGCTCTAATTTTTCTTCAATCTTTTCAAAACTTTTTCGTTGTAGGGTCATTTCATTCATCAAATCATAAAGGGTAGAAAAACTATAGGTAGGAGGGTCATAATTGGTAGAGGGAATATCCCTACTAGTTGAAGATGCATAGCTCCTAGTCCCAGATCTCCATCCTTCATGGGATTCATAAGTCTTTATATTAGCCTGGGTAATGGGTTTCATAGGTTCAACCCATTTCTCATCATCTTTAGCCTCTACTCCAGACAATTGGCAGAGAGCATACATTAGACCAGGATGTCCTAGTCCTCCTCCACTTTCACTTCTTGTAGTGGCTAATATATTTTTGTAAATAATACTTCCCACATTAATACTTTTGTGGTTATGAATACAAAAATTCAGAACCACACTATCTCTTGTTACTTCACTATGGTGATAGGTAGGTAACAAAGTAGAACAAATAAAATAATGCCAAGCTTTAGAGGTTCCATTTAACATAGACAGAGGGAAGTTTACCCGTTCACGCTGCTTAATTTTTCAAGTCCCTTTCCCATCAGTGAGAAAGTTAATCACCTTCTCCAGCGGTCCTTCCATTGTTCCAAAAGTATCATATTCACCAGTACGCAGATCTTGTACTTCATAGAAAGCATTTATTCTTGCAGAATTAAAATCAACTAAAAATCCTCTAACCTTTATTGGTACATCTTTCATCTCAGTCAAATTGGCATAAAATTATTTTACAACTTCAACTGCAGCCCTGTTTGTTGTATAACAGAAATTTTCCCATCTTCTCTCATTTATCGTTTGTTCCACTTCTCCTCCCGGATTCTTAAAGACTTTGTCCTGAATGCATTTTCTTGCTTTGATATTAAAGTTGTATCTTGATTGAGCTTTAGCATTCACGAACCGTGTTTCATCATAATCTAGTCGCCTCTTCTGTCATGGAGCCATTTCTCGATCTATCAAATTTTCAAAAATCTTGACTAAACTTCAAAATAATACTAGAATGGCTTCCAAAGCTAACTTAAAATAATCTAAAAATGAATTCCACAGATTTCTTCCAACTATTTTTTCTATAATTCAATTTTTTCCAAAATTTCCAAACGTGGAAGAAATACTCGATGAAAATCAAAAATTTTTGCATGGGAGTGAAGCTCTTACGAAGGGAAGATAAAATCTGGTGTCAAAATGTGTTGATATTGCTCCAAATCCAGGATCTCTCAAGCCCTTTGTCAATTTTTCAAACTTTTAAGGAAGGGGATGATTAATTGTGACGGTTGACCGGTCAAAATAAAGTGTTTTTCGGGATCTCACCGTCAGCGGGAAAAATCTAGACGTCGGCGGGCTAATTAATTCAAATTGGCTTAAAGTTTCGGGAAAATCTCGCCGTCGGCGGAATCGTTCATGCTGTCGGCGGGATTTTTTGAGAATTAATATTTTTAATATTTATATTATTTTAAATTTATTTTAAGCCTTAAAAATGTCCAATCAATCAACTAAATACATTTTATTGTGATTAGATACTATTTTAACTCACATAAATTCACACAACACAAAACATGACAATTTTGTATATGAAATCTAAGGTTTTACTATATGCATACACTACATTTACTTAACACATAAAATTCAGCGTCACAATCCAAACCACAGTACTCAAGACGTTGAGACTAAACAAACAACACATAATCTCATCTATACTGAGATCAAATCTTAAAATCTAAAATATCAAAAGTGCAAATTTCATAAAAATTAAATTCAAACTAACTCAACACATAAACAAATATGAATGTCTTCTACTCATCAGTGTCTGTGCTAAATTCATCTCTGATATCTCCGATAGAATGTAGATGAACGAATAGATTATAGAAAAGCCTGTAAGGAAATTCTTCTGTAGAATCTTCTTCAATCCATCCTTTCTTTCTCAAAAGCCTTATGAAACTAGCTTCAAGATGTCCAGAATAATCAAAATGTTCCTTCATCCTCCAATCAATATGATCAAATAAATCAGAGATATTATTAATGGAAGTCATCACGTTTTGTACCTCTTTTTCCAATCCTTTGAGTTTTCGTAAGATCAGATTTGTTTTATCAGTAAAGGGCCTGATTGAAAGAGAGTTTTGAGATGCTTGATCCGTAGTAATGGCTGTCTCATTATCGTTATCCAGAGTAGGAAACATATCAGTTGGATCTAATGGTTTCCAAGGCAAAAGTACTTTTTCCCAGGCTTCATAAGAAACTTGGTACTGACTGCATAATGCAAAAATTGTTGAATGATGTCCAAGCACATAAATCGATCCATGTACAATCAGGCCTAAGGCAGACTTCACAATAATTGAACCAACATCGATAGGTAATCCCACTTGAATACAATAATTCAGAATTGCAAACTCCTTAGAAACTTTGTTTACCCTCATAGTAAGTTATAATTTTGAAGAAATAAAGAAGTGCCAGTGTTAGAGATGGGGTTTAGAAGTGATGCAGAAAAACTAACATACCCTTCTTCTCTTGTTTCCTAATCTTCTGATTCATCAATCAAATATTGATATATCTCATTCATATTATTTCTTGTAGGAACAAAATTGGAATAGTGGTAAACATGTGTATTTTCAATTGAATATAACTCATTTAATCTAGAAGGACTGAAAATTACCCATCTGCCTCGCATATAAACGCTTCCGTCGTTGATTCCATGAAGATTGTAGTAGAACTCTTTTACTATGGGGATGACTACTGCAGAAGTTGTATAGCATAATACCTCCCAACATCGTCGCATAATCATCTCCTCTATAGTGTTGTCGAATTCTCCACTCCTCTATTCACGAATCCTCTTTCTTTGATTAATCTCTTCTTCATCATAACTTTATTGAAGATTCGTTGGGCCACATAACTGACAAAATTTCTTCAATTGAACACTCGGGATCTAGTGATTTCAAGTGGAATGGATGCCATAATGATGAATTTTTGTGGAGTTTCTGTACGGCTTATTTTTAGGTTGTGTTGTATTTTGAAAAGGAGTCGCCACAGAAATTGTCGGCGAATTTTTTAATTTAATTTAAATAAATAATTTGAAAAAGTAGTATTTGATTTTGAAAATAATTTTAAGTTTGAAAATTTTAAGATATGAAATCAAACTGATTTCACATCCCAAATAGTTTATATAGAAGAGCACCGGACCACAAACCGTGTATCTATCTCTAAGGATAGACACGCTGCTTGATGGTGGGGCTCGATTAAATAAACTAGAAGATTTGTGACATCCGTTTGGTCTGTGAACCAATTTTATAAGCCGACAAATTCCCCTGCTTAATATGAAAGTATTAAACAGGGTTTATATTACCTGGGTTCTTTAAAATTCCCTATAAGGGCAAGCCCCTATAGTTAATTACATCTTAAGTGACGGGAATCACCTAAGAAAACTCTCGATAATAATCAATAATTCTGCTCTCAAGAATTTCAAAGTTTAAGTTTTCAAAAGGATTGAATTTTGGAATTTCAATAGGGAATGGATCAAATTTGGAACATTTTATTTTGGGAATCCAAAGGAAAAGGAGTAGGGGAAGTTGAGGATCCAAGAGGAATCTTGGCAACTTCCCGAACTATCCTATTGTTTGGCTTAGATTTAGAAAAGTCCTAATGTCTATTTAGTATTTCAATCTTGCCAATTTTAATTAATTAGGACTTATATTTGTATGACATGATCATACAAATAGCCTCGAAGATGTGAGGGTTTATGTCGTATCGGACGACCACCTCGGAGTCCTAAGACCGGTTAGGGCTAAATTGGCTATGCAAATGCCTAACAAAGAGTTGAGGATTTATGTTTCACTAGGCAAACTACCTCGAAATCCTATGGCTTGGTTATTTAATTCTAGGAAAGTTTTGCTGAAGTAGACTCAAGTTTTGCTGATGACGATGGCCGTGCTGCCCACCATGCTCCGGGCTCCTTGTTGTTGCAGAGGTTTAGTTATAGAAGTCATAAATCAGGAGATGAGAAAAGTGTTTTGGTTTAGAGAAAATCTTAATTTCCAAGTGTTTTTTATGTTTTAATTAAAAGAAATCTTAAAGTTGATTATAACAACATCGGTTAAGATCCCACGGTTCCATCCTTCCGGCATCGTTATTTTTATCGGATTCACTTAGTCCAGATGAATTTGCTAAACTCAACTGAATGAGTTCCACACTTTCATTTAGACCGTGGGAAATCCCGTTAGCAACACGTAGGTTACATCATCCGAGGTATTCCCGATTATCCAACAAGACGTTTTAATTTAGTTGTAATTGTAGTTTTGTGTTCTGTTTGCGATTAAATTTTGAGTTGTTTTATATTTTGAAATGTTGTGGCGGTGAATTTTATCTTCTAATGACTTTTAATTTAGTTTTAATTTCAGTTTTAGGGACTATCCTAATGGTGTGGGTTTTCATGCAACAGTTGTTTATCATGCAAGAAAAGTAAAGTGCATTTGCAATAAAGTAAATTGCAAGAAAGTAAATTGCAATAAAATAAAAGCGTACCTGGAGGGTCTTCCCGTCATCCCAAGCTGCACTTCAAAGACAATTAGAATATTTAAGCAAGTTCCTAGGTAAAGCTAAGGGAAGGGTTATGGTTTTCTACCAAGTTCCTAATCCTATAGCTAGTCATTTCCTATGACGTCTAGGTTCTTGTGTTTTGGTTTGAGGATGATTTTCTTCATCAAAGATCAATTAAGTTCAATTGTTCTTATAAGTATCCTATCATATTGAGGAAGTGCTTAAGAAGAATCTTAAACATCTTTTCAATATTGCTAGAATTGTTTTAAGTCCAAATGAATTTAATTATACAAATGAATTAATCGTCCGAGAATTCAAGTTTCGTTGTTATCTTGCCCAGTGAACTAGGACATTTGAATATCCTATAAGTGAAGTAACATTTCATTTAATGTTCTGTTTAGGAGTTATGATAACCAAAGTTTTCGAGGGCAAATTGGTGTTCAAATGATTTAATTTAAGTTAATGGGTTTAAATTTGGAATAGTGTTCGAGTTGCTTTATATTTATTTTTGAATTTCTTTATGTCTTATGTGATGTTATTTTTAATTTAATTTAATTTTAATTTAATTTAATTTAATTTGGTTTAGTTTTAATTTTAATTTAATTTAATTTGATTTTAATTTTAATTTTAATTTTAATTTTTATTTTAATTTTTATTTTATTTTTTTTTTAATTTAATTTTAATTTTTAATTTAATTTTAATTTTATTTGATTTTTTATTTTATTTTTATTTTATTTTAATTTAATTTAATTTAATATGTTTTAATTTAATTTAATTTAATTTAATTTAATATGTTTTAATTTAATTTAATTTAATTTAATTTAATTTAATTTATTTGATTTAATTTAATTTAATTTATTTAATTGGTTTGATTTAATTTAATTTAATCTTTAATTTAATTTTATTTTTAATTTTAATTTAATTGAAAATTTAAAAGGAGTTTAATAATTTAAATTTAATTTAATTTAATGATTAAGTCCTTTAACATTTTAAAACTTAAATTTGAATTATCATTTTTAATTAGGAATTAAATATTATTGAGATGATTAATTTAGGGATTTTTAAATTAAAGAATAAATCTCTTCCTAATAATATCCCTATTTAATAATTCCAATTTTATTATTCTTCCAAATTTAATCAATTATTTAATTAAGGTTTATTTTAATTATCTTCAAATTATTTAGTAGGTTTCTACCCTTTAATTATTTGAATTTCAATCATCCAAATCAGATTAAGATCAAATATTTTATTTGTTAATTTTATTAAACCTAAAGTTTTAATTAAGGGTTAAAATTTTTTAATTACCATTTTGCCCTTCAAGCTTAATAATTTTATAACTCACTAAATTGAGCTTAAATGAATTTGAAATTTTTATGTGACTTCACTCATATGTCAATAAAGACATGAGAGGAGAAAATGTGATTTTTCTGTATTTAATTTATTTATATAATTATTTTTGGTAGAAAATAGGGATTTCCAAGGAAAATTTAATAACATGACCAAGGGAGAGTTTCTGTCCTTAAGAAAATTATGGGACATTCCTAATGACCAGAGGACCACTTGGACCAATTTTGGTGATTTTTTGAATTACATTAAGTTTTGGAGTATTAATTAATTTAAAAATAAAGTAAAGGTTGAAAAATTAATTTTATATTTTTCAAAACTCTCTCTGATATCAAGGAAATCAGAGAATCAATTTTTACAATTTTCTGATTTTTCTTTGATTTATTATAATTATTTTAGTGAAAATGCTAGAAAATACATTTTTTTAATTTTAAAATTACCCTAGGGCTTTAAAATTTAATATCTCATTAAATAGACCTAAGAAAAATATGGGGTTTGTTCCTAAGTGATTAAAATTCAAAATGTGACATTTTTATGAATTTTATTATTTTTATGATTTTTATTATTTTTTTAATTATTAAAATATTAAAATAATACCAAAAAAATCAAATTTTTTATAAAATTGAAATTTTAATTTTCTTAAATTCCCCGATATCAGAGAGGCTCCAAAACCAATTTGGTGAATTTTTGAAAAGTATTTTGAAAGTTATGAATTTTTAAAGTTCAAATTGACTAAATGGCTTAATCAACCCATTTAGTAGGGCTAACCAAGTCCAATTGACTTCAAATTTTTATGGTGGGTTCCTCTGATCCTCAAGGTCGGTGGAGAATTGATTTCAAGTCAATTTGATGTATGGTTAGCTCTAATTAATTAAGGAGCTATTTTGGATGTTTAAGACAATTAGGGTTATTTTAAATGAATTAATTGAAAACTTATTTTTCCTAGGGTCCTCTGGTCATAAGAGACATCACCAAATTTTCCTAGAATTTATTTCACAACATGCTAATTATTGGAATTAAAATACTCAAAACGATAACATGAATTTGAAAAATCAATAACTTCTCATAGGGATGGCCTCGACTTTGGAAAATTCAGGGAATGTCCCCAAATTCGAGGCTTCAAAAGCCCTATGGTCTCATACCATGGTGAATTTCCTATATGCATGGAGAATTAAAACAATGCAGAAGGGAAATAAATCATTAAAAATAAAATACTTGATGAAATTAAATGATTTCTTTTCCACATTATTCTCCTCCGTTCACTCGAGCAAGAGGGTATTTTTATTTTATTTTTCTGATTTTCCTACACAAAGTTATGGATTTTTGAAGTTTAGGGAATTAAATAAATCAGAAAATACCCTAATTTTCTATTTATCTACGCAGCGCCGTGTCAACCTCGGCAGCTCCGAAACGCCGTGTGGCGCTCTCCGATTCGACGTCGTCATCTGACTCAGCGCTCCGGGGGCCCGCTGTGTCGTTTCATCTCCTGATCTGGCGCGATCCTGACCGTCCGTCCGTGCGTGTATTAAATGAACAGCATCCGTTCATCGTCCCCAGGCGTCCTTACCCGAGAGCCGTCCGTCTCCTAGGCCTAAGATCTCACTCGATACTTGACCAAATTGAACGTTCTTATGCTCTATGGATTCGTCTCGAGAAGACGAACACATCCATACGGTTTATGTGGCATGGAATTGACTCAATGAAAATGGAGAATGTTTAGAAGCTCGGGAAGAAGAGTGAGGCCATACCTTTGCTCAGAGAAGTGTGGCTTCGATCTGAGGTTTGTGTCGCCTTCGATTGGATCCCGGCGAAGCTCCGGATGAAGTCTCCCGGTCCGGTGAATCGCCTAGCTATGAAAGTGACCACGGCCGATCACAAAGCTTGGAGGCTGGAGCAACTCGGGTGGCCTGGAGATGGGGCTTTCGGTGGGAAACTTCTCCTCTTGGTCCAATGAAGGTGTAGGACCAGTCAATTTGAGGATTGGCTCACTGTGGCAAAGTGTCCTGGTTTTGGGTGAAATTTCAGCTGAGAAATTGGATTCTGTTGGTGGGGATTAGGGTAAATTGACACTGGGGATCAACTGCTCTAAGTATGGAGAAGGGTTTGGAACAATTTTGCAAAGTTTCGGCAAGGTTTGTGCAACTCTCTTCTCATGGCCGTGAGGGGGTTGGGTTTAAATAGAGGTGGCTGGAGAGCCTCACAGGGATGGCCAAGGGCTGGGATCAGCTGCTCTGGTCATGCGAAGAACAGCCATGGTGGCCATTGGGCATGGGGCAGCTCGGCAAGGTGGAATTCCAAAGTTGGCTCACATGTGAGCTCTCGGGTGTGGCGTTTCCGGCGACTCGGTGGCCGGCCGGCCGTGCACCGGTCACCATCAGGGTCAGTGAGGTCAGAGCTTGATTCCTGTGAGTTCAATTGATGGTTTCCATGTGTAAAGGTGGTGAATTTAAATGGAATGGGAAAGGGGTGATTTTGGCTTGGTTTAGGTCAAGCCAAGTATTTGTGCTTGGTTCACTATCCAAGGCTTGACCTTGGGCTGAGGGGGAATCATTTGGGTCTGCTGAATTGTGGTAGTGAAGTCCCCATCCATGGTGAGGTGGCTAAACATGGTTTAGAGTGTATCATGCTTAAGGTAAAAAGGGCTTAAAAAGGGTTTAAGAAAGAGACCCTCTCTCTTACCATTAATGGTTTGGTGAGGTGGAAAGTGGATTCCATGGCTCTCATGGCTCCTATGGGGCTCATGCATGGCTTCATGGCTTGTCTTTGGCTTGGGGAAAAGCTTGGTCAATTTCATGAAAATGGATCTTAGAAATTTTAGTAATTTGATGGGAATTTGTATGGAGCTTAATTTGGAATCATTTGATGATTGATTTGAACTTAGGGATGATTTTAATTAAGGGTATGATGAGAAGAATTTGTCATATGGGCTTTAGCATGAAATTTGGGCTTTTAGGAAGGCTTAAGAAGGTGGGCCTTTGGTTTGAAAATAAATTTATGGATGGGAATTTTGTAAAGGATTGGGCCAAACAAATGTTGTGTTTAGTTCATAGATGTGTCATGAGTGATTTGAAGCAAATTGGGAGTGATTTGGGTTTGAATTGGGTTGAATTTGAGCTTCTTTGGTGAATGGGCTAATATGGGTCAAATTGGGCTAACTTGGGCCAATGTTGGGCTAGGGTTGAAATTAATGTAAAATAAATATTGGGAAATGTTTATGGGAGTGTTTCAAAGAGGTTTTGGCTTTGGTTGGATTTTGATTTTGGGGTTTGGGCTTATTTGGGTTAGGTTTGGGTTTAGGTCAAAATTGGGCCTTTTGCTTTTGGGTTGAATTTGAGTGGGGTTTGGGTCCAAATTTTGGGCAAATCATGTTAGGGTTTTGTTTGTAGGGATGTTAAGGGAGGTTTAGAAAAGATTTGGGGTTAATTGGAGTTGAATTGGGTGAGTTTGGGTTAGGTTTGGGTCATGGGTTCAAATTGGGCTTTAAGGCCAAAAGTGAAATTGGATCCAAATGTCAATCAAATTGGACTTGGATTTGGTCTAGTTTGGTGTTGGGAATGTTGAATTGAAGTTTAGAATTGAATTGGACCAGAATTTGGTTCAATTGGGTAGGTTTGGTTTGACATTGGGTTCACTTAGGGTTAAAATGGGTCAAATTGGGGGTTTTGATAAAAGTGGAGTAAATTAACCAAATTGGCCCGTGGTGTAGTTGAACAAAATGAAATTGGGAATATTTGGGATTTTTTGGAATTTTCTGAGAATTTTCTGAATTTTTGGATTTTTGGGTCAAGAGGGGTATTTTGGGTATTTGGAGGGTATTGGGAGGCATTTTTGGAATTTTTGGTATTTTTGGCTATGGATGATCAGTTTGAGTAATTTGGAAATGTTTGGGATTGGTTTTGAGGAATTTTGGGTGATTTGGGATTTTTGAAAAATTTGGGTGATTTCAAGGGTTTTGGGTAGGCTAGGCGGGTGTAGGGTCTCGAGGGTCAAAAATTGAAAATTTGGAAAATTGAAGATTGGGTAAATGTAAGTGGAATAAAATCATTTTGGTTGAGCCATGAAGCCATATTAAGCCTATATGAGCCATGAGGGGACTCATTTGAGGCATCCACTATGTTGTTCCTAACTAAGGGCTTAGGGGTTAAGGACCATCTATGTGAATCACCTTTATGAGTCAGGAGGTCATGTTAGGTATGGGTGTGGTTTTTAGGATGTGTGTGAAAGTGTAGTGTATAAGTGTAGTGTGTGTGTAAGTTAGCCCTTCACCAGACCAGGCCACCCAGGGCAGTCCTAAGGCCAACGAGTCCTATAGGAACTCATCCTTTAAACTTCTACATTTGATTTCAACCCTCTAGGTGATTAGGGGTCTACAATCAAGTTTGTGGAGTTTGTAGGGAGTTAAGAAGTGGTTTGAATTTTTAAGTGGTGGGTCCCAATTCTAATCCTCTAAGATAGTCAAAGGAAAAGCCTAAGGCTAGATCCTAAGTACTAAAGAGAAGAAGAGAAGACCTCATCAAAAATGAGGTCAACAGTTTCAAATCGTTTTCAGGAAGCAAATGGGTTAGATTTCGAGTTTTAGGCATTTTTAAAGAGTTAAAATACTTAGAATCACCAGAAACCGTCAAAATAAGTCCCTAAACCGCTCATTCACCGATCTCACCGTCAGCGGTAACGATCTCGCCGTCGGCGGGATTCTTAAAAATATGAACTGAATTTGGCGGGCAAAACTCGTTGTCGGCGGTGTCGGTCTCGCCATCGGTGGGCTAAGGCAAAATTACCCAGTTTCGCTCTGGTCTGAATGCTTTCCTTTTTTTTCTATGTATCCAATATCGTGATGATTATATATATAAATTTGAGTAGTAGAATTCATTTTATACCAAAAATAGTAAAAATTCAAATAAATATATGGGTATTATATCTAAATAAAGATCACTATGGGTTGCCTCCCATAAAGAGCTTGGTTTAACGTCGTCAACCCGACCTATTCTGGTTATTAATCAGGTTGATTGAGCATTAAAACCTCTTTAAAATTTGGTCTTTTTCCTTCAAAATATGGTTTTAATCTGTGTCAATTTACTTTAAATCTGTGTCCAGTCTTTTGATCTTCAATTTCTACAGCTCCGTATGTAAATATTTCAGTTATAGGGAAAGGTCCTAACCATCGAGATTTTAGTTTCCCAGAAAATAATTTCAATCTTGTATTATAAAGTAAAACTTCTTGTCCTGGTTCAAAATTTTTTTGGTTAATCTTCCGATCATGCCATAATTTCATCTTCTCCTTATAAATTCTATCGTTATTATAGGATTCATTTCTTAATTCTTCTAATTCATTCATCTGCAACAATCTCTTCTCCCCAGCATCTTTTAAATTATAATTGAATTCTCTAATCGTCCAATACGCTTTGTGCTTTAATTCAACTAGTAAGTGTCAAGTTTTTACATAAATAAGCCTGTAAGGAGTCATTCCAATTGGGGTTTTACAAGCAGTCCTGTATGACCATATTGCAGTGTCTAGTCTTGTAGACTAAATTAATCTACTAGGGATTACAGTTTTTTCTAGAATTTGTTTAATTTTTCGATTAGAAACTTCAGCTAATCCACTGCTTTGAGGATGATAAGCAATCGATATTTTATGAATAATGTTAAATTTTTCTGTCAATTTCTGAATATATTTATTTTTAAAATGGGATCCTCCGTCAGTAATAATCACTCTCGGCATTCCATATCTTGTGAAAATATTTTTCATTAAAAATTTTGAAACACTCTTAGCATCACAACGAGCTAAGGCTTGTACTTCAATCCATTTAGAAACATAATAAACAACAACTAATATATATGAGTTTCCAAATGAAGGAATAAACGGTCCTATGAAATATATTCCCCAAACATAAAAAATTTCAACTTCTAATATAAAATTCAGAGGCATTTCATTTCTTCTAGATATATTACCTACTCATTGGCATTTATCGCAAGTTTTTATGGATCTATAAAAATCTTTAAAAAGAGTAAGCCAATAAAATCCATACTATAAAATTTTATAAGCAGTTTTGTCAGTCCTAAAATGTCCTCCAAATTCAGAATCGTGGCATTTTTGAATAATCTGTTCAATTTCTTCATAAGGCACGCATCTTCTAATAATGAGATCCTTACATTGTTTATATAAATATGGTTCATCCCAAAAATATGTTTTAGCATCATAATGAATTTTTTCTGTTGTTGTAGAGTTAGTATGAGTGGTAAAATATCACTTACAATATAATTAACTATATCAGCATACCATGGTATTTTCCACCCATTTATATTAAAAAGTTGTTCGTCAGGAAAACTGTCTGTAATTTCATTATCAATTTTAGATAATTCACAATATTCTAATCTTGACAAATGATCTACAATTTGATTATCAATTCCCTTTCTATTAATTATTTCAAGATCAAATTCTTGCATCAGTAATATCCATCTGATTAATCTTAGTTTGGTATCTTTATTTTGCATAAAATATTTAATAGCAGAGTGGTCAGTATGCATAATACATTATTTCCAATTAAGTAAGGTCTAAATTTATCAAAAGTATATAAAATTACTAATAATTCTTTTTATGTAACAGTATAATTGATTTCAGCACTATTGAGAGTTTTACTAGCATAATATATAACTTTAAAAATTTTATCATACATTTGTCCAAGAACAGCTCCTATAGCATAATCACTAGCATCACACATAAGTTCAAATGGTTTCTCCCAATCAGGAGAAACTATTATAGGTGTTGTGATTAATTTATTTTTTAATAATTCAAAAGCATTTAAGCATTCTGTAGTTTATTCAAATTTCTTGTCTTTTTCTAAAAGTTGGCATAAAGGTTTAGTAATTTTTGAAAAATCTTTTATATAGCGTCTGTAAAATCCGACATGTCCAAGAAAACTTCTTACCCCTCTCACTGTAGTAGGAGGTGGTAATTTAGCTATAACTTGAATTTTTGCAGGGTCTACTTCCATGCCAATTTCTGAAATTTTATGCCCTAATACAATTCCTCCTGCAACCATAAATTGACATTTCTCCCAATTTAGAACTAATTTAGTTTGTTCGCAAACCTCTAAGACTTTTTCAAGATGATGCAAGCATGCATCAAATGATGTTCCAAATACAGAAAAATCATCTATAATTACTTCTATTCCATCATCAATTAACTTACCAAATATAGACATCATACATCTCTGGAATGTTGCAGGTGCATTATATAATCTAAAAGGCATTCTTCGAAAAGCAAATGTTCCATAATGACTAGTAAATGTAGTTTTCTCTTGATTCTCAGGAGCAATAGGTATTTGATGATAACCCGTATATCCATCTAAAAAACAAAAATATTTATGTCCGGCTAGTCTATCTAACATTTGGTCTAGGAATGGTAAAGGGAAGTGATCTTTCTTAGTGGCTGCATTAGTTTTCTATAATTAATACATATATGTCATCCAGTAACTTGTCTTATAGGTATTAAATCATGATTTTCATTAGCTTCAACAATCACTCCTCCTTTCTTAAGAACACAATGAATTGGGCTTACCTAAGCACTGTCCGAAATAGGATATATAATACTATTGTCTAACCATTTCAATATTTCTTTCTTAACTACATCTTTCATTATTGGGTTTAATCTCCTTTGGGGATCAACTCTTGGTTTATGTTCATTATCCAAAATAATTCTGTGCATACAGATCGAAGGACTAATTCCCTTAATATCTGCTAAGGTCCAACCAAAAGCTTTCTTATACTTTTTTAATGTGTCCAGAAGTTTTTGCTCATGTGATTCATTTAATTCTGCCGATATAATAACTGGTAAAGTTAAATAATTTCTGAAAAATACATACTTCAAATGAGTAGGTAAAACTTTTAACTCAAGTTTAGGAGGTTTAATAATCGACGGAACTATATTCTTTTCAGCATTTTCAGTAATATCCAACATCTCAAATCTTTCTTGTATATAATCTATTTTTTCATTGTCTGATTCTTCAATTAATTATGTATTTTCTATTTCTAGTTTATCTTCAAATTATTCTTTAAAATATTCTTTTTGTAGATGTTCAAGAGCTTCCATTCGAAAACATTCATCTTCTTTTTCTATAGCAGAATATTTCATTGATTTTGCGATGTTAAAAGTTACTTCTTGATCGTTTACTCTCATAGTTAGTTCTCCTTTTTGAACATCAATCATAGCTCTTCCAGTAGCTAAGAATGGTCTCCCTAAAATTATGGGTATTTCTTTATCTTCCTCCATATCTAAGACAATAAAATCCACTGGGAAGATAAATTTATCCACTTTTACTAACACATCTTCAATAACTCCTTTAGGATATGTCACTGAACGATCAGTTAACTGAAGAGTTACTGAAGTAGGTGAGACTTCTCCCAATCCTAATCTTTTAAAATTTGATAGAGGCATAAGATTTATGCTTGCTCCCAAGTCACATAAAGCTTTTCCATAAAATTTTTCTCCAATAGCACGCGGTAGAGTGAAACTACCAGGATCTTTTAATTTCTCAGGAAGCTTTTTCTGAATAATTGCACTACACTCTTCGCTAAATGCAACAATTTCATTATCTATGAACTTTCTTTTCTTTTTTAAAATATCTTTCATAAACTTCATATAATTGGGCATTTGTTCTAATGCATCTACAAAAGGAATGTTTACCTTTAAATTTTTCAGGATTTCAAGAAATTTAGAAAATTGCTTATCCTTTTTATGTTACTTTAATCGATGAGAAAATGGTGGTGGTGGTCTTTCTATAGAAATTTTCATAGGAATTAAAGGATATTCTAAATTTTGATCTTGCTGATCCTTTTCTTTTTCAGTTTCCACTTACTCTTTTTCATTTTTAGTTTCTTTTTATATTTTTGTATCTAATTCTTTTCCACTTCGTAACTGTATCACTTTGATTTGTTCTTTTCCTTGATCATTAGGATTTATTTCAACATTACTAGGAAAAGTGCCAGGAATTCTATTATTAAGTGCAGTAGCGATATGTCCAAGTTGAGTTTCAATATTTTTAATTGCAGTTCCTTGATTTTGTATTTGGTTTCCTTGAATTTGTAGCTGATTTCCTTGATTTTGCAAATGATGATCCATATTTAATTTTAATTCTTCCATAGATAACTTATTTTCCTTAAATTGAGAGTTATTATTAAATCCAGATCGATAAGAAGATTTTTAATTTGAATTTCCTTTGTTAGATGAATTTTCTAATGGGTTTACTGAGTTGTTCATCCATTGTTGATTAGCAGAGTTGTTATTCCAATTAAAATTTGGATGGTTCTTCCAACCAAGGTTGTAATAATTTGCATAAGGATTGTTCGGTCTATTATTAATAGCATTTAAAGTTTCATATGAAGATTGAGCTTCTATAAACTGTCCAGATGAATTTTCTTCTATTATATTAGGAGAATAATTCATTCCAAAATGATCTAATTTCTTGGATATAGCACCAATCTGAGAGGTTAACATAGATATTGCATCACAGTCATGTATACTAGCTATTTTCTTAGGATTCAACCTTTCAGAAGGCCATTGAAAACTGTTGGTAGCCATTTCTTCAATTAATGAATAAGCCTCATCAAATGGTTTTGACATTAATGAACCTCTAGCAGCAGCATCTATAATAGATCTAAGAGATCCTACTAATCCATTATAAAAAGTTTGTATAATTAACCAATCTGGTAACGCATGATGTGGGCATTTCCTAAGAAGATCTTTAAATCTCTCCCAAGCTTCGTATATCGATTCTCCATCAAACTGACTAAAAGATGTTATGTCATTTCTAAGCTTTGCAGTTTTTGAAGAAGTAAAATATTTGGATATAAATTTTTGTGATAGTTCTCCCCAAGTTCTAATAGATCCAGGTGCTAACAAATTTAACCACATCTTAGCCTTATCTCTTAAATAAAAAGGAAAAAGCCTAAGTCTAACAGCATCATTAAATACTCCGTCATATATAAAAGTAGCACAAAGTTCTAAAAAACTAGAAAGATGTAAATTAGGATCTTCGTTTGGTGAACCACTAAATTGATTACTCTGTACCATTTGGATAATTGCAAGTTTAAGCTCAAATAAATTAGCCGCTACATCAGGATTTTGGATAGTTAAATAGGGTTAGCGTAATCTCTTAATGGTCTGGGTTGATTTATATTTTCAATTGCTGGATTATTTGTCATTTGAGTTAAATTTATAGTTTCTTTTATTTATTTTCTAATTCTTTTAATAGTGCGCTCTAATTCCGAATCGTAAGGTATTAAACTTTCGGTTCCAAATTTACGCATACACTATTTAAGTAGATTTTTTTTTAAAATAGTCTGTTACTCTAGTAATTATCTTTAATAATTATTTTATTAATTACCTTAATAATTACTTTACTTCCCCGACAACGACGCCAAAAACTTGACCTGGGGTCGGGAGGCAGCAGGGTTTATATGATTGCAGAGCTTATATTATATATTTTTTATGAATGATTATCAGAATAAAATTAACAATTGTGTCCTCCCCCCATTTTATCAACATAAGTATACATATCGTTAAAGTAATAAAGGGCTCTAATGGAGTCCTAGATATCGATCCCACATGGAAGTTTAGAGATTAAGAACTAATTTCAGCAGATGCAATTACTATCTAGTGTACAGAAATAAAGAACGCTTATACTAAACTCTATTACTCAATTTTTAAATAGAAGATTACAATTTATAAAAATTATATTTCTCCTTGTTAAGAGAATTAAGTGAATGAATAATTAAATTAGTTTAGAATTATATTGTGCCAAATAGGACCATTCCTATTCTTTACCCTTTGGTCCAGGCATAAAGAATATTAACTAATCATATGCTTGGTTACTGAATCTGCGGCTAGGCTGGGAGGATACCAGCTGCCACTTCGGAGCTCCCTCGTTCCCCTCACCTGAGGGCTAACATCTACACTTCAGCTCCCAAACGATAGGACCGAATTGAAGATTTTAATTTGTCACACAAAAATATCCAATTCTACGCCCGATAAATAATATTTCCCTATTTATTTGCACTCTCCTTCCAAGGCTTTTGACTTCTTTGAATATTGGATGTAATCTTTACTATAGTTGATAATTCAACATATTTTAACAATTCAATTGGCCAAATTGAAAGTAAATTAAGATTTAAGTACAAAGATTATCACAATTTTATTTATTATTTTTAGGCACAACTAATTCAATTTTTCATTTCACAAAATCTCAACAACAAAGAGAAAGACAGAGAAAACTACTCAAAATGCATAGGAAAAATAACACAAAACATGGATTTCATTTAAAGTTATAAAACAATAAATAAAAACTTATCTTGAATCTTCTCCCCAAGCAGACTCCTTGAAGTTCCTCTAACTCTTCCTTCTTGTACAACACACTTAATTCTACTTATTAATATACTCTAAAACACACTAATGCGCACACTATAGACTCACTACTGACTTGCACAAGACACACACACCAAAAGAACACACACCTTTCAGCCTAAATTCGTCTATATTTAAAGAAGAAGGAATATATCCAAAGGTTGCTTAAGCACCTCTTCAAAAAGCGTCTAGATTCAGTGTATTTGGCTTGAACCGACTTTCTCGCCGTCGGCGGGCTTGATCTCACCGTCGGTGGGCTTCTAGAATATTGGCTAACCGCTAAGGCTCACTGTCGGTAGGCACGAACTCACCGTCGGCGGGCTCCTTTATAATATATTCAAAACTTTCGGGAAAATCACGCCGTCGACGACCTATTTCTCGACGTTGGCGGGCTAGCTCAATTTCCATCTCTTTTTAATCCTTTTCATTCCAGATTTGCTTCTTTTCGATCTTTTTGGTTCCAATACATATAAATCTTCATACCTGCAGTAAAACATAGAAAATATCTTTCTTTAAAGTGCAATTTCATATAAAATTGGTAAGAATTTCTTAATACATTTTCTTGTGGTCACTTGCCCTTATAGGAAACTTAAAGACCCTAGATTAATATAAACCCTATCTAGTTGCTTCATATTAGATAGGGAAAGTTTTCGGTCAACATAAATGTTCACAGGCAAAACAAATGTCATGGATTCTGTAGTTTATTTGATCAAGCCTCACTACCAAGCAATGTTTCCATTTTTCGAGATAAATACATGGTTTGTGGTGAAGTGGTCAATCATCTAAACAATTCTTTATATGAGATTAGTTTGATTTCATATTTTGTCAAATTAAAAATGATATTTTCCAAAAATCTATATATATATAGATATATATATATATATATATTTCTAGGAAATGGAAAAATTCATTCAATAAAAGAGGTTAAATACATCTGATGAAGGGAAGTTTAACCAAATCCCCCAGAAGTAAAAGCCTTAGAGGCTCAAAAGGTGTAACAAAAAAAACAATATTGCTAGTTGTTGCAGCAGTTTTGGCCAACCAATTGGCAGGTTGGTTACCCTCTCTAAATATATGAGACCATTTGAGTGTAAATGAACCAAAAGTAGAGAGAATATTCCTGAGTAAATAAACCAAATTCCACGGAGGAGGAGAGAGCCCTTGCAGAATATTAATCACTTGTTAGGAGTCAGACTCTATCCAAAAATAATGATAATTGAGAGCTTTAGCAGTTAACAAAGCCCAATTTACTGACTCGAAGCTCAGATTCCAAGGCCGAAGAAGAGAAAATGGGTACTTGAAAAAACCACAATACTTGACCAAGAGAGTTTCTGCATACAACACCAATCGCTGCAGATGATGAGGTGAAACTACCATCAATATTGATTTTAATACATGGCATGGAAGACAGAGACTAATTCAGCAAAACAGCTTTTCTTTTATTGGGGTTATCCAACATAGAGTTTTTGCTTATGAAGCTACAACAATTCACCACAACAGTATTGATCAAACAAGGTTTGTTCTCATATTTTGCCTGGTTTTTGGCCATCCATACAAACCAACAGATGACTAAAGGAATATGGTACCAATGCTTCTCCTTCCAGTCATCCCAAGTAAGCTTCAAATGATATCCAATTGTGTCTAAATTGAGAGATCTTTAGTTGGTGTAAGACAGCATTCCACACTTGGTTGGTTAAAGAGCAATGAAGGAATAAATGAGAAAAAGTTTCTTCATGAGAGTGACATAACCAACATCTAGATGCAGTTCTCAACCCTTTTAACTACAAAATATCATCCAAAGGAAGATACTTATGGAATAATCTCTAACAGAAGAAGGACATTGAGGGAGACAAATGCCTGGTCCAAATCTTCTCCCCGCAAGTAGTGTCAGGCCATGAGATAAAGGATTTGTGTATCAAACTGTTAAAAGATTGTTTGGTAGATTGCTTTAGCAAAATTTTATCAGGTCTAGTGGAGTCAATAGGGATGGCAAGAATCTGTTGCACACTATCCTCATCCAGTACACCTCTAAGTAAATTCACATCCCACTGGTCCACTACCCAGAAATAAGAGACAGTTAGTTGATGATTAAAATCATTGGTGAAAGAGAAGTGACCATCAGGAAGCCAATGATCATAATAAAAATTGATGTTCCCAGCTCCAACCTCCCAAATCGAGAAGCCGATTAGCGCCTTCCCTCCCTTCGACAGAACCTTTCCAGTATTTAGAGTCTCCCAGCTTTGGCAGAACAGCATTAGGATGTAATTTCCTGCAATACTTCTCCTTTAAGTATCTAGCCCACATAGTATCTTGTTTTCTAAATTTGATCCACTGTTTACAATAATAAAGGAGGCTCATATGTTGGATGCTTTTGATTCCCAATCCCCCAGCTTTTGTAGGTTTACATAGTTTTTTCCAAATAGTCTAATGGGGTTGCTTGTGCTGCCCTTCCCAAAGAAATTTATTAAAGATAGCTTCAATCATTTTTTGAGTACTCCTTTTCATTCTAACCATTTGCATAGTATAGAGAGGGTAGGTTGATAAAATACTCTTTAGCAAAGTTAATCTACCTCCATTAGAAAGGAAAGTATTGGTCCAGCAGTTAAGAACTGGAGAAATTTTGTGAACCACCTCATCATACTGTGATTGTTTTCTCCTGCCTTTAATCAACTGTACCCCTAGATATTTTAAAGGAAGCTCGGCAGCTGCAAAGCTAGTAAACTCTTTCAACCAATTCTGATGTTTGTACTGTTTACCTTCCAAAAACTGGCATTTCCTCCTATTTAGTTCAAGACCAGCCACTTGTGAAAGATGATCTAGCATCCTTAATGTTTTTCTGATGGCCTACTTACTACCATTGGTAAAAAGGATTACATCATCTGCATAAGCCAGATGACTTATAATTTGGGAGGAGCTATGTTTATAATTAAGATAGGGATAGTTGTTATGAGCTGCATTAAGAATCCTGGAAAGATAATCAAAGGCCAAAATGAAAATGGTAGGGGAAAGAGGATCTCCATGTTTTAACCCCCTACCTGCATTAAAGAACCCATTGTCTGTCGCCATTCACTAAGACACGATAATAAGCACTAGCAAGCCATCTCCGAATTAAGTTGCGAAAGAGGGGTGAAAACCTCGAGCTTTTAACACCTGATCAATGAATTGCCAACTAATAGAGTCATAAGCTTTTTTGAGATCTAATTTAAAGATGATGTTCTGCCCACTACAGCCTTTATCAATATCAAGTAGCAATTCATGAGCAAGTAAACAATTATCAGTGATATTTCTCCCCTGCACAAAAGCAGATTGGTTAGAACTAATCAAATGATTAAGGAGAGGTTGTAATCTCCCAACAATGATCTTGCTTATAACTTTAGAAAAAGTAGAAGTGAGACTGATAGGTCTGAAATCAGTCCAGCTTGATTTTTGGGTGTCTTTATGAATAAGAGTAATGCTAATAGCAGCAAAGTACTTTGGTAGTTGTGTTCCAGAGAAAAAGGATTAAACCGCCTTAATAAGATCAGTGCTCACAATGTCTCAAGCTTTAATGTAAAAAGTAGAGGTGAATCCATCTGGTCCAGCAGTCTTATTTCCATCAATACTTTTCAATGCTTGTAAATTTCAGCTTCATCGAGCGAGAAGGTTAAATTAAGTTGTTGTATATATGCAAAATTTCCGAAAAATACCTCAAAGAATAAAGGAAGAGGGGGAGGTGGGGTGGGCAGCTAACTGAGATTGAAAGTATTGCACAGCACTTTGTGAGATAGCATGTTGATCAGTTACCCAATTTCTATCAGGTTTCTTGATTCTAAGAATTGTATTAATCTTCCTCCTGTGTTTAATCATTGCATGGAAATACTTAGTATTTCTATCCCCAAATAGATGTCTATTGACAGCAGCTTTTTGTTTTAAAAATAATTCTTCCCTTTCCAAAGCTTGTAAAAATTGAGTTTGTGCAGTGATCAGCTCCTGAGTGTGATCCCAACCCTGGTCTTGATTAGCTTCCAGTAATTGTACTTTAATATCAGCATTCCTTACTTGTTGAAACACATTGCTAAAGCTATGTTTATTCCAGTTCCTTAAATGATATGCCACATTTCTTGTAACCTCCAAAATTTAATAATTGGATTGCAGATATGATAATCTGGAACTGTCCAAGCTATTTTCACTTCCTCTAAGAAGTTAGAGTGTTCACACCACACATTAAAGAATCTGAAGGAGGAATAACCTTTATAGGGGCAAAAGGAAATTTGAATCAAAAGAGGTGAATGGTCAGAAGTTGATCTATGAAGGTGATGAACCTGAGTGATAGGAAAGGTATTCAACCTAGAGTCATTTGCCATGATTCTGTCAATTCTGTCCAGAATTTTTCCCCTCTGCCAGGTAAAAGGAGACCCAATGAAACCCATATCAGAAAGACCAACTGTAGTTATATTCTATGAGAATTGTAGCATGGATTGTAAATCAGGAGTTCTACCACCCTTTTTTTCACTAGGATCTCTGATGCAATTAAAGTCTCCTCCAACAATCCAGTTAGAAGGGTTATGAGCACTGATATTAATCAGCTCAGCCCATAAAGAAGACCTGTCAGTGTTAGTACGACCAGCATAAACAAAAGTTGCAAAGCCATTGAATTGATCCAACCCAAAATGAAGGTGTAAGAACTAATAGTTATCCATTACAATATTACAACTCAATTCCTTCCTAGTAAAAACCCATATCTTATTGTTACAATTAGACTGAAAATGGAATCCAGGGAATTTTTTTGTAATCTTAGGGATATTAGTATGCACCAAAGGTTCCAGCAAAGCAAAAATCCAAAGTTTGTGAGTCCTGTTTAAGTGTAGGAGTCTATTAAGGGTGTCAGGACTAGCAACACCCCTAACATTCCAAGAAAGAAGATTAATCATGGTGAAAAGCCTTATTAGCCCTAGTTATCCTAGGGGGAGTGGCTGAAGAGTTTTCCGTACCGATTATGTTTGATTTAGACAAATTTTGTAGCTCCATAGTGTCTTCTCTCCTTCTCCTGCTTTTCTATTGAGACCATACTCCTTCAGTTGTTGTAGTTAGCTCACCAGCAATTGGATCTTTAGGAGTTATAAAAGTATCACCTGCATCAGAACTGAAAGGTACAACTTCTTCTTCAGCAAATGTGCCCCTCCCAACAAAGTTAGGATCAGCTCTAGTAAGATCAGTTGCCATGATTCTATGGAACAGTACCACTCCAAAAATTCAAAAAAAGAAATGCCCGGGAATGAAAAAATCACTCCCAAACCAGCACCAGAGAAACTTGAAAGGAATATAGGCTTCCTTCTTCCTCCCAGATACCTTCTCGACCCCAGTAGGCAGCGCCGCCACCAGAACAGCTACCAACTCTATTGAAACCTAGCAGAGCACTAACAGCCGCCACCTCCATCTTTATTATATATATATATATATATATATATATATATATATATTTGCATAAACTAAACTTAATCATCTTTTAACAGCCGACAATGTTTCTTGCGACGTACTTTTCTAATTTTCTTGTTTTGAATTTTTTTTGCTCCGCTTACTTTCTTTTCCTGTATTTGATTTAAATTTCTGCAAATTATATTATGCCTTATTGCACTAACCATGCAGCGGTTGCAGAAGCCAAGTATGTTCTTTTACAATTTACAGCATTTACTTTACTGCACTTTATTTTTCTCAATACATTTTATTTAACTGCATTTACTTACTTTATATGCAAAATTATAACAAAAAAAAACCAAAACCACAACATTAAAACCAAAACATTGAAACATACTTGGTAAAACCTTTTGAACCTTACACCTTAGGACTGTTACTTCAACAAGGAGCATTGAGCATATATCGGGGGCGAGGACCTGCAGAAGGACATCTTCAACAGAAAATCTATTTCTTTAGAATTAAACAACAAGGCATAGGACTTCGAGACTGTATACCTAGTGCGACATAAATCCTTAACTTATCTTTAAACTCCTGCACAGTCATGCTGAGCAGTATAAGTCCTAACTCATCTTAGGATCCGACCTCATCATTCGGTTATGAAAAAATCACTCTTATCTTCCAGGCTATTTGTATTATTAGTTTCATGCAAATGTAAGCCCTACAAAACAAAACTGGCACGATGGAACATTAAATAATATCTCTTTAAAATTCAAGCCAAACCATATGATAGTTTACAAAGTCACCAAGTTTATCCTCAATATCAGTAACATCCTCTACGTTTCATTCTTTTGGATTCCATAATAATTGTTCCAATTTGATCCCTTCCCATTTGAATTTCCTATGTCCGATCTTAAAAACCCTAAACTTTGAAATTCATGAAGATAATACGTCTGATCTAAATCGAGAGTTTTCTTTGGTGACTTCGATCATTTAAGGTGTGATTAACTATAGGGGTTTGCCCTTATAGAAAACTTTAAGAACCCAACTTAATATAAATCTCATCTAATCTTTCATATTAGATAGGGGAACTTGTCGGTCAACATAAATGTTTAGTAGATCAAAACGGATGTCATAATTTCTGTAGTTTATTTAATCGAGACTCAGCATCAAGCAATGTGTCTATTCTTCGTGGTTGATTAATGACTTGTGATGTAGTGCTCGTTTATTTAAACTATCGAATGCATGAGATCGTTTCGGTCTCGTACTTTCAAAATTAAATTATTACTTTCTACAATTATGTATATATTTAGTTTAATATAAATTAAAGTGGGCGATGGGATTCCCATTCCGGTGATCGGTGAATTCCAATCCTCCATCAACAATTCGTAAAACTAAATAAATAAATGTAATTACTGCGTTCGGGGTCTACTTTAAACACATCAAATCACATATCCCGAACTGTGATCGGGATCACCTTGCAGAATAAGTACGGGTGGTCGTAGTTGCTCCGAATTATATCTTTAATGGAATGGATGGTCTGTGTAGGGAGGACTAAATCTTAAAATATCATGTAATTAGCTCCCTATTAAATAAAAAAAGCATAAGTAATGTGGGCATTAAATAAAATTTACATGTTCCCCACTATCCTAAGCTATAGTGCAGAATGTTAAGTTTAATATATATGAGACATGTGCTATAGTGTAGAATGTTATGTGTAATATATATGAGAGACACTGAAATAGTGAAAGTAGATGAGAAATTATTTGGTGAATTAATTTAAAATTAATCATTCATGGGTTGCCTTGTTTATTTATTTATTTAATTTTACTATATTTCATTTGAATTTTTAAAATTTGTTCTTGTATAATTACTCACGTATCATATTATTCTACTAAAAGTTTACATGAATATAATGATAATTAAATATTAAGTACATAAAATAAAGGGTGTAGGAAGATATTTATACAATCAGCCACTAAAAAAGAATTAGATGATATAACGATAAACACGAAAAGTTTGCAATGACATGCTGGTGATAATAATAATAATAATAATATATATATATATATATATATATATATATATATATATATATATATATATATATACACACACACACAATACCCCACTCACTCTTAGGGGTTCCGCCTCCATTGATACAACTCACTCAAATAAAAATCTCCAAAGAAAAATAACATGAAAACACCAAGAAACAGGGCAGAGAACCTATAAAACTAAAATGTCAGGCACAAGTAACAGATAACCTGGAAGTAATAGCAGATGAATCCCAGAAGCAGAGCAATAATCCAGTAGAATCAGCAACGTAGACAAAATTCCACAATTGAACAAAGCTTGATCCCTTAAGTCCAGCAAACGAGGAGAAAGACCCACGGTAGAGAAGAGCTGTGATCCCATAATACCGTGAAAACGATTGCGAAACCTCGGACTCGAAAACATAATAAAATTTATAGTTAGAATCTAATGTAAGGTATATCAAGGAGATCACTATTGAGCAGTGAGAGAAGATGCCTCGGTGGAGTAGTTCCAACCATAGGAGTTTCAGGTATTGATTTTGCTAACCAGTCAACAGGAGAATTGCCTTCCCTATAAATACAGCTAAATTGGACCTGCAAATGATTCCTGGAAATAGTATTCCATACTCTTCTACATAGATAAGTAAGATCCCAAGGAATAGGTGCGATTTTAGTAAGCATTGCAAATAAAATAGTAGAGTCTGTTTCAATACAAAGATGAGTGAAATGGAAAGAAACAACTGTAGTTAAGGCAAAAAATAAAGCCCAAGTTTCTGCCATAAGAGGATAATCAGCAATAACAGGTGAAGAAAAATAACAAAGTAGACGGCCACGGTGGTTACTAAAAATACCCCCCGTTCCGGCTTTAATTTGAGTCCAACTACCATCAAAATTCACTTTGACCCAACCCAAGGGAGGGGGCAGCCATTTAACTAAAATAGGTAGCCGACGCCTAGATGGGGAAGTGTCAACATTGAAGAGCCTTGTAGTTCTATGAAAATAGGTTAATATATAAGATAGAGTGGTAATAGGGGAAGAAGCAGCATCCTCATATTTAAAGTTATTTCTAGCCAACCAGATAAACCAAAACACAACTAGAGGAAAGGACTTAAGCTTTTTCCCAAATGTGTTAACTCTGATTCCAAAGCAATTAATGTATGCTCTAATGGAGGTGTTAGTACCCCACATTAAGCCAAAATGTTCACCAAGTTGCTGCCAAACAATTTTGTAAAGGAACATTCAAAGAAAAGATGGGTAAATGTCTCTTCAGCTTGTTTACATATGGGGCAAATAGAAGCCATCCTTAACCCCTTTAATTTAAGAATATCATCTAAAGGGAGAAGAGAAAAAAAGAGTATCCACAGAAAAAAAGAAATGGATGGGGTAAAAGCAGGTTGCCAAATTAAAGAACTCTTTGTACTTTTTACATTATATTAACGCGTAGGGAGCCCTAAGTGCTCTTTCCTTTAAATATATATATATATATATCTTATTTATCTAGATAGCTAACACAAAAACTTCAATTTCACCTATATATCATATATGTCACCTCATTTATGCATGAAAAGGTGTATTTCACTTTTTAGAAGTTAAAATAATATATATATTTTTTTTTTCTGTGGTATAAATGTGTATTATGTTAGGTGTTAGATATGTAAATACAGAATAATGTTTGGTATATATGTTAATGCCCCTACAAAATAACAAAGAAAAGCTGTATCTATACTAACTCCATAAATATATTGACTAACCATTGAAAAATAACAAACTCTTCCCATCTATTAAACTTTTAACAAAAAATATATAAAGAGACAGTCATTCATCATTTTGTTATTAGTTTTTTTTTCATTTATTTTTTCAGCATTTGTTCTAAGTGCAAATTCTAGGTTTAGATTTTTTTTTTTCATTTTTACAGCATCTTCGCACCTTAGAAAGAGCACCCAATTATACCTTTGAGAATCGGAACGGGTGAGTCATTAGAGCTAGTGTCGTCGGGGTACTAGAGTTGTCGGGAGAGGGGAGGGGAGGGGAGGGTTAGGGCGAGAGGGAGAGGGAGAGGGAGAGGGAGAGGGATATATCGAGAGGGATCGGGGATTAGGGTTAGTTCGGCGGCGTAGGTTAAAGGATTCTTTTCGATGACTTACAAACGGCTTCAACTTCGTAAGTTATTAACATTAATACTAAAGGCTTTTGAAGTGAAAGAAATGAAAAATTGCAAGAAGATTGAAGAACACAAGAGATTTGTGAGGTTCGGCAATGTGCCTACGTCATCGAGAGCAGAGCGGCAATTTCACTATTCTAGAAAAGTTCAATACGATACCCATAGAGTTAACCCATAGATAAATTTAATAAAATACCTATGTACCGTACTGCGGGGGGTGTTGTCCCCGCACCCCAACCCACTTAATGAAACTTCCTCGATTGGACAGATGCTTCCGCTCCACTCTGCTGGCTCTCTTCGTTCCACTCCAGCATCTGTCCCTTATCTGGTATATGAGCTATAACTAACAGTATTTTTTATCGGTTATTAAAAATACTTGGTCTTCGTAAATAACGGATGACATATGAACGCTGGTTATTATGTGCTTATAAACGACGGTGAAATACATCACTTGTAATAAGAACAGTCGGAAACTAATCTATTGTTTATAAATGAAAGTATGTCTTATTTTTATGCCGTTGGAAATAACTTAAAAACATAAGCCGTCGCAAAATCGCCGGAAAATATGCTTTTTTATCGATGAAAATTTAAGCCATCCATTTTTCCATTGGTTATAGCGCTTCTTCCTAGCTATTGTATTTACAATTATCTACTTCTAGCAAAAAAATTTAAAATATAATATGTGAGATCGTGAACTCTAATATGACTAGTGGACAACATTTCCACAAGAATATAAGGATAATAAAATCCCATTTACATTATGAAGTTTATCTTAAAATATAGAAAGTTGATTGTACCCCTAAATAGTCCACAAATAATTTAGTCGCCATATTGTTCATAAAAATATGATGAACTGTATCATCATGTATACTATTAAGGATATTTTATTTCCAAATACAATTCCTTCCTTCTATGTTTGTCTGCAAAAATTAGATCCATTCCAACTTAGAACATCATATAAATGCATTGAGATAAACACTATCATGTCATAACAAAGCAAACTAATACTTAATCTTTATAATCTAGTGTAATTCCAAGTTATTTCAAACTGATCAAAGGATCTCTAAAAAAATTTAAAATGAATAAAATAAAAAATTAAAGATTTAACCAAAATATCAATATTAAACAATTAAGATTGTCTGGCCATCTAAGAAGAGCAAGAAAAGGCATTTAAAACTAGCATTATGAATTAAAAAACAAAAGGATTCAAGGCCAAACTACTATCAAACTAGATATAAAAGATGTCATGACAAACATGCTAAAAGATATGAATTTGAAATGCGTTTAACTACCATTTTTCCTAACCATAACCTCGAAGAATTATTTAGCCCAAAAAATTAATTTGAATTTATGTAGTTGTCAATCCTTTCAAATGAGAAGTAAAGGTTTGAATTAAAAAAAAATTAGTCTGAAGTATAATTACTCAATTGCTTTTTTTTTAAAGGACAAAAGTATTTAACGTTAAGATTAAAAAAGACTTTCTAGTCTTTCAAATATTTTATTAATAACCTTTAAAACAAGCATCAATAAATAAAAAATCCATTATACCGTTAAACAATTATCTAAAAAAATAATGACTAGGGGATTTTCCAGTTTTATTATATTACAAATAGAAGAAAAACTTAAGATCATAGGCCACCAACCATGGTAAATTAAAGCAAGGGAAATCATCCTATAATATTGCTTTGAATATTGTAGTGGCTAACTTAATAAATTAAACCAACCACATCAAATTTAGCAAAAAGTAACTTGTAGAGGAATAATCTAATAAAAACTAAAGATCATAGAATAAGAAAGAGAACCCATTTGAAACTACCAAATTGTATTATTACAAGTGAATAGCCTATTAGAGAAACCAAATTCTTATAAAGGAAGAATTCTAGTGTCAAGTTTGAACTGTAACTAAAGCATGTATGAGATTTAATTATCATATAAGCATTTAATCTAAGCTTTCAAAGAATTTTGAATAGTCCCTCCATCATTCCAACGTAAAGTACTAAATGTTACAAACCAAGCATATTTTTTAAAGAACTATTATTATAGAATGAAGCAATGAAAGCCTTCTTGGGCATACCCACTTTTATGTTGCAATATTTTCAAACTAGCAACAACAATAAAAATATCGATGGATTTACTGAGTTATGCACGTAAAACAAGCATAGCTTTAATCTCCAAAGAAGAAGAATCTAAATTATCATTAAATGGAGATTGTTCATGTAACTAACTATAAGTATCAAAACATAAAAAAAAAAAATTAGTATCAAATGTTACAATACTATCCATAACTTACAAATTGACATCTAAATCAATATTGGTCACATTATCATACACAATAATAATCACATTATCCAAAACTAAAAAATAATATATAGTTACTCACATAATATTGTTACAAAGCGATTAATTTTACTCAAATTATTAAAAACTAGGGCATCAATAAAAAAAATTAGGATCACTAGACTCATTCAAATTAATTTATGGCAACTCTTTTTACAAAACTTTATTTTGAAATTTTGCTCCTTCTATTCTTGGATAGGAACATTTTTTATCTAGTATTTTAATCTTTTAGAATATGTCAATGATAACAAAATGATAATGCATTTTGTAGTGATTGAGAAATAAAGATAAATTTGCAAACCCTACCAATTAAAGAAACAAATTAATTCCACAATTAGGACTAAATTTATGATGAAATCTATAAAAGGAAAATTATAACATACTAATTTATTTCAAGTAGGTAGTCTGAAAAAATTTAAAAAATTACTTGAAGGAGTCTAGAAAAATTGAATAAAAAATAATGTACCTCGATTTATAACATAAAACATTATTTCAATAAAGTTAATACATATTTGATTTATTAAGACTTCCACATTAGTACTGATGTAATATGTTGATTTTTTAGTTAATTAATTAATCAATAAAAATCTTATAGCAAAAATATTAAATAGCCATTAGAATCATTAAGTCTATGATGTGGATGTTTCTTCCAAAAAAAAAAAAAAACCTAAACAAAAATTAACTCGATAACTTCAAGATATTGGAATTTTCTATTATTTTTTATTGAAGACAACTGAATTCAAAGGAAATGGCCAAGGCCTCAATCTCATCATCAATATACAATGTAAATATTTTTTTAATAAATTATTAATTTTTCTTAATATCAATATTATAAAGATTTGTACCATACTACTAGATAAAGTATGCTTGAAAATTTTAGTTGGAATAGTATTATTTGATACATGTTTCTTATCAAATATACTTAACTTGAAAGGGATGAACTTTCAAAAGCACCATGGTTTGGCACTTCTATTCTTGCCTTCTAGCCTTCGTCTATAAAACATCAGACGCCAACTAGCACCACAAAGTTCAAATTCCTAACAAATATTGGAAAACAACAAATCAATTTAAAGAACAGATCATAAGGAAGAGAAAAAGGTGAGATTAGGTATCTCACGATATTTTAATTCCAAAACAATTAGTTTTACCAAGAGTTAGAAGAGGAATTTACTAAATATTTTTTAATTAGGAAACCAAACAAAATTTATTCTCTAGTTTCATCTTCTATGTGTCAAACTCTTCTAATTCCTTTAACTAGTTGTCCCCTCTTTTTAAAAAGACTACAACTAGTGTGAAATTTTATCTTTCTTTGTAAAGCAATAATTTGTATCATAAAGAATGTTATTTTATTGTTAATAGGATAGATATCTTTCACATCAATTGCAATTCTGAATTTTTCATTATAAATTTTTATTCAAATTTTTCATGACAATCCAAATAAAAATTTATGAATGTAATTAATATATAATGAAAATATCAATCTATCCAGATGATACAATAGAACTATGCTCACTTATAACTACATGGCAGTATCAAAGATACATTCCTTTAAAATTCAACCACATTAATTTTGAAGATTCAACATCAATCCATAAAAAATAATCACCAAATATCAAGTCTACTTTCTTTTCTATGAACCATCTATCAATATATACAACAACAAAAAATAAAAATAAAAATAAAATAAAATAAAATAATAAAAAAAAATTTATTGTATAGTCTAAGCTTAGAAAAGAAGAAATAAATTAACTAGATGAACCAATCTATGCTAGTGATGGCTAACTATTACATTACATTTAGATAATATTGTTCAGGCTGTTAAGAAATGAGACTCTCATTGTGAATTGACAAGGAAACATATCAGTGCAAAGAACAAGTTTATTAGCCCGAGCTCCGACAATAATCTCACATGTTGGTCCGATCATATAAACCATATTGATTCATAGCAATTTATGATAATTGTTGGTCCTAGACTCCTAGTTAGGTTCATTTATGCTCTTGATACTGCATTGCCATCAAAATAGCATAATGTATTAGAAAGCTTGGTAATTGTTTCTATACTAATGCATCCAATGTTTTTTAAAAAAGAAAAAACTATTAATAGCTTAATTTCATCTTAAATTGGGAACAATTGCTATTGGCGGATCAACTCAAATTAGATGTGGCCAATAGAAATAATTTTGTGGCTAATATGATCCAATAACAGTCAAATTTTTTAACTTCTATTCAAGTTCAAAACCTATAGAGATCAAAATAAAAATTTACCCAACAAAGCAAACATTCAACAGTATAGTGGCTACTACAGCAATTCCAGCAAGCTCGCCAATCTGCATAATAATATTAATTCAGCAAAAATGTCAACATATACAACGTTGTGAAGAGAATTGGTGACTTGCAGCTCTATCATCAATGGCAACCGCAGAAATTACAAACATGAGATAGAAGGAGATGATGAACTCTAGAATTAGAGGTTGGAAATTAGAGCCTGTTCGAATTGTTCCTGCGAAGAGCTCCTGCCCGCCACCAAAGAGAAAGCGAAATGTGCTACTTGCTAGCGTTGATCCTATAAATTATGTTGCGATGTATGCTGCTACTTGTAATAACATTTGTATCGAGTTGAACTCGTGATTAAGGACAAAGAGATGCACAATCTTCAATTTCTACTAAAATAATTTTTCAAAAATTTCAAAAATCTCTAAAATGAGTAGACCTGCTCCCAACGAAATCTGCGGCAAGAAAGAATGAAATCGTAACGGCGGGATTAAAGTGAGCCCCAGAGATATGACCCACTGGGTATATCATTACTGATCCCCATACGATGCTTATCGCAGGAAATGTAGCAGTACCACTTGTGCTCTTGTTCAACATCACGGAAGCGCAGCCAACAATGACTATCGAGTAAGTGCCAAATATTTCAGCAATTATCTGTGAAATAAATCTCTAATGAAATTATTGAGATGGACAGACAAAAATAATGCTGAAGTAAACAATATGATCATGTGCTGAAGATTCGGTAAGATTATCTTCAGCTACTCATATGTTTTTTTTTTATTATTATTATTTTTCTTTTTCTGCAGCCTTAAGTTAAACAGTAGCTATAGAAAACTTGCATATTATAAATGAAGCAAACAAACGACCAAGAAGCATGCCTTCTGCACAAAAGGTATAGAGATTCTCAAAGCCGAATCGTTATCAGCAAATGATCCATTCTCCTTTTCAAGAAATCTCAATATATATATATATATATATATCTATATATATCTATATATATATATATATATATATATATATATATATATATATATATGTGTGTGTGTGTGTGTATATGTGTGTGTGTGTGTGTGTGCCGCAATCCTCGTCCCGTTGACTGGCAGGCCACCTGTGTTCCTCTCGGGTCGGGAGCTTGATCCCACCGTGGAGCGGGGATAGGTCCGTTTAGAGCATATGCGCGTGCGCCCTCATCATAAGCGTCCAAACGCATGAGAATATATATAAATATATATATATATATATATATATATATATATATATACATATATATATATATATATGAAATTACCAATAGAAAAAGATAAAGAGCCTAGCGATTTTCATGCTTGGTGATTGTTTATGTGAAAAATCATAAGGAAAAATAAATTTAGCAAAATCCACTAATCTCATTTAAATAAATACAGTGCGCTCCCATCTTAATAACTTTAAACGTCATTAAAAGGTAATAGATGAAAACTAATAATAATATCTCATATGTGACATATTAGTCTTGAAGCATTTCAGAAATCATCAGGCGATGGAGGGAGATAAGTTGGACTTCTTATTTGATAGTAGGAGAGAATGGGCTTTCTCAAAGATAACACTAAGTGATATTCGCTGAGGAACATTTAAATTTGGTAGTGTCAGGCGATTGGTTTCATCGTGCTTCTTAATGAAAATGAATTAGGCGAGTAGGAAGGCGTTTATCCGATCCTAAAAATTAGTAAATATGAGTTGTTGGGAGGCATTAGACAACAATTAACAATAGACTCTAGGGTAAATTAATAAGATTTAATTGGCTTGATTACTCTTCTTATAGAAATAATGACTAAACGTTCTTAACTATGTTAAAATATTAGAGCATTACATGCTCTAAATGATATCAATAAGCTTCTAATTATGTTTATAAGTGTTTTGACATTAACCTATGTGGGCTCATATGAGGTCATTCTTTGTACCAATGAATTCTCTCATTGAATCACGTTGTCTAAATAATAAGCTTATTGAAATTAAAGTTAATAACTTTGGAATCAATTCTCGAAATCTTTGGTTTAAATATTTGACGCGCATTTCTATAAATTTTTCGGCGGCATGCAAAAATAATTGGCAAAATCCAGGAAAAAAGGTCATCCGAAATGAATTAAATGGATAAAATGAGTTATTTTAAATTTTCAGTTAAATGATCTCAATCCATGTCAAGTGATAAAAAATACGGTTTAACATATCATATATATTTCAAATGAAGAATAAATTTTACAAACCCAATTGTACCATAATTTTCCTTGTTAACGAGCTTCTTGTGCTCATCTGCCCGTTGCTGTGAACCAATTTGTTGCCGTTAGCTTTATTATTTAAAAGTACAATTAAAATAAAAGACCTATGACAGCAGTACAAGTGGACCGACCACTACTTTCATTTCAATGACTGGCTTAAGAAATAAGAGGGAAGTCAACATTAATCTTAGAAAATAATAATTAGACAGCAGTAGTAGTTGGACTAAGAAAGAATGAAGATTGATTCAAGCGGGTGATGGCAACTTATGTTTTAATATAAAGACAAGTAAACAACCATTTACCCACACAATATTTTGTGAATATAAGGATTATTAAAGATTTTCGAGAATAAGATTCAATCTTGATTTGTCATCAATAAAATTTTAACAAGCACGAATTTCAATGTGTTTTTATTATAAAGGATCTTGCACATTTAAATTTAAGATCACCAAGCCTCGATTTCAAGCACGTAGATGGTCAAACGTACCACCTTGACATGACTAACCAAATGATGTGGTTCAATCTGCGTCCAATCAAGTCGAAATCAAGCCATTCACTATAAGAAAAAAAAATTGAAATTGTTGGAAAAACTAATTATCTAGAGTGCGTAGGTTAATTTGCTTTTATTTCGAATAGCCTAGGGACTTTTAATATAACTTACGAATTTCCTACGGGCTGAACCGTGGGTTTTAAGTTAATTGACATTTCGACAATCATGAAACAATCACCGACAGTCCTAGTCATCGGTTCATAGCAAATTATAAAAGCGATAACCATAACCTGTCGGAAATGCAACTCTTAGTATTTTTGAGGTCTAATAACTTGTGGCCATGGAATGCTGATTGGCAATCATACCTGTCAATTATTATGAAGTTAAACATAAACATAGTTGCTCCGAATTATATCTTTAATGGAATAGATGGTTTGTGTAGGGGGGACTAAATCTTAGATGACCTGAGCTATAGCGTATAATGTTATGTGTAAATATAGGAGAGACACTGAAATAAATTATTTGGTGAATTAATTTAAAATTAATCATTCATGGTTTGCCCTGTTTATTTATTTATTTTTTTTAACTATATTTCATTTGAATTTTTTAAATTTGGTCCTTTATAATTACTGACATATCATATTATTGTACAAAAAGTTTACATAAATATACTGATAATTAGATATTAAGGAAGTACATAAAATAAGGGTGTAGGAAGATATTTATACAATCAGCCACTATAAAGGAATTAGATGATATAACGATAAACACGAAAAGTTTGCAATGACATGCTAGTGATAATATATATATATATATATATATATATATATATATATATATATATATATATATATATATATAGGGAAAGAAAGCACTTATGGCTCCCTACGCGTTGATTAGAAAAATTGTCAGTACAGAGGTTTGAGGAAGCAGATCCCCAGTTAAAAGAAAAAGAAAAGTACAAAACCCACACACCCTTAGGGGTTCCGCCTCCATCGTTACAACGCACGCAAAAAAATCCTCCAAAAAACCAAAACAAGAAAGCTCCATTGAAATGAAAAAAGTACCAAAAAACAGGAGCTGAGAACATATGAAAATTAAGTGTAAGGGAATCAAAAAACAGGGTGTAGGAGTCAGATTAAAACCGTGAGCAGCAGCAGATAAGCTCCAGATGAGCATAGCAGGAAACCAGGAAGTCCAGTAACGAAAACAGAAACCCACGAGAAAGCAAAGTTTTGATCCGGTAGGTATAGCAGCAAAGTAAAGCAAGATAACCATTCAATACCATTATAACGCAGCATGAAGAGGAGCCAGTAGAAACCAGTTGCAGAAATCAGACAAAATAAAAAACTGCAGGCCAGCATCCAAAATTAAAAGGTCATCCAAGATTAGCGTAAAACTCCACACCAGTGATAATGGCCAATCTGTAGAAAACAAGGAGGGAACTACCAAACCAATGTCAGATAATTCAACAGAAAATAAAGAGGAGTTAAATTCTAACATAGGGCAGATCTAAACTGTCACTATTAAGTAAGAAACAGAGCTGCCTTGGAGGAGAGACTCCAACCAAAGGAGCCTTGTCTTTGAGTTTAGCCAACCAATCTGCAGGAGCATTGCCTTCCCTGTATATAAAGCTATATTCAACTTGAAGGTTTTGTTGGGTAATAAGATGCATTGCTCTTTTAAAAAGTTGGGTAAGATTCCATGGGATGTTGGATGAAGCAGTTAGCATTTCATAAAGTAAAACTGAATCAGTTTCAATAATTATCCTAGACATTGAGAAAGAGACAACAATAGATAAGGCACAGTAAAAAGCCCAAAATTCTCGCTTCAATAAAGCTATCTCGCAATGACATGTGAGTGAAAAAACCGGCTAATTTTCCTTTATCATTTCTCAAAACTCCCCCAATACTAGCATGAGACAAGGACCAACTACCATCAATGTTAAACTTAATCCAACCCGTAGGAGGGGCCGCCATTTAACAAGGATAGGTAGTTTACGGCCCAAAGAGGTGGGGTTCACAAGCAAGAACTCTAGTAATTGTAGCATAGTAAGATAGGATATTTGAAAATGTAATAGAAGGTGAGACCTTACTATCGCCAAATTTATGATTATTCTTGGCCATCCAAAGGAACCAAAAAACCAGCAGTGGGAAAGATTTGAACTTTTTCCCCAAATTGTTAACGTGATTCCAGCAACATAAAACAGCATTGATAGAGGCTTCACCACCCCAACTTAAGCCAAAATGAGAACCCAAATTCAGCTAAACATTCCTAGTAAAAGTGCAAATGAAGAAGAGATGCTGAGAAGTTTCCTCCTCCTGATTACATAAGTGGCACATAGAGGCCAGTTTTAAACCTTTAAGTTTAAGGATATCATCTAAAGGAAGAAGTGAATGAAAAAATCTCCAAAGGAAAAAAGAAATGGAAGGGGTGAAAACTGGTTGCCAAATAAGATTGCTCCAGCACCATCTAGGATAGGGGTGTAGTTGATTATAAAGCATTTTGCTGGAAGAACAAAGCAGTGATTTCTTCCACATAGGTACATCTTTTTGATTTTGTAAGGGGATAGTATTGATTCTCATTGCATAGTCTTCCCCCACCATTTCTTTCAGCTTAGGAACATTCCAGGTTCCATTAAACAAAAAATCTGAAACTAGAAGAGAATGCAGATCCTGATGGTGCTGTATTTCATGGATGTTTTCAACCCCCCAATCCTCCTTCCAATAGGAAACATTCCCATCACCTAAATCCCAAAAAATAAAACTATTAGCAATAATACGAGCTTTAGTAATGACTTTCCAGATTTTAGAATCCCCTTTCTTCCAAACCACAGTGGAAGCATGAGAATTAGAACAATATTTGTGATGCATGAAAGTGGCCCAAAGTGAATTACCCAAACGAAATTTATACCAAAGCTTACACATATTAATATCCACAACATGCTGAAGAGCTTTGAAACCCAAACCACCAGAATGCTTAGGTTTGCACATTTTATGCTAACTGAGCCAATGCTTTTTATTCCCAGCATTTTCCCAAAAAATTTATTAAATAACTTTTCTAGAGAGATAAGAGAAGATTTTTTTGCATTGAAAACCTGTAGGGCATATAGTGGTATACTCAGTAAAACACTATTTAATAAAGTTAATCTGCCCCCTTTGAAAGTAAAGCATTTCTCCGACTAACAATCCTATTCTTTATTTTTTGAATCACCTCATCCATTTGGATTTGTTTCCTCCTTCCTCTCAAAAGATTTACACCTAAATACTTGAGAGGCAAGTGAGAGAGCTTAAAACCAAGTAAAATCGAGTGGCCCAAGTGGTAATATGAGTTTTAACCTGCTTACCAAAGAATAATTGGCACTTAGTAATGTTAAAGGAAAGACCATAAGCACTCTCAAATTCATCCAGAACATTAATCATAGCTTTGATGGCAGGTTTGGTGGCTTTGGTAAAAATAATTGCCTCGTCAAGCATAAAGCCGGATGGGATATCAAAAAATTGGCCTTATGCATATAATTTGTGTGTCTACGTATGCTTTGATAATTTTGAAGAAGTCTAGAAAGATAATCAAAAGCAATTATGAAAACAATGGGGGAAAGTGGATCCCCTTGCTTAATACCTCTCTTTGCAGTAAAAAAACCATAGGCCTTTCCATTAACAAGCACACTATAGCCATTGCAGCATAACCACCTTTTAATTAAAAGACAAAAGTCAGCAGAAAACCCTTTAGCAGCAAAAACATTGAGAATGAAATCCCAATTAATCGTATCAAAAGCTTTTTGATGTCTAGTTTGATAACCAGGTTGCCACCTCTACATTTTCTATCAAGATCTTCAATCAGTTCTTGAGCTAACAAAATATTGTCAGTGATCTCTCTACCTTTAATAAAAACTGATTGATGAGGCGATATTAAAAGAGAGAGTTGTGGTTGCAGCCTTGCAACAAGAATCTTACTAATGATTTTGGAGATAACTGTTGTGAGAGAAATTGGTCTAAAATTGTGCCAGCGTGTTTTATCAGTATTCTTAGGAATAAGAACAATCATAGCAGCCGTGAAGTACTTACAGTGATTTTCTCCCAGGAAAAAACTTTGGATAGCAGAAATAACTTCAACCTTAATGATGTCCCAGCAATGAATGTAGAAGGAGGAGGAGAATCCATCCGGGCCAGGGGCCTTGTTTGGATTAATATCTTGGAGTGCATTATAAATCTCCTCACCAGTGGGCACATCAGCCAGATTTAGAGAGGCCACCTGCAAAATATCCTCAGCAAAAAGGGAAGTATTAATAGCAGAAACTTGAGTTGTATCAGTGTAGATATTAGTAAAATAATCAACAGCATTAGTTCCTATTTGATCAGGTTCAGTTAAAATGATCCCATCAGAGGTGAAGATCTTAAAGATAGTATTGGAATTGATTCTGTTTCTGATAGTAGCATGAAAATAACGAGTGTTTCTGTCTCCAGCTAAGAAGTGTGTATCATGAGCTTTTTGTTTCATAAGCTCATCATCCATACTGATATCAGCAAGCAGCTGCTGATGAGCTTAAGTAAGAGAGTTGAGAAGATCAGGATTGGAGTGTATGTTTGCCTCTAAGTCATCCACCACACATTGGGAGTGCTTCACCTTAGAATGTATATTGCCAAAAACCTCAAAATTCCATCTCCTTAGACTAGCAGCAACAAATTTGTGAAGATTCCATAAAATGTGCCAAGCATTACCACATCTAGTGGGCTGCCATAGTTGCTTGATTAAATTAAGAAAGGCATCATGCTGAGTCCAGACGTTGAGGAATTTAAAAGGGGACTTAGCAGGTTTGTTCTGAAAAGCTATCAGAAGAGGCATAACTCAAATGCTGAACTCTAGTGATGTGAAAATAATTAAGGAAAGAGAGATTTCCAAAATATCTATCAAGCCTTTGAAATAAGAAACCCCTTCTCCAGGTGAAAGGAGGGCCCGTGTAACCTAAATCATGGAGGCCAGCCAGGGACATGCAATCAGAAAAACGGCTGGAGAGAGTGGAGTCCCATCTGGTTCCACCCTTACGTTTCATGGGTGACATAATCATATTAAAATCACCTCCAACAATCCAATTATCAGTTATATGTTCTCCCAAGGTGATAAGTTTGTTCCACAGTTGTGTCTTATCAGGAAGAGTAGTACTAGCATAGATAAAAGTAATCCAACTAGTGTAATCCTCTTTAGAAAAATGGGCAAGAATGAATTGTCTGTCATCTTCCACAATATTTAATTGAATGTTCCTTTTCCAGAAAACCCAAATCTTATTGTTGTTGTTACTAAAATGCATGAAATTTTTGAAAGAAGATAAAATTTTGTCTTTGTGAATTGTGACCATGGGCTCCAAAATAGCAAAAATCTTAACTTTGTAGACCCTGCAAAGATGCTTGAGACGTTTAAGGGAGGAAGGGTCACCAACTCCCCTAATGTTCCAAATTAGAATGTTAAACATGGTGCCTTAGCCCTCCTCTCCTAGTTGACCTAGTGGGATGGGGTAAGAGATCTCCATCAGAAAAAGAAGGTTCAGGTAAATCAGTTGTGGTAGTTGGCTTCACAAGTGAATGTTTTTGTTTTTTCTTAGTGGATTTTTGAATCTGCCATTCAATTATAAGATTACCAGTAGCATGGGCTACTGAAATATTGTCAATGATTCCAGAAAAGCCCGGAGGAATGGAAGAACTGCCGTCTGAATGAACCAACTGAGGGGATGCGGGAAAAGGGAAAGGGTCATCAGCAGGTGGAGATGCTCCTGTAGTAAGAAAAGGTTCTGAGTTCATCTTGGTATTAGCATCTTGGCAATCAGCCTCCAAAATAGAGGCGCTATTATTGTCACCATGAGAAGACTGTGGGCTTGAAATGTCTTGTGCAGTTGTAGCAGCAAATGCATTTGGCTCAGAAGGGGGGGGGTTGGCTCTATGGGGGTAACTATAGTAAGATCATTATCAAAGGACTGAATGGGGGGGAAGGGAGGGATTATAGTATGAGGAGGAGTGGGACCTGGATGGGGGGAGTTGTCTGCAAACGAATTTAATTCAGTAATTTCCAAAGTAGAAGGCTTAAGGGTAGGCAAAATTAGATGAAGGTTTTGATCTTCAACAACATCATCCTTGGGTGGTGACAAAATATTCTCAGTAAAGGGTTGAAAGGGAGCGGCAACAGCAGTGGTAGAAGGAGCCACTGGGACAGTATCTCCATGAATTTGAGTGTGAATTTCAAGTGGGGAAATAACAGGTGATCGGGGAGAAATGAGGGGTTCGGTGGGGTTTAAACAGTCTAAAGGAGGGGGATCTGGAGGATGAGAAGGTATAACAGTGCTTCTGGGAAGGGATGGGGGTTTGAGATGGGGGTGTAATCTATAACAGATGGAGTTGGAGTGGCCAAACATGGCACAATGAGAGCAATAAGGTGGGTGAGGGCCCATAATCACCTGCTGCCAGTACCCATTATGAGAAGAGCCTATCCATACCTCGTCAGGGTAAGGTTGGGTGATATCCCTTTCGACTAGAAAACAAGCATCAGCAGGTTTAGATCGTTCAACAGTGGGGTTATCAACACGCAGAGGGTTACCAAAGCCTTTCGCCAAAGAGTAAAGAATTTCATGATTGAAAAGGTGGTATTTGTATTCGGGGAATTTGACCCAAACAGGGATTATAGGGGATTCTGAGCGGGAATTAAAATCAACACTCCATTTGAGTATTTTCATGAGTCTGTTTTCGATTTTCATAACCTTGCGTGCAAAGACGTTAGTACAATCGACATCAGTAGTGAGCTCGATAAGGATATGCCGACCATCTAAAGAACCAATCTTCCATGATCCACTAAGCTTTAGTGAATCAAAATCTCTACGAATTAGATCAAGCTTGGGGTGTCCATAAAGGAACTTGTCTATCAAAACATAGCGACAGGAGCGAAGCCAAGATATTGGTTTCTTCATCAGTGAGATAAAGTGCAGGCTTACCATTCTTTCTACCAAGTTTTCTGATGAAACTATAGTCACCACCTCCTAACTCCCAAGCATCGTGAAAAGATTGAGGAAAATAACAAGAATGCTTCCTATTCGGTGGAGAGTTTCCTCCATTTACCGCATCCGCGTAGGATCTAGCCATAACAAGCAAAAGAAAAGCGTAAAGGAAAAGGAAAAGGGCAGGGGAAGAGATCACCAGAGCCGGAAAACGCCTATCGCCCAGACGACGCCATAGGAGAGGCGAAAACTAGCCGTTACCATCATCTTTTATTATTATTATTATTATTATTATTATTATTATTATTATATATATATATATATATATATATATATATATATATATATATATATGGTTCAATCTGGATAAATGACAATATCCATACAAAAAAAAAGAAAAAAATGTCATCTTATTTATGCATGGATGGGAAGATTTTTTATCTAGTTTTTTAAAGTTTTAGAATATGTCAATGATAACATAATAATAATGCATTTTGTAGTGATTGAGAAATAAAGATAAATTTGCAAACCCTACCAATTAAAGAAACAAATTAATTCCTCAATTAGGTCTAAATTTATGATGACATCTATAAAAGGAAAATTATAACATACTAATTTATTTGATATAGGCAGTTTAAATAAATTACTTGAAGAAGTCTTGAAAAAAATCGAATAAAAAATAATGTACCTTGATTTATAGCATGAAACATTCTTTCAATAAAGTTAATACATATTTGATTTATTAAGACTTCCACGTTAGTACTAATGTAATATGTTGATTTTTTAGTTAATTGATTAATCAATTAAAATCTTAGAGAAAAAATATTAAATAGCCATTAGAATCATTAAGTCTATGATGTGGATTTTTCTTCAAAAAAAAACTAAACAAAAATTAACTCAATAGCTTCAAGATATTGAGATTTTCTATAATTTTTTATTCAAGACAACTAAATTCAAAGGAAATGGCCAAGACCTCAATCTCATCAACAATATACAATGTAAATATTTTTTTGATAAATTATTAATTTTTCTTAATATCAATATCGGAAAGATTAGTACCATACTACCTAATAAAGTATGCTTGAAAAATTCTAGTTGGAATAGTATTATTTGATACATGTTTCTTATCAAATATACTTAACTTGAAAGGGACGACCTTTCAAAAGCTCCATGGTCTAGAACTTCTATTCTTGCCTTCAGACACCAACTAGCACCACAAAATTCAAAGTCCTAACAAATATTGTAAAATAACAAATCAATTTGAAGCATAGATCATAAGGAAGAGAAAAAGGTGAGATTAAGTATCTCACGATATTTTAATTCTCAAAAGAAAGGCCAACAATCCAAAACAATTAGCTTTACCAAGAGTTAGAAAAGGAACTTACTAAATAATTTTTAATTAGGAAACCATACAAAACTTATTCACTAGTTTCATCTTCTATGTGTTAAACTCTTCTAATTCCTTTAAATGGTTGTCCCCTCCTTTTAAAAAAACTACAATTAGTGTGAAATTTTTATCTTTCTTTGTAGAGCAATAATTTGTATCATTAAAAATGTTGTTATATTGTTAATAGGATAGATATCATTCATATCAGTTGCAATTCTGAATTTTTCATTATAAATTTTTATTTAAATTTTTTCATGACAATCCAAATAAAATTTATGAATGTAATTAATATATAATGAAAATATCAATCCATCTAGATGACACAATAGAACTATGCTCACTTATAACTACATGGCAGTATCAAAAATACATTCCTTTAAAATTCAACCACATTAATTTTGAAGAGTCAACATCCATCAATCCATTAAAAATAATCACCAAATATCAAGTCTACTTTCCTTTCTATGCGCCTTCTATCAATATATACAAAAATAAAAAAATAAAAAACAAAACAAAACAAAACAAAAAATCTTTACATAGTCCAAGCTTAGAAAAGAAGAAATAAATTAACTAGATGAATCAATCTATTTGCTATTCATGTCTAACTATTACATCACATTTAGAAAATATTGTTCAAGCTTCTAAGAAATGAGACTCTCATTGTGAATTGACAAGGAAACGTATCAATGCAACGAACAAGTTTATTAGCCCATGCTCCGACAATCATCTCACATGTTGGTCCGATCATATAAAACCATATTGATTCATAGCAATTTATGATAATTGTTGGTCCTAGACTCCTAGTTGGGTTCATTGATGCTCTTGAGACTGAATTGCCATCAAAATAGCATAATGTATTAGAAAGTTTGGTAATTGTTTCTATACTAATGCATCCAATTTTTTTTTTCTAGAAAGAAAAAACAATTAATAGCTTAGTTTCATCTTAAATTGGGAACAATTGCTATTGGCGGATCAACTCAAATTAGATGTGGCCAATAGAAATAATTTTGCGGCTAATATGATCCAATCAATAACAGTCAAATTTTTTAACTTCTATTCAAGTTCAAAACCTATAGAGATCAAAATAAAAATTTACCCAACAGAGCAAACATTCAACAGTATACTGGCTCCTACAGCAATTCCAGCAAGCTCGCCAATCTGCATAATAATATTAATTCAGCAAAAATGTCAACATATACAACGTTGTGAAGAGAATTGGTGACTTGCAGCTCTATCATCAATGGCAACCGCAGAAATTACAAACATGAGATAGAAGGAGATGATGAACTCTAGAATTAGAGGTTGGAAATTAGAGCCTGTTCGAATTGTTCCTGCGAAGAGCTCCTGCCCGCCACCAAAGAGAAAGCGAAGTGTGCTACTTGCTAGCGTTGATCCTATAAATTATGTTGCGATGTATGCTGCTACTTGTAATAACATTTGTATCGAGTTGAACTCGTGATTAAGGACAAAGAGATGCACAATCTTCAATTTCTACTAAAATAATTTTTCAAAAATTTCAAAAATCTCTAAAATGAGTAGACCTGCTCCCAACGAAATCTGCGGCAAGAAAGAATGAAATCGTAACGGCGGGATTAAAGTGAGCCCCAGAGATATGACCCACTGGGTATATCATTACTGATCCCCATACGATGCTTATCGCAGGAAATGTAGCAGTACCACTTGTGCTCTTGTTCAACATCACGGAAGCGCAGCCAACAATGACTATCGAGTAAGTGCCAAATATTTCAGCAATTATCTGTGAAATAAATCTCTAATGAAATTATTGAGATGGACAGACAAAAATAATGCTGAAGTAAACAATATGATCATGTGCTGAAGATTCGGTAAGAATATCTTCAGCTACTCATATGTTTTTTTTATTATTATTATTTTTCTTTTTCTGCAGCCTCAAGTTAAACAGTAGCTATAGAAAACTTGCATATTATAAATGAAGCAAACAAACGACCAAGAAGCATGCCTTCTGCACAAAAGGTATAGAGATTCTCAAAGCCGAATCGTTATCAGCAAATGATCCGTTCTCCTTTTCAAGAAATCTCAATATATATATCTATATATATATATATATATATATATATATATATATATATATATATATATATATATATATGTGTGTGTGTGTGTGTGTGTGTGTGCTGCAATCTCGTCCCGTCGATGGCAGGCCACCGTATGCTCCTCTCAGGTCAGGAGTTTGATCCCACTGTGGAGCGGGGGATAGGTCTGTTTAAAGATATAGCGTGCAGCCCTCATCATAAGGTCCAAACGTACGAGAATATATATAAATATATATATATATATATATATATATATATATATATATATGAAATTACCAATAGAAAAAGATAAAGAGCCTAGCGATTTTCATGCTTGGTGATTGTTTATGTGAAAAATCATAAGGAAAAATAAATTTAGCAAAATCCACTAATCTCATTTAAATAAATACACTGCGCTCCCATCTTAATACCTTTAAACGTCATTAAAAGGTAATAGATGAAAACTAATAATAATATCTCATATGTGACATATTAGTCTTGAAGCATTTCAGAAATCATCAGGCGATGGAGGGAGATAAGTTGGACTTCTTATTTGATAGTAGGAGAGAATGAGCTTTCTCAAAGATAACACTAAGTGATATTCGCTGAGGAACATTTAAATTTGGTAGTTTCGGGCGATTGGTTTCATCGTGCTTCTTAATGAAAATGAATTAGGCGAGTAGGAAGGCGTTTATCCGATCCTAAAAATTAGTAAATATGAGTTGTTGGGAGGCATTAGACAACAATTAACAATAGACTCTAGGGTAAATTAATAAGATTTAATTGGCTTGATTACTCTTCTTATAGAAATAATGACTAAACGTTCTTAACTATGTTAAAATATTAGAGCATTACATGCTCTAAATGATATCAATAAGCTTCTAATTATGTTTATAAGTGTTTTGACATTAACCTATGTGGGCTCATATGAGGTCATTCTTTGTACCAATGAATTCTCTCATTGAATCACGTTGTCTAAATAATAAGCTTATTGAAATTAAAGTTAATAACTTTGGAATCAATTCTCGAAATCTTTGGTTTAAATATTTGACGCGCATTTCTATAAATTTTTCGGCGGCATGCAAAAATAATTGGCAAAATCCAGGAAAAAAGGTCATCCGAAATGAATTAAATGGATAAAATGAGTTATTTTAAATTTTCAGTTAAATGATCTCAATCCATGTCAAGTGATAAAAAATACGGTTTAACATATCATATATATTTCAAATGAAGAATAAATTTTACAAACCCAATTGTACCATAATTTTCCTTGTTAACGAGCTTCTTGTGCTCATCTGCCCGTTGCTGTGAACCAATTTGTTGCCGTTAGCTTTATTATTTAAAAGTACAATTAAAATAAAAGACCTATGACAGCAGTACAAGTGGACCGACCACTACTTTCATTTCAATGACTGGCTTAAGAAATAAGAGGGAAGTCCACATTAATCTTAGAAAATAATAATTAGACAGCAGTAGTAGTTGGACTAAGAAAGAATGAAGATTGATTCAAGCGGGTGATGGCAACTTATGTTTTAATATAAAGACAAGTAAACAACCATTTACCCACACAATATTTTGTGAATATAAGGATTATTAAAGATTTTCGAGAATAAGATTCAATCTTGATTTGTCATCAATAAAATTTTAACAAGCACGAATTTCAATGTGTTTTTATTATAAAGGATCTTGCACATTTAAATTTAAGATCACCAAGCCCTGATTTCAGCACGTAGATGGTCAAACGTACCACCTCGACATGACTAACCAAATGATGTGGTTCAATCTGCGTCCAATCAAGTCGAAATCAAGCCATTCACTATAAGAAAAAAAAATTGAAATTGTTGGAAAAACTAATTATCTAGAGTGCGTAGGTTAATTTGCTTTTATTTCGAATAATCTAGTGACTTTTAATATAACTTACGAATTTCCTACGAGCTGAACCGTGGGTTTTAAGTTAATTGACATTTCGACAATCATGAAACAATCACCGACAGATCCTAGTCATCGGTTCATAAGCAAATTATAAAAGCGATAACCATAACCTGTCGGAAATGCAACTCTTAGTATTTTTGAGGTCTAATAACTTGTGGCCATGGAATGCTGATTGGCAATCATACCTGTCAATTATTATGAAGTTAAACATAAACATAGTTGCTCCGAATTATATCTTTAATGGAATAGATGGTTTGTGTAGGGGGGACTAAATCTTAGATGACCTGAGCTATAGCGTATAATGTTATGTGTAAATATAGGAGAGCCACTGAAATAAATTATTTGGTGAATTAATTTAAAATTAATCATTCATGGGTTGCCCTGTTTATTTATTTTAACTATATTTCATTTGAATTTTTTAAATTTGGTCCTTTATAATTACTGACATATCATATTATTGTACAAAAAGTTTACATAAATATACTGATAATTAGATAGTAAGGAAGTACATAAAATAAAGGGTGTAGGAAGATATTTATACAATCAGCCACTGAAAAGGTTTTAGATGATATAACGATAAACACGAAAAGTTTGCAATGACATGCTGGTGATAATATATATATATATATATATATATATATATATATATATATATATATATATATATATATATATATATATATATATATATGGTTCAATCTGCATAAATGACAATATCCATACAAAAAAAAAGAAAAAGAAAAATATATGTCACCTTATTTATGCATGGATGGGAAGATTTTTTATCTAGTGTTTTAATCTTTTAGAATATGTCAATGATAACATAATGATGCATTTTGTAGTGATTGAGAAAAAAAGATAAATTTGCAAACCATACCAATTAAAGAAACAAATTAATTCCACAATTAGGTCTAAATTTATGATGACATCTATAAAAGGAAAATTATAACATACTAATTTATTTGATATAGGCAGTCTAAAAAAATTACTTGAAGAAGTCTTGAAAAAATCGAATAAAAAATAATGTACCTTGATGTATAGCATAAAACATTATTTCAATAAAGTTAATACATATTTGATTTATTAAGACTTCCACATTAGTACTAATGTAATATGTTGATTTTTTAGTTAATTGATTAATCAATTAAAATCTTAGAGCAAAAATATTAAATAGCCATTAGAATCATTAAGTCTATGATGTGGATGTTTCTTCAAAAAAAACTAAACAAAAATTAACTCAATAGCTTCAAGATGTTGAGATTTTCTATAATTTTTAATTCAAGACAACTAAATTCAAAGGAAATGACCAAGGCCTCAATCTCATCATCAATATACAATGTAAATATTTTTTTTTGATAAATTATTGATTTTTCTTAATATCAATATCGGAAAGATTAGTACCATACTACCTGATAAAGTATGCTTGAAAAATTCTAGTTGGAATAGTATAATTTGATACATGTTTCTTATGAAATATACTTAACTTGAAAGGGACGACCTTTCAAAAGCGCCATGGTCTAGAACTTCTATTCTTGCCTTCTAGCCTTCGTCTATAAAACATCAGACACCAACTAGCTCCACAATGTTCAAAGTCCTAACAAATATTGTAAAACAACAAATCAATTTGAAGCACAGATCATAAGGAAGAGAAAAACGTGAGATTAGGTATCTCACGATATTTTAAATCTCAAAAGAACTAGGAGGCCAACATTCCAAAACAATTAGCTTTACCAAGAGTTAGAAAAGGAACTTACTAAATAATTTTTAATTAGGAAACCATACAAAACTTATTCACTAGTTTCATCTTCTGTGTCAAACTCTTCTAATTCCTTTAAATGGATGTCCCCTCCTTTTAAAAAGACTACAATCAGTGTTAAATTTTTCTCTTTCTTTGTAGAGCAAAAATTTGTATCATTAAAAATGTTGTTATATTGTTAATAGGATAGATATCTTACATATCAGTTGCAATTCTGAATTTTTCATTATAAATTTTTATTACATTTTTTCATGACAATCCAAATAAAATTTATGAATGTAATTAATATATAATGAAAATATCAATCCATCTAGATGACACAATAGAAATATGCTCACTTATAACTACATGGCAGCATCAAATATACATTCATTTAAAATTCAACCACATTAATTTTGAAGATTCAACATCAATCCATTAAAATTAATCACCAAATATCAAGTCTACTTTCCTATCTATGCGCCTTCTAACAATATATACAAAAAAAAAACAAAAGAAAACAAAAAATTCTTTACATAGTCCAAGCTTAGAAAAGAAGAAATAAATTAACTAGATGAACCAATCTATTTGCTATTCATGTCTAACTATTACATCACATTTAGACAAGATTTTTCAAGCTTCTAAGAAATGAGACTCTCATTGTGAATTGACAAGGAAACGTATCAGTGCAACGAACAAGTTTATTAGCCCATGCTCTGACAATCATCTCACATGTTGGTCCGATCATATAAAACTATTGTTTTGACCCCCAATTAGTCACTAAGGCAAGTGACACTCTTGTAAATTCCTCCTTACTTTAAGCCTCTATTGTTGACTCTAGAAGGTGCCACCTCATTATGGAAGACCCTAGAAGAGGACATGTGGAAGGACATGTGGAGGCCATGCGATGGAAGGAGGACATGTGAAAGGACATGTGGAAACCATGCAATGGAGGACTCTAAAAGGGGGACATGTGGAAGTCATGCGATCCTCGAAGGTTCCACCTCATCTTTATTCTAGAATATTATAATGTAATCTAATCTACTATAAATAGATGAGAGGATGGGAGGCTTTTGGTGTGGATTTTGTAAGAGTGAAAAAAAAACTCAAGGAGTGGGGGCTAGCTTGTAGAGGGTGAGGAGTGCATTTTGGAGGCCTTGGATTTGAAGGGAGGCCATGGAAGATGAGGGCTCATCTATGTAAAGCTAAGTACTCCTTTTTTCTCTTAGCTTAGTGGATTATTTCGATTCCCTCCCGTGGACGTAGGTCAAAAGACCAAACCATGTAATCTTCTTGTGTTCTTGTGGTTGCATTTCTTTGTGTTGTTTTTCCTCTCTCTTGTAAGTAATTTATCCAAGCATCTTCTACCACAACAATTGGCACCATCTGTGGGGAAAATATTGACACATCTTCGTCGGAGGAATCGCACCCAAGAAATCGCAGCAAGAAGGAAGAAGAGGCGTTTGTCGGGGACAATGGGTTCCACCATATTCGACATCGAGAAATTTAAGGGAAAAGAACGACTTGGCCAGTGGAGAGTAAAGATGAGAGCCCTACTGGTTCAGCAGGGTGTTGCAGAAGCCTTGCAAGGGCCGGCGGCACTGCCGGCCGACATGATAGAGAAAGAGAAGATTGGCATGCTGGAGAAAGCTCATAGTTTGATAATCTTGAGCTTGAGCGATAAGGTTCTGAGGGAGGTGTCGAGGGAGACAACGGCTCAAGCACTTTGGGCCAAACTCGAGGTACTCTACCTGACCAAGTCCCTAGCTAATAGGCTCTTTCTGAAGCAGCGCCTATGCTCTTTCAAAATGCACGAAGACAAATCAGTCTCAAAGCAAATCAATGAGATCAACAAGATCATAGATGATCTTGAGAACATCGATGTCAAGATGGATGATGAGGACAAGGCACTGCTGTTGCTAAACTCTATTCCTAAGAGCTACGAGCAGTTCAAAGATGTGATGCTCTATGGAAGGGCTCAGACGATTACTCTGGAAGAGGTTCAATCACTGATCAGAGCCAAAGAGCTTCAGAAGAAGCATGACATGAAGGAGGAAACCAGCGGACACATTCTGATGGTTGGAGGAAGATCGAGCAAGAAAGGTTCTAAAAGTGATCAGAGCAGATCAAGGTCCAGAAGAAATGGTAGAGGTCGGTCTTCTAAGAGATCTTACAAGTGCTACCATTGCCACAAGGAAGGTCATTTTAAGAAGGACTGTCCGGATAGAAAGAAAAGCTTTCAGGAGAAGCCTAAAGATTCTGGAGAAGCAAGCATAGTCTCAGACGGCTATGATTTAGCTGAAGCTCTGGCGATCACAGAATCTGAATCTAGCAAGGAGTGGATCCTTGACTCAGGATGCTCCTTCCACATGTGTCCTCACAAAGACTGGTTCGAGACACTACAACTGGCAAATGGTGGATCCGTTCTACTTGGAGACAATAAAGCCTGTAGGGTAATCGACAGCGGGACGATCAGAATAAAGATGTTCGATGGAGCTGAACAGATACTGCAGCATGTCAGGTACATCCCAGAACTTAAAAGAAATCTGATTTCTTTAGGGACACTGGAGTCGAATGGATACTCATTCAAGGCAGAGAATAGCTGTATCAGAGTAGTCAAGGGCCCTCTCATAGTCATGAAAGGAGTCAGAAAGAATAGGCTATACTCCATAGTTGGAAGAACTGTGATCGGAAGCTTCTCAAATGCAGTTCAATCAGAGCCTGACAGATCCAGACTATGGCACATGAGGCTGGGGCATGTAAGTGAAAGGGGCTTACAAGAATTGTCCAAGCAGAACCTGTTATGTGGAGATCGGGTCAGCAAACTAGAATTCTGTGAACAATGTGTACTGGGGAAGGCCACCAGAGTGAAGTTCTCCACTGGAATACATACATCAAAGAAACCTCTTGATTATGTACACAGTGATCTATGGGGCCCAGCTAGAACTCAGACTCATGGAGGAGGAAGATACTTCATGTCTATCATCGACGACTACACCAGGAAGGTATGGGTCTTTATCTTAAAAACAAAAGATGAAGCTTTTCAACGATTCAGGGACTGGTTAACTCTCACCGAAAATAAGATGGGAACAAAGCTGAAGCACTTGAGAACCGACAATGGCTTGGAGTACTGTTCAGAGCAGTTTGAGGAGCTGTGCAGGAGGAATGGCATCACAAGGCACAAGACAGTCCGAACACTCCTCAACGAACGGCTCGGCCGAGAGGATGAACAGGACTCTCCTAGAGAGAGTGAGGTGTATGCTGCTAAATGCAAGTCTGCCCAAAAGTTTCTAGGGAGAAGCTGTGTCAACCGTCTGCTACCTCATCAACAGATGCCCATCGACAACTATTGACATGAAGACTCCTTTGGAGATGTGGTACAAAAATCCAGGTAACTATGATAATCTTAAAGTTTTTGGATGTATTGCATACGCTCATGTTAGACAGGATAAGCTGGAAGCAAGGGCTTTGAAATGCATCTTAATCAGATACCCACCTGGAACCAAAGGTTACAAACTTTGGTGCCTAGATCAACAAAAATGTATCATCATTAGGGATGTGACATTCGATGAGTCCAAAATGGGGAATCTGCAAAGCTATGTTACCAGGAACAGTGTCACTAAGGAGGTTTCGTCAATTGAGGTGGCGCTGCAACAACGACAAGCTTTGACTGATCAAAGTACAAATGTGAACGATCAAGATGAAGTGGCAGAAGACTGACTGAACCAGAAAGAAGATCTGATGACTACACTTGGTAAGGGACAGACAAAGAAGAACTATCAGACCGCCAGAGAGATACGGCCATGCAGATATGATCTCCTATGCTCTGGGTGTTGCTGAAGTTATAGAAGAAGCAGAACCAAGCAGCTACAAGGAAGCTCTAAAGAGTAAGGAAAGACACAAGTGGGAAGAGGCAATGGATGAGGAAATGGCTTCTCTGATGAAGAACAAAACCTGGGAACTTGTGGATCGACCAACGAACAAACGCGTAGTCTGTTGCAAGTGGACCTTTAAAAAGAAGGAAGGCACGCCAGGTACTGAGAGGATCAGGTACAAAGCCAGGCTCGTTGCAAAGGGATTCACACAGGTTGAATGAATTGAATTCAACGAAATCTTCTCACCCTTGGTGAAGCACTGCTCCATTAGGATAGTCTTAGCACTAGCAGTTCAATTCAATTTAGAATTAGAGCAGACTAGATGTTAAGACTCGTGTTCCCGCATGGAGAGCTTCGAAGAAATCATCTACATGGACCAGCCTGGATGGTGTACAAGACACTCGAGACAAAGGACAAAGTTTGCTTGCTGAAAAAGGCTTTGTATGGACCGAAACAAAGCCCAAGGCAATGGTACAAACGATTTGATGAGTTCATGCTAAAGATCGGTCTTGTCATAAGAAACTACGACAGTTGCGTGTACATGAAGTGGCAAGACGGTGAAATCGGTACGTACTTGCTCCTTTATGTGGATGATATGTTAGTAGCCAGCAGAAGCAAGGAGGAAGTCCAGAAGATCAAAGGTATGCTTAATTATGAATTCGACATGAAGGACCCAGGACCGCCTACAAAGATCCTAGGGATGGAGATTACCAGAGACAAGAAAAAGGGTAGCTTATTCTTGTCTCAAAAGTCATATATTCAGAAGGTTCTAGCAAGGTTCAACATGCACGAGGCTAAGCAGGTTGCAACACATATTGGCCAACACTTTAGACTATCGAACTCTCAAACACCAGAAACTGAAGAGGAGAAAAGGTACATGGAGGGTGTCCCCTACGCCAGTGGGGTTGGTAGCATCATGTATGGTATGGTTCGTCGCGGACCGCATTTAGTCTACCCCGTCAGTATTGTAAGCAGGTTCATGGCAAGCCTAGGACAGGCTCACTGGGAAGCACTAAAATGGATCCTGAGATACTTAAGAGGTACCACTGATTTTGGGCTACTCTTCAAAAGGCAGGAAGACAAAGAAGAAAAGGTAGTCGGTTACGTAGATTCCGATTAAGCGAGAAGCATTGACACCGGAAGTCACCGACCGGATTCATCTTCACTGTCTTCTGCATCGCGGTCGGCTGGAAGTCTAACCTCCAATCGCCTGTGGCCCTCTCAACAACGCAGGCCGAATACATCGCCGCGATCGAAGCTATCAAGGAAGCTATGTGACTAAAGGGCATGGCCGAAGAGCTTGGGATACATCAGAATGTGATAACTGTGTTTTGCGATAACCAAAGCACCATTCACCTAACAAGGAATCAGGTATTTCATGAAAGATCCAAGCACATAGATTTAAAGCTTCATTTTGTAAGGGACGTTGTTGCTAAAGGCTCAATAGTGGTAGAGAAGATACCAACTGAAGAGAACCCTGCTGACATGCTCACTAAGGCGCTGCCCATAGCTAAGTTCGGACACTGTCTGGACTTAGTGAACTTTTTCACTAGCTGAGAGCCCCTCGGGGGCCAGGTGGAGGGAATCACTACTTTAGAATATCATAATTGAGGGTCAAGGTGGAGATTTGTTGTTTTGACCCCCAATTAGTCGCTAAGGCAAGTGACACTCTTGTAAATTTCTCCTTACTTTAAGCCTCTATTGTTGACTCTAGAAGGTGCCACCTCATTACAGAAGGCTCTAGAAGAGAACATGTGGAAGGACATATGGAGGCCATGCGATGGAAGGAGGACATGTGAAAAGACATGTGGAAACCATGCAATGGAGGACTCTAAAAGGACATGTGGAAGTCATGAGATCCTCGAAGGTTCCACCTCATCTTTATTCTAGAATACTATAATGTAATCTAATCTACTATAAATAGATGAGAGGATGGGAGGCTTTTGGTGTAGGTTTTGTAAGAGTGAAAAAAAACTCAAGGAGTGGGGGCTAGCTTGTAGAGGGTGAGGAGTGCATCTTGGAGGCCTTGGATTTGAAGGGAGGTCATGGAAGATGAGAGCTCATCTATGTAAAGCTAAGTACTCTTTTTGTCTCTTACCTTAGTAGATTATTTCGATTCCCTCCCGTGGACATAGGTTAAGAGACCGAACCACGTAATCTTCTTGTGTTCTTGTGGTTGCATTTCTTTGTGTTGTTTTTCCTCTCTCTTGCAAGTAATTTATCCAAGCATCTTCTACCACAACAAAAACCATATTGATTCATAGCAATTTATGATAATTGTTGATCCTAGACTCCTAGTTGGGTTCATTGATGCTCTTGAGAATGAATTGCCATCAAATAGCATAATGTATTAGAAAGTTTGGTAATTGTTTCTATACTAATGCATCCATTATTTTTTAGAAAGAAAAAACTATTAATAGCTTAGTTTCATCTTAAATTGGGAACAATTGGTATTGGCAGATCAACTCAAATTAGATGTGGCCAATAGAAAAAATTTTGCGGCTAATATGATCCAATAACAGTCAAATTTTTTAACTTCTATTCAAGTTCAAAGCCTATAGAGATCAAAATAAAAATTTACCCAACAAAGCAAACATTCAACAGTATAGTGGCTCCCACAGCAATTCCAGCAAGCTCGCCAATCTGCTTAATAATATTAATTCAGCATAAATGTCAAAATATACAACATTGTGAAGAGAATTGGTGACTTGCAGCTCTATCATTAATGGCAACCGCAGAAATTACAAACATGAGATAGAAGGAGATGTGAACTCTAGAATTAGAGATTGGATATTAGAGCCTGTTGGAATTGTTCCTGCGAAGAGCTCTTGCCCGCCTCCAAAAGGAAAGCGTAGTGTGCTACTTGCTAGCGTTGATCCCATAAATTATGTTGCGATGTATGCTGCTACTTGTAATAACATTTGTATTGAGTTGAATTCATGATTAAGGACAAAGAGATGCACAATCTTCAATTTCTACTAAAACAAATTTTCAAAAATTTCAAAAATCTCTAAAATGAGTAGACCTGTTTCCAACGAGATCTGCGGCAAGGAGAAAATGAAATCTTAACGGCGGGATTAAAGTGAGCCCCAGGGATATGACCCACTGAGTATATCATTACTGATCCCCGTACGATGCATATCGCAGGAAATGTAGCGGTACCACTTGTGCTCTAGTTCAACATCACGGAAGCGCAGCCAACAATGACTATCGAGTAAGTGCCAAATATTTCAGCAATTTTCTGTAAAATAAATCTCTAATGAAATTATTGAGATGTACAGACAAAAATAATGCTGAAGTAAACAATATGATCATGTGTTGAAGATTCGGTAAGAATATCTTCAGCTAATCTTATGGTTTTTTTTTTCTCTGTAGCCATAAGTTAAACAGTAGCTAAAGAAAACCTGCATATTATAAATGAAGCAAACAAACGACCAAGAAGCATGACTTCTGCACAAAAGGTACAGAAATTCTCAAAGCCGAATCGTTATCAGCAAATGATCCATTCTCCTTTTCATGATATCTTATATATATATATATATATATATATATATATATATATATATATCTATGTGTTTGTGTGTGTGTGTGCGCCACGTTCCTATCCTGTTGGTGACAGGGTCACTGTAAGTCCTCTCAGGTCAGGAGTTCGATCTCACCGTGGAGCGGGGCATCGATTTGTTTAGATACATGGCGCAGGCCCTCATTATGGGGCCTAAGCGCATGATAAACTGATATTTAGGCTTTTGCCAAATATATATATATATATTGGTACTAATGCTAGATGCATGAAATGAAATTACCAATAGAAAAAGATAAGAGCCTAGTGATTTTCATGTGTTGTGATTGTTTATGCGAAAAAAATACAAGGAAAAAAGAAATTTAGCGAAATCCACTAATCTCAGTTAAATAAATACAGTGCGCTCCCATCTTAATAACTTTTAAAAGTCATTAAAAGGTAATAGATGAAAATTAAGAATAATATCTCATATGTGACGATATTAGAATTGAAATATTTCAGAAATCATCAGGCGATGGGGAGAGATAAGTTGGACTTCTGATTTGATAGTAGGAGAATGGGCATTCTCAAAGATAACACTAAGTGCCGTTCGATGAGGAACATTTAAAGTTGGTAGTGTCAGGTGATTGATTTCATCGTGCTTCTTAATGAAAATGAAATTAGGCGAGTAGGAAGGCGGTTATCCGATGCTAAAAATTAATAAATATGAGTTGGGTGGCAGTAGACAACAATTAATAATAGACTTTAGGGTAAATTGCTAAGATTTAATTTGCTTGATAACTCTTGTTATAGAAATAAAGGCTATAAGTTCCTATGTTAAAATTGTAGAGCATTTCATGCTCTAAATGATTTCAATAAGGTTCTAATTATGTTTATAAGTGTTTTGACATTACCCTATATGGACTCATATGAGGTCATTCTTTGTACCAATGAATTTGTCTCATTGAATCACATTGTCTAAATAATAAGCTTATTGAAATTAAAGTTAATAACTTTGGAATCAATTCTCCAAATCTTTGGTTTAAATAATTGATGTGAATGAAATTGTTGCAGTTTGCTTTATTATTCAAGGCTACAATTGAAATAAAAGACCTATGACAGCATTACAAGTGGGTGATCGGTGGTTTTACAAAAGGGACCGACCACTACGTTCATTTGAATGACTTGTTTAAGAAATAAGATGGAAGTCGACATTAATCTTAGAAAATAATAATTAGACAGCAGTAGTAGATGGACTGAGAAAGAATGAAGATTGATTCAAGCGCGTGATGGCAACATATGTTTTAATATAAAGACAAGTAAACAACCATTTACCCACAAAATATTTTGTGAATATAAGGACTATTAAAGATTTTCGAGAATCAGATTTCAATCTTGGTTTGCCATCCGTAAATTTTTATCAAGCACGTATTTCATTGTTTTTTTTTATAAACTATATTGTAGATTTAAATTCAAGATCACCAAGTCCTAAATTCAGCATGTATTTAATCAAACTTACCACCACGATAAGATAAATCCAATGATGTCAAAATTGGTTCAATTTGGGTCCAATCAAATCAAAATCAAGCCATTCATTATTGGAAAAACAAGTGAAACTGGCCAGAAAACTATCTAGAGTGTGTAGGTAAATTGCTTTTATTTCGAACAGCCTAGGGACTTTTAATATAACTTACAAATTTCCTGTGGGCTGAACCATGGGTTTTTTAATTGACATTTCGACAGTCATGAAGCAATCATCGATAGTGCTAAACATTAGTTCATAGCAATTTGTAAAAGCGACAACCATAACCCATCAGAAATGCAACTCGTAGTTTTTTTGGGCCATTAATAATTGTTGGCCATGTTATATTAACTAGCAGTCATACGTATCAGTTATTATGAAATTAAACATCAAAATTCAATGACCCTTGAAAAACCGTCAGATAAATTATTTATATCGAACTGGTGTCTGAAATCTTTTATTTTCTTCTTGTGTGGGTGCCTTTGCTCCGAACCGTCTTATTCCTCTCAAATCTTATTTTTGTCAGGGTTTACTTTTTGTTGACTTCTTACACTAAAATCGTAAGTAACCTTGATTCTAGTATTGCTTAAAGTTTTTTATTTTGTTTGAATCATTAATTTTTTTGCATTTTGAGACTAAGCGTTTTGGAGATATTAAAGATTTTGATTTAGTTTTCTAAAAGTTGATGATATATCTCATTGTTAGAGGCTTACGAGTCATCTCTTGGGTCTTTCCATATCTAGCACCTAAATTTTAATGAAAAATCTGCATACATAGCACACAAATCGTATGTTTTATATATCTCACACTCATACTTTTATTTTTACAATGATGACACTTTGATTCTTTGAATGCATGGATGAAAAAGTGTTTTTCACTTTTAAAAATTAGTAATTGTGATGATTTTGATTTAATATTAATCTTTTTAGTCATATGTGTGTAAAAATGAAAGTTTAAGTTTCAAACATGTAAATACATATGAATTGTGTACTATGCCTATAAATGTCTCATTTTAAAATGCAAATTCACATTACACAATTCTTATGTTTTTTACGTATCACGCATCTAAATTTTCGTATTTACATGCATGTCATTTTGGTGCTTTAAACCTATACATGAAAATGTATATTTCATTTTTTTTAAATAATAATAGTGTTATATTTCTTATGTGATTTTAAAGCTTGGTGTGTTATGTATGAAAACATCAATGTTTTGGTTTGAGATATGTAAATTCGTTAGAATTGTGTAATAAATATAAATTCTCATTTTTTTTTATATGGAACTTTGTTGGTTTAAACATGTGCATGAAAATGTGTATTTCACTTTTAAAAATTCGTTATTGTGATGTTTTTTATGTGATGTTAAAGTTTCGAGTGCTATTTGTGTAAATATGAAAGTTTAGGTTTGAGATAAGTAAATACATGCAAACTATAAACCATGTATCTAAACGCCCCTTTGAAAGGCAAATTTACATACCTAGCACACAAATGAGATGTATTTATGTATCTCATACCTAACTTTAGTGCTTTAAATCTATGCATGAAAATATATATTTCGCTTTGAAAATTGAAAGTAGTGATGTTGATTTTGTGTGGTTAAAAATAATTTGACTTACTAATTATTGAAATAATGTTTAGAGTATTGATGGAGAGAGTGAAATTAGAGAACCTTGAAGTTTTGCATTAGAGTTTTCATGCTCTTTATTATTATATAAAGCCAACGACATATGTTCAGCTCTCGACATCTTTTTTTTTTAGGAGTATGAAACCAACATTTAATTGTTTTGCCGCTTTGTTAATTGACACTTAAAAAAGCTTAGTCATATCATCAAATGTAATATTATCCATTTTTTTCTTTCTAATCGCTTCATGCACTATTCTTCTTTCTTTATCTTAAACTTTTATATTTATCCAAGATTTTGTGCTTTCTGCTAATAGTAATTCCATGTTCGCCTAGTTTGTCCAAAATTCATATAAATAATTTATAAAATTTTTTAATAATTAGATTACTTGCATTCTTGTAACAAAATTTCAAAAAAGAAATATTTCATATGTTGTAATTGTCAAAATAAAAATTATTCTCAAACATTATCTAAATTTGGCTCTTTAAAGCTATGCATGAAAATGTGCATTTCATTTCAAAAATTCTTAATGGTGATGTTAGTTATGTGATATTTAGGTTTTAAATGTTATGTATGTAATAGGTAAATCTCTTTGTTATTTGATTTATATGTAAAAGAATTATAATATTTTTATGAAGTTGTGTTATATGTGTTTTTTTTTTATCAATTATGTAGATTAGTTATGGATATTAGAACATAAATTTTATGTCTGTACAGTAGATTATATCTAGATTAACATCACTTAAGAGCTCTTGAACAGTGTTGAGACCTTCGTGAAAGTGACATCTAAACTTCTGGCTTATTTATCTAAGAATATGTTTTAGTGTCTATGCTTGAAACTCTGAAATCAAGCGCACTTAACTCCTGACAAAGTTATGTATGATTCATATCGTCGGAGGATTCAACCTAATTAATTTTTTTAACTTCACAAGGAGAGGTTGGCCATTTAATTTTTAATTCAACAAGCTCGACGAGCTATGATCCTCAACTTGACTTTAACTCCAGTAGATTTTTAGAGATGATATTTGATAGAACAATAATTTATTATCTAAGTTAAGTGCCTGAGAAAGAGCCATCAAACCAAGAACTTCAGTTTTTTTATGGTTTACTGCATGCGGTATAAAAGCCATTGTGGGAAGGTTATACATGATATTCTAAGATATCTGTAGCTCTCAGAATGTTGAAAACTAAAACTAAATTTAATATTCCTCGAGAGTACTCCAATTAGTTTGTAGAATTATTAAAATAATTCTAGAAGATTTATACAAAACAAAAAAACTAGTCTTCAAGTTATATTTGAACATAGAAAAAACTAATTTTTATTTAAATGCATGTGTGTTATTTTATAAGACTAAAATAGAGACATAGTATAGATTTTGTGAGTCTCTTAGATTCAAACCTCAAAATAAAAAAATTAAGAGGTAGAAATAATTCCATACAAGCGCCTATTTTATCTACCACATATTTCACTTCTTCAAAGATTATTTACTTTTTGTGTATTGCCTTTACTTTATGTGGTATTGCCCTACCATTGAGAACTTTAAGGGTGGGGTTCTTGACACATTGTGTTCATTCTCTGCCCGCTCATGTTATCTCAACGCCTGCTGGTCGATATACCTTTATTGACCACCACAATGATGATTTTGGTTGGTCCCTCAGTTCTCCTTAGGTAGCCAAATGTCCTCATGCATTGGAAGAATGGGCAAACATTGACCACCTTTGGTCCTCACCAATTGTTCTTCTTAGTTCTCTTATGCGGGCGACAATCAGATTATTCAGCCTTTTGGTGGGCAGTGTTGCTAACGCACTACTCCTCAGCAATGTAGATGTTGGTTAGTTCCAACAATTTATTTTGTTTTCTTAGTTGATAGATACCTACAGCATATCAAAATTGCCTTCCTCACAATCATTGGGAAAAGGCTGCATTTACTTCTTCGGGTTCGAGATACCACGTTTCTAGTATCTCCATCTAGAATTGAGTGACATATAAGTGCAATCTCACATTTTGCCCCTACGTAACCTGCCACAGGGCTTGCAAAATTTTTGCAGAATCTACGTGCTAGTGAAATGTGTCACGAACAACCTTTTAAAATCAGTAATTGATGTGATTACCCGAGCGAATAACCCGTTGAACCACTTGAGGGCCAATTCTCTCAGCGTGCTGAAGAAAAGATGACACTTCAATGCTTTAGTTATCTTCAGAAGATAGACAAATAATTGAAACAATGTGATGTGATCGGTAGGATCCGACCAATCTTTCTATGGTGGTTTAGCGGATGGAATCAATGTCGAATGCATTTTGCTGTTAGCAGGGGGCCTTCATTTGACCAAAATGATGCTAGCACTATCCTGGTACTGGGAGTCTGCTAATCTCTTTGTCCCATAATTCGCTCTGCAGTCTTGGGGTTCAGGTTCATCCTTTCAGTGACCCTATTCTGGTGAAACTTGCTCAATTCTTCTGAATAATGCTCGAGTTAATTATGTCATATGACCCAATATCTGGACCCTAAGTTCTTGAATTTGTCACTGGATAAACTCATTGGTGCAATCCATATTTCCTATATTTCTTCTCTGTGTGGTGCTCTTTTTATTGCTTTTTGCATGCTCTACACTCACCACATCTTTTCAGATGTTGAATTCGAGATTTTCCTGTGAAGCACACCCAAGGAATAAAGCATAGAGAGAGAGAGAGAGAGAGAGAGAGAGAGAGAGAGAGAGAGAGAGAGATAAAGTAAAAATAGATTATGGAATTGTTTTACACCCCATTTCTGTAGAAAGGACCCACTATTTATAGGCTTGCGGGGTATAAAGTATACCATTATCAACATGCCCCTACTTAAATGTGGATGTCAAAGGGTACTTTGGTCATAAACAAGTACAACAATAAATACATAAATGGATAAATGAATAAAAGTAGTTTGGCTTGGCCATCCCATCACTTTGTCGTCCAGGATTGATGATCCTTGGTCGCCAGATACATTTGATCGGTTTAGTTGAGTCAGAGCAAGCAATCATCTTGGCAAAGTACATTTAGTCGACCTGGTTAAGGACATTAAGTCAGCTATTTTGAGGACCTTCGGTCATCCTGGCTGAGGTCTTTCGGTCGGCCTCGTGGAGGGCCTTTGGTCGACCTAGTAAGATTAGTTAGTCAATTTGGTAGGGTCAGTCAATTGACTTTCGAAGATCCCTAAGTCATAGAACTTCGTTCTGCCAGCTCCTTTGGTCCAACTATCAGTCCTTCGTCCCTTAGATGTTCAACGTTACTCAACAAGAACCATGTCAACTTTTTAGTCAATTCTTTGTACGATATCATTTTGATTCTTTTTATCAAGAACAATCATATTGACTTTTTAGTCAGTTCTTCGTACGAGAGCATCTTTGCTGGTTGAGATTACTCATGCTAGTTCAGCCTTTTCCATCAGCTAGACTATTATGTCTATCTAATACGATGTTATTCAAGTTAGGATACATCTCTCCTAGCTATTTGGTGGTGCCTCAATCAATGGAACTAGTAAGCCTATTCAGCCAGTTCTTTATAAGAGCATCTCATTGCTATCTAGTCAGAATACATATCTTCTAGACTATATGATAGTGTTTTAATCAATGGAACTAATAAGGCTATTCAACTTGTTCTTGATAAGAACATTTCATTGCTGTCTAGTCAGGATATATACCTCATTGACTATTTGATAGTGCCTCAATCAATGGAACTAACAAGCCTATTCAGCCAGTTCTTGAAAAGAGCATTTTGTTGGTATCTAGACATGATACATATCTTTTTTGGAAGACTTGATAGTGTTTTAATCAACGAAATTAATAAGTTTATTTGGTCCTTTTTTGATAAGAGCGTTTCATTGCTATTTAGTGAGGATCCATACCCCTATGATTATTTGATGGTGCCTCAATCAATGGAACTAACAAGCCTATTTGGTCTGTTCATAATAAGAGCATATCATTGCTATCTAATCAGAATAGATATTTCATGGACATGAAGAGGATATCATAGATTAATCACAGATTGAGGTAATCCGATTAGAATCAGGCCGGCATGAATAAGCTAAGCACTCTACCCGATGTAACATGGCTTTCAACAAAATAAGCAAAATCTATCAAGTTGTTCAAACTATTAGGGTAGACCGAACAAGATGGGTGGCCCAACCCATATGCAGAGCCATTATCAGGGCTTCAACAAGATGCCTCCTACTGGAGAGATCTCATATATTTAATTGGATATCATGTGTTCTGATCTATCATGAATCATCTAGAAAATCAAGATGATCTAGGTCAATAGACATGCCTGTGATGAGGTAATTTAAAATCAACCGTTTCAAGCGCAATATCAGAGTGATTGAATAGTGAATTTAAAAGTGCTCACTTGTCCTTGTATAATAACTTCTGCCTTCATGTTCTGCTTGAATCATTCTTTATTCTGTTATTATGTCCGTCAAATATTGATGTGTAATTACTTCTTTCATAATTATTATCGGCTTCCCACTTTTTTCTTAAGGAAATATTTATTCAATTAAATGAACATGGAGTTGATCTTTCTAAATCACAGATCACCCAATTGTACTGTCCTTGCCGGCCTTATATTTTAAGCTAGTTTTAAAATTAATAAAAATAAATAAATATAACTATTTGCAACCAACATGGCTTCGATGACGGGCAGGTGAGCTGAGGAAACAAAGGTGGCATTTCCTCTTTAAAATCATTTACATAAAAAATTTAAATTACTATTAGAATATTAATTTATATATTCTTATTATGAATATATCTTAACTTTTTTCTTCCATCCATTTAGAAGGATTCAGATCACTTTACTGAGAACTTAATGTTACCCATTTATCTATTAAATTCATTTTAGATTACTCTTTGTTTAAATTTAAATTTTTTTTTTTATATGCGCCAAAAAAATTTGTCCAAATAAGCATGAACTTTAACTAATTTTCAAGTTTGGAGAGCACTAATACATGTTTAAGGCTAAGACTTTCATAATAGATTCCAAAGTCTTAATTTCAGGAAGCATATAGCTAAGACAATATATATGATTCCATATGGCAAATCCAAAGGCACTATGAATGACCACTGTAAGACCACATAAGTTTAAATTAAACACTTTTAAGCAAAATTAGAGGCCTGTTTAAATAACGTTGTACCTGAACTGCCCTTCCAATTTTAACACAATTATAAACGTTTGGTCACCTCTTCTATAAAGAGAGTAGCGACGAACAATAAATTGTACTTATGAGAGTATCATAACTTTATGATATCTGAACTACATCGAAACGAATGTTATCACCATAAGAGATATTAATCATCATTTTTTTTATCTATTACTTTATTAACCTTTTTTTCAGGTTATTAAGATCGGAGCCTTTGGTAATTCCTGACTCCGGTTAATGGAACTATTTAAAATTACCAAAATCTCGTAGTATTTCCTCCTTTTTATTTGAATACCATTTTTAAATAATAAATAACGTCTCCTGAAAGTCGTTGTCCACTTACCGATTTGCATTGCTAATTTCATATTATGCTAAACAGTTAAACTGTTAATCAACCACAGTTATTAAAATATATGTACAGTTTAGTTCCATGTGGCAAGAAACCGCAGGCTGCATCGAGTTCTTATAAGTTGGGATCAATTTAATAATGTTATTATTCTATATGACAATAAACTATAAATATGTCGGTGAAAAAAGTTTTTATTATTCGTCAAATTCTTCTCCCATTTTCCGGGTATCAATGTCTATAAATAGAGAGGAAAGCACAGCTGTTCCTAAGCTGCGGTGCTTTCTTTGCTGAATAATAGGAAGCAGAGGTTGAGGAAACGGTAGAGATTGGAATCATGGCCAATGAGAGATCAATGGAGGAGGGAATTCCAACTAATTCTAGAGAAGAGGAGAATGGATCATCTGCTGATAACGATTCGGCTTTGAGAATCTTTGTACCTTTTCTGCATAAGGCATGCTTCTTCGCCATCTGTTTGCTTCATCAAATGATCATACGCTTTACTTGAGCACTGTTTCTATCTATTCTTTTAATGAATTTCATTGCTAATTTTGTCGCAGATACTTGCCGAAATAATTGGCACTTACTTCATAGTCTTTGCTGGCTGCGCTTCCGTGATGGTGAACAAGAGCACTAATGGAACTGTTACATTTCCTGTGATATGTGTCGTGTGGGGATTGGCTGTAACAGTAATGATTTACGCCGTGGGCCACATCTCTGGGGCACACTTTAATCCTGCCGTTACCATTTCATTCGCTTCTTGCCGCAGATTTCCCTGGAAGCAGGTCTACTCCTTTTTGATATTTTTGGAATTAGTGAAAATTTCTTTTAATGAAAAATTGAATTCAATTCAAAACAAATGTTATTGCAGGTACCGGCATACATTGCAGCACAATTAATAGGATCAACCCTGGCAAGTAGCACACTTCGCCTTCTCTTTGGTGGCGGTCAAGAGCTCTTTGCAGGAACAATTCCAACAGGCTCTAATATCCAATCTCTGATTCTAGAGTTCATCATCTCCTTCTATCTCATGTTTGTAATTTGCGGTGTTGCCACTGATGATAGAGCCGTAAGTCGCCAATTCTCCTCAAAACGTTGTATATTGAGACATTTATGCTGAATTAATATTATTATGCAGATTGGCGAGCTTGCTGGAATTGCTGTAGGAAGAACAATACTGTTGAATGTTGGCTTTGCTGGGTAATTTTTTATTTTGAACCCAATAGGTTTTGAATCTGAATAGAAATTAAAAAATTTCACTGTCCTTGGCTCGTATTGGCCGCAAAGTTATTTATATTGGCCATATCTAATTTGAGTTGAGCCGCCAATAGCAATTGTTGTCAATTTAAGAAGAAATTAAGCTATTAATAATTTTTCTTTAAAAATTTGGATGCATTGGTATGGAAACAATTACCAAGCTTTCTAATTCATTATGCTGTTCTGATGGCAGTGCAATATCAGGAGCATCGATGAACCCAGCTAGGAGTCTAGGACCAGCAATTATCATGCATCGCTATGAATCAATATGGGTTTATATGATCGGTCCAACTTGTGGGATGATTGTCGGAGCATGGGCTTATAATCTAGTCCGTTTTACTGAAAATTCGACAAGTCAACTGTCAAAGAATGGCTCCTTTTTCAGAAAGTTCAGCAATAATGGCTCAAAGTAATGTGATAGTTCACCATGGATAGTAAAAAGTTTTCTCATCTTCTATTCTTAAAATATATAATGTATAACTTTTCCATATGATGATTTAAACTGCATAGACGGGAATCTAGAATTGTAATTTGATGATTTTTTTAATTGATTGATGTTGATTTCCTAGAAATTAAAGTGGTTGATGTTAAAAGGAAATTACCTTGATAGTGCATGAGTTGTGTTGTAGGCATAGTTTTGGGGCTATATTATGTACTCTGAATGGATCAATATTATCATTTAATATTAATTACATTTAAGATTTTATATTTGGAATTTCATGAAAAAAGTATAATGAGAAAGTAAGAGTTATCTGAGACATGCAAGATATCTACCCATCGGATAAAATGACAACCTTCTTTATGATAAAAAAAAATTGTCATCCTTAAAAAAAAGAAAAAATAAGATACAAATTCTACTAGAATTGTAGTATTTTTAAAAGGAACGGGCGCCTTTCTTAATAATATTGAATGAGCTGGAGAAATGTGAGATGAAACTATTGAATAAATCTTCAAAAGTTTTCATAACTAAAAAAACTTTATTGAAATTGGCTTCCAATTCAGAGTTGGTGCATGCCATCAAATATGGTAAGAACCAATTATTTGAAATGTTGGTTACTTAGCTTTTTTTAAAGATCCTTAACTTGCTTATTTTTCTTCTTTCTCTCATTTGGTCATATGACCGGTGCTCCTAGTTATTATATTGCCTTTTTTTTGTGATTAGGACATAGTCCTTTGTAGTGATAGTTATAATCTAGACTTTTCTAGATTAAGGCTACAAAAGAAGCACCGCATCATGATGCTTTGATTGGATTCTTCCACTTTAAGCAAGTTTATTTCATAAGAAACATGCATCTAATTCTAGTGTTCTTATTAAAATTTTGAAGAATATTTCATCAAGGAGAGTACATACTAACCTTTATGATATTGCTATTAAGAAACATTACATTTATCAGTAAAACGTGTACATTGTATATTCATGATGAGATTGCGGCAATGGCTTCTCCTTCATTATTTACTTGTCCTTCGATAGATGACATTGGAAATTTTCAATATCTTGAAGATATAGAGTTATATAACTTTTGCTTTGTTTATTAGAAAATAAGCAAGTTATAGACTTCATCATCTTAATATCTTCTTAAGATTTTGTTCTAGAAGAATTTATCTGATTAATGGATTAATTGAGATAATAAATACCTTACATTAATACTAATTTGGAATCTCTAATAATTCCAATTTGGTTTAGCTTCCTAAGATAATGTTTTATTTTCAGAGCCATGGTATTTTGTTTTCTTTTTAATTTTAAGACCTCATCAATATTATTTTGCTCATTTGTTAAATTTATTATATCAAGAAATTTAATATTAAAAGGTACTTCAAGTAGCAATCATAAAATTTTCCTTTGTATTCAAATTTATTATTATTATTTTCAAGAGGTGGAGTTTGTAGTTATCTATATGTCACAATTACTGCAAATTGAGTTATCAATCTTTGGATAATTGTTATCAATTTGAAATTGAGAAATAATATAAATCAAGAATTAAACTGCTCCTACTCATAATTAATTACTTGAAGTGGACTCACAATTGAATCCAATCCAATTGAAGTCAAATTTAAGCCCTAGTTAGATTTGACCAAGCTCTTGTTCAACTTGGGTTTGCCCTAATTCTAACCTAACCTAGGCCTATTCTAGCCTAAACCCTAGGTCTAACCCAAATTAGACCTAGTCCAACATAAACCCTAAGTCCAACCCAACTTAGACCTAGTTGAACCTAAACCCTAGGTCTAACCCAAATCAGACATAGTCCAACCTAAACCCTAGGTCTAATCTAACTTAGACCTAGTCCAACTTAACCTTAGATCTAACCCAAATTATATCTATTCCAACATAAAACCTAGGTCTAACCAAAATTAGACATTGTCCAACCTTAACCCTAGATCTAACCCACCTTAAACCAAGTTCAACTGAAACCCTAGGTCTAACCCAAATTTGACCTTGCTCAACCTAAACTACCTTAAGTCTAATCCAACCTAGACTTCCCTTAATCCAAGCCCAACTAGGTCTAACCTATCTTAGACCTTGTCCCACATGAACCCTACTAGTTCTAGCCTAACTTAGACCTGCACCAACTCAAATCATTATAGGACTTGCTCAACTTGGTCCTAGTTCAATGATGTTATGCGACTTTATATATGCTTTTAAAAACAAGAATTTGATACCACTTTTTAGAATATTTAATTCCTAGCAAATGGCTTCAAAAACTTGATGTGCGATGTTTACTTTTACTTATGAATTTATATTTAGATTTTATAATAATTATTGTAAAATTCATAATTTTAAACGCAAGTATACACATCGTTCAAGTAATACAGGGCTCTAGTGGAGTCCTGGTTATCGATCCCACGGGGATAGTGCTTTTATAAAAAGTAAGAAATGTAAGAAATATTTTGGAATTTTTCAAATTAAAAGTAATATATATATATATATATATATATATATATTATTTTCAAATTTAATTTACTTACAATTTTTACTACAAGCAAGTAAGTAGTAAGCAGTAATAAAGTAAAGTAAGCAGTAATTAAAATTCAATGCAAGTATAAAAACGACTTTCTCCTTTTCAACTAATCCAATATTTTTAGAATAATTATCTTTTGTGGGGAATTTAGATTATGGTATTGTGCTAAATAGAAGCATTCATATTCTTTACCCTTTGGTCTAGGTGTAAAGAACATTAACTAATCTATAGATCGGTTCAGGATGTTTATTAGTAGAATGGGTTAATCTAGGCTCACACTACTAGATCTCCAAGGGTGGCAATGGTCGGCCCTACCAGTGAACGGTTCCCTTTCTATAAACCAAATTATTAGAATTTAGTCGTCACTCTAAAAACTAATTAATTTTATGCCTAATAAATAATATCTTCCTATTTAGTTGCACTTCACCTTGAATAACCCGCATAAAGCCTTCGAATACACAAGGATTCATGTGATATCTACTAGTTAAGAATTTATCTTTGGATAAGTCTCAAAATTCTTCAACAGGTTTTAACAATTTAAATGACCAATTTAAAAAGTAAACTAAGATCAGGTATTAATATCATCACAATATTTTAAATATTTTAAATTTAATTCTCCTACAAAATTTATAATTTATTATCTTTTCATAGTTGAAAGGAGAAATATAACTAACTATTCAGAACACATTGAAATCACACAACAAAATATATTTATAAAACTTTGAACCAATGTATAAATAATTATCTGAAGTGTTTCTTCAAGTGATCTGCTGACTTCTACTGATTCCAAAGCAATGATGAAAGACTCCAATAGCAATAACACACAATAAATACTCACAAAAAAATCACTAGATACAAAGTAAAGTGGCACCCTAAGTGTGGAAGAGACTAAAAAAAACTAAGTAAAACTAGAGGGGGGAGAGAAGGTGTTAAAAGGGGCTTGGGAACTATATGGTGCTAAAAGGGGCATGGGGACTATATGGTGCCATTTTCTCTATAAAATGGGCTTCTATTTATAGAGCTCTGAATTTGACTAGGGTTTGCTTAAGGTACCTCTTCAAATTTCATCCAAATACAATGTATCTTCTAGAAGGTAAGTGTCGCTCCTAGGCGCCGGGATCTGGCACTTAGGCGCTGGACTCCGTGACCAGGTCTTCGAACCTCTTCACTTTAAATCACACCTCTTCGTTATTAAAACTGTTTCCTTGTGTCAAAATGCATTGTGTCACATATCCTATATATTAGGGGTAACTTCCAGTCTTCTAGAAGCTCCAATAACCGCTTAACGCGGTTAAAATAACTCCCCAAAATCATCAAAAAATCTTAACAGCGTCTGTATCGAGCTGGCGCTTACGGGCCGGATTCTGGCGCCTAGGCGCTAGACCAATAATTCCAATATTTTGCTCCATAAGCTCCATTTTTGCCCCTTTTTGCTCCTTATTCCTTCTTTTTCTTTCTTGGACTCTTTTTTAATCATATACTTCCAAAAACATAAAAATACCTTTCATTAAAGCATAATATCCTTAAGAATTGAATCATAAATAAGGCATAAAAATGGGCATTTTTTAGGTAAATCAAATTCCCCCAAACTTGAATGTTACTTGTCCTCAAGTAACCCTTTTAATTACATAAAATAGATAATATTTGGAATGAAGTTAAAATATTTAAGATTCCTTGTAATTTTTAGTTTTATAAATGCTTTAGCAAATCATTAACCAAATTTCACTAATTTAGTTTAATTTTTAGAATTAAAGAACATTTAACTACCAAATCATAAGACTTCTAATTTTTCATTTATTTCAAGAATAATTGTAGTTTATCATATTAAGGTCACATAGAATATTTATAAGAAAAGGACTTTCATGAAAAATTTTTCTAGTAAAAATATTTGTATATAGAAATTAAGTTAAATGTGTAATCAGTTTTCTTCCTATAAAATAATTCAAGTGAAGCCAATTTTTGATTAGGCTTTTCCTCAAGCTTCTCTTCATATTCTTTTTTTCTTTTTTTTTTCTTTTCTTTTGGATTGTTTTTCAATCCTTTTTCTTTTCTTTTTTTTCAAGTGAGGATTATTATTTTTGGATAGCCTGTTAATGATTTTGAACTTCACTATCTTTAACTTATTTTCAAAAACTTATACATTCTTACTTAATAAATATGACATTTTTAATAATTTATTAATTTTCAAAACTTATTTCAATGTTTCTTTTCAAGCAATAATCTTGATTGCTTAGTATTTCAATAATACAATTCTCTTTACTATAAATAGAAAAATTTTGATCTTATTATTCTTTAAGTTAAATAATTCTATTCTTAAAATCAATCAAAATTTTTGAAATTTTAGTTAAGTTTACTAAATTATTTATAAATTTAAAAATTTAGGTAATCTTAAACAGATTTTTTATTCCTTATGTTATATTAATATATTTTTAAAGAAAATAATAGTTCATTAAGGACAAATAATATTTAAATTTGATAAATGTTTTCCCTTCCCCCAAACTTCAGCTTTAGTATAACTATCAATCATGAAGTTTTCTAAAGCATGAGAGAAAGAAATAAACAGGACTTAATCTAAGTACAATAATGATGTAGTAAGGAAAAACTAACTTCTACTTATACACATGCTTTAATATGAATATAACATAAATGATTAAGCATATATAGAAAAGTTTTGCAGAACAGGAGCTAATTTCCAAAAAATCCTTTTTTATTATTTTTTATTTTTATTTTTGAACATGCAAAATTACTAACTATTCATGAACACTAAACAGTAGGCTGAAACAGCAATAAATTTTTATAAAAATTCATTCATATTTTAGTCTTAAACACACATAAGATAATCTAAAAACAATTTCAACATAAAAAGCTCACATCAACACTAACAAATAACATCACACTAAACAACACAAGAAACAAGAAACATATTAAAAACAGAATCAACAGATCTCCAGAGGTAAGTCAAGCTACTAATCACTATCTGTAGCTTCATCATCGTCATCACTAAAAGAAAACTCTATATCCTTCAGATCAACATATGGTGAGTATCTGGGACAAGTAGGGAACTGAACATCGTGCTCACCTTTCAGAAATCTCACTAAAGACTCAGAATACTCAGCATCGTAATCAATCTTTCTTTGTGTATACTCAGAAAGATGATCGATCTTCTTATCGATCGTATCTACTCTACAATGAGTTAGGAATAACTCATTTTGCTGCTCTATAAACTGATCATGCATGGTTTCCCAAAAAGTAGATGGTGGCTCAGCAGAAGTAGATGGTCTAGAAGTAGAAGTTCTACTTGAAGTAGGTAACGAACCAAAAGGTGCAGTAGAACTCTTACCTCAAAGTCAATCATAGATACTGACGCTCTCTCTTTCTATAGGCTTTGTCGACTTGAGCTTTTCCTCAGAAAGCTCAGCAACTACCCCAGCACTTTGACGTAGAGAATAGATCAGAGATGGAAAACCATGTCCAATAGAAGTGCTAGAACGAGCAGTAGCCTCTATAGAATCATAAATAATGCTCCCTACATCAATAGGCTTCCTCTATTGAATGCAGTAGTTGAGGATAGCTCTATCTTTGGTAACCTCGCTCAGATGATTGGATGGAAGGAGACGAGCAGAAATAAATTAGTGCCATGTCTTTGAAATACCATTAAGCTTAGAAGATGAAAAATTTACCCTTTTTCCGTTCCAGATCATCCAGGCTCCGGTACTATCAGACAGGTAGGCAATGATCATATCCATATCTCCCTCAGATGGAGATAATCTGGAGTAATAGCACTCAATGTTTGGCGGCAAGCCATATAAAATGTTGATATGTTCAGGAGTGAATCCTACTCCAACTCCTCTGATGAAAATCTCATATTCTTCAGCATCCACAAAATTAGCATAAAACTCTCAAACAACAGGGATAACGACAACAACAGTGAAATAGCAGAATCGTTACCAGTTAAGCGCAACGATTGTATCCTCAATTCTTCCTCCAAGATTGTAAAAACTTTGCTCCGAGATTAATTTCTGAGTCGTAGCAAAATCATTATATCGGAAGTATGCAGCAGCAGTAACGAACTTACTACGATCAAAATTTTCTCGTTCCTTTTCTCTCTTAGATTTGGGTGCCATCTAAACGTGAAATAAATTTAACGAATCTAGGAAAATAAAATAATTTAAGCTTTTCAAACTTGAAAGAGCTTAAAAATTTAATGGATTTAATCTTAAAAATCAAACTTTTTCTCAAAATTTTAGTTTTTTCAATGAGATCAAAATCCATGATGAAAATAAAAAATAATGAGTTTAGAATGTAGATCTAACATTGGGATGAAGAAATCAGGAGATTTCAAGCTCAAAAACTTGAAAATCCGGCTTTAAATGGGATCTATATGGGGTATTTTCGCAAAAAACAGTGGAGGAGGAAGCTTAGGCACAAAAAATGGCGTGGGGCAGGGGTGGGGGTGTTAAGAAGATGAGTTTTCGGGTATAGGCCGACCGACGCCTAGGCTCTGAATTCTGGCGTCTAGGCGCCAGACTCGCCTTTTCAAAAATTCGATTTAAATTTTATATTTTCCACCAAATCTTATCAAATTTGACTCCTAATTACTCTTATGAGAGTATTAATCCAATTTATATCCTCCAAACATTTTCACAATCAATTTAAAATGATATTTTAGATCCACAAAAATGTATCCAAATTCTTCAATTCCAATCCATAACTTCCATTCCAAATTCACTAATTTTCAGTACAAGACTGTATCAAGATTCATCATTTTATAAATAACACAAACAACACTATATTCAAAGAAAATATTCAAATCCAACAACACAGATTGAACAATTAATCAAACACACAAATTTAATATTCAACACACTAACACATGACTCGATCACACCTAAACTAAAATGCATATAAGATCTATTTTACACCGATCTTCAATTACCATCTCTTTCGCAATGAAGTTCGCTAGGACTGAAGGGATAGAACACCAACGCCCTTGGAAAATCCAAAGCCGTCTTTTCATCGATCCACTTGTTCTTCGCGTACATTTCTACTTGAGCGTCATGATAGGCCACCATATGATCAGATTGAAGTTTGGTTTGCCATTCCAAGTGTTCATATTGGTGGTACATCTCATGGAGACAATTATCAATACTTTGAAGGTCTGCTTCAATCTTCTCCAATCGACTAAACAATTTCTTCAAACTAACAGCAATAAAACCATTAAAATAAGGCTGAGGATCTTTAGAAGATTTGTCTCTTACCTCATTTCCATGATTTCCTCTATCCATTGCCTCCAAATCCTTCTTAACTCCTCCGAAATGGATTGCTCTGGTCGAAATTAAGGTTTCCATGGGATTGGGGATGAAGATAAGGCAATATATAAAGAGATTGTGTAAAAAATTGAAGATCTTTGGTTTTTACATGATCTGTAACCGTGGCGCTTAGGCGCCGGAATCTAGTTCCTAGGCGTCAGATCATTGATACACAAGTCATTCTGGCGCTTAGGTGCCAACTTTTGGCACCTAGGTGTCGAAACCTCTATCGACTCCAATTCACCTATCGTCAAATTTTGCAAGTTTTAGTCGAAAAAATAGGTCTAACAAACGGGTATGATCAACACACAAACACAATTATGAAAAATTCAAATCACAGATAATTGCAAATGAAGGTTAACTTGATCTTCTTTTTACTCACATTTGACATGGAGTGGTCCAAGTACAATTTCTATATACTTCAAGATAATGTTTAGCTTAAGCCAATACAGACTTGTTAGCTTTCTATTTCCAGAAGTTATATACAAATTTAATCAAAACCAAGGCATAACCTTACAACAATAATTTAACTCACATAATAAATATTGGTTGCCTCCCATAAAGCGCTTGGTTTAACGTCGTCAGCCCGACTTAATTAATTAAATTAATCAGGTAGACTCAGCTCATAAGTCTCTTTGTAATTTAATTTCATTTCTCCCATATAAGGCTTCAGTCCTAATATATTAACTTTAAATACTTTTCCAGTTTTGGGATCATTAATATCCACAGCCCCACAAGGGTATACTCTCTCAATTATAAATGGTCCCATCCATTTAGATTTTAATTTTCCAGGAAAAAGTTTTAAACGAGCATTAAATAATAATACTTCTTATCCAGGCTCAAACATTTTCCTTAAAATCTTTTTGTCATATAATTTCTTCATTCTTTCCTTATAAATTCTTGCGTTCTGACCCGACCCACAATAACGCAGTAATTTTTGCTTCCAAAAGATGGCAAAAAACTTGACCCAATTTTTAAATAGGGGCTAATGTATAAAATCAAAATGTTGTAAAATTTTAGAAAATATTTTACACACTAGGGATACTACGCAAGTATACATATCGTTTCAAGTAATATAGGGTTTTCTTTTATAACTCCAGTATCGATCCCATAGAGAAGCGAGGTAAGCAATCCTTTTGGCTAATTCAAATCTATTTTTATAAGGCCTAAATTTGGAATGTTAATTAAAATGGTTTTTTTAAATAACTAATCCTAAATAAAGTTCTTAAATAAAGGGATAACTTATGGATAAATTGGTTTGGAGAATTCTGAGATGTTAAAGACTACCTTTCTCTTGCAATTACATAGATAATGTGCAGGAAAGAAATGTTTAGAGTTTTATGTAGTACTGCTAAATAGAAGCAATCCTATTCTTTACCCTTTGGTCCAGGTGTAAAGAACATTGGCTAATCTATAGATCGGTTCATGATGATTTGTTAGTAGAATGGGTTAATCTAGGCTCATACTACTAGATGTCCAAGGGTTCGTCGGCCTTACCTGTGACCCTATTTATTTGCCTTCGATTACCCAAGGATTCATGTGATATCTACTAGTTAAGAATTCATCTCCGGATAGGTCTCAAAATTCTTCAACAGGTTTTAATAATACAAGTGATCAATTTGTAAAGAAAATGAAGATTTGGTATGAATATCATCACCATAATTTAATAAGAGAATATCTAAGCAAATCTCAATTCCTAAGCATGCTTCTATTTCATTACAAAATAAAAGTAAATGAAAATAATGACATAAGAAGTAAAAGGGTTGATAGAATTATGTAATAATTTAAGTGCCAACAAGGAACTTATTTCACTAGTATTCTATTATATTTATGTAACTATCTGTCACCTAGAAACATTTAATAGTTAATTTTATCATAAAAATGATTTTTTTGCACATGCCACTACTTCATTTAAAAGAAAGAGTAAAGAAAATCACTTACGAAGCATGGATAAATCATGACAGAAAACTCGGTTTAAAATAAAGAAAATCCACTAGAAAGTGTTTACAACAATTACAAGAGAATGAAAAACCCAATACTTAGCTTTTTCCCTCTGAAGGAAAGAAGAAGATCTCTTCACCAAAGTCTCCCACCGATCCATGCGCTGCTCGTACATCCCTTATATACATATCTCAAAATCCCTCACCAATCTCTCCATAAGATGTAGAAATCTACATCTTCATGACTCTAAAATGACTAAAATGACTAAGGGGAAAGAAAGAGAGGGGGGGGGGGGGGCGAGAGAGAGAGAGACAAGAGAGAGGCGAGAGGCTCTTTTTCCTGTAGAAATATCTCCTATTTATAGTGCTCTGAAAATGTCTCAAGGGTTGCTTAAGGCACCTCTTCAAAAGTAGTCCACAGTCATTGAATCTTCTAAAAATCGACTCCGGCGCTTAGGCGCCGGGATCTGGCGCCTAGCGCCAGACTCCTGTGACCAAGTACTCGCACCCCTTCACTTTTGGTTGCACCTCTTCACGATTAAAACAGTTCCAATGTGTCCAGATACATTGTATCACATGTCTTATATATTAGAAGTAACTTCCAGTCTTCTAGAAGGTCTAGAAACTACTTAACACCGTCAAAATAACTTCCAAAGTTGTTAAAAAACTATTTAATAACCGTTTTTGGATGATTCTGGCACCTAGGCTTTGATTCCGATGCCTAGGCGCCGTTTTCTCTTCCTCACTGGCGCCTAGGCGCCGGGTTTGGAGCCTAGGCGCCACCCTGTGCACAGCTCTACTGTTTTGCTCCGTTTGGCTCTGTTTGCCTCTGTTTTGCCCCATTTCAGTTGTGTTGCGTTCTTAACATCTTCACCTACAAGATAGACATAAAAACAACCATTCTCAAAAGTATAATTTCATTGAAAAACATGTGAGAAATATAAAAGATATTAAGCATAGAATAACATATCAATATGTGCCAAGTCAGAATTTTCTTCATTGCTCATTTTGGTTCAAAATTGCATAGTTTTTGCTTTATTTTCTCTAAAATCATATTTTTATACTTGAAGACAAAAATATGCAAATATCTTCCTTTAAAGTGTAATATCTTTAAAAATGTGTATAAAATTAGCATGAAATCTACACTAAAAATAAGTAATTTTTAAAGTGGATCAAATTCTTCCAAACATAAACGTTACTTGTCCTCAAATAACACTATAATCATGTAAAACCACATAAGCAAATCATGTGTATGAGTTTCTTTAGGAGTTTCTAAAATTTTGTTCTATAAATGTAGTAGTCCAATTTAGAAAAAAATTTAGTAAATGAGACCAATTTAAAGTTTAGAAATCTCTTAGATGAAAGAGTATGAAAATATGTGGTGCTATCAAATTCAGAAATGCTTGTAAATTTTTCAAAATATAGGGGTTAGGAATTTTATTTTCTTTTCTTAAAAAACCTTTATTAAAAATAATTATACTAACTATATTATATTTTTAAGCTTAAGATTTTCTCAAATCTAATACTTTAAAAAGCTCACGTGTGGAATCAATTTTTGATTAGGCCCTTTAATCCTCAAGCTTCTCCTTCCTTTTTCACATACTATACTTTTCTTTTCTTTTCTTTTTCTTTTTATTTTCTTTTCTTTTCTTTTATTTTCTTTTTCTTTTTCTCTCTTCTTTTTTTTTTATTTTTTTTAGGCAAGGATTACTATATCTGGATAGACCTTTAATAATTTTGAATTCCACTCTTCCTTTCCTAAAGAATAAGATAGATATATATCTTTTACTTAGAAATATAATAACAGTTTTGAAAATTATTTTTCAATAAAAGAATATTAAATATTGAAAAAAAATGTCCAATCCTTTTATTTTTCTAAAAATGCAACTTTTCTTACTAAAGATAGTTACACAATATTTATCATTTCTTCAATAAGAAAAATTTAACTTTAAATTTTTCATCACTACTACAAATTTTAACTAAATTCTCTTACTCATTTCTATATTGAAAATTTTATTTCCTTAATATAACTTCATACACATAATTATTTTTTAGTCAAAAATCAAATTTATTTATAGCATTTTTGAGGACAAATAAAATTTAAGTTTTTGAAAATTGTTTTTCATTCACCCCCAAACATGAATTTTAAAATAATTTGCAATTAATTCCATAAAATGTAGGAGGAAGAAAAATAAAAGATAAATCTACTAACTACTACAACATAAGGTAAATTATTGCTAACCAAATAGTTAACTATATTAGCATACCAAGGCATTTACAATCCTTGAATGACATTGTCGGCATATTTTTAGGTTAAGTGTTTTGAAAAGGGGGTCGCCTACAGAAATTGTCGGCGAATTTTTAATTTAATTTAAATAAATAATTTGAAAAGTAGTATTTGATTTTTGAAAATAATTTTAAATTTGAAAATTTTAAGATATAAAATCAAACTGATCTCACATACCGAATAGTTTATATAAACGAGCACCACATCACAAACCGTGTATCTATCCAGAAGAATAGACACACTGCTTGACCATGGGGCTCGATTAAATAAACTAGAAGATTTGTGACATCCGTTTGGTCTGCGAACCAATTTTATAAGCCGACAAATTCTCCTGCTTAACATCAATGAATTAAACAGGGTTTATATTTCCTGGGTTCTTAAAATTCCCTATAAGGGCAAGCCCCTATAGTTAAGTACATCCTAAGTGACGGGAATCACCTAAGAAAACTCTCGATAATAATCAGTAGTTCTGCTCTCAAGAATTTCGAAGTTTAAGTTTTCAAAGGATTGAATTTTGGAATTTCAATAGTGGAATAGATCAAATTTGGAACATTTTGTTTTGGGAATTCAAAGGAAGAAAAGTAGGAGAAATTACAGATTCGAAGCGAACTTCGGTAATTTCCCGACTATCCTATTGTTTGGCTTGGATTTAGGAAAGTCCTAATGTTTATTTAATGTTTTGATCTTGCCAATTTTAATTAATTAGGACTTATATTCGTATGACATAATCATACAAATAGCCTCGAAGATGTGTGGGTTTATATCGTATCGGACGACTACCTCGGAGTCCTAAGACCGGTTAGGGCTTAATTTGCTATGCAAATGCCTAACGAAGAGTTGAGGATTTGTGTTGCACTAGGCAAACTACCTCGAAATCCTATGGCTTGGTTGTTTAATTCTAAGAAAGTTTTGCTGAAGTAGCACTCGAGTTTTGTCGATGACGATGGCCGTGCCGCACACCATGCTCCGAGCTCCTTGTTGTTGCAGAGGTTTAATTATGTAAGATGAAAATCAAGAGACGAGAAAAGTGTTCTGGTTTAGAGAAGTCTTAAAATCCAAGTGTTTTTAGTATTTTAGTAAAAATAAATCTTAAAATTGATTATAACAACACCGGTTAAGATCCCACGGTTCCATCCTTCCGGCATCGTTATTTTTATCGGATTCACTTAGTCCAGATGAATTTGCTAAACTCAACTAAATGAGTTTCACACTTTCATTTAGCACCGTGGAAATCCCGTTAGCAACACATAGGTTACGTCATCCGAGGTATTCCCGATCATCCAACAAGACGTTTTAATTTAGTTGTAATTGCAGCTTTGTGTTCTGTTTGTGATTAAATTTTGAGTTGTTTTATATTTTGAAATGTTGTGGCGGTGAATTTTATCTTGTAATGATTTTTAATTTAGTTTTGGTTTCAGTTTTAGGGGCTATCCTAACGGTGTGGGTTTTCATGCAACAGTTGTTTATCATGCAAGAAAAGTTAGTGCGATGAGATTAAAGAAATTGCAATAAAATAAAAGCGTACCTGGAGGGTCTTCCCGTCATCCCAAGCTGCACTTAAAACATAATTAGAACATTTAAGCAAGTTCCTAGGTAAAGCTAAGGGAAAGGTTATGGTTTTCTACCAAATTCCTAATCCTATAGCTAGTCATCTCCTATGACGTCTAGGTTCTTGTGTTTGGTTTGAGGACGATTGTCTTCATCAAAGAATAATTAAGTTCAGTTGTTCTTATAAATATCCTATCATATTGAGGAAGTGCTTAAGAAGAATCTTAAACATCTTTTCAATATTGCTGGAATTATTTTAAGTCCAAATGAATTTAATCATACAAATGAATCAATCGTCCGGAATTCAAGTTTTGTTATCTTGCTCGATGAACTAGGACATTCGAATATCCTATAGGTGAAGTAACATTTCATTTAACGTTCGTTTAAGAGTTATGATAACCAAAGCTTTCGAGGGCAAACCGATGTTCAAATGATTTGTGATTTAATTTCAGCTTATCGGATTTAAATTTGGAATAATGTTCAAGTTACTTTATATTTAATTTCTTTATGTCTTAAAGTGATGTCATTTAATTCAATTTAATTTAACTTTAATTTAATTTAATTTGGTTTAGTTTTAATTTTAATTTAACTTTGATTTTTTTAATTTTAATTTTAATTTAATTTTAATTTTATTTGATTTGATTTGATTTTAATTTAATTTAATTTAATTTAATTTAATTTAATTCAATTTAATTTAATTTAATTACTTATTTAATTTAATTTAATTTAATTAATTTAATTTAATTTATTTGATTTAATTTAATTTAATTTATTTAATTTGTTTGATTTAATTTAATTTAATCTTTAATTTAATTTTTTATTTTTATTTTAGTTTAATTGAAAATTTAAAAAGAGTTTTTTAATTCATTTTTTTAATTTAATTTTAATGATTAAGTCCTTTAACATTTTAAAACTTAAATTTGAATTATCATTTTAATTAGGAATTAAATATTATTGAGATGATTAATTTAGGGATTTTTTAATTAAAGAATAAATTTCTTCCTAATAACATCCCTATTTTAATGATTCCAATTTTATTATTCTTCCAAATTTAATCAATTATTAAATTAAGGTTTATTTCAATTATTTTAAATTATTTAGTAGGTTTCTACCCTTTAATTATTTAAATTCCAATCATCCAAATTAGATTAAGATCAAATATTTTACTTGTTAATTTTATTAAACCTAAAGTTTTAATTAAGGGTTAAAACTTTAATTACCATTTTGCCCTTCAAGCTTAATACTTTCATAACTCACTAAATTGAGCTTAAGTGAACTTGAAATTTTTATGTGACTTCACTCATATGCCAATAAAGACATGAGAAGAGAAAATGTGATTTTTCTGCATTTAATTTATTTATGTAATTATTTTTGGTGGAAAATAGGAATTTCCAAGGAAAATTTAATAACATGACCAAGGGAAAGTTTCTGTCCTTAAGAAAATTATGGGACATTCCTAATGACCAGAGTACCACTTGGACCAATTTTGGTGATTTTTTGAATTATATTATTTTTATTATAATTATTTTAAGTTTTGAAGTATTAATTAATTTAAAAATAAAATAAAGGTTGAAAAATGAAATTTATATTTTTCAAAAATCTCTCTGATATCAAGGAAATCAGAGAATCAATTTTTGCAATTTTCTGATTTTTCATTGATTTATTATAATTATTTTAGTGAAAATGCTAGAAAATACATTTTTTTTAATTTTAAAATTACCCTAGGGCTTTAAAATTTAATACCTCATCAAATAGACATAAGAAAAATATGAGATTTGTTCCTAAGTGATTAAAATTCAAAATGTAACATTTTGGTGAATTTTATTATTTTTGTGATTTTTATTATTTTTTAATTATTAAAATATTAAAATAATACCAAAAAATCAACTTTTTTAGAAAATTACAATTTTATTTTTCTTAAATTCCCCTGATATCAGAGAGGCTCCAAAACTAATTTGGTGAATTTTTTAAAAGCATTTTGAAAGTTATGAATTTTTAAAGTTTAAATTGGCTAAATGGCTTAATCATCCCATTTAAGTAGGCTAACCAAGTCCAATTGACTTCAAATTTTTATGGTGGGTTCCTCTGATCCTAAAGGTCAGTGGAGAATTGATTTCAAGTCAATTTGATGTATGTTTAGCTCTAATTAATTAAGGACCTATTTTGGGTGTTTAAGCCAATTAGGGTTATTCCAAGTGGATTAATTCAAAACCTATTTTTCCTAGGTTCCTCCTGGTCATAAGAAACATCACCAAATTTTTCTAGAATTTATTTCACAACATGCTAATTATTGGAATTAAAATACTCAAAACAGTAACATGAATTTGAAAAATCAATAACTTCTCATAGGAATGGCCTATGACTTTGGAAAATTCAGGGAATGTTCCCAAATTCAGAGGCTTGAAAAGCCCTATGGTCTCATGCCATGATGAATTTCCTATATGCATGGAGAATTAAAATAATACAGAAGAGAAATAAATAATTAAAAATAAAATACTTGATGAAATTAAATAATTTCTTTTCCACATTATTCTCCTCTATTCACTGAGCAAGAGGGTATTTTTATTTTATTTTTCTGATTTTCCTACATAAAGTTATGGATTTTTGAAGTTTAGGGAATTAAATAAATAGAAAAATACCCTAATTTTCTATTTATCCACGCGGCGCCGCGTCAACCTCGGTAGCTCCGAAATGCCGCGTGACGCTCTCCGATTCGACGCCGCCATCCGACTCGCCGCTCCGGGGCCCGCCGTGTCGTTCCATCTCCCCGATCCGGCGCGATCCCGGCCGTCCGTCTCGCGTCGTATTAAACGAACCGCATCCGTTCATCGTCCCCAAGCGTCCTTACCCGAGAGCCGTCCGTCTTCTAGTGCCTAAGATCTCACTCGATACTTCGACCAAATTTAACGTTCTTATGCTCTATGGATTTGTCTCGAGAAGACGAACACATCCATACGGTTTATGTGGCATGAAATCGACTCAATAAAAATGGAGAATGTTCGAAGCTCGGGAAGAAGAGTGAGGCCATACCTTTGCTCGCAGAAGTGTGGCTTCGATCCGAGGGTCGTGTCACCTTCGATCGGATCCCAACAAGCTCCGCATGAAGTCTCCCGGTCCGGTGAATCGCCTAGCTATGAAAGTGACCACGACCCGATCACAAAGCTTGGAGGCCGGAGCAACCGGGTGGCCCGGAGATGGGGCTTTCAAGGGGAAACTTCTCCTCTCGGTCTCAGTGAAGGTGTAGGACCATTCAATTTGAGGATTGGCTCACTGTGGCAAAGTGTCCTGGTTTTGGGTGAAATTTCAGTTGAGAAATTGGATTCTTTTGGTGGAGATTAAGGCAAATTGACACTGGGGATCAACAGCTCTAAGGATGGAGAAGAGTTTGGAACAATTTTGGCAGAGTTTCAGCAAGGTTTTATGCAACTCTCTGCTCATGGCCGTGAGGGGGTCGGGTTTGAATCAGAGGTGGACGGAGGGCCTCCCGTGGAGAGTTAGGGCTCGGGATCGACCTGCTCGGGCATGGGAAGAATAGCCATGGTGGCCATTGGGCATGGGGCAGCTCAACGAAGGTGGAATTCTAAAGTTTGGCTCCTCCCAAGGTCTCGGCCATGGTGTTTTCCAGACGACCTGTGCGGCCGGCCGGCAGGCATGGGTCACCCTCAGGTCCAGGTGGGTCAGGGCTGGAGGTTTGTGCAGTCAATCGGCCATGGACATGTGTAAAGGGTTTGAATCAAAAGGGTATGGGGAGAGGCTCATTTTGGGTCCAAATGGGTCAACCCACCATTTTGGGTTTGGTGCACCCTTCCAAGCTCCGGTTTTCGGCTGGGAGGCTCATGTGAGTCAACCTACCAAAGGTAGTGAAGTCCAAATCAAGGATTAGGTGGCAAAGTATGGTTTAAAGTGTATCATGTTTAAGGTAAAAGGGCTTAAAAAGGGTTTAAGAAAGAGATCCCCCTCTTACCATTCATGGTTTGGTGAGGTGGAAAGTGGATTCCATGGCTCTCATGGCTCCTATGGGGCTCATGCATGGCTTCATGGATTGTCTTTGGCTTGGGAAAAGCTTCGGTCAATTTTATGAAAATGGATTTTAGAAATTTTGGTAATTTGATGGAATTTGTATGAAGCTTGATTTGGAATGGTTTAATGATGATTTTGAAACTTAGGGGTGATATCAATTAAAGGTATGATGAAAAGAAATTGTCATGTGGGCTTTAGGGCCAATTTTGGGCTTTTGTATTTGGTGAAAATGGGCTTTTAGAATGGTTTAGGAAAGTGGGCCTTTAGGTTTGAAAACAAATTGGTGGATGTAAATTTTGCAAAGGATTGGATCCCATGAGTGTTAAATTTAGTTTAAGAATGTTTCATGAATGGTTTGGAATAAACTTGAAATGTTTGGGCTAGGTTTGGGTTGGATTTGGACCTCTTTGGTGAATGGGTCAATGAAGGTCTAATTGGGCTAACTTGGGCCAATGTTGGGCTAGGGTTGAAATTGATGTAAAATAAATGTTGGGAAATGTTTATGGGAGTGTTTCAAAGAGGTTTTGGCTTTGGTTGGGTTTTGATTTTGGGGTTTGGGCTTAAATTTTGGGCAAATCATGTTAGTGTTTTGCTTGTGGGAATGTTAAGGAAGATTTAGAAAAGATTTGGGGTTAATCGGAGTTGAATCGGGTGAGTTTCGGTTAGGTTTGGGTCATGGGTCCAAATTGGGCTTTAAGGCCAAAAGTGAATTTGGATCCAAATGTCAATCAAATTGGACTTAGATTTGGTCTAAATTGGTGCTGAGAATGTTGAATCAAAGTTTAGAATTGAATTGGACCAGAATTTGGGTCAATTGGGTAGGTTTGGTTTGACATTGGGTTCACTTAGGGTTAAAATGGGTCAAATTGGGGGTTTTGATAAAAGTAGGGTAAATTGACAAAATTGGCCCATGGTGTAGTTGAACAAAATGAAATTAGAAATATTTGGGATTGTCTGGAATTTTCTGGGAATTTTCTAAATTTTTTGGATTTTTGGGTCAAGAGGGGTATTTTGGGTATTTGGAGGGTATTAGGAGGTATTTTTGGAATTTTTGGTATTTTGGGTATGGATGATCAATTTGAGTAATGTGGGAATGTTTGGGATTGATTTTGAGGAATTTTGGGTAATTTAGGTGATTTTGCAAATTTTGGGTAGTTTTAAGGGTCTTGGGAAAGCTAGTGGTGTAGGATCCCGGGGTCAAAAATTAAAAATTTGGAAAATTGAAGATTGGGTGAATATAAGTGGAATAAAATCATTTTGGTTGGGCCATGAAGCCATATCAAGCCCACATGAGCCATGAAGGGACTCATTTGAGGTATCCACTATGTTGTTCCTAACCCTCTTAGCCAAGGGCTTAGTGGGTTAAGGACCATCCATGTGAATCACCTACATGAGTCAGGAGGCCAAGTTGAGTATAGGTGTGTGAAAGTGTAGTGTATAAATGTAGTGTGTGTGTAAGTCAGCCCCCACTGCACTGTGCCACCTGTGATGATCCTAAGGCCAAAGAATCCTATAGGAACTCATCCTTTAAACTTCCACATTTGATTTCAACCCTCTAGGTGATTAGGGGTCTATAGTCAAGTTTGTGGAGTTTGCAGGGAGTTAAGAAGTGGTTTGCATTTCTAAAAGGTGGGTCCCAATTCTAGTCCTCTAAGATAGTCAAAGGAAAAGCCTAAGGCTAGATCCTAAGTACTAAGGGGAAGAGAAGACCTCATCGAAAATGAGGTCAACAAATGGACTCCCGATAGGTGTGGTGTGCTAACCAAGCACACCGCGCGTATTGGCGTTGACCAAAAAGATCAACAAAACCAACACAGATGTCCGAGTGACAAACTCAGGACGAAGTAGAAGAATTTCTGCTGGGGAGTGTCAAGTATATCTCTGAGACTGGAGATTCCTGAACTCTCGCTGGGGAAAGGAAAATGAGGTGAATCCCAAATCACATGATCTCGGGAGAATTTCGATTTAGATTTTATTTTGTTTCAGCTTAAGTTTTGATGTGTGAGCTTAGATTTCAATTTGGAATTTTAATTTAGATCGAAGTTTTGTTAGGATTAATTTGAAGGGATTCGAACTTGAAATGAAGATTGGAATTTTGTGGTTTTAGATGTAACATCTTCAACCTCAAAAGAAAATTGAATCGATTGGATTGAATCATTACAATGAGGAGAGATCTCGTAGCAATGCGATATTGGATGTAAAATCCTTAACCTCAAGAGTTTGATTTTGATGTATTTCATTGCGATAGGGAAAGAATCCTAAAGCAATGCAGTCTCGGATGTAAAATCCTCAACCCCAAAAGTTTGATTTTGATGTATTTCATTGCGATAGGGAAATGATCCTAAAGCAATGCAGTCTCGGATGTAAAATCCTCAACCCAAAAGTTTGAATTTGATGTATTTCATTGCGATAGGGAAATGATCCTAAAGCAATGCAGTCTCGGATGTAAAATCCTCAACCCAAAAGTTTGAATTTGATGTATTTCATTGCGATAGGGAAATGATCCTAAAACAATGCAGTCTCGGATGTAAAATCCTCGACCCTAAAGTTTGAATTTGATGTATGTCATTGCGATAGGGAAAGAACCTAAAGCAATGCAGTCTCAGATGTAAAATCCTCGACCCAAAAGTTTGAATTTGATGTATTTCATTGCGATAGGGAAATGATCCTAAAGCAATTCAGTCTCGGATGTAAAATCCTCGACCCCAAAAGTTTGAATTTTGATGTATTTCATTGCAATAGGGAAAGAACCTAAAGCAATGCAGTCTCAGATGTAAAATCCTCAACCCAAAAGTTTGAATTTGATGTATTTCATTGCAATAGGGAAAGAATCCTAAATCAATGCAGTCTCAGATGTAAAATCCTTAACCCAAAGTTTGAATTTGATGTATTTCATTGCGATAGGGAAAGGATCCTAAAGCAATGCAGTCTCGGATGTAAAATCCTCAACCCAAAAGTTTGAACTTGATGTATTTCATTGCGATAGGGAAAGGATCCTTAAGCAATACAGTCTCGGATGTAAAATCCTCAACCCAAAAGTTTGAATTTGATGTATTTCATTGCGATAGGGAAAGGATCCTAAAGCAATGCAGTCTCGGATATAAAATTCTCAACCCCAAGAATTTGAATTTGATTGAGATTTGATTTGAAATTTGGAAAGATTGGATTTGAAATTTGATTTATAATTTGATTTGGAATCTGGAAAGATTGAATTTGAAATTGATTGAGATTTGGAATCTAGAAAGATTGAATTTGAAATTGATTTAGATTTGATTTGAAATTTATGTTCATTTTTTTTGTCCTTTAACGATTCAAATTTTATTTTATCGTGAATTTGGAGTTCATCTTTTTTATATATTTTTAAGGAAAGTTTTCTTTTATTTTTTTTTGTTTCTTTTCTGTTCTTTGTTCGAAGTTCATTTAACTTTAATGACGTTTCCCAGTCAACTTGCACAAAAGAGGTGAAGGCCAAAAATGTGACATGGTCACTTTCATTCCAATCATGTCGAAGATACATCATACAACTCGATCCGGAATACATCTCATACAATCCATGTAGACTCAAAACGGACTATGTATGATCTTCGTCGATCCATCCAAAAAGGGTAACTCGTCGAAATCCATGTCCGAATAGTGAGGTACACTGGTCAATAACATCACCTTCCAAGCCATCCTCGGCAAGGATGCCGGATGGATGTACGTTGGAGGTGTGATATTTTCCATGTAACTCACGACTCATAAGGTCGGAGGTTCTCTAGCTCGTGGTCCGGCCGGAAGTGGTAAGGTGTCTTCCCGTCTTCCATCCTTCCGAAAGTAACCGAGATCCGCTTCACTAGTACTCCTGGTATGCAATGTTTAGCGACATCTGCTCCGTTGCCCTTCAGTATCATGACGGAACCTACCGGTAATGGTATCTTCACTGGCCCTAGGAAATCACCTGGACCTGCTATCCGGAGGTCAGATCCGAACATGATATTACACTCGTTCAGAAAAGAAAATGTGCAAAAAGGTCTGACAAAGTCATGGTGATCTATGTGCAGGGGTATGCAGTCACCCTGCTTGTAGATGTTAATAATGCAGCTGTTGGGTATGCAATCTGCTGGCAGTACCCTCCATGTTATCAATCTTTTTACCATTCTCTCGATGACTAATGGCATTGGATCCACTCGGCCATGACGAAGTATTCCCGTGGGTTTCCCTTCCCGTCTTCTCGCGAAGTTGTAGCAAGATCCGCATTGTATTGTAATTCTTCCTTTCCCCGGCATCCATCTCCGGGTTCCGAGTAGGTGTTTTCTTCAGCGGCCCGCTCGGCCCATTCTTTTCAAATTTCGGATGTAATCCACGATTTGTTGTTGTTCATATTCTGAGAATACATCTGTATGTACCTCGAAGCCTTCTAATATATTGATCCTTCTGCCTCTGATTCATTCAAAGTATTCAAAAGTTTTCTTTTCGACATTCTGCATTCTTTCCAGCTCGTACTCTGGAATAATCTGCAAATGGCGGGGCCTGGTGATGTATTGTGGGATATACGGCTCAATCCCTTCACATTCTCCCCGCATACCTCGGCTCCTCGTGGATGATGTCCGTCGGGACATCCTTCGGGTTGCTTCGCAACAAGGTTATGCATTACCGGTGGTTCTATCCGGTGGCGTTGCAGCCTTCTTTCTTCCGATCTTCGTGAGATTTCCCCGGTCCCTTCGTTATCCTAGAGCCGGCTCCTTTCTCCCGGCATCCGGTGAACCGGCGTCCTCGAAGTGTATGTACCGGCAAGTAGCATCGCCTCGTCGCGCCGGTCCGTCGCTAGTTTGGTTAACATCTTACGGATACGGCAATTCTTATTTCTTCGTTGCGTTCGTCGTGAGAGTAGCTCTTCGAACTTCCCGAATCTCCGCGGGCGCGGCGCCGACAAGCTCGCCCTCCGCCGTAGCGACTACGTACTTGATTTTCTTGTCTTCTTCAGCATTTGCTTTCCTTCTCTTCGTCGTCGGGTCGGTGGCTCGGGCCACTCATTTTCATCACCGTCCTGACCGGGCAGTTCCTCTCGGTCAACCGGGACCCGACCACTTTCCTCGTACCGTAGGCTCCGCCGGTGCGAAGTCCGAGTCAATCTTGATTATTGCTCTATCTTTCACCCTCTTTTCGTCGAGTGCAAGGCTTACGCCATTTCTAAAGTTCAGGACCAACCGCCCGTTCGACATTTCCCGCGTAAAGACAAGGAAAAGGATCAGGGGCTGTACTAAGAACAAGAACATTAAGAAAATGTTTATTAAAGACATTTTTTTTATTATTACTTTTTTTATTTTTAAATTTAACAGGAATGAGGTGGGATAAGATCAGGAAAGAGATTTTGATATGGAAGAGAAAACAAGGAAAATTTTATTATCATGATTTTATTATTTTAGCACATTTTTTATTATTTTTGGGTTCGGACCTGACCATAAGTGATTACTTCGCCCGTGCTTCTAGTGGATGAGGAATTCATTCCTTCGAAACATCGGTAGCGTAATACTTCTTCAAGTATCGTCCGTTGATCGGAAGCATATGTCGTTCTCCTCGGCAATTCACTAGCTGGTAGGAGCCTCCTGAGTAGACTGCCTCAACCACAAACGACCCTTCCCAAGTAGGTTCAAATTTTCCTCCTATCTTGCGGTGTGCAAGAATAAGTCTCTTGAGAACGAGAACTAAGTCACCAACTTTGAAGGTTCTTGGGCGAACCAGTTTGTCATGGGCTTGAACCATCTTAGCTTGGTATAGTTCTAAATTCGCCGCGCCGCAAGTCTTTTCCCTTCCAGAGCTTTCTAATTCGTCTAGTCATAATTTGGCATTCTCTTCCGTCGTGATTTTGTTTGCCATCGCAATTCGAGTGAAGGAAGTCGAACCTCTAAAGGTAACACTCGCTCGGACCCATAAACCGCAGCGTAAGGTGTAGCTTGAGTAGGAGTTCTGAAGGTTGTCCGGTAGGCCCATAAGGCTTCTAATAACTTCTCATGCCAATTTCTCAGCCAGGTCATTTGCTCTTGGGTAGTAAATTGTTGAATATCGCCAGTCGATTCCGTGTCTCCTGACAAAATTGTTGATTTGTGTGCTTCTGAATGCTGACCCATTATCTGAGATGATCCTGCGCGGCACTCCGAAACGGTAGACAACTCGGTTCTCGAAAACCGTAGCACGTGGTGTGTTTTCACTTCTCTAAGTGGAACCGCCTCGCCCACTTGGAAAAGTAATCCGTAGCCGCAAGAATGAAGCGATGTCCTTTTGAAGATGGTGGTTCTATCGGACCCACTATATCCGTGCCCCAACATTCAAATGGCCACGATGCAATTGTCGGATGTAGCACATTTGGAGGTTGGTGTAGAACTACTCCGTGCACTTGGCATTGGTGACAACTCTTGGTGATTTTCATGCAGTCGGTCATCATCGAGGGCTAGTAGCACCCTAATCTTTTAATTTTCATTTTCATCTTCGGACCCGACTGGTGAGCGCCACAGAGTCCTGAATGCACCTCTTTAACAATTTCACGGGCCTCGGACCCGCTTAGGCACCTTAATCACATTTGATCGAAAGACCTTATGTATAACGTGTTGTTTATTAATGCATAAGACAGAGTTCTTTTCTTGATCTGATGGGCTAGCGACCTATCGTCTGGTAGTTTTCCCGTTTGCGGTGTAGTTCATTAATGGCCGTCGCCAATCTTCTCGTGTTTTCTGTCACTGTTGCAACTGATTCTTCTTCTTTTTCTGATTTGCGTATTGTGTCTATGTCGAGCTGTGATAGGACCTGACGTCCGTGAACTGACACTTCCACTGATTCATCTTGCAAGCAAGCAAATTCTTTTGCGAGGCGGGCTAACGCATCTGCTAAAGCGTTTTCTTTCCTGTGAATTTTGTAGATTGTCACATTCAGAATTTGTTCCAACAACTGTATGGCATACTGGAAGTATTGCTCGAGTCTTGGCTTTAAAATTCTGTACTGTCCGACGATATTGTCGAATGATTAACTGTGAATCCCCGTAGATGTTTATGTCTGTTATCTCCATTTGAATAGTTAATTCCAGTCCTGTTATGAGGGCTTCGTATTCTGCTTTGTTGTTTGTACACGGTTCTGTTAAGTGGTAGGAGTATCTTAACATGCCCCGCTCCGTGTTATAAAGATTAATCCGATTCCCGCCTTACCGGCACTATCACTTGCGATTCTTCTTTTTGTGTGCTCGAAGATGCTCCGTCGAAATATAATTCCCAACATCGATCATCAGGGTCTTCTAGGCTCATTATTTATTCATCTGACAAGTCGTCATTGAGAGGAGATTCTGCCGGTAGAGGGTGTGTAGCGAGGAAGTCTGCTAGGACTTGTCCCTTTACGGCACGAAGAGGCACGAAAGTTATATCGAATTGCAATAATATCATTGACCATCCGGCAAGTCTCGCCGGAAAGCGTTGGACGAGTCATCAAGTATCGCAATGGATTAAATTTCGAGATCGGGTCGACCTTATGAGAAAGCATGTAATGCCCGAGCTTTCGAGCGGCGAAGATCGTGGCCAAACAATGCTTTTCAATTGTGGGATACCTTACTTCCGTCGGATGTAAACGACGGCTTAGGTAGTAAATAACATTTTCTTTACCCTTATCATCGACCGTGGCTAACTGTGGCTCCGAGAGAGTCGTCTAAAGCCGCGGTATAAAGTATCGATGGGTCTACCCGAGACCGGGGCCGCTAAGACAGGAGGTGTTATTAAATATCGCTTAATGTCCTCGAAGGCCTTCCGGCATTTCTCTTCCCAATTAAATTTGGCGTCCTTTTTAACTAATGCCGAGAAAGGCCGACACCTACTCGACAAGTTTAAGATAAAGCGTCGAAGATATGCCAGCCTTCCCTTGAAAAGATCTTAGTTGTTTTAAGGTTTTGGGAGGCGGTATTTCTAAGATAGCTTTAATCTTTTCCGGGTCGATTTCAATTCCACGATGTCGGACAACGAATCCTAAGAATTTCCCGGAGGTGACGCCGAAGACGCATTTTAAGGGATTCATCTTAAGGTTAAATTGCCTAAATCGTTCGAAAACAATTCTCAAATCATACAAGTGGTTGTCCTTTACTTTGCTTTTGATGACCACATCGTCCACGTAGCATTCGACTTGATTGTGGATGAGATCATCAAAAATTCTTGTCATTGCTCTCCGGTAAGTCTGCTCCGCTTTCTTCGGTCCGAATGGCATTACCGTGTAGCAATATACTCCGATCGGCGTTCGAATGCCGTTAGCTTTTCATCTTCTCGGAGCCATTTTTATCCGGTTGTATCCCGAAGATCCATCCATGAATGAAAATATTTCATGTGTCGAAGCAATGTCGATCATTAGTTCCGGGATCGGTAGAGGGAATTCATCCTTTGGACATGCCTTGTTTAAATCTCCGAAATCCACACAAATTCCGATCCGACCATTCTTCTTCTCGATCGGCACCACATTGGCTAGCCAAGTTGGGTATTGTTCTTCACTGGACAAATTTAGCGTCTATTATCTTTTTAACTTCAGCTATGACTTGTTGTTCGATTTCTAGACGCATTCTTCCGGGACCTCGTCCGACCGGGACGAAGCAAGATCCACTCCTAGCTTATGGATCGCGACCTCCGGAGCTAATTCCGGCATCTCATCGTAATTCTAAGCAAAACAGTCTTTAAATTCCATTAATAACTTGATTATTTCTTCGAGTCTTCTTTATCGAGCAAGGAGCTAACAAAGGTAGGTCTAGGCTCTTCGCTAGTACCTAAGTTAACTTCCGTTAACTCATCTATCAGTAGATTTAATCTCTTCTTCGAACTCCGGTGGAGCATCTCCAATTTGTAAATCTTCAAATTCTTCTCGTAGTTTCCATGCGCTTTCATTAGACTCGCATTTGACAACCAAGCAAAATTCAGCATCGTCGACCGATCCTATCGTGCCGAATCCGAGACCATGCTTTGAATCGGGTGGACGACCGGAGTTATTCCATAATTTTTCAAAATGTTGTGATTGACCTTTTGTCCATTTTCGAGGTAAGAAACCATGCCGAATTAAATTTTCAACACGAGGAGAGTACCACTCAAAAGGTAATTCCATTAATTCGATGAAGTGACATCTTCAAATTGTACATTATTTTCAATTTTGGAGGAAGAAGCACCACGGTAGAATTTAATGGGCTTTGCACCGCTGCTACGTATCTCTTTGACCACCATACCCTCGATCTTATTAGAACGGATCGGGGTCAGGGTTATAGTATGTACATAGTGGTTAATCTTCTCGTACATCGATTTATATTCTTCGTTCTTTTCATCTTCGAGAGAGATCCTGAATTGCGGCTTCTTCCGACTTATTGTTGCTGCTTCTTGCTTGATCTCTTTTTCTTCTTCAGAATTGACTTCCCAATCAATATTGATGGCTGGTTTCCTCTGTCCAATTGTCTTAACGTCTCTGCCACGACCTCGTCCCCGGCCTCGACCTCGGATGCGAGTTGTGGAGAAACCTTCACCATCTCGTCGTAAGGGAATGGTGAGTGACTGTTGGACTAGAACTTCAGGTTCTTCGTCGTCCTGAACTTCTTTTGTTTCATTTGTTATGGTATCTCTGGAGATGATTGTTTTCTTCGGAGGTGCATATTAAGCTGCATCTTCATGGATTCCAATTTCATGTACGGAGAATGGTTGCAAGTCACCTTTGATGCACTGTTCCCCTCCATCGTAGTATTTGATGCACCGGTGTAGGGATGATGGTACCATCCTCGTTTTCATGTATCCATGGTCGGCCCAAGAGAGCATTGAACGACGTTTCGAATCAATTATGTGAAATTTTGCGGTTGTCTTTGCTAAGTCACCGGTCTTCATTAGTAGTGTTATTGATCCGAGGACTCTTTTTCCTTTCTGGTTGAATCCTCTTAATAACATTTTGTCAGCTTCGAGCTCGCGAGCATCAATTTCCAAATATGCTAATGTTCGAAGACTCATTATATTGATTGATGCTCCTGGATCCACCAATACTCTGGAGAGTGTAAATTTCCCAATTGTAACTGAAATGTACAACGGTCGGTTGTGGTCTGCTGTCCCTAGTAGTAGGTCATTATCCGTGAAGGTAACACCTCACTGTTCTTTTAACGAGCAAACCTCATCTAAGGAATCTCCAACCATTTGAGCTAAGCAAATTTCTGGATCAAGTAAGGCCTTGATCAGAGCTTCTCTCATCTCCTTTGATAAGATGAGAGCGTCGTAGATGCTCGGCTTGGCCGGTAGTTTCCTAAGATGGGCTAGCACGTTGTAGTCCACTTTATTTTCATGTGTCTTGGCTTCTTCTCGAATGGGTATTCTTCGCACGGGTTGATTCTTCTTGAACAACCACCTGCTTTCCTTTGTCCTTTGGACCCATTCTCGGAGGTAGAACTCTTCCACTTCTTAAGTTAACTTCTGTAATTTCTTCTGACTCTAGTGTTGAGCTTGCTGGTGTTTCTTCCTGAATCGGAATGACAGGTTCTTCCGGATTAGCTTCAGAGTCTGAAGGCTCTAACTCTATTGTGACTGGAGCTCCTCGAAACTCGCAGATAGATTCGTTGCTTGTTGAACTCTCGTAGCCTCCTTGATGGATGTCTTCTTCGTCATTGCGATCGTCGAGATTGTGTATGATTTGAGAATTGTCATTGGTATCGAATTCGATGTCCGGATTGTCGCTAGTTACGTAATCGTTAGAAACAATCGAAACGTAGCCAATGCCATAACCCTTATCATTATAAAATCCCACCAGAGAGCAAATAATCATACAAAGTCAGAGGTTCGAGGGATTTCTCCCCCGAATCGGAAACAACTATCCTAGGATAAGCAGCCCCTAGTCTAGCCTTAGGAGCCTCGGTCTTCTCTTCTTCGTCGATTTTCTTCTTCTCTTCAATCGTCTCCTGTTGAGGTGGTTCTTCTATCACAAGTGATAGCGCCGACTTGACAGGTTTCGAACTCTGAATTGAAGCTCGCACCAAAGCGGTTTGGATGCTGTCTAAAATCTTTTTTGAAGACCTTGTCCAAGCGGTAGTCCATCCATCATTAGTCTCATAGGGATCTATTGGAACAATGAGATCCGTCGAGATAACATCGACGAACCTCCTTTCGGGTTCCTTCATGTACTCCTTCGGGATTGTTATATTCCCTTTCGAAGGTTGTCGTTGAGCCAACTTTTGAAGGTAATGCAATCTTCTATCCTCGTGCCCAAGCATCCGGTGGTAAGGGCAAAAGTCGGGATCAACTTTCTTGTTGACTTCTTCCGGTCTCTTAGGCTCTGAGCAGTTGGAAATCTGGAGTCTTCATCGACTACGGAACATTTTCGGACCGCCTCATTCTTGAATGGATATTCCTCGCTCGAAGCTCCCTTAATGTACGCTGCGGACGAGGCGGTTGTTCATATCGTGGAGATGATCGATAGTCGGGTCGAAGTTGTTGATAATTTTGTCGAGGTTGCTCGCGGCCGTTCGGACGATATTTGTATCGGTTGCTTGCCTTTGTCGACCGCTGCAACGATCCCGGATTTCATTTCAAAAGTCTTCGCATGTGCTTTTGCTTGTCTGTCTTGTCGGCGAAACTTAATTGCTTCGCCTCCTCTTGCAAGCTCCCGGCCTTGCTTAACAACTTCTCAAAAGTCTTAATAGTAAATCCCTTGAGGAGAAGTGCTATCGGGCCGTGAATGCTTTTAAGTAAGATGCCGACTGCATGCTGTTCTTGTAATTGTGGTTCACACTTCATACTTAGGTTCCTCCATCGAAGTATGTAATCCACCAAAGTTTCGTTCGGCCTCTTCTTCTCTACCACTAAATCACCTATAGTGATGTGGTGCTGGGCTCCGGTAAATCGCTTGATGAAGAGGTTTTCTAGTTCCGAGAATGTCTTCACCGAACCATTTGGTAATTCCGCATACCAATCAAAGGCGATCCTCGACGAGTCGGCGACGAATCGTCGGAAGAGTAATGCATCGCTCCCGCCGGCATTGCAACAATCGGCACGAAAGTGTGCAACATGTCGTCGGGGGTTCCCGGTTCCATCAAAGGTCTTGAACAGAGGTGGTATGAAGCCTTTTGGGTATTGGACAGCATCGAATTTTTCCGGGTAAGGTCTACCCGTCCGAATGGATGTCCCGCTCTTTGATTGTGCTAAGGCTTTGTCGGCATATTTTTAGGTTATGTATTTTATTTTGAAAAGGGGTCGCCTAACAGAAGTTGTCGGCGAATTTTTAATTTAATTTAAATAAATAATTTGAAAAGTAGTATTTGATTTTTTTTGAAAATAATTTTAAATTTAAAGATTTTAAGATATGAAATCAAACCAATCTCACATCCCAAATAGTTTACATAAACGAGCACCGCATCACAAACCGTGTATCTATCCCTAAGGATAGACACACTGCTTGACGGTGGGGATTAAACAAACTAAAAGATTTGTGACATCCGTTTGGTCTGCGAACCAATTTTATAAGCCGACAAGTTCCCCTGCTTAATATGAAAGTATTAAACAGGGTTTATATTACTCAGGTTCTTTAAAATTCTCTATAAGGGCAAGCCCCTATAGTTAATTACATCTTAAGTGACGGGAATCACCTAAGAAAACTCTCGATAATAATCAATAATTCTCGCTCTCAAGAATTTCAAAGTTTAAGTTTTCAAAGGATTGAATTTTGGAATTTTAATAGGGAATGGATCAAGTTTAGAACATTTTATTTTGAGAATCCAAAGGAAGAAAGGTAGGAGAAATTACGGATTCGAAGTGAACTTCGGTAATTTCCCGACTATCCTATTGTTTGGCTTGAATTTTGGAAGTGAATTTATTTAAGTTTCAATCCTGCCAATTAATTGTAGGAATTACATTTACATAATCACATGATTATACAAATAACTTGAAAGGTAGGAGGATTTACATCGCATCGGACGACGACCTCGGAATCCTAAAGCGAGTTAGGGCTTATATTGCACAGCAAGGTTGTACAAAGGCCTAAAAGAACAGGTGAGGATTTATGTCGCACTTAGGCGGACTACCTCGAATCCTATGGCTTGTTATTTAATACTAGGAAAGTTTTGCTGAAGTAGACTCAGGTTTTGCTGATGACGATGGCCGTGCTGCCCACCATGCTCCGAGCTCCTTGTTGTTGCAGAGGTTTAGTTTTAGAAATCATAAATCAGGGGATGAGAAAAGTGTTTTGGTTTAGAGAAAATATTAATTTCCAAGTGTTTTCAATATTTTAATTAAAACAAATCTTAAAGTTGATTATAACGACACCAGTTAAGATCCCACGGTTCCATCCTTCCGGCATCATTATTTTTATTGGATTCACTTAGTCTAGATGAACTTGCTAAACTTAACTAAATGAGTTCCACACTTTCATTTAGACCGTGGGAAATCCCGTTAGCAACACGTAGGTTACGTCATCCGAGGTATTCCCGATCATCCAACAGGATGTTTTAATTTAGTTGTAATTGTAGTTTTGGGTTCTGTTTGTGATTAAATTTTGAGTTGTTTTATATTTTGAAATATTGTGGCGGTGAATTTTATCTTGTAATGACTTTTAACTTAGTTTTGGTTTCGGCTTTAGGGACTATCCTAAAGGTGTGGGTTTTCATGCAACAGTTGTTTATCATGCAAGAAAAAGTAAGTGTGATGCAATTAAAGAAATTGCAATAATGTAAATTGCAATAAAATAAAAGCGTACCTGGAGGGTCTTCCCGTCATCCCAAGTCGCACTTAAAACACAATTAGGATATTTAAGCAAGTTCCTAGGTAGAGCTAAGGGAAGGGTTATGGTTTTCTACCAAATTCCTAATCCTATAGCTAGTCATTTCCTATGACGTCTAGGTTTTGTGTTTTGGTTTGAGGACGATTTTCTTCATCAAAGAACAATTAAGTTGAATTGTTCTTATAAATATCCTATCATATTGAGGAAGTGCTTAAGAAGAATCTTAAACATCTTTTCAATATTTCTAGGATTATTTTAAGTCCAAATGAATTCAATTACACAAATGATTTAATCGTCCGAGGTTTAGTTAAGTTTTGTTGTTATCTTGCTCGAGTGAACTAGAGATGTTTGAATGTCCTATAAGTGAAGTAACATTTCATTTAATATTCGTTTAGGAGTTATAACAACTAAAGCTTTCGAGGGTAAATTTGTGTTCAAATGGTTTGTGATTTAGTTTAATTTCAATTAATGGGTTTAAATTTGGAATAGTATTCAAGTTGCTTTATATTTAATTTTTTTCTGTTTTAGGTGATGTTATTTAATTCAATTTAATTTTAAATTTAATTTAATTTAATTTAATTTTAGTTTAATTCAATTCAATTTAATTCAATTTAGTTTGATTTGATGTTGAATTAATTTAATTTGATTTGATTTAATTTCCTTTAATTTAATTTAATTTGATTTAATTTTAATTTAATTTAATTTAATTTAATTTAATTTAATTTGAATTTGATTTTATTTATTTAATTTAATTTAATTTAATTCATTTAATTTAATTTAATTTGTTAATTTAATTTAATTTAATTTAATCTTTAATTTAATTTAATTTAATTAATCTTTAATTTAATTTAATTTGATTTAATTTATTTTAATTCAATTTGATTTATTTAATTTAATTTAATTTTATTTTTAACTTTAATTTGAAATTTTTAAAAGAGTTTAATAATTTAACTTTAGTTTAATGATTAAATCTTTTAATATTTTAAGTTTGAGTCATCATTTTAATTAAGAATTAAATATTAATGAGATGATTAATTTAGGGATTTTTAAATTAAAGAATAAATCTCTTCCTATCAATATCCCTATTTTAATAATTCCAATTTTATTATTCTTCCCAAATTTAATCAATTATTTGATTAAGGTTTATTTCAATTATTTTAAATTGTTTAATGGGTTTCTACCCTTTGATTATTTAAATTTCAATCATCCAAATCAGATTAAGATCAAATATTTTACTTGTTAATTTTATTAAACCTAAAGTTTTAATTAATGGTTAAAATTTTAATTACCATTTTGCCCTTTAAGCTTAATAATTTCATAACTCACTAAATTGAGCTCAAATGAACTTGAAATTTTTATGTAACTTCACTCATATGTCAATAAAAACATGAGAGGAGAAAATGTGATTTTCTGTATTTAATTTATTTATATAATTATTTTTGGTAGAAAATAGAAATTTCCAAGGAAAGTTTAATAACATGACCAAGGGAAAGTTTCTGTCCTTAAGAAAATTAGGGGACATTCCTAATGACCAGGGAACCACTTGGACCAATTTTGGTGATTTTTTGAATTATATTATTTTTATTATAATTATTTTAAGTTTTGGAGTGTTAATTAATTTAAAAATAAAATAAAGGTTGAAAAATGAAATTTATATTTTTCAAAAATCTCTCTGATATCAAGGAAATCAGAGAATCAATTTTTGCAATTTTCTGATTTTTCTATGATTTATTATAATTATTTTAGTGAAAATGCTAGAAAATAAATTTTTTAATTTTAAAATTACCCTAGGGCTTTAAAATTTAATATCTCATTAAATAGACCTAAGAAAAATATGGGGTTTGTTCCTAAGTGATTAAAATTCAAAATGTGACATTTTGGTGTATTTTATTATTTTTATGATTTATATTATTTTTTAATTATTAAAATTTTAAAATAATATTAAAAATCAACTTTTTTAGAAAATTGAAATTTTACTTTTCTTAAATTCCCCTGATATCAGAGAGGCTCCAAAACCAATTTGATGAATTTTTAAAAAGTATTTTGAAAGTTATGAATTTTTAAAGTTTAAATTGACTAAATGGCTTAATCAACCCATTTAGTAGAGGCTAACCAAGTCCAATTGTCTCAAATTTTATGGTGGGTTCCTCTGATCCTAAAGGTCAGTGGAGATTTGATTTAAAGTCAATTTAATGTATGGTTAGCTCTAATTAATTAGGGATCTATTTTGGGTGTTTAAGCCAATTAGAGTTATTTTAAATGAACTAACTCAAAACCTATTTTTCTTAGGGTCCTCTAGTCATAAGGAACATCACCAAATTTTCCTAGAATTTATTTCACAACATGCTAATTATTGGAATTAAAATACTCAAAACAGTAACATGAATTTGAAAAATCAATAACTTCTCATAGGGATGGCCTCTGACTTTGGAAAATTTAGGGAATGTTCCCAAATTTAGAGGCTTCAAAAGCCCTACGGTCTCATGCCATGGTGAATTTGCTATATGCATGGAGAATTAAAAGAATGCAAACAGTAAATAAATTATTAAAAATAAAATACTTGATGAAATTAAATGATTTCTTTTCCACTTTATTCTCCTCTGTTCACTGAGCAAGAGGGTATTTTTATTTTATTTTTATGATTTTCCTACACAAAGTTATGAATTTTTGAAGTTTAGGGAATTAAATAAATAGGAAAAATCTCTAATTTTCTATTTATCCACGCGGCGCCGCGTCAACCTCGACAGCTCCGAAACGCCGCGTGTCGCTCCCCTATTCGACGCCACCATCTGACTCAGCACTCCGGGTCCCGCAGTTCACGTACCATCTCCTGGTCCGACGCCATCTGAGCCGTCCGTCCGCGCGTGTATTAAATGGACGACATTTGTTCATCGTCCCCGAGCGTCCTCACCCGAGAGTCGTCCACACTAAATCCCTAATATCTCACTCGATACTCGATGGATTTTCATGTTCTTATGCTCTATGGATTCGTCTTGAGAAGACGAACACATCCATAAGGTTTATGTGGGATGAAATTTACTCAATAAAAATGGAGAATGTTCGAAGCTCGGGAAGAAGAGTGAGGCCATACCTTTGCTCGCAGAAGTGTGGCTTCGATCCGAGGGTTGTTTCACCTTCGATTGGATCCCGGCAAGCTCCGGATGAAGTCTCCTGGTCCAGTGAATTGCTCAGGTAGGATTTCGACCACAGCTCGATCACAAAGCTTGGAGGCTGGAGCAACCGGGTGGCTCGGAGATGGGGATTTTGCTGGTGGACACCTTCTCTTGGTCCGGTGAAGGTGTAGAACCAATCAATTTGGGGATTGGTTCACTGTGGAGAAGTGTCCTGGTTTTGGGCTTGGATTTCAACTCTGAAATTGAGCTCACAGAGAGGAAATGGCAGGGGGATTTCAGTGGGGATCAAATGCTCTATGTATGGGGTGTAGTCTGGAACAAATTTGGTAGAGTTTCCTTAAGGTTTGTTTCAGCACCTCTCATGGCCGAGAGGGGTGGTGTTTAAATAAGAGAGGGTGGAGGGCCTCCCAGGGAGAGTTAGGGCTTGGGATCAGCTGCTCTTAGCAAGAGAAGAACAGCTACAATGGCCACGGGGATGGGGCGGCTCAGAAGGGAGAATTCCAAAGTTGGCTCACATGTGAGCTCTCGGCCATGGTGTTTTCAAGGCGGCTCAGTGGCCGGCCGGCCGAGCATCGGTCACCCTCAAGGTCGGGTGGGTCGGGGTGCGGACTTGGTGCAAGCAATCGGCAATTGCCATGTGTAAAGGCTTTGATCCAAAGTAGAATGGGGCATGGCTAGTTTTGAGTCTAAATGGGTTAATCCACCCATTTGGGCTTGGTGCACCCTTCAAGGTGGCTTTGGATGCTGTGGGGGATCAAAGGGATCAGCTGGTTTGGCATGGAGAAGTCTCCATCCAAATATATTTGGATTAAATTTAAGTTTAGGTGAAACATGATTAAGGCTAATAAGCTTTAGGGATTAAGGAAAGCCCTCTCTCTTCTTACCCAATATGGCATGGTGGAGTGTCCAAGGCTCTCATGGCTCACATGTTGCTCATGCATGGCTTCATGGCTCACCTTTGGCTTGGAAAAAGTTTGGTCAATTTCATAAAAAAGGATTTTAAGGATTTTGGATAATTTGGTGGAAATTTGGATGAAGCTTCATTTAGAATTATTTGATCATTGGTTTAGGACTTAGGGATGATTTTAATTGAAAGTATGATAAGGGGAATTGTCATATGGGCTTTGGGACCAATTTTGGGCCTTTGGATGTGGTAAAAGATGAGCTTTTAAAATGTTTTAAGGAATGGGCCTTTAAGTTTAAAAATGAATTTATGGATGGGAATTTTGTAAAGAGGTTGGGCCAAATAAATATTGGGTTTAGCTCATGGATGTGTCATGAGTGACTTGAAGCAAATTGGGGGTGATTTGGGTTTGAATTGGGTTGAATTTGGGCTCTTTTGGTGAATGGGCCAATATAGGTCAAATTGGACTAAGTTGGGCCAATGTTGGGCTAGGGTTGAAATTGATGTAAAATTAATGTTGAGAAATGTTTATGGGAGTGTTTCAAAGAGGTTTTGGCTTTGGTTGGGCTTTAATTTTTGGGGTTTGGGCTCATTTGGGTTAGGTTTGGGTTTAGGTCAAAATTGGGCCTTTTAGCTTTGGGTTGAATTTGAGTGGGGTTTGGGTCCAAATTTTGGGCAAATCATGTTAGTGTTTTGCTTGTGGGGGTGCTAAGGAGGATTTAGAAAAGATTTGGGGTTAATTGGAGTTGAATTGGGTGAGTTTGGGTTAGGTTCGGGTCATGGGTCCAAATCGGGTTTTAAGGCCAAAAGTGAAATTGGATCCAAATGTCAATCAAATTGGACTTGGATTTGGTCTAGATTGGTGTTGGGAATGTTGAATTGAAGTTCAGAATTGAATTGGACCAGAATTTGGGTCAATTGGGTAGGTTTGGTTTGACATTGGGTTCACTTAGGGTTAAAATGGGTCAAATTGGGGGTTTTGACAAAAGTAGGGTAAATTAACAAAATTGGCCCATGATGTAGTTGAACAAAATGAAATTGGGAATATTTGGGATTTTTTGGAATTTTCTAGGAATTTTCTGAATTTTTGGATTTTTTTTAGGTCAAGAGGGGTATTTTGGGTATTTGGAGGGCATTGGGAGGTTTTCTTGGAATTTTTGGTATTTTTGGCTATGGATGATCAATTTGAATGGAGAGAAATGTTTAGGAATAATTTTGGAGAATTTTGGGTGATTTGGAAATTTTTTGAGAAATTTGGGTAATTTCAAGGGTTTTGGGTAGGTTAAGTGGGTGTAGGGTCCCGGGGGTCAAAAATTAAAAATTTGGAAAATTGAAGATTAGGTAAATTTGAGTGGAATGAAATCATTTTGGTTGAGCCATGAAGCCACATCAAGCCCACATGAACCATGAAGGGACTCATTTGAGGCATTCACTATGTTGTTCCTAACCCTCTTAGCCAAAGGCTTAGGGGTTAAGGACCATCCATGTGAATCACCTACATGAGTCGGGAGGTCGAGTTAGGTATGGGTGTGGTTTTAGGAGGTATGTGAAAGTGTAGTGTATAAGTGTAGTGTGTGTGTAAGCCAGCCCCTTCACCAGACCAGGCCACCCAGGGCAATCCTAAGGCCAAAGAGTCCTATAGGAACTCATCCTTTAAACTTCTACATTTGATGTCAACCCTCAGGTGATTAGGGGTCTACGATCAAGTTTGTGGAGTTTGCAGGGAGTTAAGAAGTGGTTTGAAATTCTAGATGGTGGGTCCCAATTCTAGTCCTCTAAGATAGTCAAAGGAAAAGCCTAAGGCTAGATCCTAAGTAAGTAAAAGAAGAAGAGAAGACCTCATCAAAAATGAGGTCAACAAATGGACCCCCAATAGGTGGGGTGAGCTGACGGAGCACACCGCGCGTATTGGTGTTGACCGAAGCGATCAGCAAAACCAACGCAGATGTCCAAGTGACAAATTTAGGATGAAGTAGAAAAGTTTCCGCTGGGGAGTGTCAAGTATATCTCTGAAACTGGAGATCCCTGAACTCTCGCTGGGGAAAAGGAAAAAGAGGTGAATTCCAAATCACATTATCCGGGGAATTTCGATTTAGATTTCAGCTTGTTTCAATTTAAGTTCGGATGTGTAATTTTAGATTTTGATTTTTTATTTTAGATCGAAGTTTGATTTAAAATTAATTTGAGAAAATTTAGATTTGAAACGAGAATTGAAACCTAGGTTCCAATCTCGGGATTGCAAAGAAAACTGGAATTTAGGTACCAGCCTCGGAGTGGGAATCGGAGTTTAAGTGTCGATTGAAAAGGATGAGAATCAGAATTTATGCACTGATCTCGAAAGGGATGAGAATTGAAATTTAAGTATCAATCTCGAAAGAGAGTCGAAATTTAGGTATCGACTTCGAAAAGGATGAGAATCAAAATTTAGGTATCGATCTCGTAATGAGAACTAGAATTTAGGTACTAGTCTCGAAATGAAAGTCGGAATTTAGGTACTGAGTCTCGAAAGTTTAGAATTGAAATTTAGGTATCAATTCAAAAGAAAATCGAAATTTAGGTATCGATCTCGAATGAGAGTCGAATTTAAGTACCAACCTCGATGGAAGAGGACCGGAATTTAGGTACCAAATTTCGGAAATTTTGAATTGAAATTTAGGTATCAATTCGGATGAGAATCAAAATTTAGGTATCGATCTCGGAATGAGAACTGGAATTTAGGTACTAGCCTCGTAAATTTTGAATTGAAATTTAGGTATCAATTCGGATGAGAATCGAAATTTAGGTATCGATCTCGGAGTGAGAACTGGAATTTAGGTACCGAGTCTCGGAAATTTTGAATCGAAATTTAGGTATCAATTCGGATGAGAATCGAAATTTAGGTATCGATCTCGGAGTGAGAACTGGAATTTAGGTACTGCCTTGGAAATTTTGAATTGAAATTTAGGTATCAATTCGGATGAGAATCGAAATTTAGGTATCGATCTCGAATGAGAACTGGAATTTAGGTACCGGTCTCGGAAATTTCGAATTGAAATTTAGGTATCAATTCGGTTGAGAATCGAAATTTAGGTATCGATCTCGGAATGAGAACCGGAATTTAGGTACCGGTCTCGGAAATTTTGAATTTAAATTTAGTTATCAATTTGGTCGAGAATCGAAATTTAGGTATCGATCTCTGAATGAGAACTGGAATTTAGGTACCAGATTTCGGAAATTTTGAATTGAAATTTAGGTATCAATTCGGATGAGAATCGAAATTTAGGTCTCGATCTCGGAATGAGACCTGGAATTTAGGTACCAGTCTCGAAATTTTGAATTGAATTTTAGGTATCAATTCGGATGAGAATCGAAATTTATGTATCGATCTCGGAATGAGAACTGGAATTTAGGTACCGGCCTCGGAAATTTTGAATTGAAATTTAGGTATCAATTCGGATGAGAATCGAAATTTAGGTATCGATCTCGGAATGAGAATTGGAATATAGGTACCAGTCTCAGAAATTTTGAATTGAAATTTACTGTGGAGATTTGGATTTAGTGAGAGACCGAAATGAGATATGAAAGTGTTTTATATCCCATGGGAATCGATCAAAGTCTGATTACTTGGCGAAGGGTACAAACTCATGCCATCCGGATCAAATTGAAAATTCTTCGTGATTCTGAGCTCATCCCAAGAGAGGGTTTCAAGGGAGGTCTAGAATAGATCTTGATTTGAAGAAGGATTGGAGGGTTTGAGAAGATAGGTTTAAACTGGAATTTAGTTTGAGCTTTAAATTTGTTTTGTTTGTCCTTTAACTATCCCGTTTTTGTTGTTTATTTCGTGTTCAACATTTTTAGATTTTTAAGGAAAGTTTTCTTTTATTCCCCTTTTTTATTTCTTTTCTGTTCTTTGTTCGAAGTTCATTTAACTTTAATGGCGTTTCCCAATCAATTTGCACAAAAGAGGTGAAGGCCAAAAATGTGACATGGTCACTTTCATTCCAATCATGTCGAAGATACATCATACAACTTGATCTGGAATATATTTCATACAATCCATGTAGACTCAAAACGGACTATGTATGATCTTCGTCGATCCATCCAAAGAAGCATTTGTCAAAAATCCATGTCTGAATAGTGGGGTACATGGTCAATAACATCACCTTCCAAGCCATCCTCGGCATGGATGCCGTATGGATGTACATCGGAGGTGTGTTATTTTCCATGTAACTCACGGCTCGTAAGGCCGGAGGCTCTCTAGCTCCGGTCCGGCCGGAAATGGTAAGGTGTCTTCGTCGTCGTCCATCCTTCCGAAAGTAACCGAGATTCGCTTCACCGGTACTCCCGGTATGCAATGCTTAGCGATATCTCGCTCCGTTGCCCTTCGCATCATGACGGAACCAACCGGTAATGGTATCTTCACCGGCCCTCGGAACTCACCCGGGCCTCGCTATCCGGAGGTCGATCCGAACATGATGTTACACTCGTTCGAGAAAGAGACCGTGCGAAAGGTCCGACAAAGTCGTGGTGATCTATGTGTGGGGGTATGCAGTCACCCCGCTCGTAGATGTTAATAATGCAGCTATTGGGTATGCAATCCGCTGACAAGCACTCTCCATGTTATCAATCTCTTTACCATTCTCTTGATCACTAATGGCATCGGATCCACTCGGCCATGACGGAGTATTCCCGTGGGTTTCCTTCCCGTCTTCCGCAAAGTTGTAACAAAGATCCACATTGTATCGTGATTCTTCATTTCCCCGGCATCCATCTCCGGGGTTCCGAGTATGTGTTTTCCCTCAGGCGGCCCGCTCGGCCCATTCTTTTCAAATCCCGGATGCAATCCACGATTTGCTGTTGTTCATACTCTGAGAATACATCTGTATGTAGCTCGAGGCCCTCTAGTATATTGATCCTTCTGCCTCTAATTCTCTCGAAGTATTCAAAGGTCTTCTTTTCAACATTCTGCATTCTCTCCAGCTCGTATTCCGGAATAATCTGCAGATGGTGAGGCCTGGTGACATATTGTGGGATATACGGTTCAATCCCTTCACGTTCTCCTGCATACCTCGGCTCCTCGGGGATGATGTCTGTCAGGACATCCCCCGGGGTTGCTTCTGCAACAAGGTCATGCATCACCTGGTGGTTCTATCTCGGTGGTGTGGTAGCCTTCTTTCTTCCGGTCTTTGTGAGATTTCCCCGGTCCTTTCTATTATCCTAGGAGCCGGCCTCCTTTCTTCGGGTTCCCGGTGAACCGGTGTCCTCGAAGTGTACGTACCGGCAGAAGCAATCGTCTCGTCGCGCCGGTCCGCGCCTAGTTTTGTTAACATCTTACTGGATACGGCGATTCTTATTTCTTCGTTGCGTTGCTCGTGAGAGTAGCTCTTCGAACTTCTGAATCTCCGCGGGCGCGGCGGCCGACAAGCCCGCACTCGCCGTTGCGACTACGTACTTCATTTTCATATCTTCTTTAGTGTTTGCCTTTCTTTTCTCGTCACTGGATTGGTGGCTTGGGCCACCCACTTTCATCACTGTCCGCCCGGGTAGTTCTTCTCGTCAACCGGGACCCGGTCACTTTCTTCGTACTGTAGGCCTGCTGGTGCGAAATCCGAGTCAATCTCGGTTATCGCTCCATCTTTCACCCTCTTTTCATCGAGTGCAAGGCTTACGCCATTTCTAAAGTTCAGGACCAACCGCCCGCTCGACATTTCCCTGCGAAAAGACAAGGAAAAGGATCAGAGGCTGTACTAAGAACAAGAACATTAAGAAAATGTTTATTAAAGACATTTCTCTTTTTTTTATATTATATTTTTTTGTATTTTCAAATTTAACATGAATGAAGTGGGATAAGATCAGAAAAGAGATTTTGATTTGGAAAAGAAAACAAGGAAAACTTTATTATCATGATTTTATTTATTTTAGCACATTTTTTATTATTTTTGGGTTCGGACCCAACCATAAGTAACTACCTCGCCCGTGTTTCTTAGGGATGAAGAATTCATTCCTTCGAAACATCGAGTAACGTAATACTTTTTAAGTATCGTCCGTTGATCGGAAGCATATGTCGTTCTCCCCGCAATTCACTAGCCGGTAGGAACCTCCCGAGTATACCGCTTCAACCACAAACGGTCCTTCCCAAGTGGGTTAAAATTTTCCCCCTATCTTACGGTGTGCAAGAATAGGTCTCTCGAGAACGAGAACTAAGTCACCAACTTTCAAGGTTCTTCGGCGGACCGGCTTGTCATGGGTTCGAACCATCTTAGCTTGGCATAGTTCTAAATCTGTTGCGCCGCAAGTCTTTTCCCTTCCAGTGCTTTCTAATTCTTCTAGTTGTGATTTGGCGTTCTCTTCTCGTCGTGATCTTGTTTGCAACCGCAATTCCGAGTGAATGAAGCTAAACCTCTAAAGGTAACACTCGCCTCGGACCCATACACCGAGCGTAAGGTGTAGCTTCGAGTAGGAGTTCGAAGGTTGTCCGTAGGCCCATAAGGCTTCTAACAACTTCTCGTGCCAATTTCTCTTATTATCATCCAAAGTTTTCTTTAAGATTTGAACGAGAGTTTTATTAAAAGCCTCGCCGAGGCCGTTTGCTCTTGGGTAGTAAATTGTTGAGTATTGCCGATCAATTCCGTGTCTCCCGACAAAATTGTTGATTTGCGTGCTTCTGAATGCCGACCCATTATCCGAGATAATCCTCGCGCGACACTCCGAAACGGTAGACAACTTGGTTCTTGAAAACCGTAGCACGTGGTGTGCTTTCACTTCTCTAAGTGGAACTCGCCCTCGCCCACTTGGAAAAGTAATCCGTAGCCGCAAGAATGAAGCGATGTCCTTTCGAAGATGGTGGTTCTATCGGACCCACTATATCCGTGCCCCAAAATTCAAATGGCCACGACGCAATTGTCGGATGTAGCACATTTGGAGGTTGGTGTAGAACCACTCCGTGCACTTGGCATTGGTGATGACTCTCGGCGATTTTCATGCGATCGGTCATCATCAAGGGCCGTAGTACCCTAGTCTTTTAATTTTCATTTTCATCTTCGGACCCGACCGGTGAGCGCCACGCAGTCCTCGAATGCACCTCTTTAATAATTTCACGGGCCTCGGACCCGCTTAGGCACCTTAGCCACATTCGATCAAAAGACCTTCCGTACAATGTGTTGTTTATTAATGCATAGACGCAGTTCTTTTCGATCCGATGCAGCAGCGACCTATCGTCCGGTAGCTTTCCCGTTTGCGGTGTAGTTCATCAATGGCCGTCGCCAATCTTCTCGTGTTTTCCGTCATCCGTTGCAACCGATCCTTTTTGTTTTTCCGATTTATGTATTGTGTCTATGTCGAGCCGTGATAAGACCTGACGTCCGTGAACTGACATTTCCACTGATTCATCTTGCAAACAGGCAAATTCTTTTGCGAGAAGGGCTAAAGCATCTACTAAAGCATTTTCTTTTCTGGGAATTTTGTAGATTGTCACATTCAGAATTTGTTCCAACAATTGAATGGCATACTAAAAGTATTGCTCGAGTCTTGGTTTTAAAATTTTGTACTGTCTAGCGATCTGTCGAATGATTAACTGTGAATCCCCGTAGATGTTGATGTCTGTTATCCCCATTTGAATAGTTAATTCCAGTCCCGTTATGAGGGCTTCGTATTCTGCTTCATTTTTTGTACATGGTTCCGTCAAGTGGTAGGAGTATCTTAACATCCCCCGTTCCGGTGTTATAAAGATTAGCCCGATTCCCGCCTTACCGGCACTATCACTTGCGATTCTTCGTCTTTGTGTGCCGAAGATGCTCCATCAAAGTATAATTCCCAACGTCGATCATCGGGTCTTCTAGGCTCATTATTTGTTCATCCGGCAAATCGTCATCGAGAGGAGATTCCGCCGGCAAGGGGTGTGTCGCGAGGAAGTCTCGCCAAGACTCGTCCCTTTACGACATGAAGAGGCACGAAAGTTATATCGAATTGCAATAATATCATCGACCATCCGGCAAGTCCGCCGGAAAGCGTTGGACGAGTCATCAAGTATCGCAATGGATTAAACTTCGAGATCGAGTTGACCTTATGAGAAAGCATGTAGTGCCCGAGCTTTCGAGCGGCGAAGATCAAAGCCAAACAATGCTTTTCAATTGCGGGATACCTTATTTCCGTCGGAAGTAAACGACGGCTTAGATAAGTAAAGAGCATTTTCTTTACCCTCATCATCGACCCTGCCAATCGAGGCTCCGAGAGAGTCGTCTAAAGCCGCGGTGTAAAGCATCGCCGGTCTACCCGAGACTCGGAGCTCGCTAAGACAGGAGGTGTCATTAAATATTGTTTAATGTCTTCGAAGGCCCTCTGGCATTTCTCTTCCCAAATAAATTTGGCGTCCTTTTAACTAGTGCCGAGAAAGGCCGACACCTACCCGACAAGTTCGAGATAAAGCGTCGAAGATATGCCAACTTCCCTTGAAAAGATCGTAGTTGTTTTAAGGTTTTGGGAGGCGGCATTTCTAAGATAGCTTTTAATCTTTTCCGGCCGATTTCAATTCCACGATGTCGAACAATGAATCGTAAGAATTTCCGGAGGTGACGCCGAAGGCGCATTTTAAGGGATTCATCTTAAGGTTAAATTGCCTTAATCGTTCGAAAACAATTCTCAAATCATACGAGTGGTTTTCCTTTACTTTGCTTTTGATGACCACATCGTCCACGTAGCATTCGACTCGATTGTGGATGAGGTCATCAAAAATTCTTGTCATCGCTCTCCGGTATGTTGCTCCCGCGTTCTTCGAGTCCAAATGGCATCACCGTGTAGCAAAATACTCCGATCGGCGTTCCGAATGCCGTAAGTTTTTCATCTTCTAGAGCCATTTTTATCCGGTTGTATCCCGAAGATCCATCCATGAATGAAAATATCTCATGTGTCGAAGCAATGTCGATCATTAGTTCTGGGATCGGTAGAGGGAATTCATCCTTTGGACATGCCTTGTTTAAATCTCTGAAGTCCACACAAATTCTGTGATCATTCTTCTTTCTGACCGGCACCACATTGGCTAACCAAGTTGGGTATTGTTCTTCACGGACAAATTTTGCGTCTATTAGCTTTTTAACTTCAGCTATGACTTGTTGTTCGATTTCTAGACGCATTCTTCCGGACCTCGTCCGACCGGACGAAGTAGGATCCACTCCTAGCTTATGGACCGCGACCTCTAGAGCTAATCCCGGCATCTCATCGTAGTTCCAAGCAAAACAATCTTTAAATTCCATTAATAACTCGATTATTTCTTCGAGTCTTCTTTATCGAGTAAGGAGCTAACAAAGGTAGGCTCAGGCTCTTCGCTAGTACTCTAAGTTAACTTCCGTTAACTCATCTATCGTAGATTTAATTTCTTCTTCGAATCTCGTGGAGCGTCTCCAATTTAGTAAATCATCAAATTCTTCTCGTAGTTTCCATGCAGTTTTCATTAGACTCGCAAGTGACAACCAAGCAAAATTCAGCATCGTCAATCGATCCTAATGTGCCAAATCCGAGTCCATACTTTGAATCAGGTGACGACCGGAGTTATTCCATAATTTTTCAAAATGTTGTGATCGGTCTTTTGTCCATTGTCGAGGTAAGAAACCTCGCGAATTAAATTTTGAACACAGGGAGAGTACCACTCAAAAGGTAATTCCATTAATTCTGATGAAGTGACATCTTCAAATTGTACATTATTTTCAGTTTTGGAGGAAGTAGCACCATGGTAGAATTTGATTGGCTTTGCACCGCCGTTACGTACCTCTTTCGACCACCATACCCTCGATCTTATTAGAATGGATCGGGGTTAGGGTCATAGTATGTACGTAGTGGTTAATCTTCTCGTACATCGATTTATATTCTTCATTCTTCTCATCTTCGAGAGAGATCTTGAATTGCGGCTTTTTCCGACTTATTGTTGTCGCTTCTTGTTTGATTTCCTTTTCTTCTTCGTAACTCGTCTTCCCAATCAACATTGATGGCCGGTTTCCTCCGTCCAATTGTCCTAACGTCTCCGCCACGACCTCGTCCCCGGCCTCGACCTCGGATGCGAGTTGTGGAGAAACCTTCACCATCTCGCCGTAAGGGAGTGGTGAGTGATCGTTGGACTAGAACCTCGTGTTCTTCGTTGTCCCGAACTTTCTTCGCTTCATTTGTTATGGTATCTCCGAGAAAATTTTTTTCTTCGGTGGTGCATAATAAGTCGCATCTTCATGGATTCCAATTTCATGTACGGAGAATGGTCGTAAGTCACCTTCGATGCACCGTTCCCCTCCATCGTAGTATTTGATGCACCGATGTAGAGATGATGGTACCATCCTCGTTTTCATGTATCCATGGTCGGCTCAGCAGAGCATTGAATGACGTTTCTGAATCAATTATGTGAAATTTTGCGGTTGTCTTTGCTAAGTCACCGGTCTTCATTAGTAGCGTTATCGATCCAAGGGCTCTTTCTCCTTTCTGGTTGAATCCTCTTAATAACATCTTGTCTGCTTCGAGCTCACGAGCATCAATTTCCAAATATGCTAGTGTTTGGAAACTCATTATATTGATTGATGCTCCTGGATCCACCAATACTCTGGAGAGCGTAAACTTCCCAATTGTAATTGAAATGTACAACGGTCGGTCGTGATCTCGTCGTCCCAAGTAGTAGGTTATCGTCCGTGAAGGTAACACCTCGTCGTTCCTTTAACGAGCAAACCTCATCTAAGGAATCTCCAACCATTTGAGCTAAGCAAATTTCCGGATCAAGTAAGGCCTCGATCGAGCTTCTCTCATCTCCTTCGATAAGATGAGAGCGTCGTAGATGCTCGGCCTGGCCGCAGTTTCCTAAGATGGGCTAGCACGTTGTAGTCCACTTTATTTCCATGTGTCTCGATTTCTTCTCGAACGGGTATTTCTTCATCGGGGTTGGTTCTTCCCGAACAACCACCGCTTTCCTTCGTCCTTTCGGACCCATCCTCGGAGGTAGAACTCTTCCACTTCTTAAGTCGACTTCCGTAATTTCTTCCGAATCTAGTGTCGAGCTTGCCGGTGTTTCTTCCTCGAATCGGAATGACGAGCTCTTCCGGATTAGCTTCGCAGTCCGAAGGCTCTAACTCTATCGTGATCGGAGCTCCTCGAAACTCGCAGATAGATTCATTGCTTGTCGAACTCTCGTAGCCTCCTTGATGGATGTCTTCTTTGTCATTTTGATCATCGAGATTGTGTATGATTCGAGAATTGTCGTTGGTATCAAAATCAATATCCGGATTGTCGCTAGTTACATAATCGTTAGAAACAGTTAAAACGTAGCCAACACCATCACCCTTATCATTATATGATCCCACCTAAGTGAGCGGATAATCATACGAGTCGAGGTTTGAGGGATTTCTTCCCCGAATCCGAAACAACTATCCTAGGATAAGCAGCTCCTAGCCTAGCCTTAGGAGCCTCGATCTTCTCTTCTTCGTTGATTTTCTTCTTCTCTTCAATCGTCTCCCGTTGAGGTGGTTCTTCTATCGCAAGTGACGGTGTCGGCTTGGCGGTGTTTCGAACTCGAATCGAAGCTTCGCACCGAAGTGGTTTGGATGCCGTCTAAAATCTTCATCGAAGACCTCGTCCAAGCGGTAGTCCATCCATCGTCGGTTGTATAGGGATCTATCGAATGATGGGATCGGCTGAGATAACATCGACGGAACCTCCTTTACGGGGTTCCTTCATGTACTCCTTCGGGATTGTTATATTCCCTTTTCGAAGGTTGTCATTGAGCCAACTTTCGAAGGTAATGCAATCTTCTATCTTGTGTCCAAGCATCCGGTGATCGTGGTAAAAGTCGGGATCACTTTTCTTGTTGACTTTCTCTCGGTCTCTTAGGCTCCGGCACTGGAAATCTGGAGTCTTCATCGACTACGAAACATTTTCGGCATCGCTTCATTCTTGAATGGATATTCCCCGCTCGAAGCTCCCTTAATGTACGTTGCGGACGAGGCGGTTGTTCATACCGTGGAGATGACCGATACCGGGTCGGGCTTGTCGATAATTCTATCGAGATCGATGTGGCCATTCGGACGATATTTGTATTGGTTGCTTGCCTTTGTCGACCGCCGCAACGATCCCGCATTTCTTTCCAAAAGTCTTCACGAGCTTCGCTTGTCCGTCTTATCGGCGAAACTTAATTGCTTCGCCTCCTTCGCAAGCTCCCGGCCTTGCTTAACAACTTCTCGAAAGTCTTAATAGTGAATCCTTTGAGGAGAAGTGCTATCGGGCCGTGAATGCCTTTAAGTAAGATGCTGATTGCATGTTGTTCTTGTAATTGTGGTTCACACTTCTTGCTTAAGTTCCTCCATCGAAGTATGTAATCCACCAAAGTCTCATTCGGCTTCTGCTTCTCTACCACTAAATCACCTATAGTCTCATTCGGGTTTGTGAAGCTGACGAAGCTCGTGTTTCGACCATGTTGATTTCTGCATACTCGTCGTCCATGAACTCCGATGAATCAATCTTGTCTCTGAATTTCTCCTCTCTTTCTTTTGCTAGCCGTCGAATATCAGTCCTCAATTTTTCCATAGCATCTTCTAGCGGTCTTTTCTGTGTGTCCTCGCGGTTGTCTTGCGATAGCTGCCGGGTCCCCTTCTCACGAGTCCCCTTTACCGCAGTGGAGCTTTCTTCAGATTCAAGTCTCCTGACTAGACTTTCCTTTTCGGTGCTATTGTTTCAATCTTAATCGCCCAAGTAGTGGGACGCCATACCATCCTTCTAGCGACAGAAGGTTTAGGACCGCATGGTCCGTCGACCAAATGCTGGAAGGTGGTATCCTCCCTAATATGTAATCCTGAAACGACGACAGGCGGATTAGCCTTCATCCTTTTATTTTGCTTTTCCATAATGACGGCAGGTTCTACTCGGGGCCCAAGACGGGATTTGACTGGCACCCGCCCTATCCTTCTTAGAATCTCCGATACGGGGTATTTCTCTTTCTTCGCTAGTTCTCGATCACAGTCTGTAGTCGGGTAAATGGCGTGATCCTAGCCCTTTTCTTTCTGATGTCGTCGTAGTATGCTCGGTCGAGGTAATGTAGAAACGATCCCGCGTACATTTTCCTCATCACTGCGGCGGAAAGGGGATGGAATCTACTTCCTTCCGTAAAGGGTGTATCTTCGAGCAATGGTATGTAATCGGGTAGTGGTGTATACTCGTGGATTTCTTCCAGAAAGCGACTTCGGCAGCCTCCGGCCTTCCTGGCAATCTTCCTGCTTCTGTTCCTTCTCTGGGTCCGTGTTAGTGATGGAATTCTTGAGCTGGACCCGATTTCAAAAACGGAAGGTCTCACAGGAAAGTCTATACCCTCCACGGTAGCAGGTTCACCATAGTTCTGGATCCCCTTCCCCTTTAATTTGGCAGAAGCCGGGGTAGGTGCAGAGACAACCAGACCAGCGGGGGTAGCAACAACAGTCCTCCTGCGGACAGCAGTACTCCTCTCAGTCGGGATCTTTTGCAGGGGAGGAAACTCTCGAGTTGACCTAAGGTTGAACTCGAGCAACGGCTTCTCAGCTTCAGATACTTTGTTTGTCAGCGCGAAAAGGGAAACGTCGTTGATCTTGACATTCGTGTTCTTGAACCCTTGTCCAAATCGGATGATCCCATTGTCGGGCAGCTCATCCTTATAAACAGCGAAGTCCAATCCATTGGTGAAGGAGAAAATCAGCTTTGGGGCTTCCATTTCTGCAGGGTAGATTCTGGTTCTCAGTCCCAAGTTATGCTTCTTCTCATCGGGACGAAAAGAAAGGAATCGAAGAGAGTCCGAACTCATTCTTGTTCATGTATTTATAAGAAGGAGTTATTTGTTAAAAGAGTCATTCATTAAAAGGGTTTGTTTATTTAGAACAGAATGTTCAAAGGTGTAAAGAAGGTAAGGAATCCGATTCAGAGTTGGAAAGGAAAAGAAAGTCTTATGCAAGACTTCTCGACTCGAAGGATCACTCCTAACTAACACCTATTGGGGTCCACCCCACCTCGAAATGAGGTAAAAGGATCTCGGAACCTCTCTCGTTTAGGGGTGTCTAAACAAGTGGCTCCTAAATCCGAGAGAATGTTGGTTATACTTGTTCAAGGTAGAAATGAACATAAGCACCCCAACGGAAAGAAGGGTAGTTTCGATCCGTTAGTGACATGGATGCACCACCGATTTTCGAAAGCGTAATTATCTCGATTATAATGGAGAGAGGAATTTTCCTCAACGTGAGTCGCCGAAGTTGTCGGCATATTTTTAGGTTATGTATTTTATTTTGAAAAGGGTCGCCTAACGAAGTTGTCGGCGAATTTTTAATTTAATTTAAATAAATAATTTGAAAAGTAGTATTTGATTTTTTTGAAAATAATTTTAAATTTGAAGATTTTAAGATATGAAATCAAACCAATCTCACATCCCAAATAGTTTACATAAACGAGCACCGCATCACAAACCGTGTATCTATCCCTAAGGATAGACTACATCGCTTGTCGGTGGGGATTAAACAAACTAAAAGATTTGTGACATCCGTTTGGTCCGCGAACCAATTTTATAAGCCGACAAGTTCCCCCGCTTAATATGAAAGTATTAAACGAGGTTTATATTGCTCGGGTTCTTTAAAATTCCCTATAAGGGCAAGCCCCTATAGTTAATTACATCTTAAGTGACGGGAATCACCTAAGAAAACTCTTGATAATAATCAATAATTCTGCTCTCAAGAATTTCAAAGTTTAAGTTTTCAAAGGATTGAATTTTGAAATTTCAATAGGGAATGGATCAAGTTTAGAACATTTTATTTTGAGAATCCAAAGGAAGAAAGGTAGGAGAAATTACGGATTCGAAGTGAACTTCGATAATTTCCCGACTATCCTATTATTTGGCTTGAATTTCGGAAGTGAATTTATTTAAGTTTCAATCCTACCAATTAATTGTAGGAATTACATTTACATAATCACATGATTATACAAATAACTTGAAAGGTAGGAGGATTTACATCGCATCGGACGACGACCTCGGAATCCTAAAGCGAGTTAGGGCTTATATTGCACAGCAAGGTTGTACAAAGGCTTAAAAGAACAGGTGAAGATTTATGTCGCACTTAGGCGGACTACCTCGAATCCTATGGCTTGTTATTTAATACTAGGAAAGTTTTGCTGAAGTAGACTCAGGTTTTACTGATGACGATGGCCGTGCTGCCCACCATGCTACGAGCTCCTTGTTGTTGCAGAGGTTTAGTTTTAGAAATCATAAATCAGGGGATGAGAAAAGTGTTTTGGTTTAGAGAAAATATTAATTTCCAAGTGTTTTCAATATTTTAATTAAAACAAATCTTAAAGTTGATTATAACGACACCGGTTAAGATCCCACGGTTCCATCCTTCCGGCATCATTATTTTTATCCGATTCACTTAGCCCGTATGAACTTGCTAAACTCAACTAAATGAGTTCCACACTTTCATTTAGATCGTGGGAAATCCCGTTAAGCAACACGTAGGTTACATCATCCGAGGTATTCCCGATCATCCAACATGACGTTTTAATTTAGTTGTAATTGTAGTTTTGTGTTCTGTTTGTGATTAAATTTTGAGTTGTTTTATATTTTGAAATATTATGGCGGTGAATTTTATCTTGTAATGACTTTTAACTTAGTTTTGGTTTCAGTTTTAGGGACTATCCTAAAGGTGTGGGTTTGCATGCAACAGTTGTTTATCATGCAAGAAAAAGTAAGTGTGATGCAATTAAAGAAATTGCAATAATGTAAATTGCAATAAAATAAAAGCGTACCTGGAGGGTCTTCCCGTCATCCCAAGCTGCTCTTAAAACACAATTAGGATATTTAAGTAAGTTCCTAGGTAGAGCTAAGGGAAGGGTTATGGTTTTCTACCAAATTCCTAATCCTATAGCTAGTCATTTCCTATGACGTCTAGGTTTTGGGTTTTGGTTTGAGGACGATTTTCTTCATCAAAGAACAATTAAGTTGAATTGTTCTTATAAATATCCTATCATATTGAGGAAGTGCTTAAGAAGAATCTTAAACATCTTTTCAATATTTCTAGGATTATTTTAAGTCCAAATGAATTCAATTACACAAATGAATTAATCGTCCGAGGTTTAGTTAAGTTTTGTTGTTATCTTGCTCAGTGAACTAGGATGTTTGAATGTCTTATAAGTGAAGTAACATTTCATTTAATATTCTGTTTGGGAGTTATAACAACTAAAGCTTTCGAGGGCAAATTGGTGTTCAAATGGTTTGTGATTTAGTTTAATTTCAATTAATGGGTTTAAATTTGGAATAGTATTCAAGTTGCTTTATATTTAATTTCTTTCTGTTTTAGGTGATGTTATTTAATTCAATTTAATTTTAAATTTAATTTAATTTAATTTAATTTAATTTTAATTTAATTCAATTCAATTTAATTCAATTTAGTTTGATTTGATGTTAAATTAATTTAATTTGATTTGATTTAATTTCCTTTAATTTAATTTAATTTGATTTAATTTTAATTTAATTTAATTTAATTTAATTTAATTTGCTTATTTAATTTAATTTAATTTGAATTTGATTTCCTTTATTTAGTTTAATTTAATTTAATTCATTTAATTTAATTTAATTTAATTTAATTTAATCTTTAATTTAATTTAATTTAATTAATCTTTAATTTAATTTAATTTGATTTAATTTATTTTAATTCAATTTGATTTATTTAATTTAATTTTATTTTTAACTTTAATTTGAAATTTTTAAAAGAGTTTAATAATTTAACTTTAGTTTAATGATTAAGTCTTTTAATATTTTAAGTTTGAGTCATCATTTTAATTAAGAATTAAATATTAATGAGATGATTAATTTATGGATTTTTAAATTAAAGAATAAATCTCTTCCTAACAATATCCCTTTTTTAATAATTCCAATTTTATTATTCTTCCCAAATTTAATCAATTTTTTAATTAAGGTTTATTTCAATTATTTTAAATTGTTTAATGGGTTTCTACCCTTTGATTATTTAAATTTCAATCATCCAAATCAGATTAAGATCAAATATTTTACTTGTTAATTTTATTAAGCCTAAAGTTTTAATTAAGGGTTAAAATTTTAATTACCATTTTGCCCTTTAAGCTTCATAATTTCATAACTCACTAAATTGAGCTCAACTGAACTTGAAATTTTTATGTGACTTCACTCATATGTCAATAAAGACATGAGAGGAGAAAATGTGATTTTTCTGTATTTAATTTATTTATATAATTATTTTTGGTAGAAAATAGAAATTTCCAAGGAAAGTTTAATAACATGACCAAGGGAAAGTTTCTGTCCTTAAGAAAATTAGGGGACATTCCTAATGACCAGAGAACCACTTGGACCAATTTTGGTGATTTTTTGAATTATATTATTTTTATTTTAATTATTTTAAGTTTTGGAGTGTTAATTAATTTAAAAATAAAATAAAGGTTGAAAAATAAATTATAAATTTTTCAAAAATCTCTCGATATCAAGGAAATCAGAGAATCAATTTTTGCAATTTTCTGATTTTTCTATGATTTATTATAATTATTTTAGTGAAAATGCTAGAAAATACATTTTTTAATTTTAAAATTACCCTAGGGCTTTAAAATTTAATATCTCATTAAATAGACCTAAGAGAAATATGGGGTTTGTTCCTAAGTGATTAAAATTCAAAATGTGACATTTTGGTGAATTTTATTATTTTTATGATTTTTATTATTTTTTAATTATTAAAATATTAAAATAATATTAAAAATCAACTTTTTTAGAAAATTGAAATTTTACTTTTCTTAAATTCCACTGATATCAGAGAGGCTCCAAAACTAATTTGATGAATTTTTAAAAAGTATTTTGAAAGTTATGAATTTTTAAAGTTTAAATTGACTAAATGGCTTAATCAACCCATTTAGTAGGGCTAACCAAGTCCAATTGGCCTCAAATTTTTATGGTGGGTTCCTCTGATCCTAAAGGTCAGTGGAGATTTGATTTCAAGTCAATTTAATGTATGGTTAGCTCTAATTAATTAGGGATCTATTTTGGGAGTTTAAGCCAATTAGGGTTATTTTAAATGAACTAACTCAAAACCTATTTTTCCTAGGGTCCTCTAGTCATAAGGAACATCACCAAATTTTCCTAGAATTTATTTCACAACATGTAATTATTGGAATTAAAATACTCAAAACAGTAACATGAATTTGAAAAATCAATAACTTCTCATAGGGATGGCCTCTGACTTTGGAAAATTCAGGGAATGTTCCCAAATTCGGAGGCTTCAAAAGCCCTATGGTCTCATGCCATGGTGAATTTCCTATATGCATGGAGAATTAAAAGAATGCAAACAGTAAATAAATTATTAAAAATAAAATACTTGATGAAATTAAATGATTTCTTTTCCACATTATTCTCCTCTGTTCACTGAGCAAGAGAGTATTTTTATTTTATTTTTATGATTTTCCTACACAAAGTTATGAATTTTTAAAGTTTAGGGAATTAAATAAATAGGAAAAATCCCTAATTTTCTATTTATCCACGCGGCGCCGCGTCAACCTCGGCAGCTCCGAAACGCCGCGTGTCACGCCCCCATTCGACGCCGCCATCTGACTCAGCGCTCCGGGTCCCGCAGTTCACGTACCATCTCCTGGTCCGACGCCATCTGAGCCGTCCGTCCGTGCGTGTATTAAATGGACGGCATCCGTTCATCGTCCCCGAGCGTCCTCACCCGAGAGCCGTCCACACTAAATCCCTAATATCTCACTCGATACTCGATGGATTTTCATGTTCTTATGCTCTATGGATTCGTCTTGAGAAGACAAACACATCCATATGGTTTATGTGGGATGAAATTTACTTAATAAAAATGGAGAATGTTCAGAAGCTCGGGAAGAAGAGTGAGGCCATACCTTTGGTCAGAGAAGTGTGGCTTCGATCTGAGGGTTTTTTCACCTTCGATTGGATCCCGACAAGCTCCGGATGAAGTCTCCTGGTCCGGAGAATTGCTCAGGTAGGATTTTAACCACAGCTCGATCACAAAGCTTCGGAGGCCGGAGCAACCGGGTGGCCCGGAGATGGGGCTTTTCCTGGTGGACACCTTCTCTTGGTCTGGTGAAGGTGTAGAACCAATCAATTTGGGGATTGGTTCACTGTGGAGAAGTGTCCTGGTTTTGGGCTTGGATTTCAACTCTGAAATTGAGGTCGCAGAGAGGAAATGGCGGGGGATTTCGAGTGGGGATCAAATGCTCTATGTATGGGGAGTAGTCCGGAACAAATTTGGCGTAGTTTCCTTAAGGTTTGTTTCAGCACCTCTCATGGCCGAGAGGGGTGGTGTTTAAATAGAAAAGGGTGGAGGGCCTCCCGTGGAGAGTTAGGGCTTGGGATCGAGCTGCTCTTGGCAAGAGAAGAACAGCTACAATGACCACCTGGGATGGGGCAGCTCGACGAAGGGAGAATTCCAAAGTTGGCTCACATGTGAGCTCTCGGCCATGGTGTTTTCCGGCGGCCTGGTGGCCGGCCGGCCGTGCATGGGTCACCCTCGAGGTCGAGTGGGTCGTGGCTGGAACTTGGTGCAAGCAATTAGCAATTTCCATGTGTAAAGGCTTTGATCCAAAGTAGAATGGGGCATGGCTAGTTTTGAGTCTAAATGGGTCAATCCACCCATTTGGGCTTGGTGCACCCTTCAAGGTGGCTTTGGATGCTGTGGGGGATCAAAGGGATCAGCTGGTTTGGCATGGAGAAGTCTCCATCCAAATATATTTGGATTAAATTTAAGTTTAGGTGAAACATGATTAAGGCTAATGAGCTTTAGGGATTAAGGAAAGCCCTCCCTCTTCTTACCCAATATGGAATGGTGGAGTGTCCAAGGCTCTCATGGCTCACATGTGGCTCATGCATGGCTTCATGGCTCACCTTTGGCTTGGAAAAAGTTTGGTCAATTTCATAAAAAAGGATTTTAAGGATTTTGGATAATTTGGTGGAAATTTGGATGAAGCTTCATTTAGAATTATTTGATCATTGGTTTAGGACTTAGGGATGATTTTAATTGAAAGTATGATGAGGGGAAATGTCATATGGGCTTTGGGACCAATTTTGGGCCTTTGGATGTGGTAAAAGATGGGCTTTTAAAATGTTTTAAGGAATGGGCCTTTAAGTTTAAAAATGAATTTATGGATGGGAATTTTGTAAAGAGGTTGGGCCAAATAATTGTTGGGTTTAGCTCATGGATGTGTCATGAGTGACTTGAAGCAAATTGGGGTGATTTGGGTTTGAATTGGGTTGAATTTGGGCTCTTTTGGTGAATGGGCTAATATAGGTCAAATTGGACTAAGTTGGGCCAATGTTGGGCTAGGGTTGAAATTTATGTAAAATTAATGTTGAGAAATGTTTATGGGAGTGTTTCAAAGAGGTTTTGGCTTTGGTTAGGCTTTAATTTTTGGTGTTTGGGCTCATTTGGGTTAGGTTTGGGTTTAGGTCAAAATTGGGCCTTTTAGCTTTGGGTTGAATTTGAGTGGGGTTTGGGTCCAAATTTTGGGCAAATCATGTTAATGTTTTGCTTGTGGGGGTGCTAAGGAGGATTTAGAAAAGATTTGGGGTTAATTGGAGTTGAATTGGGTGAGTTTGGGTTAGGTTTGGGTCATGGGTCCAAATTGGGTTTTAAGGCCAAAAGTGAAATTGGATCCAAATGTCAATCAAATTGGACTTGGATTTGGTCTAGATTGGTGTTGCGAATGTTGAATTGAAGTTCAAAAGTGAATTGGACCAGAATTTGGGTCAATTGGGTAGGTTTGGTTTGACATTGGGTTCACTTAGGGTTAAAATGGGTCAAATTGGGGGTTTTGACAAAAGTAGGGTAAATTGACAAAATTGGCCCATGGTGTAGTTGAACAAAATGAAATTGGGAATATTTGGGATTTTCTGGAATTTTCTGGTAATTTGCTGAATTTTTGGATTTTTTTTGGGTCAAGAGGGGTATTTTGGGTATTTGGAGGGCATTGGGAGGTTTTCTTGGAATTTTTGATATTTTTGGCTATGGATGATCAATTTAAGTGGAGAGAAATGTTTAGGAATGATTTTGGAGAATTTTGGGTGATTTGGAAATTTTTTGAGAAATTTGGGTAGTTTCAGGGTTTTGGGTAGGTTAGGCGAGTGTAGTGGTCCCGGGGTCAAAAATTAAAAATTTGGAAAATTGAAGATTGGGTAAATTTGAGTGGAATGAAATCATTTTGGTTGAGCCATGAAGCCACATCAAGCCCACATGAGCCATGCAGGGACTCATTTGAGGCATTCACTATGTTGTTCCTAACCCTCTTAGCCAAAGGCTTAGGGGTTAAGGACCATCCATGTGAATCACCTACATGAGTCAGGAGGTCAAGTTAGGTATGGGTGTGATTTTAGGAGGTATGTGAAAGTGTAGTGTATAAGTGTAGTGTGTGTGTAAGCCAGCCCCTTCACTGCACCTGGGCCACCTGTAGGCGGTCCCAAGGCCAAAGAGTCCTATAGGAACTCATCCTTTAAACTTCCACATTTGATTTCAACCCTCTAGGAGATTAGGGGTCTACAGTCAAGTTTGTGGAGTTTGCAGGGAGTTTAGAAGTGGTTTGAAATTCTACATGGTGGGTCCCAATTCTAGTCCTCTAAGATAGTCAAAGGAAAAGCCTAAGGCTAGATCCTAAGTACTAAAAAGAAGAAGAGAAGACCTCATCAAAAATGAGGTCAACAGTGCTTCTCGCACCTGCTGTTCTACCAAGCTCTTGATATCTTTTTCTGGAATCATACTTTGTGTTGTATCTTTCTTTAGCTGATCATCCCCGTTGATGGATGTAATCTCCTTTCCTCCGTCTACAATGTGAATAACCTTTGGGGGTGTCTCTCTTTGGGGTTGCACTTAACTTTGGAGAGTGGCTAGGGCTACAACCATCTCTTCCATCCTCTTCGCCATTTGGGCGATCGTATCGTCTTTCTCTTGAAGCTGCCTCCTCATCACTTCCGGCTCCTCCTTTTCTGCGGCTGCAGGAGCACCTTGTGAAGCTGACGAAGCTCGCGTTTCGACCATGTTGATTTCTGCATACTCATCGTCCATGAATTCCGATGAATCAATCTCATCTCCGAATTTCTCTTCTCTTTCTTTTGCTAATCGTCGAATATCAGTCCTCAACTTTTCCATAGCATCCTCTAGCGGTCCTTTCTGTGCATCCTTGCAGTTGTCGTGTGATAGCTGTCGGGTTCCCTTCTCATGAGTCCCCTTTACTGCAGTGGCGCTTTCTTCAGATTCAAGTCTCCTGACGAGACTTTCCTTCTCGGGCTGTTGTTTCAATCTTAGTTGTCCAGTAGTGGGACGCCATACCATTCTTCTAGCAGCAGAAGGTCCAGGACCGGATGGTCCGTCGACCAAATGCTTGGAAGGTGGTATCCTCCCTAATCTGTAACCCTGAAACAACGATAGGCGGACTAGCCTTCATCCTTTTATTTGGCTTTTCTGTAACGATGGCAGGTTCTACTCGGGGCCCAAGATGGGATTTGACTGGCACCCGCCCTACCCTTCTTAGAATCTCCGATACGGGGCATTTCTCTTTCTTTGCTAGCTTCTCGATCACAGTTTGTAGTCGGGCAAATGGTGTGTTCCTAGCCCTTTTCTTTCTGCTTGTCGTTGTAGTATGCTCGGTTGAGGTAATGTAGAAACAATCCTGCGGACATTTTTCTCGTCGACTGCGGCGGAAAGGGGTGGAATCTACTTCCTTCCAAAAGGGTGTATTTTCAGGCAATGGTATGTATTCGGGTAGGGTGTGTACTCGGGGATTTCGGGATCTCCTCCAGAAAGCAACTTCGGCGGCTACGGCCTTCTTGGCAATCTTCCTACTTCGTTCCTTCTTTGGGTCGGTGTTAATGATGGAACTCTCGAGCCGGACCCGATTTCAAAAACGAAGGTCTCACAGGAAGGTCCGTACCCTCCACGGTAACGAGTTCACCATAGTTCGGATTTCCTTCCCCTTTAATTTGGCGAAGCCGGGGTAGGTGCGGAGACAACTAGACCGATAGGGGTAGCAAGAACAGTCCTTCTGTGGACATCAGTACTCCTCTCAGTTGGAATCTTTTGCAGGGGAGGAAACTCTCGAGTTGACATAAGGTTGAACTCGAGCAACGGCTTCTCAGTTTCAGATACTTTGTTTGTCAGCGTGAAAAGGGAAACGTCGGTGATCTTGACATTTGTGTTCTCGAATCCTTGTCCAAACCGGATGATCCCATTGTCGGGCAGCTCATCCTTGTAAACAGCGAAGTCCAGTCCATTGGTGAAGGAGAAAATCAGCTTTGGGGCTTCCATTTCTGCAGGGTAGATTCGATTGTCGGTCCCAAGTTATGCTTCTTCTCATCGGGACGAAAAGAAAGGAATCGAAAAGAGTCCAAACACATTCTTGTTCATGTATTTATAAGAAGGAGTTGTTTGTTAAAAGAGTCATTCATTAGAGGGTTTGTTTATTTAGAATGAAATGTTCAAAGGTGTAGAGAAGGTAATGAATCCGATTCAGAGTTGGAAAGGAAAAAAAAGTCTTATGCAAGACTTCTCGTCTCGAAGGATCACTCTTAACTAACACCTATTGGGGGTCCACCCCACCTCAGAAATGAGGTAAAAGGATCTCGGAACCTCTCTGTTTAGGGGTGTCTAAACAATGACTCCTAAATCCGAGAGAATGTTGGTTATAATTGTTCAAGGTAGAAATGAACATAGTATTCCAACGGAAAGAATGGTAGTTTGATCCACAAGGGACATGGATACACTACCGATTGAAAGTAGAATTGTCTGATTAAGATGGAGAGAGGAATTTTCCCCAGCGGAGTCACCGGAAATATGTCGGCATATTTTTAGGTTAAGTGTTTTGAAAAGGGGGTCGCCTACAGAAATTGTCGGCGAATTTTTAATTTAATTTAAATAAATAATTTGAAAAGTAGTATTTGATTTTTGAAAATAATTTTAAATTTGAAAATTTTAAGATATGAAATCAAACTGATCTCACATCCCGAATAGTTTATATAAATGAGCACCACATCACAAACCGTGTATCTATCCCGAAGAATAGACACACTGCTTGACGATGGGGCTCGATTAAATAAACTAGAAGATTTGTGACATCCGTTTGGTCTGCGAACCAATTTTATAAGCCGACAAATTCCCCTGCTTAACATAAATGAATTAAACAGGGTTTATATTACCTGAGTTCTTAAAATTCCCTATAAGGGCAAGCCCCTATAGTTAATTACATCCTAAGTGACGGGAATCACCTAAGAAAACTCTCGATAATAATCGATAGATTCCGCTCTCAAGAATTTCGAAGTTTAAGTTTTCAAAGGATTGAATTTTGGAATTTCAATAGGGAATAGATCAAATTTGGAACATTTTGTTTTGGGAATTCAAAGGAAGAAAAGTAGGAGAAATTACAGATTCGAAGCGAACTTCGGTAATTTCCCGACTATCCTATTGTTTGGCTTGGATTTAGGAAAGTCCTAATGTTTATTTAATGTTTTGATCTTGCCAATTTTAATTAATTAGGACTTATATTCGTATGACATAATCATACAAATAGCCTCGAAGATGTGAGGGTTTATATCGTATCGGACGACTACCTCGGAGTCCTAAGACCGGTTAGGGCTTAATTTGCTATGCAAATGCCTAACGAAGAGTTGAGGATTTGTGTTGCACTAGGCGAACTACCTCGAAATCCTATGGCTTGGTTGTTTAATTCTAAGAAAGTTTTGCTGAAGTAGACTCGGGTTTTGTCGATGACGATGGCCGTGCTTCGCCCACCATGCTCCGAGCTCCTTGTTGTTGCGAGAGGTTTAATTATAGAAGATGAAAATCAAGAGATGAGAAAAGTGTTCGGTTTAGAGAAATCTTAAAATCCAAGTGTTTTTAGTATTTTAGTTAAAACAAATCTTAAAATTGATTATAACAACACCTAGGTTAAGATCCCACGGTTCCATCCTTCCAGCATCGTTATTTTTATCGGATTCACTTAGTCTAGATGAATTTGCTAAACTCAACTAAATGAGTTCCACACTTTCATTTAGACCGTGGGAAATCCCGTTAGCAACACGTAGGTTACGTCATCCGAGGTATTCCCGATCATCCAACAAGCCGTTTTAATTTAGTTGTAATTGCAGTTTTGTGTTCTGTTTGTGATTAAATTTTGAGTTGTTTTATATTTTGAAATGTTGTAGCGGTGAATTTTATCTTGTAATGATTTTTAATTTAGTTTTGGTTTCGGTTTTAGGGCTATCCTAAAGGTGTGGGTTTTCATGCAACGGTTGTTTATCATGCAAGAAAAGTAAGTGCGATGCGATTAAAGAAATTGCAATAATGTAAATTGCAATAAAATAAAAGCGTACCTGGAGGGTCTTCCCGTCATCCCAAGCTGCACTTAAAACATAATTAGAACATTTAAGCAAGTTCCTAGGTAAAGCTAAGGGAAAGGTTATGGTTTTCTACCAAATTCCTAATCCTATAGCTAGTCATCTCCTATGACGTCTAGGTTCTTGTGTTTTGGTTTGAGGACGATTGTCTTCATCAAAGAATAATTAAGTTCAATTGTTCTTATAAATATCCTATCATATTGAGGAAGTGTTTAAGAAGAATCTTAAACATCTTTTCAATATTGCTTGGAATTGTTTTAAGTCCAAATGAATTTAATCATACAAATGAATCAATCGTCCGGAATTCAAGTTTTGTTATCTTGCTCGGTGAACTAGGACATTTGAATATCCTATAGGTGAAGTAACATTTCATTTAACGTTCGTTTAGGAGTTATGATAACCAAAGCTTTCGAGGCAAACTGATGTTCAAATGATTTGTGATTTAATTTCAGTTATCGGATTTAAATTTGGAATAGTGTTCAAGTTACTTTATATTTAATTTCTTTATGTCTTAGGTGATGTCATTTAATTCAATTTAATTTAACTTTAATTTAATTTAATTTGGTTTAGTTTTAATTTTAATTTAACTTTGATTTTTTTAATTTTAATTTTAATTTAATTTTAATTTAATTTGATTTTATTTTAATTTAATTTAATTTAATTTAATTTAATTTAATTACTTATTTAATTTAATTTAATTTCTTTAATTTAATTTATTTGATTTAATTTAATTTAATTTATTTAATTTGTTTGATTTAATTTAATTTAATCTTTAATTTAATTTTTTATTTTTATTTTAGTTTAATTGAAAATTTAAAAAGAGTTTTTTAATTCATTTTTTTAATTTAATTTTAATGATTAAGTCCTTTAACATTTTAAAACTTAAATTTGAATTATCATTTTAATTAGGAATTAAATATTATTGAGATGATTAATTTAGGGATTTTTTAATTAAAGAATAAATTTCTTCCTAATAACATCCCTATTTTAATGATTCCAATTTTATTATTCTTCCAAATTTAATCAATTATTAAATTAAGGTTTATTTCAATTATTTTAAATTGTTTAGTAGGTTTCTACCCTTTAATTATTTAAATTCCAATCATCCAAATCAGATTAAGATCAAATATTTTACTTGTTAATTTTATTAAACCTAAAGTTTTAATTAAGGGTTAAAACTTTAATTACCATTTTGCCCTTCAAGCTTAATAATTTCATAACACACTAAATTGAGCTTAAGTGAACTTGAAATTTTTATGTGACTTCACTCATATGCCAATAAAGACATGAGAGGAGAAAATGTGATTTTTCTCGTATTTAATTTATTTATGTAATTATTTTTGGTGGAAAATAGGAATTTCCAAGGAAAATTTAATAACATAACCAAGGGAAAGTTTCTATCATTAAGAAAATTATGGGACATTTCTAATGACCAGAGGACCACTTGGACCAATTTTGGTGATTTTTTGAATTATATTATTTTTATTATAATTATTTTAAGTTTTTGAGTATTAATTAATTTAAAAATAAAATAAAGGTTGAAAAATGAAATTTAAATTTTTCAAAAATCTCTCTAATATCAAGGACATCCGAGAATCAATTTTTGCAATTTTCTGATTTTTCTTTGAGTTATTATAATTATTTTAGTGAAAATGCTAGAAAATACATTTTTTTTTATTTTAAAATTACCCTAGGGCTTTAAAATTTAATACCTCATCAAATAGACCTAAGAAAAATATGGGATTTGTTCCTAAGTGATTAAAATTCAAAATGTAACATTTTGGTGAATTTTATTATTTTTGTGATTTTTATTATTTTTTAATTATTAAAATATTAAAATATTAAAATAATACCAAAAAATCAACTTTTTAGAAAATTACAATTTTATTTTTCTTAAATTCCCCTGATATCAGAGAGGCTCCAAAACTAATTTGGTGAATTTTTAAAAAGCATTTTGAAAGTTATGAATTTTTAAAGTTTAAATTGGCTAAATGGCTTAGTCATCCCATTTAGTAGGGCTAACCAAGTCCAATTGACTTCAAATTTTTATGGTAGGTTCCTCTGATCCTAAAGGTCAGTGTAGAATTGATTTCAAGTCAATTTGATGTATGTTTAGCTCTAATTAATTAAGGACCTATTTTGGGTGTTTAAGCCAATTAGGGTTATTCCAAGTGGATTAATTCAAAACCTATTTTTCCTATGTTCCTCTGGTCATAAGAAACATCACAAAATTTTTCTAGAATTTATTTCACAACATGCTAATTATTGGAATTAAAATACTCAAAACAGTAACATGAATTTGAAAAATCAATAACTTCTCATAGGAATGGCCTCTGACTTTGGAAAATTCAGAGAATGTTCCCAAATTCAGAGGCTTCAAAAGCCCTATGGTCTTATGCCATGATGAATTTCCTATATGCATGGAGAATTAAAACAATGCAGAAGGGAAATAAATCATTAAAAATAAAATACTTGATGAAATTAAATAATTTCTTTTCCACATTATTCTCCTCTGTTCACTGAGCAAGAGAGTATTTTTATTTTTTTTTTCTGATTTTCCTACATAAAGTTATGGATTTTTGAAGTTTAGGGAATTAAATAAATAGAAAAATACCCTAATTTTCTATTTATCCACGCGGCGCCTCGTCAACCTCGGCAGCTCCGAAATGCCGCGTGGCGCTCTCCGATTCGACGCCGCCATCTGACTCAGAGCTCCGGGGGCCCGCTGTATCGTTCCATCTCCTGATCCGGCGCGATCCTGGCCGTCCGTCCGCTCGTGTATTAAACGAACGACATCCGTTCATCGTCCCCAAGCGTCCTTACCCGAGAGCCGTCCGTCTTCTGTGCCTAAGATCTCACTCGATACTCGACCAAATTTAACGTTCTTATGCTCTATGGATTCGTCTCGAGAAGACGAACACATCCATACGGTTTATGTGGCATGAAATTGACTCAATAAAAATGGAGAATGTTCAGAAGCTCGGGAAGAAGAGTGAGGCCATAAATTTGCTCAGAGAAGTGTGGCTTCGATCTGAGGGTTGTGTCACCTTCGATTGGATCCCAGCAAGCTCCAGATGAAGTCTCCTGGTCTGGTGAATTGCCTAGCTATGAAAGTGACCACAGCCGATCACAAAGCTTGGAGGCTGGAGCAACCGGGTGGCCTCGGAGATGGGGCTTTCAGTGGGAAACTTCTCCTCTTGGTCCAGTGAAGGTGTAGGACCAGTCAATTTGAGGATTGGCTCACTGTGGCAAAGTGTCCTAGTTTTGGGTGAAATTTCAGTTGAGAAATTGGATTCTGTTGGTGGGGATTAGGGCAAATTGACACTGGGGATCAACTGCTCTAAGGATGGAGAAGGGTTTGGAACAATTTTGGCAGAGTTTCGGCAAGGTTTTATGCAACTCTCTTCTCATGGCCGTGAGGGGGTCGGGTTTAAATAGAGGTGGATGGAGGGCCTCCCAGGGAGAGTTAGGGCTTGGGATCAGCTGCTCTGGGCATGGGAAGAACAGCCATGGTGGCCATTGGGCATGGGGCAGCTCGACGAAGGTGGAATTCCAAAGTTTGGCTCCTCCCAAGGTCTCGGCCATGGTGTTTTCCGGCGACCCAGGCGGCTGGCCGGCAGGCATGGGTCACCCTCAGGTCCAGGTGGGTCAGGGCTGGAGGTTTGTGCAGTCAATTGGCCATGGACATGTGTAAAGGGTTTGAATTAAAAGGGTATGGGGAGAGGCTCATTTTGGGTCCAAATGGGTCAACCCACCATTTTGGGTTTGGTGCACCCTTCCAAGCTCTGGTTTTGGGCTGGGAGGCTCATGAGAGTCAACCTTCAAAAGGTAGTGAAGTCCACATCAAGGATTAGGTGGCAAAGTATGGTTTAGAGTGTATCATGTTTAAGGTAAAAAGGGCTTAAAAAGGGTTTAAGAAAGAGATCCCCCTCTTACCATTAATGGTTTGGTGAGGTGGAAAGTGGATTCCATGGCTCTCATGGCTCCTATGAGGCTCATGCATGGCTTCATGGCTTGTCTTTGGCTTGGGGAAAAGCTTGGTCAATTTCATGAAAATGGATTTTAGAAATTTTGGTAATTTGATGGGAATTTGTATGAAGCTTGATTTGGAATGGTTTAATGATGATTTTGAAACTTAGGGGTGATATCAATTAAAGGTATGATGAAAAGAAATTGCCATGTGGGCTTTAGGGCCAATTTTGGGCTTTTGTATTTGGTGGAAATGGGCTTTTAGAATGGTTTAGGAAAGTGTGCCTTTAGGTTTGAAAACAAATTGGTGGATGTAAATTTTGCAAAGGATTGGATCCCATGAGTGTTGAATTTAGTTTAAGAATGTTTCATGAATGGTTTGGAATAAACTTGAAATGTTTGGGCTAGGTTTGGGTTGGATTTGGACCTCTTTGGTGAATGGGTCAATGTAGGTCTAATTGGGCTAACTTGGGCCAATGTTGGGCTAGGGTTGAAATTGATGTAAAATAAATGGTGGGAAATGTTTATGGGAGTGTTTCAAAGAGGTTTTGGCTTTGGTTGGGTTTTGATTTTGGGGTTTGGGCTTAAATTTTGGGCAAATCATGTTAGTGTTTTGCTTGTGGGAATGTTAAGGAAGATTTAGAAAAGATTTGGGGTTAATTGGAGTTGAATTGGGTGAGTTTGGGTTAGGTTTGTGTCATGGGTCCAAATTGGGCTTTAAGGCCAAAAGTGAAATTGGATCCAAATGTCAATCAAATTGGACTTGGATTTGGTCTAAATTGGTGCTGGGAATGTTGAATTGAAGTTTAGAATTGAATTGGACCAGAATTTGGGTCAATTGGGTAGGTTTGGTTTGACATTGGGTTCACTCAGGGTTAAAATGGGTCAAATTGGGGGTTTTGATAAAAGTAGGGTAAATTGACAAAATTAGCCCATGGTATAGTTGAATAAAATGAAATTGGGAATATTTGGGATTGTCTGGAATTTTCTGGTAATTTTCTGAATTTTTTGGATTTTTGGGTCAAGAGGGGTATTTTGGGTATTTGGAGGGTATTGGGAGGTATTTTTGGAATTTTTGGTATTTTGGGTATGGATGATAAATTTGAGTAATGTGGGAATGTTTGGGATTGATTTTGAGGAATTTTGGGTAATTTAGGTGATTTTGCAAATTTTGGGTAGTTTCGAGGGTCTTGGGTAAGTTAAGCGGGTGTAGGGTCCCGGGGTCAAAAATTAAAAGTTTGGAAAATTGAAGATTGGGTGAATATAAGTGGAATAAAATCATTTTGGTTGGGCCATGAAGCCATATCAAGCCCACATGAGCCATGAAGGGACTCATTTGAGGTATCCACTATGTTGTTCCTAACCCTCTTAGCCAAGGGCTTAGGGGTTAAGGACCATCCATGTGAATCACCTACATGAGTCAGGAGGCCAAGTTGAGTATAGGTGTGTGAAAGTGTAGTGTATAAATGTAGTGTGTGTGTAAGTCAGCCCCCACCAGACCAGGCCACCCAGGACAGTCCTAAGGCCAAAGAGTCCTATAGGAACTCATCCTTTAAACTTCCACATTTGATTTCAACCCTCTAGGTGATTAGGGGTCTATAGTCAAGTTTGTGGAGTTTGCAGGGAGTTAAGAAGTGATTTGCATTTCTAAAAGGTGGGTCCCAATTCTAGTCATCTAAGATAGTTAAAGGAAAAGCCTAAGGCTAGATCCTAAGTACTAAGGGGAAGAAGAGAAGACCTCATCAAAAATGAGGTCAACAGACATTTAACTGTTCATCAGAGAATTTCTCATTTATATTTTCTTCATAATTCTTCTTTTGATTATTTTTAATTCATGATAAATGATCAACAATTTGAATGTCAGCTCATTTTCTGTTTACTTTTTCAAAATCAAATTCTTGTAAAAGTAAAACCCATCTGATCAATCTAGGTTTAACATCTTTCTTGGATATTAAATATTTAATAGCAGAATGATCAGTATATACGATATATTTTGTTCCAAGAAGATATGGTCTAAATTTATTAAAGGCATATACTTTTGCTAACAGCTCTGTTTCAGTAGTAGTGTAATTTATTTGAGTTTAATTTAAAGTTTTGCTAGCATAATATATAACTTTGAAAATTTTCTCATATTTTTGTCCTAATACAGCTCCAATTGCATAATCACTTGCATCACACATTAATTCAAAAGGTTTATTCCAATCAGGTGCAACAATGACAGGTGCAGTGATTAATTTTCTTTTAAAATATTGCACGCTTTCAGAAAATCTTCATTAAATTTAAATTTAGCTTCCTTTTCTAATATTTGGCAAACAGGTTTAGCAATTTTAGAAAAATCCTTTATATATCTTCTATAAAATCTAGCATGACCCAGAAAACTTCTCACATCAGTAACGGTAGTTGGTGTTTTAAGTTGAGCAATAATTTTAACTTTTTTCTGATCAACTTCCATCCCTATTTGTGAAATTTTATGTCCAAGTACAATTCCTTGTGTGAGCATAAATTGACATTTTTCCCAGTTTAGAACTAAATTTGTTTCTTCACATCTCTTCAAAACTTTCATTATATTTTCCAAGGAAGATTTAAAAGAAGTTCCAAATACTAAACAATCATTCATAAATACTTCAATTCCTTTATCAATCAAATCACAGAATATTGACATCATACATCTTTAAAATTGCAGGTGCATTGCATAAACCGAAATGCATTCTTCTAAGGCCAAATGTTCCATAAATACTTGTAAATGTTATCTTGTCTTGATCCTCAGGAGCAACGGGTAATTGATGATAACCAGAATATCCATCCAGAAAACAGAAATATGAGTGTTCTGCTAGTTTATCCAGCATTTAATCCAAGAAAGGTAAAGGAAAATGATCCTTTCTAGTGGTGTTATTTAATTTTCGATGGTCAATGCAAATTCGCCAGCCAGTAACATGTCTTGTTGGGATTATTTCATTTTTTTCATTAACAATGACAGTTACTCCTCCTTTCTTCGGAACACAATGAATAGGACTTACCCATTAGCTATCCGAAATATGATAAATAATTCCAGCATCTAACCATTTCAAAATCTCTTTCTTAACAATCTCTTTCATAATTGGGTTTAATCTTCTTTGGGGTTCAATAGTGGGTTTACAATTTTCTACCATTAAAATCCTATGCATACAGATTGAAGGGCTTATTCCTTTTATATCTACAATAGTCTAACCAAAAGCTTTTTTATAATTCTTTAGAACTCCTATTAATTTTTCTTCTTGATCTTTGCTTAATTCTGAAGATATAATTACATGTAAAGTTAATGAGTTTCCAGGAAATGCATACTTTAAATGTACAGGTAACATTTTTAATTCCAGTTCAGGGACTTTTTCAATTGAAGGTAAAAGTATATCATTTTCAGTTGTGTCTAAAATTTCCCAATTTTCATGAATATAATGAGTTTCTTCAGATAAATTTTCTTCATTTAATTTTTCAATTTCTTAATTTAATGACTCATTATATAACATAAATTCTTTATCTTTATCATCAGAAATGACCTTACATTTTTCTTGATAACACTTTTCAATTAAATAATAAAAAATATTCATCCGATAAAATTTTTCTTTATCAGAATACCTCATTGATTTCAGAACATTAAGTGTTATCTCTTGATCAGTAACTCTCATCATTAATTCTTCTTTTTGCACATCAATCATAGCTCGTCCAGTAGCTACAAAAGGTCTCCCTAAAATGATAGGTATTTCTTTATCTTCTTCCATATCTAGAACAATGAAATCCACGGGGAAGATAAATTTATCTAACTTAACAAGAACATCCTCTTTAACTCCTTTAGAATAAGTGATCGATCGATCATCTAACTGAAGAGTTAGAGTAGTAGGAGAAATCTGTCTTACATCTAACCTTCAAAAGATTGAAAATGACATGAGATTAATACTAGCTTCAAAATCGCATAAGGCTTTTCCAAAAAAATTTTCTCCAATAGCACATTGCATAGTGAAACTTTCAGGATCTTTAAGTTTCTGAGGGAATTTCTCTTGAATTATTGCACTACTTTCTTCACTTAATGCAAATGTTTCATAAGCTTCAAATTTTCTCTTCTTGCTTAAAATATCCTTCATAAATTTTGTATAGCTTGACATTTGCTCCAAAGCTTCAGTAAAAGGAATGTTGATGGTAAGTTTCTTAAAAATTTTAAAGAACTTAAAAAATTGATGATCAAGCTTCTGTTGTTTTAGTCTTTGAGGAAAATGTGATGGTGGTCTTTCATCTTCCACTTCAATAGGTACTACAGTATGATTTTTACTTGGAGAAAGGGTATCTTTAGGTTTCTCAATCTCTTCAACTTCTTTCTCTTTTTCAATCTCATTCCGTGTTTTCTCTTTAATTCCATTCCCCTTCTGAGTTTTACAGCTTTTGCTTGTTCATGTTCTTTTGCAAATTCTTTAGGATTAATTTTGACATTATTAGGCAGTGTTCCTTGAGGTCTATAATTAATGAAATTAGCGATGTGACCAATCTGATTCTCAATATTACGAATAACAGCGTTTTAACTTTGTAGCTAATTGCTTAGTTGCAAGATCAATTCTTCTGCAGACAACTTTTTCTGCTGATTGTTATAACCAGGAGGGTAAGTTGGTCTATAGTTTGAATTTGCTTGATTGTTCTAATTTGGATTAACTTGATTATTATTCCATTGTTAATGTCCATTACTCCAATTAAAATTAGGATGATTTTTCCAACCAAGATTATAATAATTAGAATAAGGGTTATTAGTTTTACTAGCAATAACTTGCAAAGTTTCCAGTGTTTGAGAATCATCAGAATTTTCATAATTATCATTATTTACATGCGATATGTTAATAGCAAAATTATCTAACTTCTTAGATATCGCAGCCACTTGTGAAGCTAAAATAGAAAATGTTTCATTATCTTGAATGCTTGCCATTCTTTTAGGATTAACCCGTTTAGAAGGCCATTGAAAATTATTATTAGCCATTTCTTCAATTAAGGTGCAAGCTTCTTCAAATGTCTTAGCCATTAAAGAACCACCAGCAGTAGCATCAATAATAGATCTAAGTGATCCAATAAGTCCATTATAAAATATTTGAATGATTAACCAATCTGGTAAAGCATGATGAGGACATTTTTTTAATAGTTCTTTAAATCTCTCCCCAAGCTTCATAAATTGTTTCTCCATCAAATTGCATAAATGAAGTAATATTATTTCTCAATTTAATAGTTTTAGAAGGAGGAAAATATTTAGCAAGGAATTTTTGTGCCATGTCTGACTAAGTTTTAATAAATAAGTTGCTAAAGATTAAGCCACATCTTTGCTTTATCTTTTAAGGAAAAGGAAAGAGTATAAGCCTAATAACATCATCAAAAACATTATTATATTTAAAGGTAGCACAAAGTACTAAAAAAACTAGTAAGGTGTAAATTTGGATCCTCATTAGGTGTTCCTCCAAAATTATTATTTTGAACCATTTGAATAGTAGAAGGTTTAAGCTCAAAAGAATTAGCATCTACAGCTGACATTTGAATACTAACATGAAGTTCATCAGCTGTAGGGTTTGCATATTCCCTTAATGGTTTATAAATATTTTGTTCATTAATTTCGATTGGATTTTGATTATTGTTATGTAAGTTAGCCATTTCTTGATGTTCTAAAATTTGTTTTACTTTTTTAATTCTTTTAATTGTTCTTTCTAATTCAGAATCAAAAGGTAGTAATCCTTTAGATCCAAAACTAAGCATAAAATTTAAAATATTTTTGGTTTGTTATTGTTATGTTTTTATATATTTTTTCATATCTTTCATTTTACTTTTTATTCTATTTTATCCCCGACGACGACACCAAAAACTTGATGCTATGCGACTTTATATATGTTTTTAAATTCAAGAATTTGATACCACTTTTTAGAATATTTTATTCTAGGTAAATGACTTCAAAAACTTGATGTGCGATGTTTACTTTTACTTATGAATTTATATTTAGATTTTATAATAATTATTGTAAAAGTCACAATTTCAAACGCAAGTATACGTATCATTCTAGTAATACAGGGCTCTAGTGGAGTCCTGGTTAGCGATCCCAAAGAGATAGTGTTTTTATAAAAAGTAAGAAATGTAAGAAATATTTTGGAATTTTTTAAATTAAAAGTAATATATATATATATATATATATAAAATTTAATTTACTAAAAATTTTTACTATAACCACGTATGTAGTAAGAAATAATAAAGTAAAGTAAACAGTAATTAAAATTCTATGCAAGTATAAAAATGACTTTTCCCTTTCCAACTAATCCAAGATTTTTAGAATAATTATCTTTTGTGGGGAATTTAGATTATGATATTTTGCTAAATAGAAGCATTCCTATTCTTTACCATTTGGTCCAGATGCAAAGAACATTGACTAATCTATAGATCGCCTCAGGATGTTTTATTAGTAGAATGGGTTAAGCTTGGCTCACACTACTAGATGTTCAAGGGTGGCTATGGTTGGCCTTACTACTGTCCCATTCCCTTTCTAAAAACCAAATTATTAGAATATAGTCTGTCACTCTAAAAACTAATTAATTTTACGCCCAATAAATAATATCTTCCTATTTATTTGCACTTCACCATAAATAACCCGCGTATAGCTTGCGATTACCTAAGGATTCATGTGATATCTACTAGTTAAGAATTTATCTCCGGATAGGTCTTAAAATTCTTCAAGAGTTTATAACAATTTAAATGGCCAATTTAAAAAGTAAACTAAGATCAGGTATTAATATCATCACAATGTTTTTAAATATTTTAAATTTAATTCTCCTACAAAATTTAATTAATTTATTATCTTTTCATAGTTGAAAGGAGAAAGATAACTAACTACTCAGAACACATTAAAATCACACAACAAAAAATATTTATAAAACTTTGAACTAATGTACAAATTCTTATCTGAAGTGTTCCTTCAAGTGATCCGCTGACTTCTACTGACTCCAAAGCAATGATGAAAGACTGCAACAACAACAATACACAATAAATACTCAAAATAAACTCACTAAATAATAATAAAGATGGTGGCTTTCTAAAATAATTTGATGGAATATAGTGCTTGGGGACTATAGATGCAAGAAGTGGTTAAAGAGACAATAGGGTGCTAAAAGGGGCGATTTTCTCTGTAGAATGGGCTCCTATTTATAGAGCTTCGAATTTGACCAGGGGTTGCTTAAGGCACCTCTTCAAAATTGGTCCAAATTTAATGCATCTTCTAGAAGGTAACTGTCGCGCCTAGGCGCCGGGGTCTGACACCTAAGCATCGGGATCTGGCGCCTAGACACCGGACTCCATGACTAGGTCTTCGCACCTCTTCACTTTGGATCACACCTCTTCACGATTAAAACCATTTCCTTGTGTCTAAATGCATTGTGTCACATTAACTATATATTATGAGTAACTTCCAGTCTTCTAAAAGCTCAAATAACTGCTTAACACCGTCAAAATAAATCCTCAAAATCATCAAAAAATCTTAACAGCGTCTGTATCGAGCTGGCACTTAGGCGTCGGATTCTGGATCTTAGACGCCAAGCTAATAATTCCAATATTTTGCTCCATAAGCTCCATTTTTGCTCCTTTTTGCTCCTTTTGCCTTCTTTTTCTTTCTTGGAGTCTTTTTTAATCATCTATATCCAAAAACTTGAAAATATCTTTCATTAAAGCATAATATCCTTAAGAATTGAATCATAAATAAGGCATAAAAATGACTATTTTTTAGGTAGATCAAATTCCCCTAAACTTAAACGTTACTTGCCCTTAAGTAACCCTTTTAATTACATAAAATAGATAACATATGGAATGAAGTTAAAATTTTTAAGATTCATTGTAATTTTTGGTTTTATAAATGCTTTACAAATCATTAACCAAATTTCACTAATTAAGTTTAATTTTAAGAATTAAAGAACATTTAACTACCAAATCATAAGACTTCCAATTTTTCATTTATTTCAAGAATAATTGTAGTTTATCATATTAAGGTCACATAGAATATTTACAAGAAAAAGTATTTCATGAAATATTTTTCTAGTAAAAATATTTGTACATAGAAATTAAGTTAAAAATGTAATCAGTTTTCTTCCTCTAAGATAATTCAATTGAAGCCAATTTGATTAGACATTTCCTCAAGCTTCTCCTCACATTCTTTTTTTCTTTTTTTCTTTTGGATTGTTTTTCAATCCTTTTCTATCTTTTTTTTCTAAGTGAGGATTACTATTTTTGGATAGTCTGTTAATAATTTTGAACTTCACTATCCTTAACTTATTTTCAAAAACTTATACATTCTTACTTAATGAATATGACATTTTTAATAATTTATTATTTTTCAAAATTTATTTCAATCTTTCCATTTTCAAGCAATAATCTTGATTCCTTAGTATTTCAAAAATACAATTCTCTTTACTATAAATAGAAAATTTTTTATCTTATTATTCTTTAAGTTAAATAATTCTATTCTTAAAATCAATCAAAATTTTTGAAATTTTAGTTAAGTTTACTAAATTATTTATAAATTAAAAAATTTAGGTAATCTTAAACAGATTTTTCATTCCTTATGTTATGTTAATATATTTTTAAGGAAAATATTAGTTTACTAAGGATAAATAATATTTAAATTTGATAAGTGTTTTCCCTTTCCCCAAACTTCAGCTTTAGTTTAAATATGAATCATGAAATTTTCTAAAGCATAAGAGAAAGAAATAAACATGAATTAATCTAAGTACAATATTGATGTAGTAAGGAAAAACTAACTTCTACTTCTACACATGCTTTAATATGAATATTATAGAATTGATTAAGCATACATAGAAAAGTTTTGTGGAGCAGAAGTTAATTTCTAAAAAATCCCTTTTTTATTATTATTTTTTTATTTTTATTTTTGAACATGCAAAATTACTAACTATTCATGAACACTAAACAATACACTGAAACAGAAATAAACTTTTATAAAAATTCATTCATATTTCAGTCTTAAACACACATCAGATAATACAAAAACAATTTCAACATAAAAGAATCACATCAACACTAACAAATAACATCACAATAAACAGCACAAGAAACAAGAAATACACTAAAAACAAAATCAACACATCTCCAGAGGTAAGTCAAGCTACTAATCACTATCTTTAGCTTCATCATCGTCATCACCAAAAGAAAACTCCATATCCTTCAGATCAACATATGGTGAATATCTGGGACAAGTAGGGAACTGAACTTCATGCTCACCTTTCAGAAATCTCACTAAAGATTCAGAATACTCAGCATCGTAATCACTCTTTCTTTGTGTATACTCAGAAAGATGATCGATCTTCTTATCGATCATATCTACTCTACAATGAGTTAGGAATAACTCATTCTGCTGCTCTATAAACTGATCATGCATAGTCTCGTAGAAACTAGATGATGTCTCAGCAGAAGTAGATGGTATAGAAGTAGAAGCTTTACCTGAAGTAGGCAATATACCAGAAGGTGCAGTAGAACTCTTACCTCGAAGTCGATCATAGATACTGACACTCTCTCTTTCTATAGGCTTTGTCGACTTAAGCTTTTCCTCAGAAAGCTCAGCAACTACTCCAACACTTTGACATAGAGAATTGATCAGAGATGGAAAATCAAGTCTAATAGAACTGCTAGAAAGTGCAGTAACCTCTACAGAATCATAAATAATGCTCCCTACATCAATAGGCTTCCTCTCTTGAATGTAGCAGTTATGGATAACTCTATCTTTGGTAACCCCACTGAGATGATTGGATGGAAGGAGACAAGCAGAAATAAAGTAGTGACATGCCTTTGAAACACCATTAAGCTTAGAAGATGAAAAATTTACCCTTTTTCCGTTCTGAATTTTCCAGGCTCCAGTACTATCAGTCAAGTAGGCAATGATCATTTCCAAATTTCCCTCAGATGGAGATAATCCGGAGTAATAGCACTTAATGTTTGGCGGCAGGCCATAGAAAATGTTGATACGTTCTGGAGTGAATCCAACTCCAACTCCTTTGACAAAAATCTCGTATTCTTCAGCATCCACGAAATTAGTATAAAACTCTATAACAACCGGGATAACGGAAACAGTAGTGAAATAACAGAATAGTTGCGAGTTGAGCGCAACGATTGTATCCTCAATTCTTCCTCCAGGATTGTAAAATCTTCACTCCGAGATAAATTTCTGAGTCGTAGCAAAATCATTGTATCGGAAGTGTGCAGCAGCACTGACAAACTTGCTACGATCAAAATGTTCTCATTCCTTTCCTCACTTAGATTTGGGTGTCATCTAAACGTGAAATAAAAATGTGAAATAAATTCAATGGATCTAGAAAAATAAACTAATTTAAGCTTTTCAAACTTGAAAGAGCTTAAAAATTCATGGATTTAACCTTAAAAATCAAAATTTTTCTCAAAATTTCAATTTTTCTAAATGAGAGGAAAATCCATGGTGAAATTCTAAAATAATAAGTTTATAATGTAGATCTGACCTCGGGATGAAGAAATCAGGTGATTTCAAGCTCAAAAACTTGAAAATCCGGCTTTAAATGGGATCTATAGGGGGTATTTTCGCGAAAAATAGTGGAGGAGAAAGCTTAAGCTTCAAAAATGGTGTGGGGTGGGGGGGCGGGGCGGGGGGGGGGGGGGAGGGGGTGGTTAAGAAGATGAGTTTTCAGGATCAGGCAGAACCCGCGCTTAGGCTCCGAATTCTGGCGCCTAGAAGCCAGACTTGCCTTTCCAAAAATTCGATTTAAATTTTATATTTTCCACCAAATCTTATCAAATTTCACTCCTAATTACTCTTATAAGAGTATTAATCCAATTTATGTCCTCCAAACCTTTTCACAATCAATTAAAATGATAGTTTAGATCCACAAAAATGTATCCAAATTCTTCAACTCCAATCCATAACTTCCATTCCAAATTCAATAAATTTCAGTACAAGACTGTATCAAGGTTCATCATTTTATAAATAACACAAACAATAACATATTCAAAGTAAATTTTCAAATCCAACAACACACATTGAACAATTAAGCAAACACACAAATTTGATATTCAACACACTAACACATGACTCGATCACACCTAAAACACATATTAAATCTATTTAACACCGATCTTCAATTACCATCTCTTTCGTAATGAAGTTCGCTAGGACCGAAGGGATAGAACACCAAAGCCCTTGGAAATTCCAAAGCTGTCTTTTCATCGATCTACTTGTTCTTCGCGTACATTTCTACTTGAGCGTCATGATAGGACGCCATATGATCAGATTGAAGTTTGGTTTGCCATTCCAAGTGTTCGTATTGGTGGTACATCTCATGGAGACGATTACCAATACTTTGAAATTCTGCTTTAATCTTTTCTAATCGACTAAAAATTTTCTGCATACTAACAACAATAAAACCATTAAAATAAGGCTGAGGATCTTTTGGAGATTTGTCTCTTACATCATTTCCAAGATTTCCTCTATCCATTGCCTCCAAATCCTACTTAACTCCTCCAAAATGGATTGCTCTGGTCAAAATTAAGGTTTCGATGGGATTGGGGACGAAGATAAGGCAATATATAAAGAGATTTTGTGGGAAAAACTGAAGATTTTATGTTTTACATGATCTGTAACCATGGTGCTTAGGCATCGGAATCTGGCGCCTAGGCGTCAGATCATCGATACGCAGGCCATTCTGGCGCTTTGGCTCCAACTTTTGGCGCCTAACCGCTGGAACCTTGATCGACTCCGATTCGCCTATCGTCAAATTTTGCAAGTTTCAGTCGTAAAAATATGTCTAACAAACTGGTATGCTCAACATACAAACACAATTACGAAAAATTCAAATCAGAAACAATCACAAACGAAGGTTAACTTGATCTTCTTTTTGCTCACATTTGACATGGAGTGGTCCAAGTCCAAATTCTATAAACTTCAAGATAATGTTTAGCTTAAGCCAATACAGTCTTGTTAGATTTCTATTTCCAGAAGTTATATACAAATTTAGTCAAAACCAAGGCATAACCTTAGATCAATAGTTTAACTCACACTAATAAATATGGGTTGCCTCCCACAAAACACTTGGTTTAACGTCGTCAACCTGACCTAATTAATTGAATTAATTGGGTAGACTTAGCTTATAAGCCTCTTTGTAATTTAATTTCATTTCTCCCATATAAGGCTTCAGTCTTAATCCGTTAACTTTAAATACTTTTCTAATTTTGGGATCTTTAATATCCACAGATCCATAAGGGTATACTCTCTTAATTATAAATGGTCCCATCCATTTAGATCTTAATTTTCCAGGAAAAAGTTTTAAATGAGCATTAAATAATAATACTGCTTGTTCAGGCTCGAACATTTTCCTTGAAATCATTTTGTCATGCAATTTCATCATTCTTTCCTTATAATTTCTTGCATTTTCATAAGACACGTTTCTTATCTCTTCCATTTCATTCAGTTGTAATAATCATTTTTCTCCTGCAGTATTGAAATTATAATTGAACTCTTTTATCGCCTAATAAGCTTTATGTTCAAGTTCAACAGGTAAGTGACAATGTTTACCATAAATTAACCGATAAGGTGAAGGTGACATTCCGATAGGTGTCTTATAATCTGTTCTATAAGCCCATAATGTAGAATCTAGTCTATCAACCCAGTCAGTTCTTTTAGGATTAACAGTCTTCTCAAATATTCTTTAATTTCTTTGTTTGATACTTTAGCCATTCCAATTATTTGAGGATGATAAGCAGTTGCAATTCTATGATTAATTCTGAATTTTTCCAGCAATGATTGAACTCTTACATTTCTGAAATGACTTCCCCCATTTGTGATAATTATCCTGAGCATTTCAAATCATTGAAAAATCATTTTTTAAAAAAATTTTGAAACACTTTTGGAATCACAGTTAGGTAAAGCTACAGCTTCGATCCACTTTGAAACATAATCAATTGCTAATAAAATATAAATTTTTCCAGATGATGGTATGAAAGGTCCCATAAAATCTAAACCCCATAAAAAATTTTGATTTCTAATATAAAGTTTAGAGGCATTTCATCTTTTTTGGATATATTTCCCATTTTTTGACACCGATCACAAGTTTTACATAATGTCCAACATCTTTAAATAAGGCAGGCCAATAAAATCCAGAATTTAAAATTTTAAATGTTGTTTTCTCCACTCCAAAGTGTCCTCCAAATTCAGAATCGTAACATTTTTGACTTAATGCAAAAGTTTCTTCATATGGTACGCATCTTCGAATTACATTATCTCTTTCTATTTTAAATAAATGAGGATCTTCCCAAATATATGATTTATAATCATTCTTGAATTTCTTAACATATTTGTTATTCATCCCATAAGGTAAAATATTGTTAACCAAATAGTTAACTATATCAGCATACCAAGGCATCTGCAATCCTTGAATGACAGATAACTGTTCATCAGGGAATTTCTCATTTATATTTTCTTCATAATTCTTCTTTTGATTATTTTTAATTCATGATAAATGATCAGCAATTTGGTTGTAAGTTCCTTTTCTGTTTACTATTTCAAAATCAAATTCTTGTAAACGTAAAACCCATCTGATCAATCTAGGTTTATCATCTTTCTTAGATATTAAATATTTAATAGCAGAATGATCAGTATGTATGATTTATTGTTCCAAGAAGATATGGTCTAAATTTATCAAAGACATATATTATTGCTAACAGCTCTGTTTCAGTAGTAGTGTAATTTATTTGAGTTTCATTTAAAGTTTTGCTAGCATAATATATAACTTTGAAAATTTTCTCATATTTTTTTCCTAATACAGCTCCAATTGCATAATCACTTGCATCACACATTAATTCAAAAATTTTATTCCAATCAGGTGCAACAATGATAGGTGCAGTGATTAATTTTCTTTTAAAATATTGCACGCATTTAGACAATCTTCATTAAATTAAAATTTAGCTTCTTTTTCTAATAATTGGCAAATAGGTTTAGCAATTTTAGAAAAATTCTTTATATATCTTCTATAAAATCCAGCACGACCCAGAAAATTTCTCACATCAGTAACGGTAGTAGGTGGTTTAAGTTGAGCAATAATTTTTACTTTTGCCTGATCAACTTCCATCCCTATTTTTGAAGTTTTATGTACAAGTACAATTCCTTGTGTGACCATAAATTGACATTTTTCCAAGTTTAGAACTAAATTTGTTTCTTCACATCTCTTCAAAAATTTCATTATATTTTTCAAGAAAGATTTAGAAGAAGTTCCAAATACTGAAAAATCATCCATAAATACATCAATTCCTTTATCAGTCAATTCACAGAATATTGACATCATACATCTTTGAAAAGTTGCAGGTGCATTACATAAACCGAAAGACATTCTTCTTAAGGCAAATGTTCCATAAGGACTTGTAATGTTGTCTTCTCTTGATCCTCAGGAGCAACAGGTAAATGAATTAATCCCACTAGAAATGATCATTTTCCTTGACCGTTTTTGGATTAAATGCTGGATAAACTATTAGGACACTAATATTTCTATTTTTTGGATGGATATCACCAGCCAGTAACTTGTCTTGTTGGGATTAATTCATTTTTTTCATTAACAATGACAGTTACTCCTCCTTTCTTAGGAACACAATGAATAGGACTTACCTATTAGCTATCATAAATAGGATAAATAATTCCAGCATCTAACCATTTCAAAATCTCTTTCTTGACAACCTCTTTCATAATTGGGTTTAATCTTCTTTGGGGTTCAATAGTGGGTTTACATTTTTCTTCCATTAAAATCCTATGCATACAGATTGAAGGGCTTATTCCTTTTATATCTGCAATAGTCCAACAAAAAGCTTTTTTATAATTCTTTAGAACTCCTATTAATTTTTCTTCTTGATATTTGCTTAATTCTGAAGATATAATTACGTGTAAAGTTAATGAATTTCCAAGAAATGCATACTTTAAATGTGCATGTAACATTTTCAATTCCAGTTCAGGGACTTTTTCAATTAAAGGTAAAAGTATATCATTTTAGTTGTGTCTAAAATTTCTCAATTTTCATGAATATAATGAGTTTCTTCAGATAAATTTTCTTCATTTAATTTTTCAATTTCTTCATTTAATGACTCATTATATAACATAAACTCTTTATCTTTATCATCAAAAACGACCTTACATTTTTCTTGATAATGCTTTTCAATTAAATAATAAAAAATATCCATCCGATAGAATTTTTCTTTATCAGGATACCACATTAATTTCAGAACATTAAATGTTATCTCTTGATCATTAACTCTCATCGTTAATTCTCCTTTTTGCACATCAATCATAGCTCGTCCGGTAGCTAGAAAAGGTCTCCCTAAAATGAAAGGAATTTCTTTATCTTCTTCCATATCTAGAACAATGAAATCCATGGGGAAGATAAATTTATCTAACTTAACAAGAACATCCTCTATAACTCCTTTAGGATAAGTGATCGATCTATCAGCTAACTGAAGAGTTACAGTAGTGGGAGAAATCTGTCCTAAATCTAACCTTCGAAAGATTGAAAACAGCATGCGATTAATACTAGCTCCTAAATCACATAAGGCTTTTCCACATAATTTTTCTCCAATAGAACATGGTATAGTAAAACTTCCAGGATCTTTATGTTTCTGAGGTAATTTCTTCTGAATTATTGCACTACATTCTTCACTTAATGAAAATGTTTCATAAGCTTCAAATTTTCTCTTCTTGCTTAAAATATCATTCATAAATTTTGCATAGCTTGGCATCTGCTCCAAAGCTTCATCAAAAGGAATATTGATGGTAAGTTTCTTAAAAATTCCAAAGAACATACAAAATTGATGATCGAGCTTCTGTTGTTTTAGTCTTTGAGGAAAAGGTGGTGGTTGTCTTTCAACATCCACTTCAATAGGTACTACAGTCTGATCTTTACTTAGCGAAAGGGTATCTTTAGGTTTCTCAATCTCTTCAACTTCTTTCTATTTTTCAATCTCATTCTATGTTTTCTCTTTTAATTCCAATCCACTTCTGAGTTGTACTTTTTTTCTTGTTCATGTTCTTTTCCAGATTCTTTAGGATTAATTTTGACATTGCTAGGCAGTATTCCTTGAGGTCTGTAATTAATGAAATTAGTAATTTGACCTATTTGATTCTCAATATTATGAATAGCAGTGTTTTGACTTTGTAGCTGATTGCTTAGTTGCAAGATTAATTCTTCTACAGACAACTTTTTATGCTGATTGTTAAAACTAGGAGGGTAAGTTGGTCTATAGATTGAATTTACTTGATTGTTCCTGTTTGGATTAACTTGATTATTATTCCATTGTTAATGTCCATTACTCCAATTAAAATTAGGATGATTTTTTCAACCAAGATTATAATAATTAGAATAAGGGTTATCAGTTTTACTAGCAATATCTTGCAAAGTTTCCAGTGTTTGAGAATCATCAGAATTTGCAGAATTATCATTACTTACATGCGATATGTTAATAGCAAAATTATCTAATTTCTTAGATATTGCAGTCACTTGTGAAGCTAAAATAGAAAAGGCTTTATTATCTTGAAAACTTGCCATCCTTTTAGGATTAACCCTTTCAGAAGGCCATTAAAAATTATTATTAGCCTTTTCTTCAATTAAGGTTTAAGCTACTTTAAATGTCTTAGCCATTAAAGAACCACCAGAAGTTCCATCAATAATAGATCTAAGTGATCCAATAAGTCCATTATAAAATGTTTGAATGATTAACCAATTTGGTAAAGCATGATGAGGACATATTCTTAATAGTTCTTTAAATCTTTACTAAGCTTCATAAATTGTTTCTCCATCAAATTGCTTAAATGAAGTAATATCATATCTCAATTTAGCAGTTTTAGAAGGAGGAAAATATTTAGCAAGGAATATTTGTGCCATATTTGACCAAGTTTTAATAGAATAAGTTGCTAATGAATTAAGCCACATCTTTGCTTTATCTTTTAAGGAAATGGAAAGAGTATAAGACTAATAGCATCATCAGAAACATTATTATATTTAAAGGTAGCACAAAGTTCTAAAACATTAGCAAGGTGTAAATTTGGATCCTCATTAGGTGTTCATCCAAATTTATTATTTTGAACCATTTAAATAATAGAAGGTTTAAGCTTAAAAGAATTAGCATCTATAACAGGCATTTGAATACTAACATAAAGTTCATCAGCTGTAAGGTTTGCATATTCCCTTAATGGTTTATAAATATTTTGTTCATTAATTTTGATTGGATTTTGATTATTGTTATGTAAGATAGCCATTTCTTGATGTTTTGAATTTTTTTTCCTTTTTTAATTCTTTTAATTATTCTTTCTAATTCAGAATCAAATGGTAGTAATCTTTCAGACCCAGCATTACGCATAAAATTTAAAATATTTTTGTTTTGTTATTGTTTTGTTTTTATATATTTTTTTCTTATCTTTCTTTCACTTTTTATTCTATTCTATCCCCGGCGACGGTGCCAAAAACTTGATGCTATGCGCCTTTATGTATGCTTTTAAATACAAGAGTTTGATACCACTTTTTAGATTATTTAATTCCTCACAAATGGCTTCAAAAACTTGATGTGCGATGTTCACTTTTACTTTTGAATTTATATTTAGATTTTATAATAATTATTGTAAAAGTCACTAATTTTAAACGTAAGTATACGTATCGTTCCAGTAATACAGGGCTTTAGTGGAGTACTGGTTATCGATACCAGAGGGATAGTGTTTTTATAAAAGTAAGAAATGTAAGAAATATATTAGAATTTTTCAAATTAAAAGTAATATATATATATATATATATATATATATATAAATTTTAAATTTAATTTACTAAAAATTTTTATTATAAGCAAGTAAGCAGTAAGCAATAATAAAGTAAAGTAAGCAGTAATTAAAATTCATTGCAAGTATAAAAATGGCTTTCTCCTTTTCAACTAATCTAAGATTTTTAAAATAATTATCTTTTGTGGGGAATTTAGATTTTGGTATTTTGTCAAATAGATGCATTCCTACTCTTTACCCTTTGGTCCAGATGCAAAAGAACATTAACTAATCTATAGACCGGTTCAGGATATTTTATTAGTAGAATGAGTTAATCTTAGCTCACACTACTAGATGTCCAAGGGTGGCTATGGTCGGCCCTACCGCTGACCCGTTCCCATTCTATAAACCAAATTATTAGAATTTAGTCTGTCACTCTAAAAACTAATTAATTTTATGCCCAATAAATAATATCTTCCTATTTATTGGCACTTCACCTTAAATAACCCGCGTATAGTCTGCGATTACCTAAGGATTCATGTGATATCTACTAGTTAAGAATTTATCTCCGGATAGGTATTAAAATTCTTCAACAGGTTTTAACAATTTAAATGACCAATTTATAAGTAAACTAAGATCAGGTATTAATATCATCACAATGTTTTTAAATTTTTAAATTTAATTCTCCTACAAAATTTAATTAATTTATTATCCTTTCATAGTTGAAAGGAGAAAGATAACTAACTACTAAGAACACATTAAAATCACACAACAAAAAATGTTTATAAAACTTTGAACTAAGGTACAAATTTTTATCTGAAGTGTTCCTTTAAGTGATCCGCTGACTTCTACTGACTCCAAAGCGATGATGAAAGACTGCAACATCAACAATACACAATAAATACTCAAAATAAACTCACTAAATAATAATAAAGATGGCGGATCCCTAAAGTAATATGATGGAATATAGTGCTTGGGGACTAAAGATGCAAGAAGGGGTTAAATAGACTATAGGGTGCTAAAAGGGGCGATTTTCTTTGTAAAATGGGCTCCTATTTATAGAGCTTTGAATTTTACCAGGGGTTGCTTAAGGCACCATTTTCTAGAAGGTAACTGTCGCGCCTAGGTGCTGGGATCTGGCGCCTAGGTGCTGGGATCTGGCGCCTAGGCGCCGGACTCCGTGACCAGGTCTTCGCACCTCTTCACTTTGGATCACACCTCTTCGAGATTAATATTGTTTCCTTGTGTCCCAATGCATTGTATCGCATGTCCTATATATTAGGAGTAATTTTCAGTCTTCTAGATGCTCCAATAACTGCTTAACTTCATCAAAATAACTCCTTAAAATTATCAAAAAATCTTAACAGCGTCTGTATCGAGCTGGCGCGTAGGCGCCGGATTCTGGCGCCTAGGCGCCAGGCCAATAATTCTAATATTTTGCTCCATAAGCTCCATTTTTTATTCTTTTTGCTCCTTTTTCCTTCTTATTCTTTCTTGGACTTTTTTTCAATCATCTACATCTAAAAACATGAAAATACCTTTCATTAAAGTATAATATCCTTAAGAATTGAATCATAAATAAGTCATAAAAATGGGTATTTTTTAGGTAGATGAATCAGCTAACTGAAGAGTTACAGTGGTAGGAGAAATCTCTCCTAAATCTAACCTTCAAAAGATTGAAAATGGCATGAGTTTAATACTTTCTCCTAAATCACATAAGGCTTTTCCACATAATTTTTCTCCAATAACACATGGTATAGTGAAACTTCGAGAATCTTTAAGTTTCTGAGGTAACTTCTTTTGAATTATTGCACTACATTCTTCACTTAATGCAACAGTTTCATAAGCTTCAAATTTCCTCTTCTTGCTTAAAATATCCTTCATTAATTTTGCATAGCTTGGCATTTGCTCTAAAGATTTAGCAAAACGTATGTTGATGGTAAGTTTCTTAAAAATTTCAAAGAACTTAGAAAATTAATGATCAGGCTTTTACTGTTTTAATCTTTGAGGAAAGGTGGTGGTGGTCTTTCAACTTCCACTTCAATAGGTACTACAGTTTGATCTTTACTTGTAGAAAGGGTATCTTTAGGTTTTTCAATCTCTTCAACTTCTTTCCCTTTTTCAATCTCATTCCGAGTTTTCTCTTTTAATTCCTTTCCACTTTTGAGTTGTACAACTTTTTCTTGTTCATGTTCTTTTCCAGATTCTTTAGGATTAATTTGAACATTGCTAGGTGTTGACCTCATTTTTGATGAGGTCTTCTCTTCTCTCTTTAGTACTTAGGATCTAGCCTTAGGCTTTTCCTTTGACTATTTTAGAGGACTAGAAGTGGAACCCACCCTTTAGAAGTTTAAACACCTCTTGACTCCCTGCAAACCCCATAAGCTTGATTGTAGACCCCTAATCCCCTAGAGGGTTGAAATCAAATGTGAAGGTTTAAAGGATGAGTTCCCTATAGGACTCTTTAGCCTTAGGACTACCCTGGGTGGCCTGGTCTGGTGAGGGTTGACTTACACACTCAATACACTCATACTCTACACTCTCACACACACAATCCAAATCCTAAAACCACACCCATGCCCAACTTGACTCCCTGACTCATGTAGGTAATTCATATTGATGGACCTTAACCCCTGAGCCCCCTGGTTAAGAGGGTTAGGAACAACATAGTGAATGCCTCCAATGAGTCCTCTCATGGCTCATATAGGCTTAATATGACTTCATGGCTAAACCAAAGTGATTTCATTTCACTCATATTTGATCAATCTTCATTCTTCCAAAATTTCAAAATTTCAATTTTTGACCCCGGGGACCCTACATCCATCAAACCTACCAAAAGCCCTTGAAATTGCCCAAATCCTCCAAAATCTCCAAATCACCTAAAAGTCCTCAGAATCAATCCTGAACATTTTCCCCCCACTCAAATTGACCATCTCCAGCCAAAAATACTAAAATTTCTAAAAATATCCCCAATACCCTCCAAATTACCAAAATGCCACTCTTGACCCAAAAATCCAAAAATTCAGAAAATTCACAGAGAATTCGAAAAAATCCCAAATATTCCCAATTTCATTTTGTCCAACTACACCATGGGCCAATTTTTTCAATTTACCCCACTATTACCAAATCCCCCAATTTAGCCCATTTTAAACCCAAATGAACCCAATGTCAAACCAAATCACCCCAATTGGTCTCAATTTTGGTCCAATTCAATTCTAAACTTCAATTCAATATCCCCAATATCAATTAAGACCAAATTCAAGCCCAATTTGATTGACATTTGAATCCAATTTCATTTTAAAAGCTTAAGGCCCAATTTTGACCCATGACCTAAACCTAGCTCAAACCAATCCAATTCAATCCCAATTTGACCCAAATTTTTTCTAAAAACTTCTTAGCATCCCTAAAAACAAAACACTAACATGATTTGCCCAAAATTTGGACCCAAACCTTACTCAATTTCAATCCAAACCCAAAATTCCTTAAATGGGCCTACACCCAAACCTAACCCAAATGGGCCCAAATCCCATAATCAAAATCCAACCAAAGTTGAAACCTATTTGTAACACCCCCATAAAAATTTCTCAACATTAATTTTACATCAATTTCAACATTAGCCCAACTTTAGCCCAAGATAGCTCATTTTGACCCATTTGCACTCTATTACCAAAGAGACCCAAATTAGACCCAATCCAATTCCAAATCACCTTAAGTTTATTTCAAATCACTCATGACACATCCCTAAACCAAACCCAACAATTATTTGGCCCAACCTTTTACAAAATTCCCATCCATAAATTTATTTTAAAACCTAAGGCCCACTTCCTTAAGCCTTCCTAAAAAAGCCCACTCCTAAAATAATTTCAAAGGCCCAAATTTGACTCTAATGCCCACATGACACTACACTTCATCATCCATTCCAATTAAAACCTTCCCTAACTTTCAAATTCATCACCAAACCATTCCAAGTCAAACCTTATGACAACTCTCACCAAAATGCCAAAAATCACAAAATCCTTCCTCATGAAAGTTTACTTAACTTTTCCCAAGCCAAATGGAGCCATGAAGCCATGCATGAGCCACATGGGAGCCATGAAAGCCTTGGACACCTCACCATGCACAAGATGGCAAGAGGAGGAGGCTCTTTCCATATTCCCTTAAGGCGATTAGGCACTTCCATGATTCCACTAAACCTTGCTTAAACTTAATTGTACTTGGATGGTGACCCTTCCCCACTAATTAAGCTGAACTAAACCACTTTCTCTTCAGCCCAAACTAGCCATGGGGAGGTGCACTTAGCCCAATCCACACATTTGACCAAACTTAGCCAAAATACACCCTTACCCCATTCCATTTTAATTCAACCACTTTACACATGGCCATTACCAATTCCCTACACTAAACCCCAGCCCTGGACCTCCTGACCCTGAGGGTGACCCATGCCTACCGGCCAACCACCTAGGCTGTCGGAAAACACCACACCCGAGAGCATCATGTGAGCCCAAGCTTGGAATTCTCACCTGCTGAGTTGCCCCATGCCCAATGGCCACCATGGCTGTTCTTCTCCTCACCTGAGCAGCTGATTCCAACCACTAACTCCACTTGGGAGAGCCTCCAGCTAGCTCTATTTAATCCCCACCTCTCTCGGCCATGGAAGAGGTGCTGAAACAAACCTACTGAAACTCTGCCAAAATTGTCCCAGACCACTCTCCACACTTAGAGAAATTGATCCCCAGTGTCCATTCGCCCTAATTCCCATTAACGAGCTCGATTTCGTAGTCCAAATTCCACCCAAAAACGGGACACTTCACTACAGTGAGCCAATCTCCAAATTGATTGGTCCTACACCTTCACCAGACCAAGAGGAGAAGTTACCCAATGAAAGCCCCCTCTCCAGGCTACCCAGTTGCTCCAGCCTCCAAGCTTTGTGATCGGCTGTGGTCACTTTTGTACCTAGGCAATTCACCAGGCCAAGGGACTTCATCTGGAGCTTGCTTGGACCCAATCGAACGTGACACAACTCTCGGATCGAAGCTTCACTTCTCGCGAGCAAAGGTATGAACTCTCTCTTCCTCCCGAGCTCCTGGAGATTCTCCATTTGATATGAATCGATTTCAATGCATGTTTACCATATGGATGTGTTCGTCTCTTCAAGACGAATCCATAGAGCATAAGAACACAAAAATCCGTTGAGAATCGAGTGAGTTCTTAGGGTTTTAATGTGGAAGTTCACGGGTGCACACCAGTCGTAGACGATGACTAGGAGCCATCAGATCGAGTGTGTATCGAGCGGATGGTCGGGATCGAGCCGGACAGCGAGATGGTACATGAACCGCGGGCCCCTGAAGCGCTGTGTCGAATGGCAGCGCCGAACCAGAAAGCACTGCGTGGCTGTTCGGAAATGCTAAGGATGACGCGGCGCCGATTCAGATAAATAGAAAAATAGGATTTTATGGATTTATTTAATTACCAGAACTTACAAAATCCATAACTTTGTGTAGAAAAATCCTAAAAATAAAATAAAAATACCCTCTTGCTCAGTGAACAAAAGAGAATAATGTGGAAAAGAAATCAATTAATTTCATATGGTATTTTATTTTTAATGATTTAATTACTCTCTGCCTTATTTCAATACTTTATGCACATAGAAAATTCACCATGTCATGAGACCATAGGGCTTTTGAAGCCTCTGAACTTGGGAACATTCCCTAAATTTTCCAAGGTCAGAGGCCATCCCTATAAGAAGTTATTGATTTTCCAAGTTCATATTACTGTTTTGAGTATTTTAATTCCAATAATTAGCATGTTTAGAGATAAATTCTAGGAAAATTTGGTGATGTTTTTTATGACCATAGGAACCTAGGAAAAACAAGTTTTGAGTTAATTCACTTGGAATAACCCTAATTGGTCTAAATACACAAAATTGAATTTTAATTAATTAAGGTTAACTACACATCCAATTAACTTAAAAATAATTCTCCACTGATCTTTGGGAGTAGAGGAACATCTCATAAAATTTTGAAATCAATTGGACTTGATTAACCCCACTAAATGGGTTGATTAAGCCTCTTAACCAAAATGGGTAAAATTAAACTTTAAAAATTCATAATTCACAAAATACTTTTCAAAAATTCACAAAAATGGTTTTGGAGCTTCTCTGATATCAGAGGAACTTAGGAAAATTAAAATTGTAATTTTCTAAAAAAGTTGATTTTTATCCTTATTTTAATATTTTTAATAATTAAAAAAATAATAAAAATCATAAAAATATTAAAAATCACCCAAATGTCACATTTTGAATTCTAATTACTTAGGAACATTCCAAATATTTTTCTTAAGTCCCTAGGATAAGATATTGAATTTTAAAGGATTGATGTAATTTTTAATATTAAAAAATTTATTTTCTAACCTTTTCACTAAAATAATTCTAATAAATCAAAGAAAAATAAAAAAAAATATAAAATTTGTTTCTCTTGACTCCTTGAGGTCAGAGAGATTTAAGAAAAATATTAAATCCTCTTTTTAAATTTAATTTTATTTTAAAATTAATTAATACTCCAAAACTCAAAATAATTCTAATAAATAAAATATAATTAAAAAAATCACCAAAATTGGTCCAAATGGTCCTCTGGTCATTAGGAACATCCCATAAGTTTCTCAAGGATAGAAGTATTTCCTAGGCCATGTTATTGAATTTTCCTACCCCTATTTTCCATTAAAAATAATTACATAAATAAATTAAATACAGAAAAATCACATTTTCTCCTCTAATGTCTTAATTGACGTGTGAGTGAGATTTCATAAAAATTTCAAGTTCATTTGAGCTTAATTTAGTGAGTTATAGAATTATTAAGCTTGAAGGGCAAAATGGTAATTAAAAATTTCAACCTTTAATTAAAATTTTAGGAATAATCAAAAGGGGAGGGTAAAATATTTGATTTTAAATTGATTTTTGGATGATTGAAACTTAAATGATTAAGGGTAGAAACCTACTAACCATTTCAAAAAAAAAAATTAAAATAAAACTTTAATTAATTAATTAATTGAAATTTTGGAAGAATAATAGAAATTGAAATTATTAAAGTAGGGATATTATTTAAGAGGATATTTATTCTTTAATTTAAAAATCCCTAAACAAATCACTTCAATAATACTTAAGTCTTAATTAAAAAATTAAAAGAATAATCTCAATTAAATTAAAATTAAAATTAAATTTAAATCAAAATAAATTAAATTAAAAGTAAAATAAATTGAAAATTAAATTAAAATTAAAATTAAATTAAATTAAATTAAAATTAAATTAAATTAAATCAAATTAAATTAAATTAAAAGTAAAATAAATTGAAAATTAAATTAAAATTAAAATTAAATTAAATTAAATTAAAATTAAAATTAAATTAAATCAAATTAAATTAAATTAAAAGTAAAATAAATTGAAATTAAATTAAATTAAATTAAATTAAATTAAACTAAATTAAAAATTAAATTAAATTAAAACTAAATTAAATTAAATTAAATTAAAACTAAATTAAATTAAAATTAAATTAAATTAAAATTAAATTAAATTGAATTAAATTAAATCAAAATCATTTATCAACAAACCTAAATTAAATCATTAAGAATTAAATCTAAAATAATTTGAACACTATGCCAAACTTAAACTGATTTTTTTTTTAATCATGTCAAAATTAAAATTAAATCATTAAGTTTAAATCATTAAAATATTTAATAATTTGATTTGCCCTTTTAAAGCTCTTATTATTATAACTCTTAAATGAGGTATCAAGTGAAGTGTTACTTCACTTATAGGATATTCAAATGTCCTAGTTCACTCGTGCGAAGAACAAAACTTAAACCCCTGGATGATTAATTCACTTGTATAATTAAATTCTCTTGGACTTAAAACAATCCTAGAGGTATTGAAAAGATGTTTAAGACTCGTCTTAAGCACTTCCTCAATATGATAGGATGTTTATATGAACAATTGAATTTAATTGTTTCTTTGATGAAGAAAATTGTCCTTAAACCAAAACACAAGAACCTAGACGTCATAGGAGATGACTAGCTATATGATTAGGACTTTGGTAGACAACCAAAACCTCTCCGTTAGCTTTACCTAGATACTTGTTGAAATATTTAAATGCCTTAACATATGTTTTAAGTGTAGCTTGGGATGACACGAAGACCCTCCAGGTATGCTTTCACTTTGTTGCAGTTTACTTTATTGCAATATTACTTACATGCACTGTACTTTACTTTTCTTGCATGATAAACAACTGTTGCATGAAAACCAAAACCTTTAGGGTAGTCCCTGAACTGAAACCAAAACTAAATTAAAAGTCACTGCAAGATAAAATTCACCGCCACAACATTTCAAAATATAAAACAACTCAAAATTTAATCACAAACAAGACAACAAAACTACAATTGCAACAAAATTAAAACGTCTCATTGAATGATCGGGAATACCTCGAATGATGTAACCCACGTGTTGCTAACGGGATTTCCCACGGTCTAAATGATAGTGTGGAACTCACTCAGTTGAGTTTAGCAAATTCATCTGGACTAAGTGAATTCGATGAAAATAACGGTGTCGGGATGACAGAACCGTGGGATCTTAATCGGTTATGTTTAAACAACTTTAAGATTTGTTCTAATTAAAACATTAAAAACACTTGGGTTTTAAGATTTTCTCTAAACCAAAACACTTCTCTCATCTCCTGATTTATGACTTCTAAAACTAAACCTCTGCAACAATAAGGAGCTTGGAGCACTGTGGGTAGTACGGCCATCTTCATCAGCAAAACAACTCTACATCAGCTAAACATCCTTAGAATTAAACAACCAAACCGTAGGATTTTGAGGTAGTTTTCCTAGTGCAACATAAATCCTCAACCCTTTTGTTATGCATTTGCATAATCATGTTATGTAAATTAAGCCCTAACCGGTCTTAGGACTCCGAGGTAGTCGTTTGGTACGACATAAACCCTCACATCTTCGAGGCTATTTGTATGATTATGTCATACAAATATAAGTCCTAATTAATTAAAATTGGCAGGATGGAAATATTAAGTAAATTTCCAAATTGAAGCCAAACCATAGGATAGTGTGGGAAGTTGCCAAGATTCTTCTTGGATCCTCACCTTCTCCTACTTCTCTTCCTTTTGGACTACTGAAAATAACTGTTCATTATTTGATCCATTCCCTATTGAAATTTCCAAAATCCAATTGTTTGAAAACCTTAAACTTTGAAATTCTTGAGAGCAAAACCACTGATCATTATCGAGAGTTTTCTTAAGTGATTCCCATCACTTAAGATGTAATTAACTATAGGGGCTTGCCCTTATAGGGTACTTTAAGAACCCAGGTAATATAAACCCTGCTTAATTTCTTTGTATTAAGCAGGGGAACTTGTCGGCTTATAAAATTGGTTCGCAGATCAAACGGATGTCACAATTCTTCTAGTTTATTTAATCGAGCCCCATCATCAAGCAGTGTGTCTATTCTTCGGGATAGATACATGATTTGTGATGCGGTGCTCGTTTATATAAACTATTTGGGATGTGAGACCGGTTTGATTTCATATCTTAAAATTTTCAAACTTAAAATTATTTTCAAAAATCAAATACTACTTTTCAAATTATTTATTTAAATTAAATTAAAAATTCGCCGACAATTTCTGTAGGCGACCTCTTTTTAAAAATACAACACACAACCTAAAAATATGCCGACAACTTCTGGCAACTCTGCTGGGGACTAGTTCCTCTCTCCATTTTGGTCAGATGGTTTCGCTTTCATAAATCGATAGTGAGCCCGTGCCCCTAGTGGACCAAACTACCATTCTTCCGTTGGAATACCCCGTTCATTTCTGTCTTGAATGAGTATAGCCAACTCCTCTCGGATTTAGGAGCCACTGTTTAGACACCCCTAAAAGGAGAGGTTCCGAGATCCTTTTACCTCTTTTCTGAGGTGGGGTGGACCCCTAATAGGTGTTAGTTTAGGAGCGGTCCTTCGAGTCGAGAAGTATTGCATAAGACTTTCTCTTCCTTTCCAATTCTGAATCGGATTCCTTACCTTCTCTACACCTTTGAACATTCCGTTCCTAATAAACAAATCCTCTAATGAACGACACTTTTAACAAATAACTCCTTTTTATAAATACATGAACAAAAATGTGTTCGGACTCTTTTCGATTCCTTTCTTTTCATCCCAATGAGAAGAAGCATAACTCGGGATCGACAATCGAATCTACCTTGCAGAAAATGTCTGCCCCAAAGCTGATTTTCTCCTTTACCAATGGACTTGACCTAGCGGTCTATAAGGAGGAGCTTCCTGATAATGGAATCATCCGTTTCGGGCAAGGATTCGAGAATACAGATGTCAAGATCACTGACGTCACCCTGTTCACGCTTACGGACAAAGTGCCCGAAACTAAAAAACCTTTGATCGAGTTTAACCTCGAGTCGACTCAAGAGTTCCTTCCTCCGCAAAGGGTTCCGGTTGAGAAGAGTACTGCCTGTTCGCGGGAGGACTCGTTGTTTCTACCCCCGCTAGTCTAGTCATCTCCGCACCTACCCCGACTCACGCCAAACTGAAGGGGAAGGAAATTCAAATTTGTGATGAGCATGTTACCGTGGAGGGTACAGATCTCCATGCGAGACCTTCTGTTTTCAAAATTGGGTCCAGCTCAAGGGTTCCACCCCTAACATGAACTCAAAGGAGAAACAGGAGTAGAAAGATTGCAAGGAAAGCTAGAGCTGCTGAAGTTGCTTTCTTAGAAGAGATCCCTGAGTACACACCATTATCTGAGTACATACCATTGCTTGAGTATACACCGCTTTTGGAAGGAAGTAGATTCCATCCCCTCTCCTCCACAGCTGACGAGGAAAATGTCCGCAAGATTGCTTCTACATTTCCTCAACCCGCATACTATAGCAACAACCAAAAGAAAAGGGCTAGGATTACACCATTTGATCGACTACAGACTGTGATAAAGAAGTTAGCAAAGAAAGAGAAATGTCTTGTATCAGAGATTTTAAGAAGTATAGGGCGGGTGCCAGCCAAATCCCGTCTTGGGCCGCGAGTAGAACCCGTGAGCGCCACAGAAAAGCCGAATAAGAAGATGAAAGCTAGTCCACCAGTTGTTGTTTCAGGTTTACAAATCAGGGAGGATACCACTTTCCAGCATTCAGCCGACAGACCATCCGGTCCTAGGCCTTCTACTGCTAGAAGGATGGTATGGCGTTTTATTACTGGCCAGTTAAGACTGAAACAACGACCTGAAAAGAAAAGTCTTGTCAGGAGACTCGAGTCCGAAGAGAGCACCACTGCGATGAAGGGGATTCCCGAGAAGGAAATCCAACAGCCATCACATGATAACTGCGAAACCTTAAGAAGAAGAGCATTGGAGGACGCTATGGAAAAGCTAAGAACCGACATTCAAAGATTAGCAAGAGAAAGAGAAGAAAAATTTGGAGATGAAGTCGATTCGTCGGAATTCGTGGATGACGAATATGTGGAGATCAACATGGTTGAGACACGAGCATCGTCAGCTTCGCAAGGTTCTCCGGCAGCTGCGGAAAGAGATGAACCAGAAATGTTAAGAGCACAACTTCGAGAAAAAGATGATACAATCTCTCAAATGGCGAAAAGGATGGAAGAGATGGCTGCAGCCTTAGCCACTCTTCAGAGTCAGGTTCAACCCCCAAGAGAAACGCCTCTAGAAGTTATTCATATTACAGATGGAGGAAAAGAGATTACATCCGTTAACGGAGACGATCGACGACGAAGGATTCTACCCGAATATGATTCTAGAGAAAGACATCAAGAGCATGGTAGAACGGCGAGGTGCGAGAAGCCTTAACACGGTCCCAAGAGCGGAGCATCTTTTCGAACGGGTAGACCTTACCCCGAAGAATTTGATGCGATGCATGATACCCAAAGGATTCGTACCACCTCTGTTCAAGACTTTTGATGGTACAGGAAACCCTCGACAACATGTTGCACATTTTCGCGCTAGTTGTTGCAACGCCGGTGGAAGCGACGCCTTACTCTTCCGACATTTCGTCAGCAGCCTGTCAGGGATCGCCTTCGATTGGTACACAGAGTTACCAAACGATTCGGTAAAGACATTTTCAGAATTAGAGAATCTCTTCGTGAAATGGTTTGCTGGAGCTCAGCACTATATCACCATCGGTGATCTAGTGGTGGAGAAACAGAAACCGATCGAAACTTTAGTGGATTACATACTTCGATGGAGGAATCTAAGCATGAAGTATGAGCCACAGCTACAAGAGCAGCATGCAGTCGGTATCTTGCTTAAAAGCATTCACGGCCCGATAGCACTTATCCTTAAGGGATTTACGATTAAGACTTTCGAGAAGTTGTTAAGCAAGGTCGGAAGCTTGCAAGATGAAGCGAAACAATTAAGTTTCGTCGACAAGACAGACAAACAGAAGCCTATGAAGACATTTGAAAAGAAATCTGGGATCATCGCTGCAGTTGATAAGGGCAAACAGCCAATGCAAATACAGCCGAAGCAGTTGCAACCCAGCTATCAGCAACCTCAGCAGAACTACCAACAACCTCGACCCGGTTATCAGCCAACTCAACAACATGAGCAACCACCTCGCCCGCAGCGCATGTTAAAGGAGCTTATAAATAGAGAATATCCGTTCAAGAATGAGGCAGTGCCAAAGATGTTCCGCAGTTTGATGAAAACTCCAGATTTCCAATCGCGGAACCCGAGAAGCCGAAGAAGTCAATAAGAAAGACTATCCCATCTATTGCCCTTACCACCGGATGCTCGGGCACAAGATAGAGGATTGCATTACCTTCAAGACTTAGCTCTACGACAATCTCTGAAAAGGGAACATAACGATTTCGAAGGAATACATGAAGGAACCCCAGAAAGGCGGTTCCGTCAATGTTATTTCAACGGATCCTATTGTTCATATAGATCCCTACACGACGAATGATGAATGGAGTACCACTTGGACGAAGTCATCGAAGAAAATTTTGGATCGCATCCAAACCGCTTCGGTATGTGCTTCGATTCAAAGTTCGAACCCTGTCAAGCCGGCGCTATCGCTTGCGATTGAAGAGCCACCCCATGAGGAAAAGATCATAGAATAGAAGGAGATCATAGAAGAAGAAAAGACCGAGGCTCTTAAGGCTAAACTAGGGGCTGCTTATCCTAGGATGGTTGTTTCCAATTCGGGGGAAAAATTCCTCGAACCTCTGACTCTGTATGATTATTTGCTCACTCCGGCGGGATCTTATAATGATAAGAGTTATGGCGTTGGCTACGTTTTGATTGTTTCTAACGATTACGCAACTAACGACAACCAATCTAATCCGGATCTCGATTCCGATACAAATAACAATTCTCAAATCATACACAACCTCGACAATCACAATGACAAAGAAGACATTCACCAAGAAGGCTACGAAAGTTCAACAAGCAATGAATCTGTTTGTGAATTTTGAGGATCTCCAATCACAATAGAGTTAGAGCTTTCAGATTCCGAAGCGACTCCAGAAGATCTTGTCATGCCGATTCGAAAGGAGACACTAGTAAACTTAGTGCCAGATTAGGAAGAAATCACATAAGTCAACTTAAGGAGCGGAAGGGTTCTACCTCCGAGAATGGGTCCAAAAGACAAAGGAAAGCAGGTGGTTGTTCAGGAAGAATCAACCCCAGCAGAAGAATTGCCCATTCGGGAAGAAATTGAAACACATGGTAACAAAGTGGACTATAACGTGCTAGCCCATCTTAGGAAACTACCAGCCAAACTGAGCATCTACGATGCTCTCATCTTATGAAAAGAGATGAGGGAAGCTCTGATCGAAGCCTTACTTGATCCAGAGATTTGTTTAGCTCAGATGGCCGGAGATTCCTTAGACGAGGTTTGCTCGTTAAAGGAACGACGAGGTGTTACTTTAACGGACAATGATCTACTACTTGGGACAGCCGATCACAAACGACCGTTGTACATTTCAGTCACAATCGGAAAGTTTACGCTCTCCAGAGTATTGGTGGATCCAGGAGCATCAATCAACATAATGAATCTTCGGACGCTAGCATACTTGGAAATTGATGCTCGCGAGCTTGAAGCGGACAAGATGTTACTAAGAGGATTCAACCAGAAAGGAGAAAGAGCCCTCGGATCAATAACGTTGTTGATGAGGACCGGTGATTTAGCAACGACAACTGCAAAATTCCATATAATTGATTCTGAAACATCATTCAACGCACTACTGGGCCGACCGTGGATACATGAGAACCGGATGGTACCTTCATCTCTACATCAGTGCATAAAATACTACGATGGAGGAGAACAGTGCAATAAAGGTGACTTGCAACCGTTCTTCGTACATGAAATTGGAATTCATGAAGATGGAGCCTACTACGCGCCTCCAAAGAAAACAATCTTCTCCAGGAATACCATGCCCAACGAAGCAAAAGAAGTTCAAGACGACGAAGAGCCTGAAGTTCTAGTCCAACAGTCACTCACCACTCCCTTACGGTGAGATGGTGAAGGTTTCTTCACAACTTGCACCCGAGGTTGAGGCCAGGGACGTGGTTGTGACAGAAACGTTGGGACTGTCGGACAGAAAAAGCCGGTAATCAACGTGAATTGGGAGAACAGCTCTGAAGAAGAAGAGGAAATCAAGAAAGAAGCAGCTTCAATAAACCAGAAGAAACCATAATTCAAGATCTCCCTCGAAGATGAAAATAATGAAGAGTATAAATCAATGTACGAGAAGATTAACTACCATGTACACACTATGGCCCTGACCCCGATCCAGTCTAATAAGATTGAGGGTATGGTGGTCAAGGAAGTGCATGGCGGTGGTGCTAAACCAATCAAATTTTACCGTGGTACTTCTTCTTCCAATAATGAAAAGGGTGTACAATTTGAAGATGTCACTTCTTCCGAATTAATGGAATTACCTTTTGAGTGGTACTCTCCCTGTGTTCAAAATTTAATTCAACGTGGTGTCCTACCTCGACAATGGACAAAGGGCCAGTCACAACATTTTGAAAGACTATGGAACAAAGTCGGTCGGCCTCCCAATTCAAAACATGGTCTCGGATTCGGCACTGTAGGTTCAGTTGATGATGTGGAATTTTGCTTGGCTGTCACTTGCAAACCTAATGAAGAGTGCTTGGAAACTACAGAAGATCTTGAAGAGCTACAAATTGGAGACGCTCCACCAGAGTTCGAAGAAGAAATCAAATCCACAATAGACGAGTTAACGGAAGTTAACTTAGGTACTAGCAAAGAGCCTAGGCCAACCTTTGTTAGCTCCTTACTCAATAAAGAAGATTCCGAGGAAATGATCAAGCTATTAATGGAATTCAAGGTCTGTTTTTCTTGGAGTTACGACGAAATGCCAGGATTAGCTCCAGAAGTCGCAGTTCACAAGTTAGGAGTAGACCCTACTTCTGTTCCAGTCAGACAAGCTTCCAGAAGAATGCATCTAGAAATTGAGGAACAAGTAATGTCCGAAGTTAAGAAGCTAATCGACGCTAAATTTGTCCGTGAAGAACAATACCCTACTTGGTTAGCCAACGTGGTACCAATTAGAAAGAAAAATGGTCAGATCAGAATCTGCGTAGACTTCAGGGATTTAAATAAAGCATGTCCAAAGGATGAATTTCCACTACCAATCCCAGAACTGATGAATGACATTGCTTCAACACATGAAATATTTTCATTCATGGATGGATCATCAGGATACAACCAGATAAAGATGGCACCAGAAAACGAAAAGCTCACAACTTTCAGAACGTCGATCGGAATGTATTATTACACAGTAATGCCATTTGGACTAAAGAACACATGAGCAACATATCAAAGAGCGATGACAAAGATTTTTGATGATCTCATTCACAACCAAGTTGAGTGCTACGTGGATGATGTGGTCATCAAAAGAAAACTGAAGGAAGATCACCTGTATGATTTGAGAATTGTTTTCGAGCGACTAAGGCAATACAACCTTAAGATGAATCCCTTAAAATGCGCCTTCGGCGTCACCTCCGGGAAATTCTTAGGATTTGTTGTCCGACATCGCGGAATCGAAATTGATCCGGAAAGATTAAAGCTATCTTAGAGATGCCGCCTCCCAAAACCATAAAACAGCTACGATCCTTTCAAGGGAAGCTGGCATATCTTTGACGCTTTATCTCGAACTTGTCAGGTAGGTGTCAGCCCTTCTCGGCATTAGTTAAAAAGGACTCCAAATTTGTTTGGGAAGATAAATGCCAACGGGCCTTCGAGGACATTAAGCAATATTTAATGACACCTCTCCGTCTTAGCGGCCCCGATCTCGGGTAGACCGTTGATACTTTATACCGCGGCTTTAGACGACTCCCTTGGAGCCCTGCTAGCCCAGGTCAATGATGAGGGAAAAGAAAGTGCTCTCTACTACTTAAGCCGTCGTCTAATTCTGACGGAAGTAAAGTATCCACCTATTGAGAAGCATTGTTTGGCCCCGATCTTCGACGTACAGAAGCTCAGGCATTACATGCTTTCTCATAAGGTCAACCTTATTTCGAGAGTTAATCCATTGAAATATTTGATGACCCGACCGACACTTTCTGGCAGACTTGCCAGGTGGTCCATGATATTATTGCAATTCGACATAACTTTCATTCCTCTTCGTGCCGTAAAGGGACAAGTTCTAGCCGACTTCCTTGCAGCACACCCTTTACCGGTAGATTCGCCTCTTGACGACAATTTTCCTGACGAGCAGATAATGAGCCTAGAAGACACTGATGATCGACGTTGGGAACTATACTTCGACGGAGCGTCCTCAGCACAGAAAGACAAAGAATTGCAAATGATAGTGCCCGGTAAGGCAGGAATCGGACTAATCTTTATAACACCGGAGCGGGGGATGTTAAGATACTCCTACCACTTAAAAGAGCCGTGCACAAACAACGAGGCAGAATACGAAGCCCTCATAAGAGGACTAGAACTAACTATTCGAATGGGATTAACGGACATCAACATCTACGGAGATTCTCAGTTGATCATCCAACAGGTTGCCGGATAATACAGAATTTTAAAGCCAAGTCTCGAGCAATAGTTTCAGTATGCCACGAAACTGTTGGAACAAATTCTGAATGTAACAATCTACAAGATCCCCAGAAGAGAAAATGCTCTCGTGGATGCGCTAGCTCGCCTTGCAAAAGAATTTATCTGCTTACAAGATGAGTCAGTTGAAGTGTCAGTTTAAGGACGACAGGTCCTATCACAGCTCAACATGGATATGATACATGAATCAGAAAAAGTAGAGGAATCAGTTGCAACAGTGACGGAAAACACAGAAGATTGGCTTCAACCGCTAATAGACTACCTGCAAACAGGTAAAGTACCAGACGTTAAGTCATTAGCCCATCAAATCAAGAAAAGAACTCTGTCTTACGCATTAGTAAACAATACATTGTACAGAAGGTCTTTTGATCAGATGTGGTTAAGATGCCTGAGCGGGTCCGAGGCTCGTGAAATTGTCAAAGAGGTACACTCAAAACTTTGTGGCGCTCATCAGTCAGGTCCGAAAATGAAAATGAAAATTAAAAGACTAGGGTACTACTGGCCCTCAATGATGACCGACTGTATGAAAGTCGCCAAGAGCTGTCACTAGTGCCAAGTGCAAGGAGTGGTTCTACACCAACCTCCAAATGTGCTACATCCGACAATTGCGTCGTGGCCATTTGAGTGTTGGGGCACAGATATAGTGGGTCCGATAGAACCGCCTTCTTCAAGTGGACATCGCTTCATCCTTGCAGCTACAGACTACTTTTCTAAATGGGTAGAAGCAGTTCCACTTAGAGAAGTAAAGGCACACCACGTGCTGCAATTTTTCAACAATCAAGTTGTCTATCGTTTCGGAGTACCGCGTAAAATCATTTCAGATAATGGGTCCGCATTCAGAAGCACAAAAATCAACAATTTTGTCAGAAGACATGGAATCTATTGGCGATACTCAACAATCTACTACCCAAGAGCAAACGGTTTGGCTGAGGCTTTTAATAAAACTCTCATTCATATTTTATAGAAAACTTTGGACAACAACAAGAGAAATTGGCATGAGAAGTTGTTAGAAGCCTTATGGGCCTACAGGACAACTTTCAGGACTCCTACTCAGTCTACGCCTTACACTTTAGTGTACGGGTCCGAGGTAGTTTTACCTTTGGAGGTTCAGCTTCCATCACTCAGGATTGCAGTTGCAAATAAAATTACTACAGAAGAAAATGCCAGATTACGACTGGAAGAACTGGAAAACTTGGAAGGGAAAAGACTTGCAACGCAACAAAATTTGGAACTGTACCAAGCTAAGATGATCCAGACCCATGATAAACTGGTCCTCCCAAGAACTTTCAAAGTTGGTGACTTAGTTCTTGTTCTCAGAAGACCTATTCTTGCACATCGCAAGATAGGAGGCAAATTTGAACCGACTTGGGAAGGGCCGTTTGTGGTCGAGGCAGTCTACTCAGGAGGCTCCTACCAACTTGTGAATTGCCAAGGAGAACGACAAATGCTTCCAAATAATGGACGGTATTTAAAGAAGTATTACGCAACCTGATGTTTCGAAGGGTGGCCTCTGAAATAGAGTCTTATCCCTAGAAATACGGGTGAAGCAATCACTTTGTGACTGGGTCCGAACCCAAAAACATAAAAATGGATGACAAAAGAAAAATCATTAAAAAAAATAATATGTGCTAAAGATGAAATATGTGAAATCATAATAAGTTTTACCCTTCCTTTCAAATCAAATCTTGTTCCTGGTCTTTCCTCATCCTTTCCTACCTTCCTTTAAATTAAAATAAGTGAATAAGAATCTTCAGTGATAAATATTTTCTTAATGTTCTTGTTCTTAGTACAGCTCCTGATCCTTTCCTTGTCTTCTTCGCAGGGAAATGTCGAACGAGCGGTTGGTCCTAAACTTTAAAAATGGCGTGAGTCTCGCACTCGATGAAAAGAGGGTGAAGGATGGAGCAGTGATAGAAATTGATTCTGACTTCACACCAGCCAGCCTATAGTATGAAGAAAATGATTGGGTCCCCGAGGACTGAGAAGAGCTTCATAGCCAGACAGTGATGAAGATGGGTGGCCCAAGCCACCAATCCAGCAACAAGAAATGAAAGACAAACACTGAGGAAAGCAAGAAAATCAAGTCAGTAGTTGCCATGGCAGAGGGCAGGCTCGTCAGCGCTGCGCCCATATAAATTTAAGGAGTAAGGAGAGCTACGCTCACTGCTACTCAAAGAAGGAATAAGAATTGTCGTATCCGCAAGATGTTGACTAAACTAGTAGCAGATCAACATGAGGAAATAGCCACCTTCGCCGACACACACATTTCAAAGATACCGGTTCATCAGGAACCTGAAAAGAGAGAACAAGCTCCGAGAATAACAGAAAGGATAAGGGGAACTCTGAGAAGATCAGAGGCAGAGAGATTGCCTCGACACCGGACAGAGATACCATACCTGAAGAACCTTGTTGTGGAAGCAACCCCGGAGGATGTCCCGATAGAGACAATCCGCAAAGAGCCAAGGTATGCAGGAGAATGTGACGGGATTGAGCTATACATCCGGCAATACGTTACTAGGCCTCGTCACTTGCAGATCATCCCAGAATATGAACTAGGAAGAATGCAGAATGTTGAGAAGAAGACTTTTGAATACTTTGAAAGGATTAGAGGCAAAAGAATCAATATTTTGGAAGGCCTCGAGTTACACACAGGTGTATTCTCATAGTACGAGCAACAACAAATTGTGGATTGCATCTTAGAGCTTCAGAAAATGGGTCGAGCAGGCCGTCTGAGAGAAAAGACTTATTCGGAACCCCGGAAATGGATGCCACGGAAAGGAAGAGTTACAATACAATACAGATGTTGCTATAATTTTGCAGAGGACAAAAAAGGAAATCCACCAGGGATACTCCGTCACAGTGAGGTGGATCCAATACCGAGGATAATTAAAAGAATGGTGAAAAGAATGATAATGTGGAGGGTACTGCTAGCAGATTGCATACCCAACAGTTGCATCATCAATATTTATCAGAAGGGCGACTGCATACCTCCACACATAGACCACCATGACTTTGTCTGACCTTTCTGCACAGTTTGGTTCGTCAACCAATGCAATATCATGTTCGGATCTGACCTCCGAATAGCAGGCCCGGGTAAGTTCCGAGGGCCGGTGGAGATACTACTTCCGGTAGGTTCCGTCATGATATTACAAGGAAATGGAGCAGACATCACAAAACATTGTATACCGGGAGTACCAGTGGAGCGGATCTCCATCACTTTTAGAAGGATGGACGACCGAAAGACGCCTTACCACTTCCAGCCAGATCCAGAATTGGAGAGTCTCCGGCCCTACGAGCTGTGAGTTACGTGGGAAATAGCACACCTCCAATGCACATCCATGCGGCACTCCTGCCAAGGATGGCTTGGAAGGTGATGTTATTAACCGTGTATCTCATTATTCAGACATGGATTTTTTAACAGATACTTTTTGGATGGATCAACAAGAATCATACATAGTCCGTTTTGAGTCATCGATTGCGTGAGAAATATTTCTGATCGAGTTGTATGATGTATCTTCAACAAGATTGGAATGAAAGTGACCATGTCACATTTTGCCTTCACCTCTTTTTGTGTAAATTGACTGGGAAACGCCATTAGAGTTAAATGAACTTTGAACGAAGAACAAAAAAGAAAAGAGAAATAAATAAGAACCTTTCTTAGAAATCCAAATATTCAAAAGAACTTCAAATCCACATGAACACCAAATAAAATTCACGTGAACATCAAATAAACAACAAAAATAAAATTGGATCATTAAAGGACAAACAAAATGAAAAATGAATCTCAAATGGAATTACAATCTCAATCTATCTCTTTCAAATCCTTCAATTCTTCTTCAGATCAAAATCTACTTAAAACTACTTTAAAACCCGCTTTCGGGATGGTTCTTCCTCACGGAAAACTCACACTTCAAATTTCAAAAAAATCCTTCACCATTTTCGTCACATCGAAACCCTTTTGATTTTCTGTGATCTCCCTTCCCTCCTGTACGGAGATTGACTAGGTCTATTGACACGGATCCACGAACTTTGTTCGATTTGGTTCTGATGGCATGAGACTGGGTCCTTCTTCATACATTACAACTTCCGAGACTGGTACCTAAATTCCAGTTCTCATTTCGAGGTCGGTACCTAAATTCCGACTCTCCTTTCGAGATCGATACCTAAATTTAGATTCTCTTTCGAATTGATACCTAAATTTCAATTCTAAACTTCGAGATCGGTACCTAAATTCCGGCTTCTCATTTCGAGGTCGGTACCTAAATTCCAACTCTCCTTTCGAGATCGATACCTAAATTTCGATTCTCATCCAAATTGATACCTAAATTTAAATTCTAAACTTCTGAGACTAGTACCTAAATTCGAGTTCTCATTTCGAGGTTGGTACCTAAATTCTGACTCTCCTTTCGAGATTGATACCTTAATTTCGATTCTCTTTCTAATTAATACCTAAATTTCAATTCTAAACTTCTGAGACTGGTACCTAAGTTCCAGTTCTCATTCCGAGATCTATACCTAAATTTCGATTCTCATCTGAATTGATACCTAAATTTCAATTCAAAATTTCTGAGACTGGTACCTAAATTCCAGTTCTCATTCCAAGATCGATACCTAAATTTCGATTCTCATCCAAATTGATACCTAAATTTCAATTCAAAAATTTCAAGACTGATACCTAAATTCCAGTTCTCATTCTGAGATCGATACCTAAATTTTGATTCTCATCCGAATTGATACCTAAATTTCAATTCAAAATTTTCGAGAGTAGTACCTAAATTCCAGTTCTCATTCCGAGATCGATACCTAAATTTCGATTCTCATCTGATTTGATACCTACATTTCAATTCAAAATTTCCGAGACTGGTACCTAAATTCCAGTTCTCATTCTGAGATCGATACCTAAATTTCGATTCTCATCCAAATTGATACCTAAATTTCAATTCAAAATTTTCGAGACTGGTACCTAAATTCCAGTTCTCATTCCGAGATCGATACCTAAATTTCGATTCTCATCCGAATTGATACCTAAATTTCAATTTAAAATTTCCGAGAGTGGTACCTAAATTCCAGTTCTCATTCTGAGATCGATACCTAAATTTCGATTCTCATCTGAATTGATACCTAAATTTCAATTCTCAACTTTCGAGACTGGTACCTAAATTCCAGTTCTCTTTCGGGGACAGTACCTAAATTCTGCATTCCATCTTCCGAGATCGATACTTAAATTTCGATTCTCTCTCAGGATTGATACTTAAATTTCAATTACAACTCCTTTTAAATATTCGAGATCAGTACCTAAATTTTGATTCTCATCCTTTTCAATCTACACTTAAACTCCAATTCTCATTCCGAGGCTGGTACCTAAATTCCACTTTTCTTTGCAATCCCGAGATTGGAACCTAGGTTTCAATTCTCATTTCAAATCCAAATTTCCTCAAATTTATTTTAAATTAAACTTTAATCTAAATTAAAACTCGAAATCTAAACTTACACATCAAAGCTTGGAATTAAAGTAAAATGAAATTTAAATCAAATTCCCCAGATCTTGTGATGTGGAGTTCACCTCCTTTTCCATTCCCAACGGAGATTCTTCTACTTCGTCCTAAGTTTCTCACTTGAACATCTGTGTTGGTTTTGTTGATCTTTTCGGTCAATGCCAATACGCACTGTGTGCTTGGTTAGAACACCACACCTATTGGGGGTCCATTTGTTGACCTCATTTTTGATGAGGTCTTCTCTTCTCTTTTTAGTACTTAGGATGTTGCCTTAGGCTTTTCCTTTGACTATCTTAGAGGACTAGAAGTGGAACCCACCCTTTAGAAGTTTAAACACCTCTTGACTCCCTGCAAACCCCACAAGCTTGATTGTAGACCCTTAATCACTTAGAGGGTTGAAATCAAATTTGAAGGTTTAAAGGATGAGTTCCCTATATGACTCTTTGGCCTTAGGACTACCCTGGGTGGCCTGGTCGCAGTGAGGGTTGACTTACACACTCAATACACTCATACTCTACACTCTCACACACACAATCCAAATCCTAAAACCACACCCATGCCCAACTTGACTCCTCGACTCATGTAGGTAATTCATATGGATGGACCTTAACCCCTGAGCCCCCTGGTTAAGAGGGTTAGGAACAACATAGTGAATGCCTCCAATGAGTCCTCTCATGGCTCATATAGGCTTAATATGACTTCATGGCTCAACCAAAGGGATTCCATTTCACTCATATTTGATCAATCTTCATTCTTCTAAAATTTCAATTTTTGACCCCGGGGACCCTACACCCATCAAACCTACCAAAAGCCCTTGAAATTGCACAAATCCTCCAAAATCTCCAAATCACCCAAAAGTCCTCAGAATCAATCCTGAACATTTTCCCCCCACTCAAATTGACCATCTCTAGCCAAAAATACCTAAATTTCTAAAAATACCCCTAATACCCTCCAATATACCAAAATGCCCATCTTGACCCAAAAATCCAAAAATTCAGAAAATTCCCAGAAAATTCCAAAAAATCTCAAATATTTCCAATTTCATTTTGTCCAACTACACCATGGGCCAATTTTGTCAATTTACCCCACTTTTACCAAAACCCCGAATTTAGCCCATTTTAAACCCAAATGAACCCAATGTAAAACCAAATCACCCCAATTGGTCTCAATTTTGGTCCAATACAATTCTAAACTTCAATTAAATATCCCCAATATCAATCTAGACCAAATATAAGCCTAATTTGATTGACATTTGAATCCAATTTCATTTTAAAAGCTTAAGGCCCAATTTTGACCCATGACCTAAACCTAGCTCAAACCAACCCAATTAAATCCCAATTTGACCCAAATATTTTCTAAAAACTTCCTAGCATCCCCACAAACAAAACACTAGCATGATTTTCCCAAAATTTGGACCCAAACCTTACTCAATTTCAACCCAAACCCAAAATTCCTTAAATGGGCCTACACCCAAACCTAACCCAAATGGGCCCAAATCCCAAAATCAAAACCCAACCAAAGTTGAAACCTATTTTTAACACCCCAATAAACATTTTCCAACATTAATTTTACATCAATTTCAACATTAGCCTAACTTTAGCCCAAGATAGCTCATTTTGACCCATTTGGACTCTATTACCAAAGAGACCCAAATTAGACCCAATCCAATTCCAAATCACCTTAAGTTTATTTCAAATCACTCATGACACATCCCTATACCAAACCCAACAATTATTTGGCCCAACCTTTTACAAAATTTCCATCCATAAATTTATTTTAAAACCTAAGGCCCACTTCCTTAAGCCTTCCTAAAAAAGCCCACTCCTAAAATAATTTCAAAGGCCCAAATTTGACTCTAATGCCCACATGACACTACACTTCATCATCCATTCCAATTAAAACCTTACCTAACTTTCAAATTCATCACCAAACCATTCCAAATCAAACCCCATGACAACTCTCACCAAAATGCCAAAAATCACAAAATCCTTCCTCATGAAAGTTGACTTAACTTTTTCCAAGCCAAATGGAGCCATGAAGCCATGCATGAGCCACATGGGAGCCATGAAAGCCTCTGGACACCTCACCATACCCAAGATGGCAAGAGGAGGAGGCTCTTTCCATATTCCCTTAAGGGAATTAGCCACTTCCATGATTCCACTAAACCTTGCTTAAACTTAATTGTACTTGGATGGTGACCCTTCCCCACTAATTAAGCCGACCTAAACCACTTTCTCGTTCAATCTCAAACTAGCCATGGGGAGGTGCACTTAGCCCAATCCACACATTTGACCAAACTTAGCCAAAATACACCCTTAACCCATTCCATTTTAATTCAACCACTTTACACATGGCCATTGTCAATTCCCTACACTAAACCCCAACCCTGTACCTCCTGACCCTGAGGGAGACCCATGCCTGTCGGCCAGCCACCTGGGCCGCTGGAAAACACCACACCCAAGAGCATCATGTGAGCCCAAGCTTGGAATTCTCACCTGTTGAGTTGCCCCATGCCCAATGGCCACCATGGCTGTTCTTCTCCTCACCTGAGCAGCTCGATTCCAACCCCTAACTTCCCACGGGAGAGCCTCCAGCCAGCTCTATTTAAACCCCACCTCTCTCGGCCATGGAAGAGGTGCTGAAACAAACCTACTGAAACTCTGCCAAAATTGTCCCAGACCACTCTCCACACTTAGAGCAATTGATCCCCAGTGTTCATTTGCCCTAATTCCCATTAACAGAGCTCAATTTCAGAGTCCAAATTCCAAACAAAAATAGGACACTTCACTACAATGAGCCAATCTCCAAATTGATTGGTCCTACACCTTCACCAGACCAAGAGGAGAAGTTACCCAGTGAAAGCCCCCTCATCAGGCCACCCAGTTTCTCCAGCCTCCAAGCTTTGTGATCGACTGTGGTCACCTTGTACCTAGGCAATTCACCAGGCCAAGGGACTTCATCTGGAGCTTGCTTGGACCTAATCGAACGTGACACAACTCTCAGATTGAAGCTTCACTTCTCTGAGCAAAGGTATGAACTCTCTCTTCCTCCAGAGATCCTGGAGATTCTCCATTTGATATGAATCAATTTCAATGCATGTTCACCATATGGATGTGTTCGTCTCTTCAAGACAAATCCATAGAGCATAAGAACACAAAAATCCGTTGAGAATCGAGTGAGTTCTTAGGGTTTTAATGTGGACGGTCACGGGTGCACACCAGTCGTAGACGATGACCAGGAGCCGTCGGATCGAGCGTGTATCGAGCGGACGGTCGGGATTGAGCCAGACAGCGCAATGGTACATGAACCGCGGGCCCCTAGAGCTCCGAGTCGGATGGCAGCGCCGAACCGTAAAAGCGCTGCGTAGCTGTTCGGAAATGCTAAGGATGACGCGGCGCCGATTCAGATAAATAGAAAAATAGGATTTTATGGATTTATTTAATTACCAGAACTTAGAAAATCCATAACTTTGTGTAGAAAAATCCTAAAAATAAAATAAAAATACCCTCTTGCTTAGTGAACATAGGAGAATAATGTGGAAAGTAAATCAATTAATTTCATTTAGTATTTTATTTTTAATGATTTAATTACTCTCTGCACTATTTCAATTCTTCATGCACATAGACAATTCACCATGGCATGAGACCATAGGACTTTTGAAGCCTCTCAACTTGGGAACATTCCCTGAATTTTCCAAGGTCAGTGGCCATCCCTATGAGAAGTTATTGATTTTCCAAGTTCATGTTACTGTTTTGAGTATTTTAATTCCAATAATTAGCATGTTGAGAAATAAATTCTAGGAAAATTTGGCGATGTTTCTTATGACCAGAGGAACATAGGAAAAATAAGTTTTGAGTTAATTCACTTGGAATAATCCTAATTGGTCTAAATACCCAAAATTGAATTTTAATTAATTAGGGTTAACTACACATGAAATTAACTTAAAAACAATTCTCCACTGATCTTTGGGATTAGAGGAACATCTCATAAAAATTTGAAATCAATTGGACTTGATTAACCCCACCAAATGGGTTGATTAAGCCTCTTAAGCAAAATGGGTAAAATTAAACTTTAAAAATTCATAACTCACAAAATACTTTTCAAAAATTCATAAAAATGGTTTTGGAGCTTCTTTGATATCAAAGGAACTTACAAAAATTAAAATTGTAATTTTCTAAAGAAGTTGATTTTTATCATTATTTTAATATTTTTAATGATTAAAAAAATAATAAAAATCATAAAAATATTAAAAATCACCCAAATGTCACATTTTGAATTCTAATTACTTAGGAACAAACCAAATATTTTTCTTAAGTCCCTAGGATAAGATATTAAATTTTAAAGGATTGATTTAATTTTTAATATTAAAAAATGTATTTTCCAACCTTTTCACTAAACTAATTCTAATAAATCAAAGAAAAATAAAAAAAATACAAAATTTGTTTCTCTGGACTCCTTGAGGTCAGAGAGATTTATGAAAAATTTAAAATCCTTTTTTCAAATTTAATTTTATTTTAAAATTAATTAATACTCCAAAAAGCAAAATAATTCAAATAAATAAAATATAATTAAAAAAATCACCAAAATTGGTCCAAATGGTCCTCTGGTCATTAGGAACATCCCATAATTTTCTCAAGAATAGAAGTATTTCCTTGGTCATGTTATTGAATTTTCCTTGAAAACCACTATTTTCCATTAAAAATAATTACATAAATAAATTAAATATAGAAAAATTACATTTTCTCTTCTAATGTATTAATTGACGTGTGAGTGAGATTGCATAAAAATTTCAAGTTCATTTGAGCTTAATTTAGTGAGTTATAGAATTATTAAGCTTGAAGGGTAAAATGGTAATTAAAAATTTCAACCTTTAATTAAAATTTTAGGATTAATCAAAAGGGGAGGGTAAAATATTTGATTTTAAACTGATTTTTGGTTGATTGAAACTTAAATGATTAAGGGTAGAAACCTACTAACCATTTCAAAAAAAAATAATTAAAATAAAACTTTAATTAATTAATTAATTGAAATTTTGGAAGAATAATAGAAATTGGAATTATTAAAGTAGGGATATTTTTTAAGCGGATATTTATTCTTTAATTTAAAAATCCCTAAATAAATCACTTCAATAATACTTAAGTCTTAATTAAAAAATTAAAAGAATAATCTCAATTAAATTAAAATTAAAATTAAATTAAAATCAAATTAAATTAAATTAAAAGTAAAATAAATTGAAAATTAAATTAAAATTAAAATTAAATTAAATTAAATTAAAACTAAAATTAAAATTAAATTAAAATTAAATTAAATTAAATTAAAAGCAAAATAAATTGAAAATTAAATTAAAATTAAAATTAAATTAAATTAAATTAAATTAAATTAAAATTAAAATTAAATTAAATCAAATTAAATTAAATTAAAAGTAAAATAAATTGAAATTAAATTAAATTAAAATTAAATTAAATTAAATCAAATCAAATTAAATTAAATTAAATTAAACTAAATTAAAAATTAAATTAAATTAAAACTAAATAAAATTAAATTAAATTAAAACTAAATTAAATTAAAATTAAATTAAATTAAAATTAAATTAAATTGAATTAAATTAAATCAAAATCATTTATCAACAAACCTAAATTAAATCATTAAGAATTAAATCTAAAATAATTTGAACACTTTTCCAAACTTAAACTGATTTTTTTTATAATCAAGTCAAAATTAAAATTAAATCATTAAGTTTAAATCATTAAAATACTTAATAATTTGATTTGCCCTTTTAAAGCTCTTATTATTATAACTCTTAAATGAGGTATCAAGTGAAGTGTTACTTCACTTATAGGATATTCAAATGTCCTAGTTCACTGTGCAAGAGAACAAAACTTAAACCCATGGATGATTAATTTACTTGTATAATTAAATTCTCTTGGACTTAAAACAATCCTAGAGGTATTGAAAAGATGTTTAAGACTCGTCTTAAGCACTTCCTCAATATGATAGTATGTTTATATGAACAATTGAATTTAATTGTTTCTTTGATGAAGAAGATCGTCCTTAAACCAAAACACAAGAACCTAGACGTCATAGGAGATGACTAGCTATAGGATTAGGACTTTGGTAGACAACCAAAACCTCTCCCTTAGCTTTACCTAGATACTTGTTGAAATATTTAAATTCCTTAACATATGTTTTAAGTGTAGCTTGAGATGACGGGAAGACCCTCCAGGTACGCTTTCACTTTGTTGCAGTTTACTTTATTGCAATATTACTTACACGCACTGTACTTTACTTTTCTTGCATGATAAACAACTGTTGGATGAAAACCAAAACCTTTAGGGTAGTCTCTGAACTGAAACCAAAACTAAATTAAAAGTCACTACAAGATAAAATTCACCGCCACAACATTCCAAAATATAAAACAACTCAAAATTTAATCATAAACAAGACAACAAAACTACAATTGCAACTAAATTAAAACGTCTCATTGAATGATCGGGAAAACCTCGAATGATGTAACCCACGTGTTGCTAACGGGATTTCCCACGGTCTAAATGAAAGTGTGGAACTCACTCAGTTGAGTTTAGCAAATTCATCTGGACTAAGTGAATTAGATGAAAATAACGGTGTCGGGATGACGGAACCGTGGGATCTTAATCGGTTCTGTTTAAACAACTTTAAGATTTGTTCTAATTAAAACATAAAAAACACTTGGGTTTTAAGATTTTCTCTAAACCAAAACACTTCTCTCATCTCCTGATTTATGACTTCTAAAACTAAACCTCTGTAACAATAAGGAGCTTGGAGCACGGTGGGCGATACGACCATCTTCATCAACAGAAACAACTCTACATCGACTAAACATTCCTAGAATTAAACAACCAAACCGTAGGATTTCGAGGTAGTTTGCCTAGTGCAACATAAATCCTCAACCCTTTTGTTAGGCATTTGGATAATCATGTTATGTAAATTAAGCCCTAACCGGTCTTAGGACTCCGAGGTAGTCGTTTGGTACGACATAAAGCCTCACATCTTCGAGTCTATTTGTATGATTATGTCATACAAATATAAGTCCTAATTAATTAAAATTGGCAGGATGGAAACATTAAGTAAATTTCCAAATTGAAGCCAAACCATAGGATAGTGTGGGAAGTTGCCCAGATTCTTCTTGGATCCTCAGCTTCTCCTACTTCTCTTCCTTTTGGACTCCTGAAAATAACTGTTCATAATTTGATCCATTCCCTATTGAAATTTCCAAAATCCAATTGTTTGAAAACCTTAAAATTTGAAATTCTTGAGAGCAAAACCACTGATCATTACCGAGAGTTTTCTTAAGTGATTCCCGTCACTTAAGATGTAATTAACTATAGGGGCTTGCCCTTAAGGGAACTTTAAGAACCCAGGTAATATAAACCCTGCTTAATTTCTTTGTATTAAGCAGGGGAACTTGTTGGCTTATAAAATTGGTTCGCAAATCAAACGGATGTCACAAATTTTCTAGTTTATTTAATCGAGCACCATCATCAAGAGGGTTGAAATCAAGTGTGGAACCCACCACTTAGAAATTCAAACCACTTCTAAACTCCCTGCAAACTCCACAAACTTGATTGTAAACCCGTAATCACCTAGAGGGTTGAAATCAAGTGTGGAAGTTTAAAGGATGAGTTCCTATAGGACTCTTTGGCCTTAGGACTTCCCTGGGTGGCCTGGTCTGGTGAAGTGTTGACTTACACACACACTACACTCATACCCTATACTTTCATACACCTCCTAAAACCACACCTATACCCAACATGACTCCTTGACTCATGTAGGTGATTCACATGGATGGTCCTTAACCCCTAAGCCCTCGGCAAGCAGGTTAGGAACAACATAATGAATGCCTCAAATGAGTCCCTTCATGGCTCATGTGGGCTTGATATGGCTTCATGGCTCAACAAAAATGATTTCATTCCACTTACATTTACCAAATCTTCAATTTTCTAAACTTTCAATTTTTGACCCCCGGGACCCTAGACCCGCCTAGCCTACCCAAAACCCTTAAAATTACCCAAATTTTTCAAAAAAAATCTCCAAACACCCAAAATTCCTCAAGACCAATACCAAACATTCCCACATTACTTAAATTGATCATTCATAGCCAAAAATACCAAAAATTCCAAAAATACCTCCCAATACCCTCCAAATACCCAAAATGCCCCTCTTGACTCAAAAATCCAAAAATTCAGAAAATTCCCAGAAAATTGCAAAAAATCCAAAATATTCCCAATTTCATTTTGTCCAACTACACCATGGGCCAATTTTGTCAATCTACCCCACTTTTGTCAAAATCCCTAATTTGACTCATTTTAACCCAAAATGAACCCAATGTCAAACCAAACCTACCCAATTGACCCAAATTCTGGTCCAATTAAATTATTAACTTTAATTCAACATCCCCAACACCAATCTAGACCAAATCCATGCCCAATTTAATTGGCATTTGAATCCAATTTCACTTTTGACCTTAAAGCCCAATTTGGACCCATGACCCAAACTTAGCCCAAACTAACCCAATTCAACTCCAATTAACCCCAAACCTTTTCTAATCCTTCCGTAACATCCTCACAAACAAAACACTAACATAATTTGCCCAAAATTTGGACCCAAGCCCCACTCAAATTCAACCCAAAACCAAAAAGCCCAATTTTGACCTAAACCCAAACCTAACCCAAATAAGCCCAAACCCCAAAATCAAAACCCAACCAAAGTCAAAACCTCTTTGAAACACTCCCATAAACATTTACCAACATTAATTTTACATCAATTTCAACACTAGCCCAACATTGGCCCAAGTTAGCCCAATTTGACCTACATTGGCCCTTTTACAAAAGAGGCCCAAATCCAACCTAATTCAAACCCAAATCACTCCAAACTCAATTCAAATCACTCATGAAATATCCCTAAAGCAAAACTAACAATTATTTGGCCCAAACTTTTACAAAATTCCCATCCATGAATTCATTCTTAAAACTAAAGGCCCATCCCCTTTAGCCTTCCTAAAAGCCCATCAAAAATGACTTTAAAAGGCCCAAAATTCATCCGAAGCCCACATGATACTTCCCCTCATCATCCATTTAATCAAAATCACCCCTAAGTTTCAAGATCATCTTTAAACCATTCCAAAATCAAGCTTCATGAAAATTCTCCACCAAAGTACCAAAAATTCTAAATCCTACTTCCATGAAATCAAGCCAAGCCATCCTAAGCCATAGGCAAGCCATGAGAGCCTCTTTACATGTCATCATGCCATCTTGGGCAAAAGGAGGAGACCCTTTCCTTAATCTCCTAAAGTCATTAGCCTTAACCATGATTCCCCTTAACCCAAATTTAATCTAAATATTCTTAGAAAGAGACCTCACCACCTTTGACCCAGTGACCTAACTTATTCTCTCAGCCTAAAACCAGGTCATGGGGAGGTGAACCCAACCCAAACACATGGGTTGACCCAAACCAAGCCAAAATGGCCTCTTCCCCATTCCATTCCAAGCCGACCCCTTTAGACTCCACAAACCTCCAGTCCTGACTCACCTGGACCTGAGGGTGACCCATGCCTGTCGGCCAGCCTCCTGGATCGCCGGAAAACACCACACCCGAGAGCTCACATGTGAGCCAACATTGAAATTCTCCCTTACTGAGTTGCCCCATGCCCAGTGTGCATTGCAGCTGTTCTTCCCTTGCCAAGAGCAGCTGATCCCAGTCCCTAACTCCCCCTGGGAGGCCCTCCAGCCTCTCCTATTTAAACACCACCTCTCTCGGCCATGGAAGAGGTGCTGAACCAACCTTAAGGAAACTGCGCAAAATCATTCCGGACTACTCCCCACACATAGAGAACTTGATCCCCACTGAAATCCCCCTGCCATTTCCTCTCCGTGAGCTCGATTTCGGAGTTGAAATCCAAGCCCAAAACCAGGACACTTCTCCACAGTGAGCCAATCCCGAAATTGATTGGTCCTACACCTTCACCGGACCAAGAGAAGAAGTTTACCGACAAAAGCCCCTTCTCTAGGCCACCCATCTATTCCGGACTCCAAGCTTTGTAATCGAGCTATGGTCGAAATCATACTCGGACAATTCACCGGAGCCGAGGACTTCATCTGGAGCTTGCTTAGACCCAATCGAAGGTGACACAACTCTCAGATCGAAGCTTCACTTCTATGAGCAAAGGTATGGACTCACTCTTCTTCCCGAGCTTACAGAGATTCTCTATTTAATTTGAGTCAATTTCAATACATGTTTACCATATGGATGTGTTCGTCTCCTCAAGACGAATCCATAGAGCATAAGAACACGAAAATCTATTGAGAATCGAGTGAGAAATTAGGGTTAGAAGGTTGACGGTCACGGGTGCACACCAGTCGTAGACGATGACTGGGAGCCGTCGGATCGAGCGTGTATCGAGCGGACGATCTGAATTGAGTAGGATAGCACGATGGTACTTGAACTGCGGGGCCCTGGAACGCTGAGTCGGATGGCGGCGCCGAATCAGGAGACGACACGTGTGCGTTTGGAGCTGCCGAGGTTGAGCTGGTGCCACGTCACTTAAGTAGAAAAATAGGGATTTTCTTATTTATTTAATTCCCTAAACTTCAAAAATGCATAACTTTGTGTAGGAAAATTAAAAAAAATAAAACAAAAATACTCGCTTACTCAGTGAACAGAGGAGAATAATGTGGAAAAGAAATCATGTAATTTCATCAAGTATTTTATTTTTAATTATTTATTTACTCTACGCACTATTTCAATTCTCCATGCATATATACAATTCACCATGGCATGAGACCATAGGGCTTTTGAAGCCTCCGAATTTGGGAACATTCCTCGAATTTTCCAAAGTCGAAGGCCACCCTATGAAGAGTTATTGATTTTTCAATTCTAGGTCACTATTATGAGTATTTTAATTCTAATAATTAGCATGTTGTGAAATAAATTCTAGGAAAATTTGGTGATGTTTCTTATGACCAGAGGACCCTAGGGAAAATAGGTCTTGAGCTAACTCACTTGTAATGACCCTAATTGGCTTAAACACCCAAAATGGAACCTTAATTAATTAGAGCTAATCATACATCAAATTGACTTGAAATCAATTCTCAATTGACCTTTATGATCAGAGGAACCCACCATAAAAGTTTGAAGTTAATTGGACTTGGTTAGCCCTATCAAATGGGTTGATTAAGCCATTTAGCCAAACTTAAACTTTGAAAATTCATAACTTTCAAAATACTTTTCAAAAATTCACCAAATTAGTTTTGGAGCCTCTCTTATATCAGGGGAATTTAAGAAAATTAAAATTGTAATTTTCCAAAAAAAGTTGATTTTTTGCATTATTTTAATAATTAAATAATAATAAAAATCACAAAAATAATAAAATTCACCAAAATATCACATTTTGAATTTTAATCACTTAGGAACAAACCCCATATTTTTCTTAAGTCTCTATGATGAGATATTAAATTTTAAAGCCCTAAGGTAATTTTAAAATTAAAAAAATGTATTTTCTAGCATTTCCACTAAAATAATTCTAATAAATCAAAGAAAAATCAAAAAATTATAAAAAATAGTTCTCTGGTTTCCTTGACATCAGAGAGATTTTTGGAAAATATAAAATTCATTTTTCAACCTTTATTTTATTTTTAAATTAATTAATACTCCAAAACTCAAAATAATTATAATAAAAATAATATAATTAAAAAAATCACCAAAATTGGTCCAAGTGGTCCTCTAGTCATTAGGAATGTCCCATAATTTTCTTAAGGATAGAAACTTTCCCTTGGTCATGTTATTAAATTTTCCTTGAAAATTCTTATTTTCCACCAAAAATAATTATATAAATAAATTAAATACAGAAAAATAACATTTTCTTCTCTAATGTCTTGATTGACAAATGAGTGAAGTTACATAAAAATTTCAAATTAATTTAAGCTCAACTTAGTGAGTTATGAAATTAGTTAGTTTAAAGGACAAAATAGTAATTAAAATTTTAACCTATAATTAAAAATTTTTAGGTTTAATTAAAAGGGTGGGTAAAATATTTGATATTAAGTTGATTTTGGATGTTTGAAACTTAGGTAATTAAAGGGTAGAAACCTACCAAATAATTTGAAAATAATTAAAATAAACCTTAATTAAATAATTGTTTAAACTTGGAAGAATGATAAAAAAATTAGAATTATTAAAATAGGGATATTATTAGGAAGAAATTTGTTCTTTAATCTAAGAATCCCTAAATTAATCACCTCAATAATATTTAATTCCTAATTAAAATGATAATCCAAATTCAAAATTTAAAGTGCTAAAAGACTTAATCATTAAATTAAATTAAAAATTAAAACATTTAAATTAAATCCTTTTAAAATAAATCACATTAAATTAAATCAGAACATATTAAATTAAGTTAAATTAAATAAAAAAAATAAAATCAAGTTAAAATAAAATTAAAATTAAATTAAATAAATAAAATTAAATAAAAATTAAAACTAAACCAAACAAAATTAAATTAAAATTAAATTAAATTGAATTAAATATAACATCACTTAAGACATAAAGAATTCAAAAATAAATCTAAAACAACTTGAACACTATTCCAAACTTAAACCCATTAATTGAAATTAAATTAAATCACAAATCACTTGAACGTTAATTTGCCCTCAAAAGCTCATGTTGTCATAACTCCTAAATGGAGTGTTAAGTGAAGTATTACTTCACTCATAGGATATTCAAATGTCCTAGTTCACTGAGCAAGATAACAAAACTTAAACTCCTGGATGATTGATTCATTGTATAATTAAATTCTCTTGGACTTAAAATAATCCTAGAAGTATTGAAAAGATGTTTAAGATTCGCCTCAAGCACTTCCTCAATACGATAGGATGTTTATAAGAACAATTGAACTTAATTGTTCTTTGATGAAGAAAATCGTCCTCAAACCAAAACACAAGAACCTAGACGTCATAGGAGATGACTAGCTATAGGATTAGGAACTTGGTAGAAAACCATAACCCTTCCCTTAGCTTTTCCTAGGAACTTGCTTTAAATACTTAAATATTCTAAATTGTGTTTAAGTGCAGCCTGGGATGACGGGAAGACCCTCCAGGTATGCTTTTATTTTATTGCAATTTACCTTCTTGCAATTTACTTTATTGCAAATGCACTTACTTTTCTTGCATGATAAACAACTGTTGCAAGAAAAACCCACACCTTTAGGATAGTCCCTAAAACTGGAACCAAAACTAAATTAAAAGTCATTACAAGATAAAATTCACCGCCACAACATTTCAAAATATAAAACAACTCAATATTTAATCACGAACAGAACACAAAACTACAATTACAACTAAATTAAAACGTCTTGTTGGATGATCAGGAATACCTCGGATGATGTAACCTACGTGTTGCTAACGGGATTTCCCTCGGTCTAAATAAAAGTATGGAACTCATTTAGTTGAGTTTAGCAAATTCATCTGGACTAAGTGAATCCGATAAAAATAACGATGCCGGAAGGATGGAACCGTGGGATCTTAACCGGTGTTGTTATAATAAACTTTAAGATTTATTTTAATTAAAACATAAAAAAAAACACTTGGACTTTAAGATTTCTAAAACCAAACTCCTCTCTTCTCTTTTGATTACAATTTTCTAAAACTAAACCCTCTGCAACAACAAGGAGCTCGGAGCATGGTGGGCAGCACGGCCATCGTCATCGGCAAAACCTGAGTCTACTTCAAAAAAACTTTCTTAGAATTAAATAACCAAGCCTTAGGATTTCGAGGTAGTTTGCCTAGTGCAACATAAATCCTCAACCTTTTGTTAGGCATTTGCATTACAAATTAAGCCCTAACCGGTCTTAGGACTCCGAGGTAGTCGTTCGATACGACATAAACCCTCACATCTTCAAGGCTATTTGTATGATCATGTCATACGAACATAAGTCCTAATTAATTAAAATTGGCAAGATCAAAACATTAAATAAACATTAGGACTTTCCTAAATTCAAGCCAAACAATAGGATAGTCGGGAAATTACCTAAGTTCGCTTCGAATCTGTAATTTCGCCTACCTTTCTTCCTTTGAATTCCCAAAACAAAATGTTCCAAACATGATCCATTCCCTATTGAAATTGTAAAATTCAATCCCTTGAAAACTTAAACTTTGAGATTCTTGAGAGCAGAACTACTGATTATTATTGAGAGTTTTCTTAAAGTGATTCCCGTCACTTAAGATGTAATTAACTATAGGGGATTGCCCTTATAGGGAATTTTAAGAACCCAGGTAATATAAACCCTGCTTAATTCATTTATATTAAGCAGGGGAATTTGTCCACTTATAAAATTGGTTCGCAGACCAAACAAATGTCACAAATCTTCTAGTTTATTTAATCGAGCCCCATCACCAAACAGTGTGTCCATTCTTTAGGATAGATACACAGTTTGCAGTGCGGTGCTCGTTTATATAAACTATTCGGGATGTGAGGTCAGTTTGATTTCATATCTTAAAATCTTCAAATTTAAAAAAAAATTATTTTCAAAATCAAATACTACTTTCTAAATCATATATATATATATATATATATTTAAATCTAAAATTTGCCGATAATTTCTGTAGGCGACCCCTTTTCAAAATACATAACCTGAAAATATGCCGACACATTTATACCTAGCTTGACTTCCTGACTCATGTAGGTAATTCATATGGATGGTCCTTAACTCCTAGGCCCTCGGCTAAGAGGGTTAGGAACAACATAGTGAATGCCTCAAATGGGTCATCTCATGGCTTTTATGAGTTTAATATGGCTTCATGGCTCAACGAAAATGATTTAATTTCACTCAAACTTGATCAACCTTCATTTTCCCAAAATTTCAATTTTTGACCCCTGGGGCCCTAAACCCACTAAGCCTACCAAATGCCCTTGAAATTGCCCAAAATTTGCAAAATTGCCTAAATTACCTAAAATTCCTTAAAACTAATCCTAGACATTTCCCACCATTCAAATTGATCATCCATGGCCAAATATACCAAGATTTCCAAAAATATCGCCCAATACCCTCCAAATATCCAAAATGTCCTTCTTAACCAAAAAATCCAAAAATTCAAAAAATTCCCAAAAAATTCCAAAAAATTCCAAATATTCCCAATTTCATTTTGTTTGACTACACCATAGGCCAATTTTGTCAATTTAACCCACGTTTACCAAAACCCCCAATATGACCCATTTTTAACCCAAATGGACCCAATGTCCCACCAAACCAACCCAATTGACCTCAAATTTGACCCAATTCAATCCTAAACTTCAATTAAATATCCCCAATATCAATTTAGACCAAATACAAGCCCAATTGGATTAACATTTGGATCCAATTCCAATTTGAAGCTTAAAGCCCAATCTTGGCCCATGACCTAAACCTAGCCCAAACCAACCCAATTCAACTCCAATTAACCCCAAATCTTTTCCTAAACCTTCCTAATATACCCACAAAGAAAACACTAACAAGATTTTCCCCAAGTTTGAACCTAAACTCCACCCAAACCTAACCCAAAACCAAAATCCCCATTTTTGGCCTAAACCTAAACCTAACCCAAATGGGCCCTAATCCCAAAATTAAAGCCCAACCAAAATTGAAAAAATCTTTGTTACACCACATAAATATTTCTCAACATTAATTTTACATCAAATCCAACCTTAGCCCAACCTTAGCCCAAGTTAGCCCAATTTGACCCACTTTGGCCCCTTTACAAAAAAAAATCCCAAATTAAACCTAATTCAACCCCAAATTATTTCAAACCTTTTATAAAATATTCATGACACATCCTTAAACTAAACCTAACATTTGTTTTCAAACCTAAAGGCCCACTTTCTTAAACCATCCTAAAATCCCATTTTTACCAAATCCAAAAGCCCAAAACTTATTCCAAGGCCTATGTGAAATTCCCATCATCATCCATTTGATTGAAATCATCCCTAAGTCATAAAATCAATAACCAAATAATTCCAAATCAAGCTTCATTTGAATTTCCAACTAAAATGCCAAAGTTTCCAAAATCCATTTTCATGAAATTGAGCCAAGTCTTGCCCCAAGCCCAAATGAAGCCATGAAGCCATCCTTAAGCCCTATGCAAGCCATGTGAGTGGTGTTCATGTGACCATGCCATATTGAGCAAAAGGAGGAGCCTCTTTATTGATTCCCTTAAAGTGATTAAGCACTCCCATGTTTCCCCTAAACCATGCATAAACTTAAATATGCTTAGATGGTGACTTTTCCCCACTAAGCTAGCTGACTCACCTGATCTCCCTCAACCCAAACCATAGCTTGGAGAGGTGAACCCAACCCATTTTCATGACTTGACCCATTTGGATCCAAAATCACCCCTCTCCCCATACAACTTAAAGCTAAACTCTTTACACATGTTCATGGAAAATTGACTGCACAATTGCCAACCCCTGACCCTTCTGATCAAGATGGTGACCTAACCCTGTTGGCCAGCCGCCTGGCTCGCCAGAAAATGCCATGGCCTAGAGCTCCATGTGAGCCAAAATTTTCAATTCTTCCTTACTGAGTTGTCCCAGTCCAATTGAACACCATGGCTGTTCTTCTCTTGCATAGAGCTACTGATCCCAAGCATCAAACCCCCCTGGGAGGCCCTCCAGCCATGTCTATTTAAACCCACCACCGTCTCGACCAAAGAAGGTGCTGAACCAGACCTAAACAAAACTCTACTAAAATTTCTCCAGGACCTTCTCCTCACTTAGAGCACTTGATCCGCATTGGATTCCAGCCCCAATTTCCCCTAGCTGAGCTCAATTTCTGAGTTCAATTTCAAGCCCAAAAACAGGACATCTCCCAAACCTCCACCAAATCCAAATTAAACTCATGCACAGGACTAAGAGAAGGAGTTCCCCAGTGAAAGCCCCCTCTCTAAGCCACCTAGTTGCTTTAGCCTCCAAGCTTTGAAATCGGCTGTGGAAACTTTCATACCTAGACAATTCACTAGAGCTAGAGACTTCTTTTGGAGCTTCCTTGGGTGCAATCAAAGGTGGCACAACTCTCTAATTGAAGCTACACTTCTCAGAGCAAAGGTATGGATGATTCCTTTCCTCTCGAGCTTCCAGTGATTCTACATTTTGATTTACTTACTTTCATAGCATGTAAACCATACGGATGTGTTCGTCTCTTCAAGACAAATCCATAGAGCATAAGAACACGAAAATCCGTTGAGAAATGAGAGTGTTCTTAGGGTTTTAGTGTGGACGGTCACGGGTGCACACCAGTCGTAGACGATGACCAGGCACCGTCCGATCGAGCGTGTATCGAGTGGACTGTCCAGATTGCGCCGGACCAGATAACGTTACATGAACCGCGGGCCCCTAGAGCACTGAGTCAGATGGCGGCGTAGAATGGGAGAGCGACACGTGGGCTTTCGGAGCTGCCGAGTATGAGTCGGCGTCGCGTGGATAAGTAGAAAAATATGAAAATTTTGATTTTTTTAAATACCTAGAACTTAGAAAATTCATATCTTTGTGTAGAAAAATCATAAAAATAAACTAAAAATACCCTCTTGCTCAATGAACAGAGGAGAATAATGTGGAAAGTACACCAAGTTTTTTTGATGAGTATTTTATTTTTAATTAATTATTTACTCATTTCAGTATTTTGATTCTCCATTTGCATAGAAAATTCACCATGGCATGAGACCATAGGGCTCTTGAAGCCTCTGATCTTGGGAACATTCCCTAAAATTTTTAAGGTCAGAGATCATCTCTATGGAAAGTTATGTATTTTTCAAGTTTATGTCACAGTTTTTGGTATTTTAATTCCAATAATTAACATGTTATTCAATAAATTCCAAAAAAATTTGAGGAAGTTTCTTAGGACTAGAGGACCCTAGGATAATTATATAATGGGTAAATTCATTAAGAATAATCCAAATTGGCCTAATTACTCAAAACTGAACATTAATTAATTAGGGTTTAACACACATTAAAATAACTTGAAAATATTTCTCCACTGATATTTAGGATTAGAGGGACCTCACATAAAAATTTGAAGTCAATTGAAAATATTTAACCCCACTAAATGGATTAATTAAGCCACATTATCAAAATTAAACTTTAAAAATTCATAAATCCAAAGATACATTTCAAAATTTCACCAAATTGGTTTTGTGGGCTCTCTGATATTAGAGGAGTCTATAAAAATTAAAATTGGAATTTTCTAAAATTTTTCATTTTTAATGATATTTTTTATATTTAAATAATTAAAAAATAATAAAAATTACAAAAATATTAAAAATCATAAAAATGTCACACTTTGACTCCTAATCACTTAGGAACAAACCAAATATTTTTCCCAAGTCTCTAAGTTAAGATATTAAATTTTAAATGCTTAAAACAATTTTTAATATTAAAAAATGTATTTTCTAACCTTTTCACTAAATTAATTCCAATAAATCAAAGAAAAATCAGAAAATTATAAAATTTCTTTCTCTAAACTCCTTAAGGTCAGAGAGATTTAAGAAAAATATAAAATTCATTTTTCAACTTTAATTTTATTTTATAATTAATTAACACTCTAAAACTCAAAATAATTATAATAAATAAAATATAATTTAAAAATCACCAAAATTGGTCCAAGTGGTCCTCTAGTCATTAGGAGCATCCCATAATTTTCTTAACAATAAAAACCTTTCCTTGGTCATGTTGTTGAATTTCCATTGAAAATCCCATTTTTCACTAAAAATAATTATATAAATAAATTAAATTCAGAAAAATCATATTTTCTCCTCTAATGTCTTAATTGACATATGTGTGAAGTGACATAAAATTTTAAGTTTATTTGAACTCAGTTAAGTGAGTTATGAAATTAATAAGACTAAAAGGGCATAAAGGTAAATAAAGAATTTAAACCCCTTTATTAAAATTTTAGGTTTAATTAAAATGGAGGATAAAATATTTGATTTTATTTTTCTTGGATGTTTGAAACTTTGGGAAATTAAAAGAGTAGGAACCCATTAATCACTTTTAATAAAGAAAAAATTAAACTTTAATTATTTAAACAAATTTAAATTTTGGAAGATTAATGAAAATTTGAATTATTAAAAATAGGGATATAACTTGAGTGGATATTAATTCTTTAATAAAAAAATCCCTAAATAAATCACTTCAAAAATATTTAACTCTTAATTAAGATTAAAATAATAATCCAAACTAAGTAAATCAAAATTGAAAGTTAAAAAAAATAATAACCCTTAAATTAAAGGAAAGCTTAAAATATTAAGTGGTTTAACAATTAAATTAAATTAAGTACAAATTAAATTAAATTAACATTTTAACAATTAAGTTAAATTAAAAATATTTAAATTAAATTAAATTAATTTAAATTCAATTAAATCAAATTTAAATTATATTAAATTAACATCATTCAATAATAAAAGTAAAACAAATTTAAAATATTAAGATCACTTAAAGAATAAAGATTTAAACCAAAAATAATTTAAACACTATTCCAAACTTAAAATTATTAATTAAAATCTCATAATTAAACCAAATCATTTTAAACTTTTAACTCAAACTTCAAATTAAGAATGATTAAAATCCTCAACAAACCAACTTGCCGCTAAAGGCTTTAATTATTATAACTCTTAAATGGAGTATTAAGTGAGATGTCACTTCATTCATCAGGTAATCAAATGCCCAAGTTCACTGAGCAAGAGACAAAGCTTAACTAAAATTCTGGATGATTGATCCATGAAGAAAAATACATATTTTTATGCCTTGATTTTTATCAATTTCTAAGGATATTATGCTTTAACGAAAGGTATTTTTGTGTTTTTGGATGTAGGTGATGTAAAAAGCTCTAGTAAAGGAAAAGGAGCAAAAGGGAGCAGAAAAGGAGCAAAATACAAAAAGAATAAAAAAATATCTGGCGCCTAAGCTCCAGAAACTGGCGCCTAAGCGCCAGAAACTGGCGCCTAAGCGCCAGACTCGATACAGAAACTACCAAGTTTTTGACGACTTTTGGACGGTTATTTTGACGGAGTGAGCAGTTATTGGACATTCTAGAAGACTGGCAGTTGTTCCTTGATAATAGGACATGTGATACATTGCATTTGGACGCTCCAAAACGGCTTTAAGCTTGAAGAGGTGCGAGCCAAAGTGAAGAGGTGCGAAGAACTGGACGCGGTGTCCGGAGCCTAGGCGCCAGATTCCGGCGGCTAGGCGCCAGACCGACCTTCTTGAAGATTCATTGAATTTCTACATGTTTTGAAGAGGTGCCTCAAGGCAACCCTTGGAGCCTATAAATAGGAGTCCAATCCTTCAGAGAAAATCGCCCCTCAATAGTCCCACCTCCTCTAATCTCCTTAGAGAGAGAAATCTCATTAGAGAGAGAGAATCTAGAGAATTAGAGAGAGAGATTTAGGGCCACTTTTGTTTAGTTTAGTGAGTTTACTTTCAAGTTGTAGCATCTGGAGTTCATTACACTATGGAGTAAGGAGTCAGAAGATCTGTAGAAGGAATATTTGAGATAAGTATTTTTATTTTGATTCAAAGTTCATTTATTATGTTTTGCAGTTTATTTTCAATGTGTTCTGAGTAGACAGTTTACTTTCTTCCTTCAATCATGAAGAGATAGATAAGATAATATAAAGATTCGATGGAGAATTAAAATTTAAATTATTTTCAAAAACTTTGTGATGACATTAATACCTGATCTTACTTTACTTTTTAAAATAGCCATTTAAATTATTAAGACATGTTGAAGAGTTTTGAAACCTTGAAGGAGAAGAACTCTTAACTTGTAAATGTCACATTAATACTTGGGTAGTCGAAGGCCATGTGCGGGCTATTCATGGTGAAGTGCAAATAAATAGGAAGATAAGATTTAAAGGGCCTAGAATTGATAAGTTTTTAGAGTGACAGGCTAAATTCTTATAATTTAATTTATAGATCAGGAATGGGTCACTAGTAGGGCTGACCATAGCCACCCTTCGACATCTAGAAGTGAGAGTCTAGATTAACCCATTACTACTAACAATACATCTGGATCTGATCTGTAAGTTAGCCAATGTTCTTTGCGCCTGGATAAAAGGGTAAAGAATAAGAATGCTTCTATTTGGCACAATACCCTAAATCAGATTCTCCAACGAATATTAAATTATCTTAAAAATCTTGGATTAATAGAAGGAAAGAAAGTTGTTATTTTATTTAGTTTTCATAAATCATTCTCTTATTATTGTTTTCTTTAATTGCATCTAGTAAATTAATAGTAATTTATAGTTAATTTAAAGGATAAAAAGATATTTTTAAAATATAATATTTAGAGAATTTATTTCTATAATTCTTCCACGTGGGATCGATAATTAGGTTATAATAGAAAACCCTATATTACTTGAAACGATACGTTTACTTGCGTAGTACCCCTAGTGTGTAAAGTAATTTCTAAAATTTATAATATTTTGATTTATACACTAGCCGCTTATTATAAATTGGGTCAAGCTTTGGCCATCTTTTGGAAGCATATATTACTGTGTTACTTGCGGTCGGGTCAAATTTTTGGCGCCGTTGCCTGGGATAGAAATAAAATAGTTATAAATTTCTGTAAAAAATATATTATATTTCTAAAAATATAAAAATATATAAAAAAATTTATTAAAAATATAAAATAAAAAAAAAATTTTGTATTTTATTACCTTGTTTTATGCGAAGATTTGGTTCTGAAGGATTAATACCTTTAGATTCTGAATTAGAAAGAACAATTAGAAAAATTAAAAAGGGAAAATAAATTCAAAAATTTAAAGAAATGGCTACTTTACAAAATCCAATTGAACTTAATGATCAAAATGTTTATAAACTATTAAGGGATTATGCTAACCCTATAGTTGATGAACTTCATAGTAGTATTCAAATACCAACTGTAGATGCTAATTTTTTTGAACTTAAACCATCTATTATTCAAATGGTGCAAAACAATCAATTTGGTGGAACACCAAATGAGGATCCAAATTTACATCTTGTTAGTTTTTTAGAACTTTATGCTACCTTTAAATATAACAATGTTTCTGATGATGCTATTAGACTTAGACTCTTTCCTTTTTCTTTAAGAGATAAAGCAAAGATGTGGTTAACCTCGTTAGCGACTGGTTCTATTAAAACATGGGCTGAAATGACATAAAAATTCCTTACTAAATATTTTCCTCCTTCTAAAACTGCTAAATTAAGAAACGATATTACTTCGTTTAGTCAATTTGACGGGTAGACAATATATGAAACTTGGGAAAGATTTAAAGAACTATTAAGAAAATGTCCTCATCATGCTTTACCTGATTGGTTAATTATTCAAACATTTTATAATGGATTAATTGGATCTTTAAAATCAATTATTGATGCTTGCTACTTGGAGGTTCTTTAATGTCTAAATCATTTGAAGAAGCTTACACTTTAATTGAAGAAATGGCTAATAACAATATTCAATGGCCTTCTGAAAGGATTAATCCTAAAAAGATGGCCAGTATTCACGATAATGAAGCCTTTTCTATTTTAGCTTCACAAGTAATAGCAATGTCTAAGAAATTAGATCATTTTGCAATTAATATTTCACAAAATAATTCTGCTAATATTGAAGATTCTCAAACTATTGAAACTTTACAAGCTATTGCAAGTAAAAATAATCCTTATTCAAATTATTATAATCCTCGGGTGGAAAAATCATCCTAATTTTAACCGGGATAATTCACAACAACAATGGGGTAATAATCAATCTCATCCCATCGGAAATTGGAATAATCAAGTTAATCCAAATTTTAAACCTCCCGGATTTAATAATCAACCGAAAAAGTTATCAATAGAGGAATTAATATTACAAATGAATAATCAATTACAAAATCAAAATACTGCTATTCGTAATATTCAAAATCAAATGGGGCAAATTGCTACTTTAATTAATAACAGACATGTAGGAACACTTCCTAATAATGTTGAAATTAATCCAAAGGAAACTGGAAAAGAACATGAACAAGCAAAAGCTGTGCAACTTAGAAGTGGAAAGGAATTAAAAGAAAGAATGAAGAATGAAATTGAAAAAGAGATTGAAAAACCTAAAGAAACTCTCTCTCTCCTAATCAAGTTCAGACTTTTATACCTGTTAATGTGGAAGTTGAAAACCCACCACCACCTTTTCCTCAAAGACTTAAACAGCAGAAACTTGATCATCAATTTTCTAAGTTCTTTGAAATTTTTAAGAAACTTACTATTAATATACCTTTTGCTGAAGCTTTGGAACAAATGCCAACTTACGCAAAATTTATAAAGGATATTTTAAGCAAGAAACAGAGATTTGAAGCTTTTGCAACTATTGCACTAAGTGAAGAATTGAGTGAAATAATTCAAAAGAAATTACCTGAAAAGCTTAAAGATCCTGGAAGTTTCACTATACCCTGTGCTATTGGAGAAAAATTTTGTGGAAAAGCTTTATGTGATTTAGGAGCAAGTATTAATCTCATGCCATTTTCTATCTTTCAAAGATTAGGTTTAGGAGATATTACTCCCACCACTGTAACTCTTCAGTTAGCTAATAGATCTATCACTTATCCTAAAGGAGTTATAGAGGATGTACTTGTTAAAGTGGATAAATTTATCTTCCCTGTAAATTTCATAGTACTTGATATGGAAGAAGATAAAGAGATACCTATTATTTTAGGGAGACCTTTTCTAGCTACCTGACGAGCTATGATTGATGTGCAAAAAGGAGAACTAACCATGAGAGTTAATGATCAAGAAATCAAATTCAATGTTCTTAAATCCATGAAGTACCCTTTGATTATTTAATTGAAAAACATTATCAAGAAAAATGTAAAGCCATTTATGAAGAAAAATTTGAATTTTTAATTGATGAAGATGAAGTTGTGGAAGAAGAAGAAACTTATTTTATAAAAGATAATTGGGAAACTTTAGACATAACTCAAAATGATATACTTTTACCATCAATAGAAAAAGCCCCTGAACTGGAATTAAAAATGTTACCTTCCTATTTAAAATATACGTTTCTTGGAAATTTGTTAAATTTACCTGTTATTATTTCTTCTGAACTTAGTACATATCAAGAAGAAAAACTAATAGGTGTGCTAAAGAATTATAAGAAAGCTTTTGGTTGGACTATTGCTGATATAAGAGGAATAAGCCCTTCCATTTGCATGCATAGAATTTTAATGGAAGAAAGTTTTAAACCAACTATAGAATCACAAAGACGATTAAATCCTATCATGAAAGAGGTTGTTAAAAAAGAAATTATTAAATGGTTAGATGCTGGTATTATTTATCCTATTTCGAATAATTAATGGGTAAGTCCTATTCATTTTGTTCCGAAGAAAGGAGGTGTAACTGTCATTGTTAATGATAAAAATGAACTTATCCCTACAAGACAAGTTACTGGATGGCGAATTTGTATTGACTATAGGAAATTAAATAAAGCCACTAGAAAGGATCATTTTCCTTTACCTTTCTTGGATCAAATGCTTGATAAACTAGCTGGAAACTCATATTTCTGTTTCCTGGATGGATATTCTGGTTATCATCAATTACTTATTGCTCCTTAGGACCAAGAAAAGACAACATTTACAAGTCCTTATGGAACATTTGTTTATAGAAGAACGCCTTTTGGTTTATGTAATGCACCTGCAACTTTTCAAAGATGTATGATGTCAATATTTTGTGATTTGATTGACAAAGGAATTGAAATATTCATGGATAGTTTTTCAGTCTTTGGAACTTCTTTTGAATCTTGTTTGGAAAACATTTCCAAAGTTCTGAAAAGATGTGAAGAAACAAATTTAGTTCTTAACTGGGAAAAATGTCAATTCATGGTCACAGAAGTCATTGTACTTGGTCACAAAATATCACAAAAAGGGATGGAAGTTGATCAAGCAAAAGTAAAAATTATTGCTGAATTGCAACCACCTACTACTGTTACTGATGTGAGAAGTTTTCTAGGTCATGCTGGGTTTTATAGAAGATACATAAAGGACGAGGCGGTTGTTCATAATGCTGAGGCGACTGATAGCTCGGACGAGTTTGTTGATAGCCTTGCTGAGGTTACTGATAGCCCTGCTGAGGTTGCTGATAAGTCTATTGTGGTGGTTGATAACTAGGTTGTGGCCGCTCTGACTGTATCTGAACCGGCTGCTTGCCCTTATCTACTGCCGCGACAATTCCGGATTTCTTTTTGAATGTTTTCACAGGCTTCTGCTTATCGTTCTTGTCCATGAAACTTAGCTGTTTTGCATCTTCTTGCAAGCTCCCAGCCTTGCTAAGCAACTTCTCAAATGTCTTGATTGTAAATCATTTAAGGAGAAGTGCTATCGGGCTATGGATACTTTTAAGTAGGATGCCGACTGCATGTTGTTCTTGAAGCTATGGTTCACACTTCATGCTTAAGTTTCTCCATCGAAGTATGTAATCCACTAAAGTCTCGTTCGGCTTCTGTTGCTCCACCACTAGATCACCGATAGTGATGTGGTGCTGAGCCCTGACAAATCATTTAACGAAGAGATTTTCTAGTTCTGAAAAGATCTTTACTGAACCGTTCAACAACTCCGCGTACCAGTTGAAGGCAATCCCTGATAAACTGCTGACAAACTGTCGGAAGAGTAAAGCGTCACTCCCACTGGCATTGCAGTAACTAGCAAGAAAATGTGCAATATGTTGCCGGGGGTTTCCTGTTCCATCAAAAGTCTTAAACAGAGGTGGTACGAAGCCTTTTGGGTATTGGACCACATCGAAATCTTCGGGGTAAGGTCTACCCATTTGAATAGATGCTCCATTCTTAGATTGTGCTAGGGCCTCTCGCACCTGTTGTTCTACCATGCTCTTGATGTCCTTTTCTGGAATCATGCTTTGTGTAGGATCTTTCTTTGGTTGTTTGTCTCCGTTGACGGATGTGATCTCTTTTCCTACATATGCAATATGGATAATTTCTGGGGGTGTCTCTTTCTAAGGTTGTACCTGACTCTAGAGAGTGGCTAAGGCAGCGGCCATCTCTTCCATCCTCCTTGCCATTTGGGAAATTGTGTCATCTCTCTCCCGAATCTGTGCTCTCATCACTTCTGGTTCATCTCTTTCTGTAGCTGCTAGAGCACCTTGCGAAGCTGACGATGCTCGTGTCTCAACCATGTTGATCTCGGCATACTCCTCATGCATGAACTCTGATGAGTCAACTTCATATCCTAGTTCTTCTTCACTTTCTCTTGCTAACCGTCGGATGTCGGTCCTCAACTTGTCCATGGCATCCTCTAGTGGCCCTTTTCGCACAGTCTCGCAGTTGTCTCTTGACGGTTGTTGAACTTCCTTCCCTGGAGTCCCCTTTATTGCAGTAGCACTTTCTTCTGATTCAAGTCTCCTGACGAGACTTCTCTTCTCAGGACATTGTTTTGGTTTTAACTCGCCAGTAGTAGGTCGCCATACCATTCTTCTTGCGCTAGGAAGCCTAGGACCGGATGATCCGTCTGGCTATATGCTCTGGAAGGTGGTATCCTCCCTAATTTGTAGACCCGATACAACAATGGGTGAACTGGCTTTTATTTTCTTCTTTGGTTTCTCTGTAGCAGCAAGAAGCTCTATTCGCGGTTCGAGGCGGGATTTAGCTGGTACCCATCCTATCCTCTTAAAATTTCTGACATAGGGCATCTTTCTTTCTTTGTCAATCTTTCTATCACAGCTTGCAGCCGAGTCAATGGCGTAGTTTTATCCCTTTTTCTCTTGTAATTATTGTAGTATGCAGGTCGGGGTAATGCAGCGGCGATCCTACGGACATTCTCTTCATCTAATGCGGCAGAGAGAGGGTGAAACCTCGCTCCCTTCCAACGAGGTATATACTCGAGCGGTTCTTCTCTTTCCTCGGGAATTTCTTCTAGAAAAGCAACTTCGGCAGCTTCCGGCTTTCTTGGCGATCTTTCTTCTTCTATTTCTCCTTTGAGTCCGAGTTAGGGGTTTAATTCTTGAACTGGCCCCAATCTCAAAAACAACTGGTATTGTAGCAAAATCTATACCCTCCACGGTGACAGGCTCATCACAAACTTGGATTTCCTTCCCCTTCAGTTTGGCAGAAGTCGGGGTAGGTGCGGAGATGACTAGACCTGTGAGGTAGAGACAATAGTCCTCCTACGAACAGTAGTACTTCTTTCAGTTGGAACCCTTTGCAGAGGAGGGAATTCTTGAGTTGATTTCAGATTGAATTCAGTCACAGGCTCTTCAATTTCTGACACTTTGTCCATTAATGTGAAGAGAGTGACATCAGCAAACTTGATATCTGTGTTGCCGAATCCTTGTCCGAAATGGATGATCCCGTTGTCGGGCAGCTCATCATTGTAAACGACAAAGTCCATTCCATTGGTGAAGGAGAAGATTAGCTTTGGGGCAGTGATTTTCTGCAGGGCAGATTCCGAATGTTAATCCCGAATTATGCTTCTTTTCATCGTAAAGTTTAGGACGAAAAAAGAAAGAGTTCGAACATATTTTCATTTATCTTAGTGTATTTGTGATTTTTAAAAGAGATTGTTTATTAGGAGGTTCGTTTGTTAGAAACAAAATGATTAAAGGAAAAAGGGGTTATAGAAAAGGTAAAGGGCCCGATTTAGAATTGGAAAGGAAGAGAAAGTCTTATGCAAGACTTCTCGACTCGAAGGACCGCTCCTAAACTAACACCTATTGGGGGTCAACCTCACCTCAGAAAAGAGGTAAAAGGATCTCGGAACCTCTCCTTTTAGGGGTGTCTAAACAGTGGCTCCTAAATCCGAGAGGAGTTGGCTATACTCGTTCAAGACAGAAATGAATGGGGTACTCCAACGGAAGAATGGTAGTTTTGGTTCACTAGGGATATGGACACACTACCGATTTATGAAAAGCAAAATCATCTAATCAAAAATGGAGAGAGGAACTAGTCCCTAGCGGAGTCGCCAGAAGTTGTCGGTGAATTTTTAATTTAATTTAAATAAATAATTTGAAAAGAAATATTTAATTTTTGAAAGTAATTTTAAGTTTAAAAATTTTAAGATATGAAAAATCAAGCCGATCTCACATTCCAAATAGTTTAGAAAAACGAGCACCGCATCACAAACCGTGTATCTATCCCGAAGAATAGACACACTGCTTGACGATGGGACTCGATTAAATAAACTAGAAGATTTGTAACATCCGTTGGGTCTGCGAACCAATTTTATAAGCCGACAAGTTCCCCTATTTAATATAAATGAATTAAGCAGGGTTTATATTACCTGGGTTCTTAAAGTTCCCTATAAGGGCAAGCCCCTATAGTTAATTACATCTTAAATGACGAGAATCATTTAAGAAAACTCTTGATAATGATTAGTGGTTTTGCTCTAAAGAATTTCAAAGTTTAAGGTTTTCAAAGGAGTTGAGTTTTGGAGATTTCAATAGGGAATGGATCAAATTTGGAACAATTTATTTCAGGAATTCAAGGGAAGAAAAGTAGGAGAAACTGAGGATCCAAGAAGAATCTTGACAACTTCCCAAACTATCCTATTGTTTGGCTTCGAGTTTAAGAAAATTATTTAATGTTGCAATCCTGCCAATTTTATTTATTTAGGATCTATATTTGTATGATAAAATCACACAAATAGCCTCGAAGATTTGAAGGTTTACGTCGTACCAAACAACTACCTCGGAATCCTAAGACCGGTTAGGACTTAATTTGCATAACATGATTATGCAAATGCCTAACGAAGAGTTGAGGATTTATGTTGCACTATGCAAACTACCTCGAAGTCTTATGGCTTGGTTATTTAATTCTAAGAAAGGTTTTGCTGAAGTAGACCCGAGTTTTGCTGATGACGATGGCCGTGCTGCCCACTGTGCTCCAAGCTCCTTGTTGTTGCAGAGGTTTTAGTTTTAGAAAATGATACTCAAGAGATGAAAGAAGTGTTTTGGTTTAGAGAAATCTTAAAGTCCAAATGCATTTAATGTTTTAATTAAAACAAATCTTAAAGTTGGTTAAACAGAACCGATTAAGATCCCACTGGTTCCGTCATCCCTAAGACACGTTATTTTCATCGAATTCACTTAGTCCAGATGAATTTGCTAAACTCAATCTGAATGATTTCCACACTTTCATTTAGACCTTGGGAAATACCGTTAGCAACACGTGGGTTACATCATCCGAGGTATTCCCGATCATTCAATGAGACATTTTAATTTAGTTGTAGTTTTGTTATTCTGTTTGTGATTAAATTTTGAGTTGTTTTATATTTTGAAATGTTTTAGCGGTGAATTTTATCTTGCAACGACTTTTAATTTAGTTTTGGTTTCAGTTCAGGGACTACCCTAAAGGTTTTGGTTTTCATGCAACAATCTTGTTTAACATGCAAGAAAAGTAAAGTACAGTGCATGTAAGTAAATTACAATAAAGTAATTGCAATAAAATAAAAGCGTACCTGGAAGGTCTTCCCGTCATCCCAAGCTGCACTTAAAACACATGTTAAGGCATTTAAATATTTCAACAGATACCTAGGTAAAGCTAAGAAAAGGGTTTTGGTTGTCTACCAAATTCCTAATCCTATAATTAGTCATCTTCAATGACGTCTAGGTTCTTGGTTTGGTTTAAGGATGATTTTCTTCATCAAAGAACAATTAAATTCAATTGTTCTTCTAAAACATCTCGTCATATTGAGGAAGTGCTTTGGACGAGTCCTAAACATCTTTTCAATATTTCTGGGATTATTTTGAGTCCAAGAAAATTTAGTTGCACACGTGAATTAATCATCCAGGAGTTTAGTTAAACTTTGTTTCTTGCTCAGTGAACTCAGATGAATGAATTAAGTATTGTTAAAGTGACTTATTTAGGGATTTTTAAATTAGAGTTATAATAATTAGAGCATTTAAGGGCAAATTGGTTTATCGAGAATTTTAATCATAATTAATTAAAAGTTTGATTTAATGGTTTAAAGTGTTTTAATTTAATAATGAGGTTTTAATTAATAATTTTAAGTTTTGAATAGTGTTCAACTTATTTTAGATTTAATTCTTACTGATTTCATTTAGGTTTGTTGTTAAATGATTTTAATTCAATTTGATTTGAATTTAATTTTAATTTAATTTTTAATTTTAATTTAATTTAAATTATTTAATTTTTAATTCAATTTAATTTTAATTCAATTTTAATTTAATTTAATTTTAATTTTATTTAATTTAATTTTGATTTAATTTAATTTAATTTTGATTTTAATTTAATTTTATTTTGATTTTAATTTAATTTTAATTTTAAATTTAATTTAATTTAAATTTATTAAAATTTAATTTCATTTTAATTTTAGTTTTAATTATTAATTTTAATTATTAATTTGGATTATTATTTTAATTTTTTATTAAGAATTAAGTATTGTTAAAGTGACTTATTTAGGGATTTTTAAATTAAAGAATAAATGTCCTCTTAATAATATCCCTATTTTAATGATCCAAATTTAAATATATTCTTTCCAAAATTTAAATTATTTAATTAATGAAAGTTTCATTTTTGATATTTTCAAAATGTTCAATGGGTTTCTACCCCTTAATTTTCCTAAGTTACAATCATCCAAGAGAAAATTAAGATCAAATATTTTACCTCCCCATTTTGATTAAACCTTAAGTTTTAATTAAGGGTTAAAATTTTTAATTACCATTATGCCCTTTCAAGCTTATTTATTTCATAACTCACTAAATTGAGCTCAAATGAATTTGAAATTTTTATGTCACCTCACTCACATGTCAATTAAGACATTAGAGGAGAAAATGTGATTTTTCTAAATTTAATTTATTTATATAATTATTTTTAGTAGAAAATAAGGGTTTTCAAAGAAAATTCAACAACATGACCAAGGAATGGTTGTTGTCCTTAAGAAAATAATGGGATGTTTCTAATGAACAAAGGACCACTTGGACCAATTTTGGTGATTTTTTGACTTATATTTTATTTATTATAATTATTTTGATTTTTAAAGTATTAATTAATTATAAAATAAAATTAAAGTTGAAAAATGGATTTTTATATTTTTTTAAAATCTCTCTGACCTCAACGAGTTCAGAGGAATAAATTTTATCATTTTATGATTTTTCTTTGATTTATTAGAATTATTTAAGTGAAAAAGAGTAAAAACTTATTTTTTAATATTAAAAATTACATTAAGCTTTTAAAATTCAATATCTTACCCTAGGGACTTAGAAAAAATATTTGGTTTGTTACTAAGTAATTAGGATTCAAATGTGACATTTTTATGATTTTTAATATTTTTATGATTTTTATTATTTTTTAATTATTAAAATATTAAAATATTGTGAAAAATCAACTTTTTTTTAAAATTCAAATTTTAATTTTCCTGAACTCCTCTGATATTAGAGAAGCCCCAAAACCATTTTTGTGAATTTTTGAAAAGTACTTTTGGAGTTATGAATTTTTAAAGTCCCATTTTGCTTATGAGGCTTAATCAACCCATTTGGTGGGGCTAATCAAGTCCAATTGATTTCAAAATTTTATATAAGGTTCCTCTGACCCTAAAGAGTAATAGAGAATTATTTTCAAGTCAATTTGATGAGTGGTTAACCCTAATTAAATCAAACTCAATTTTAGGGGTCTAGGCCAATTAAGGTTATTATGTATGAATTAACTCAAAAAATATTTTTCATAGGGTTCTGTGGTCCATAGGAACATCACCAAATTTTCCTAGAATTTACTTTATAACATGCTAATTATTGGAATTAAAATACCTAAAACAATGACATGAACTTGAAAATTCAATAACTTTTTACAGAGATGGCCTCTGACCTTGAAAAATTCAGGGTATGTTCCCAAGATCAGAGGCTTCAAAAGCCCTATGGTCTCATGTCATGGTGAATTGTCTATGCAAATGAAGAATCAAAATACTGAAAAAAGTAAATAAATTATTAAAAATAAAATACTCATCCAATTAACTTGATTACTTTTTTACATTATTCTCCTCTGTTCACTAAGCAAGAGGATATTTTTATTTTATTTTTGTGATTTTTCAATGCAAAGGTATGAATTTTTGAAGTTCTCGATATTTAAATAATTTAAAAATACCCTATTTATCTACTTATCCAAGCGGCGCCAGCGCAACATTGGCAGCTCCGAAAGCCCACGCGGCGCATTCCCATTCGACGCTACCATCCGACTCAGCGCTCCGGGGGCCCGCTGTTCACGTAACAAACCCTGGTTTGGCGCAATCTGAACCGTCCGCTTAATACACGCGCGATCCAACGGCTCCCGGTCATCGTCTACGACTGGTGTGCACCCGTGACCGTCCACACTAAAACCCTAAGATCTCACTCGATTCTCAATGGATTTTCGTGTTCTTATGCTCTATGGATTCATCTTGAAGAGACGAACACATCCATATGGTTTATAGACTATGAAAATAACCTAAACAAAATGAAGAATCACTGGAAGCTCGGGAGGAAGAGCGAGTTCATACCTAAGAGAAGTGAAGCTTCGATCTGAGAGTTGTGTCACCTTGGATTGAGTCCAGGCAAGCTCCAGATGAAGTCTCTGGCTCTGGGGAATTGTCTAGGTATGAAAGTGACCAAGGCCGATCACAAAGCTAGGAGGCTGGAAGCAATGGCTGGCCTGGTGATGGGGCTTTTGCTGGGGAACTTCTCCTCTTGGTCTGGTGAAGTTGTAGGACCAATCAATTTAGAGATTGGCTCACTGTGGTGAAATGTCCTGTTTTTTGGTGGATTTTCAACTCAGAAATTGAGCTCTGTTAATGGGGATTAGGGCAAAGGAACACTGGGGATTAACTTCTTTGGGTTAGGAGAAGGTCCTGGAGCAATTTTGGCAGAGTTTCCTTAAGGTCTGGTTTTTTCTCTTCTTTTGGCCGAGATGGTGGTGGGTTTAAATAGACATGGCTGGAGGGCTTCCCAGAGGCACTTGGAGGCTGGGATCAGTAGCTCAGGGGAGAAGAAGAAGAGCTCTGGTGTCCATTAGGGTTGGGACAACTCAAAAAGGGAGAATTGAATTTTTTGGTTCACATGGAGCTCTCGGTCATGGTGTTTTCCGGTGGCTGTGGTGGCTGGCCGGCCAGGCATGGGTCACCATCTGACTCAGTGGGTTCAGGGGTTGAATTTGGTGAAGTGAATTGGAGTTTGACATGTGTAAAAAGCTTGATTAAAATGGAATGGGGGAGAGTGTATTTTGGGCTTGGTTTGGTCAATCCATGGAAATAGGCTTGGTGCACCTCCCCAAGACCTGATTTTGAGCTGAGGGAATCATTTAGGTCAGCTTGGAAGGGGTGGTGAAGTCTCCATCCATGGTGAGGTGGCTAAGCATGGTTTAGAGTGTGACATGAGTATGGTTAAAAATGCTTAATGAAAGATTAGGAAAGGGTCCCCTCTTCTTGCCATTAATGGCTTGGTGAGGTGGAAAGTGGCTTCCATGGCTTCCATGTGGCTTGTACATGGCTCAATGGCTCACATTTGGCTTGGAAAAAGTTTGGTCAATTTCATAAAAGGGGATTTTATGAATTTTGGCATTTTTGGTGGAAATTTAGATGAAGCTTTATTTGGAATTATTTCATCATTGGTTTAGGACTTAGGGATGATTTTAATTGAATGGATGATGTAGAGAAATGTCATGTGGGCTTTGGATGAATTTTTGGGCTTTTGGATTTGGTGGAAGTGGGCTTTTAGAATGGTTTAAGAAAGTGAGCCTTTAGGTTTGAAAATAAATTGGTGGATGGAAAGTTTGTGAAGGATCATGCCAAATAAATGTTGCAATTGGTTTTGGTATGTGTCATGAGTGGTTTGGAACAAGTGTGAAGTGATTTTGAATTGAATTGGGTTTAATTTGGGCTTTTTAGTTAAAGGGGCCAAAGTGGGCCAAATTTTGCTAACTTGGGTTAAGGCTGGGCTAAAGTTGGATTTGATGTAAATTTAATGTTGAGAAATGTTTATGGGAATGTCACAAAGAGTTTTCAACTTTGGTTGGGCTTTGATTTTGGGATTTGTGCCCATTTGGGTTACGTTGGGCTTAGGTGAATTTATGGGATTTTGGTTTTGGGTTAGGTTTGGGTGGAGTTTAGGTTCAAATTTTGGGAAAGTCAAGTTAGTATTTTGTTTATGGGGGTGTTAGGAAGGCTTTAGAAAAGATTTGGGGCCAATTGGAGTTGAATTGGATGGGTTTGAGCTAGGTTTAGGTCATGAGCCAAAATTGGGCCTTAGGCTTGAAATTGAAATTGGGCTCAAATGTCAATCAAATTGGACTTGGATTTGGTCTAAATTGATATTGGGGATATTGATTTGAAGTTTAGAATTGAATTGGATTAGAATTGAGGTTAATTAGGGTGGTTTGGTTTGACATTGGTTTCACTTGGGTTAAAAATGGGTCAAATTGGGGGTTTTGGTAAAAGTGGGGTAAATTGACAAAATTGGCCCATGGTGTAGTTGAACAAAATAAAATTGAGAATATTTGGGATTTTCTGGAATTACTTGGAATTTTCTAAATTTTTGGATTTTTTGGTGTAAAAGGGTATTTTGGTAATTTTGGGGGGTTTAGGGGTATTTTCAGGAAATTTTGGTATTTTTGGCCAAAGATGATCAATTTGAATGGTGGGAAATGTTTAGGATTGATTTTGAGGAATTTTGGGTAATTTAGGTGATTTTGCAAATTTTGGGTAGTTCCAAGGGCATTTGGTAGGTTTAGTGGGTCCGGGGCTCCGGGGGTCAAAAATTAAAATTTTAGAAAAATGAAGATTGATCAAATTTGAGTAGAACAGAATCACTTTTATTGAGCCATGAAGCCATATTAAGCCCATATGAGCCATGAGAGGACTCATTTGAGGCATTCACTATGTTGTTCCTAACCCTCTTAGCTAGGGGCTTAGGGGTTAAGGACCATCCATATGAATTACTTACATTAGTCAGAAAGTCACGTTGGGTGAGAGTTTGGTTTTAGGACTTGGAATGTGTGTGAGAGTTTAGTGTATGTGCAAGTCAACCCTCACTGGACCGAGGCCGCCGGTGGTATTCCTAAGGCCGAAAGGCCTATAGGGAACTCATCCTTTAAACCTCCACATTTGATTTCAACCCTCCAGGTGATTAGGGGTCTACAATTAAGCTTGTGGGGTTCGCAGGGAGTCAAGAGGTGTTTGAATTTCTAAAGGTTGGGTTCCACTTCTAGGCCTCTAAGATTAGCCAAAGGAAAAACCTATAACTAGATCCTAAGTACTAAAGAGAGAAGCAAAAGACCTCATAAGAAATGAGGTTAACATGCAAATTGCTACTTTAATTAATAACAGACATGTAGGAACACTTCCTAGTAATGTTGAAATTAATTCAAAGGAAACTGGAAAAGAACATGAATAAGCAAAAGCTGTGCAACTTAGAAGTGGAAAGGAATTAAAAGAAAGAATGCAAAATGAAATTGAAAAAGGGATTCAGGTTGAAGAGATTGAAAAACCTAAAGAAACTCTCTCTCCTAATCAAGATCGATCATTATACTCGTTAATGTGGAAGTTCAAAAACCACCACCACCTTTTCCTCAAAGACTTAAACAACAGAAACTTGATCATCAATTTTTTAAGTTCTTTGAAATTTTTAAGAAACTTACTATTAATATACCTTTTGCTGAAGCTTTAGAAAAAATGCCAACTTACGCAAAATTTATTAAGGATATTTTAAGCAAGAAACGAAAATTTGATGCTTTTGAAACTGTTGCACTATGTGAAGAATGCAGTGCAATAATTCAAAAGAAATTACCTGAAAAGCTTAAAGATCCTGGAAGTTTCACTATATCCTGTGCTATTGGAGAAAAATTTTGTGGAAAAGCTTTATGTGATTTAGGAGCAAGTATTAATCTCATGTTTAAGATGTAATTAATTATAGGGGCTTGCCCTTATAGGGAACTTTAAGAACCCAGGTAATATAAACCCTATTTAATTCCTTTCTATTAAACAGGGGAACTTGTCGGCTTATAAAATTGGTTCGCAGACCAAACGGATGTCACAAATCTTCTAGTTTATTTAACCGAGCCCCATCATCAAGCAGTGTGTCTATTCTTCGGGATAGATATACTGTTTGTGGTGCGGTGCTCGTTTATATAAACTATTTGGGATGTGAGATTGGTTTAATTTCATATCATAAAATTTTCAAACTTGAAATTACTTTCAAAATCAAATGCTACTTTTCAAATTATATATATTCAAATTAAATTTAAAATCTAAAAATTTGCCAACAATTTCTGTAGGCGACCCCCTTTTCAAAACACAACATAAAAATATGCCGACAGATATCGCAGCCACTTGTGAAGCTAAAATAGAAAAGGCTTCATTATCTTGAATACTGGTCATTCTTTTAGGATTAACCCTTTCAGAAGGCCATTGAAAAATATTATTAGCCATTTCTTCAATTAAGGTATAAGCTTCTTCAAATGTCTTAGCCATTAAAGAACCACCCGCAGTAGCATCAATAATAGATCTAAGTGATCCAATGAGTCCATTATAAAATTTTTGAATGATTAACCAATCTGGTAAAGCATGATGAGGAAATTTTCTTAATAGTTCTTTAAATCTTTCCCTAGCTTCATAAATTGTTTCTCCATCAAATTGCGTAAATGAAGTAATATCATGTCTCAATTTAGCAGTTTTAGAAGGAGGAAAATATTTAGCAAGGAATTTTTGTGCTTTATCTGACCAAGTTTTAATAGAATAAGTTGCTAATGAATTAAGCCACATCTTTGTTTTATCTTTTAAGGAAAAAGGAAAGAGTCTAAGCCTAATAACATCATCAGAAACATTATTATATTTAAAGGTAGAACAAAGTTCTAAAAACCTAGCAAGGTGTAAATTTGGATCCTCAATAGTGTTCCTCCAAATTGATTATTTTTAACCATTTGAATAATAGATGGTTTAAGCTCAAAAGAATTAGCATCTACAGTTAGCATTTGAATACTAACATGAAGTTCATCAGCTGTAGGTTTTGCATATTCCCTTAAATGTTTATAAATATTTTGTTCATTAATTTCAAATGAATTTTAATTATTTTTATGTAAGTTAGCCATTTCTTGATGTTTTGAAATTTTTTTTCCATTTTAAATTCTTTTAATTGTTCTTTCTACTTAAGAATCGAAAGGTAGTAATTCTTCAGATCCAGAACTATGCATAAAATTTAAGATATTTTTGTTTTATTTTTGTTTTGTTTTTATGTTTTTTTATTTTTCTTATATTTCTTTTTAATTTTTATTATATTCTATTCCCAGCAATGGCAACCAAAAACTTGATGCGATGTGACTTTATATATGCTTTTAAATACAAGAATTTGAAACCATTTTTTAGAATATTTAATTCCTGGCAAATGGCTTCAAAAACTTGATATGCGATGTTTACTTTTACTTATGAATTTATATTTAAATTTTATTATAATTATCGTAAAAGTCACAATTTTAAACGCAAGTATACATATCGTTTAAGTAATATAGGGCTCTAGTGGAGTCTTGGTTATCGATCCCACAGTGATAGTGTTTTTATAAAAAGTAAGAAATGTATGAAATATTTTGGAAATTTTCAAATTAAAAGTAATATATATATATATATATATTATTTTCAAATTTAATTTACTTAAAATTTTTACTATAAGAAAGTAAGCAGTAAGCAGTAATAAAGTAAAGTAAGCAGTAATTAAAATTCAATGCAAGTATAAAAATGACTTTCTCCTTTTCAACTAATCAAAGATTTTTAGAATAGTTGACTTTTGTGGGGAATTTAGATTATGGTATTGTGCCAAATAGAAGCATTCTTATTCTTTACCCTTTGGTCCAGGTGCAAAGAACATTGACTAATCTAAAGATCGGTTCAGGACGTTTTATTACTAGAATGGGTTAATATAGGCTCACACTACTAGATGTCCAAGGGTGGCAATAGTCAGCCCTATCAGTGACCCGTTCCCTTTCCATAAACCAAATTATTAGAATTTAGTCTGTCACTTTAAAAACTAATTAATTTTACGCCTAATAAATAATATCTTCCTATTTATTTGCACTTCACCTTGAATAACCCGCATAAAGCCTTCAACTACACAAGAATTCATGTGATATCTACTAGTTAATAATTTATCTCCGGATAGGTCTCAAAATTCTTCAACAGGTTTTAACAATTTAAATGGCCAATTTAAAAAGTAAACTAAGATCAGGTATTAATATCATCACAATGTTTTTAATATTTTAAATTTAATTCTCCTACAAAATTTAATTAATTTATTATCTTTTCATAGTTGAAAGGAGAAAAATAACTAACTACTCAGAACACATTGAAATAACACAACAAAACATATTTATAAAACTTTGAACCAAGGTACAAATACTTATCTGAGGTATTTCTTCAAATTATCCGCTAACTTCTACTGACTCTAAAGCAATGATGAAAGACTCCAACATCAACAACACACAATAAGTACTCACAATAAACTTACTAGATACAAAGTAAAGTGGCACCCTAAGTGTAGAAGAGACTAAAAAAACTAAATAAAACTAGAGGGGGGAGAGAAGGTGCTAAAAGGGGCTTGGGGACTATATGGTGCTAAAAGGGGCTTGGAGACTATGTGTTGCCATTTTCTCTGTAGAATGGGCTCCAATTTATAGAGCTCTGAATTTGACCGAGAGCTCTGAATTTGACCGAGGGTTGCTTAAGGCACCTCTTCAAAATTCATCCAAATACAATGTATCTTCAAGAAGGTAACTGTCGCGCTGAGGCACCGGGATCTGGTGCCTAGGCACCGGACTCTGTGACCAAGTCTTCGCACCTCTTCACTTTGGGTCACACCTCATCATGATTAAAACTGTTTCCTTGTCTCCAAATGCATTGTATCAAATGTCCTATATATTAGGAGTAACTTCTAGTTTTCTAGAAGATCCAATAACTTCTTAACTCCGTCAAAATAACTCCCCAAAATCATAAAAAATCTTAACAGTGTCTGTATCGTGCTGATGCGTAGGTTCCGGATTCTGGCGCCTTGGTGCCAGGCCAATAATTCAAATATTTTGCTCCATAAGCTCCATTTTTGCTCCTTTTTCCTTCTTTTTCTTTCTTGGACTCTTTTGTAATCATCTAAATCCAAAAATATAAAAATACCTTTCATTAAAGCATAATATCATAAAAATGGGTATTTTAAGTAGATCATTCAACATCAACCCCTTTAGGTCTAACTCTAATTTTACCTAACCACAATCTAAACCCTATTGGGTCTAACATAGCTTATACTTATTCATAAAAAACCCTTAGGTCTAACCTAACTTAGACCTAACCAAAACCCCTTAGTTCTAACCCAAATTAGACCTAACCATAAACCCCTTTTTAAGTCTAACCTAATTTGGACTTAACCACAACTTAAACCTTACTAGGTCTAACCTAAATTAGATCTAGTCCTACATAAACCCTTCTATGTCTTACTCAAATTAGACCAATTCACAACTCAAGTACCCTAAGTCTAATCCAACTTAGACTTAGCATAATTTAAACCCTTTAGTCTAACCAAACCTAAACACAATTAACTTGAATTATGAGGTTAACCTGTTCTAACTCAAGTTAACCTAATTAGCTAAATCACTGAGTCAACACGACCTAACTTAGGTTAACCCAATCAACTCAGATCACTGGGTCAACCCAACCTATCTCAAGTTAACACAATCAAATTAAATCACCGAGCCAACCCAACCTAACTCTAGTTATCCTAAATCAGCTTAAATCACTAGGTTAACCTAACCTAACAAAGGTTAACCCAACCAACTAAAATCATTAGGTGAACCTAACCTAACTCGATTTAACCAAAATAAAATGAAATCATCGGGTCAACCCAATCAACTTGAATCACTGCGTCAACCTGACTTAACTCGGGTTAACCTAAATCAACTAATACAAGGTTAACCTACCTAACTCGGATTAAGCTAATCAACATAAATTAGTCAGTCAAACCACCTTAACTCGTATTAGCCCAATTAACAAGAATCACTGAGCTAACCAACCTAACTCAGGTTTAGCTAATAAACTTGAATCACCAGCCAACTGACCTAACTTGGTTTAATTGGTGCCACTGTGAATCGTGCAGTCGTCGGTCGTTTTTGTGCTTCATTAATGTTGTGGAGTCGCCAATTAGAATTCCATTATATTTTCTATTCTCTCTGAGTATCCCTCTACTTCACATTGGTGATCTTTATAAATGAGGAACCGGGGAGGAAGGAGGACAATAATAATGGGGATAAACAAAAGAGGGATGTGGGGAAAATATTTTTCTTGAGGTGAATTTCATATAAAGAGCTCCGAAGTGCTTGACCGAGATACAGTCTTTTTAAGATACTTTGAGGACACATCTTACGAAGAAAATCTTATAAAAAAAGCAAACCCCCACAACCATAAATTTTAGTTTTCTCACCTATTCTATGGTTTTCCTTCTTCTATAAGGATAAGCTCTTAAAGTTAATTAGATCCAAAGTAACCAGGATTAATAAGAATACTCCAGATTAATTCTATAATCTGTGCTCGGAGAAGTTTAAATGTCATTTTATGGAAGAGATATTTATAATATTATCCTAAAGTTATTAAATACTTGATGGCTGAAAAGAGTTTTATTAATGTTCAAACTATCCTAAAGGTTTTTCTTTTAAGGTTTTGTTGAAATTCATCCTTCGCTCCAAATTTTTTTTGTCTTTACAAAAAAAAAGTTAGCACACCCTAATAACATGCAAAGTAAATTTAAGGTGACACTTTCATTTTGTATTCAGCAATCCTGCATAACCAAGTTAGGAGAAAATTATGTTTTTGCCATTTTAATTTGTTTGTTAATTTTTAATTTTTAGACAACCCGGTCAAGATATATATGGCTCTTTCATCTCGGTTTCATCGATTACTCTGATCTACTTAGTCTGAGAGGTAGTTAAAACTACTCTGACTGGTGGATTCTTGTCAACAATAAAAGATTGCACCATCCAAGAGATTTTTTGTATACCCGAGCAACTGTGTTAAAGTTGCGTTCAGTGATCTTTGTTCTTTATGGTTTCATTTAAGTTTTTATGTATTTTATGAATTTTAGGGATTGAAACATTTTATTTTACTTAGGATTTCTTAGCGAATTAAATATTGTTTTGTCACTTGGGATTGACTTGGTTTAGATCCCATGGTTCCATCATCTCAGGGTCAATAGAGTTCGCAGTTTGATCAGTTACAAAGGATTGGAAAATATTTTTTTAGCATTCATAGGTTACCTCCTCCGAAATATCATCTCAAATCAAGTTGAGCTTTTGGGTTCAAGTTTAAGTTTAAATGTATTTTAGGGTGAATTTTATATTATTTCTGTTGATTTGGTATTTTAACCCAAATTGTTCCTCACTAAGCCTAAGTATGCTATTATTCTTGTACACAAAATCAAACCTTCCTTAACCTTCAGCCACCTAAGTCTAAGTGTAATTTTAGATTGATCAATGTTAGATTGAATAAATCCAAGATGAGTCTCTCACTAATCTGATTTAACTTGTGGTATTTTGATTGTCCCTCAGATTATCTTCAACCTTGTTTAGGTCAACGAAATTTTAATAGGATTGACCCAAGTTGGTTTAACATGATTGGGACCAGATATGCCTATAATATATATCATTTTTGTACACATATTTATATCATTTATGTGTGTTTTTCTTACAGGTACAATTAAATGGATAAAATGTGGCAAAAGGAGTGAAAAAGAATCAAGTTTGGAGCAAAAATGAAAAAGATGTGAAAAAGAAAAAGGGTGCCTAAGCGCCCAAATCTAGCTCTTAAGCACCAGCAGACAGAGAAGACCGCGTCTAAGCGCCAAAGGCCCTGTGCTTAAGCACAAAGTAATTATTATGGACATTTAAAAAGTTTTTGATGAATTTCAAAGGATTATTTGAGGCAATCCTTAGTAAAAGCGTGAATAACTGATAATGGACATGAAAATGCATTCAAATGGCTCTTGAGAAAGGGAATCTCTTGGAAGATTCATTGAATGTGGACATATTTTGAAAAGACACCAAGACACCTTTTGAAAAACCATAAAAAGAAGGACTTGTAGAGAAGAAAAAAGAGGTGATTTGAAGAGTAGATTTAGGGTGTTTTAAAGTAATGGGCTGTAGGATTTTTATTTAGGGTTTCTTCTCACTTATCTGATTTCTAATGAAGAGGAAGGTTGGTAGAGAGTTTTATGTAAGAATCCATTATTTGTTAGTGATTTAGACAGATTTGAACCCTTTAGGGTTGGGCGACCAGTCTTAGTGAGACTTGTAAGAGAATGGAAGGGATTCAAAGAAACTTCAAGAGTTTGGTGGGGAGGAATTTGAGATAAATTTTTATCTTTGCACGACATTTGATTTTAATTTAAACTTCTTGTGTTTCTAAAAGATTTCTACTTTTAAAATTAATTGATTTTGTGTTTTCTCCTTGAATTTTGAGTAGTTTTCTTTATCTTTTTCCTTTAAATTAAAAGTAATTAAGTGTTGGATGGAATTTGTAGAAGTATTGATCTTTAATGCTGGAATAAGTTGTGATGATTTAATCCTTGTACTTCATTTACTTCTTGATTTGGCCAACTAAGATGTTAACATTTGTTGTGAAAACATGTACGATCTGTGATGGTATTGTCTCAATCAACTAATGGTAAAATGACATGAGATTATATGGATGAGAATGTAATTCATATAATTGAGTGCAAATAAATAGATAAATGTACTTTAAAGGGTGTAGAATTAGAGTACTTTCGGGTGACAGACTAAAGCCCTCAATTTGGTTTATTATTTTAGGTTTCGATACGAGAAGTCAGTTCCCAGGTGGAGGGAGAGGAGGGAACCCTAAAGTGAGAGCTAGTATCCTCCCTACCTAACTCGTCTTTAAACCAATTTAAACTTTAAACTAGCTGATGTTTTTTATAACATCTCTATTAAGGGTAAAGAATAATATTGCTCCTATTTGGCACAACACATTTTGAATACTTCCATGATAGAACACCTATACTTATTACTTATTCAAGATAAGAAAATATATATTTTCATTTATTCTCTATTTATCTAACAAAAATTTCATTAAAGTTAGTTAATTGTATACTTTATTTCAAAATATAAAAAATTACCAAAATGAATCAAACATTCAATCCTACGATAATATTTATAGTTTAAGTATCTTTTTTCTAACTAGATTTTGTGTTCTAATTGCTTATTAAAATTTTACAAGTTTCTCCTTGGGATTGATATTTCGAGGCTTACGTAGAATCCCAAAATTTAAATATACCAATTGAACTCTTATTTACATCAGAGTCAAGTTATTGGCATTGTTGTAAAGAAAGAAATATTATTAAGGAACAATAAAAAATTATATCAAAGATATAAATCAAAATATTTACGTATTATAAATATGATAGAGGGATCAAGTTTTTGGCACCATTACCAGGAGAAACGAAAAAAAAAATTATCATATTTTTTACGAATTTTTAGAAAAGCAATTTTCTATTTTTAGAAAAGTCTTATTTAAACTTTTAGATTTATTATAGGAATATTGCAGTCTTGTTTTTATAAGTTTATGTGTGGTTTTATTTATTTTCATCGTTATTTTATAATAGTTTATGCATTATTCAGGTTCTGAATGAGTAGTGCCCTACAATACTAAATTAGAAAGAACTATTAGAAAATTTTTAAAAAATAAAAATACAGAAAAAATCAAAAATTAAAAAAAATGAAAAACCAAAATAATCAAAATATTGAAATTAATTAAAAATTTAGACTTTTAAGAGATTATGCAAACCCTACAGTTGATGAACTTCATGGTAGTATTCAAAATCCTGCTGTAGCTGCTAATTCTTTTAAACTTAAACGTATTATAATCCTAATGGTATCAAATAATCAGTTTAGGGGAGCACGTACTGAATATCCAAAGTTACATGTTGCTAATTTTCTAGAATTGTGTGATACATTTAAATATGATTGTGTTTTGGATGATGCTATTAGACTTAGGCTTTTTCCATTCTCACTAAGGGATAAGGCTAAGATATGGTTAAATTTTTTAGCACTTGGATCTATCAAAATGTCGGGTGATTTAGCGCATAAATTTCTTACTAAATATTATTCATCATCAAAAACTATGAAACATAGAAATGATATTACATCTTTTTGTCTGTTTGAAGGGGAATATATTCATGAAGCTTGTGAATTATTTAAAAAACTCCTAAGAATGTCTCTACACCATGTTGGGCCAAATTAGTTAAATATTTATAATGAATTAGTTCGATCTCTTAGATTTTTTATCGATGCCGCTCCTAGTGGTTAATTGATGTCAAAAAAATTTAATGATGCTTATGTTTTAATTGAAGAAATGACTACTAATAATTTTCAATAGCCTTTTGAGAGGGTACATCCTAAGAAGGTAGCCAATATTCATGAATCTGATGTTTCTGTAGTGTTAGCAAATGAAATTGCTATAATTTCAAGGAAGATAGACAAAATTTTGAATGAATTTTTCTCAACTAATTTCAATGAATGAAGAAAATTCATTTGTCCAAATGGTTGATTCTCAAACATGAATAGAAACTTTAAATGCTATAAATAATAAGTCAAATAACCCATATTCAAACTTTTATAACCTAGGATGGAAAAACCATCCTAACTTTAACTGGAATAATAATAATTTATGTGGTATTAATTAGTAATGGGGGAATAACCAAGTAAACCCATTGGGGAACTGGAACAACCAAGGTAATAGCAATTGTAGACCTACTTATCCTCTAGGTTTTAATAATAATCCACAATTTAAGAAAAAGAAATTGTCTATAGAAGAAGTGGTGTTACAAATGAGAAATTAGTTACAAAGTCAAGGAGCTACAATTAGAAACATTGAGAATCAATTGGGACAAATAACATATTCATTAATTAATAACTCAAGGAACACTTCGTACTAATACATAATTAAATCCAAAAGAACAAAATAGAGAGCATGTAATGGTTATTAATGCTACAAGTAGAGAGAGAAGAAATTAAAGAACCTAAAGAGGACGCTCCAAAAGGTTTATAGAGACATATTTCTCCACTAAAAATTGACTTAGAAAAATAACCACCACCTCCATTTCCTCAGAAACTTCGTCAACAAAATTTGGATAAACAATTTTTAAATTTTTTAGAAATCTTTAAAAAGCTTAAATTAATATTCCATTTACTGATGCCTTAGAACTAACACCAAGCTATGTGAAGTTTATGAAAGATATTCTTAACAGTAAAAGGAAGTTTGAAGATAACAAGATTGTTTCACTTGGTGAGGAGTGCAGTGCTATAATTCAAAAAAAAATTCCTTAAAAGCTTAAAGATCGTGGTAGCTTCACATATCCATTTGCAATAGAATACAAATTTTATGGGAAAGCTTTATGTGATTTAGGTGTAAACATTAACCTTACGTCATTATCTATATTTAAAAGAGTGATTAAGAGAAATATCCCCTACTATTATAACTTTGCAATTAGCAGATCGTTCGATAACATATCCTAAGGGAGTTATCGAAGATGTTTTGGTAAAAGTGGACTGATTTATCTTTCCTGTTGATTTCATTGTGCTAGATATGAAGGAAGATAAAGAGATACCTATCATTTTGGGGAGACCTTTCCTAGCTATTGGAAGAGTAATGATAGATGTGCAAAAAGGGGAATTAACTATGTGCATCAATGATCAAACAATTACTTTTAATATTACAAAATCAATGAAATACCCTACAAAAGGTAAAGATGATGAATGTTTCAGGATGGATGTAATAAGATATCTGAGCGAATATCATTTCAAAACAACCTATGAAGAAAAATCTGAAATAGAGGAATTGGAGCACTAGCAAGAAGAGAAATTTGAACAATTTAATAAATTTTTGAAGAAGATTCAAATTATGTTCAAGAAAGTTTTGAAGTTTTGGACATGACGAAAAAAGACAAATCTTTTTGTCCATAAATTGAAAAACCTTCTGAACTTGAATTGAAGTTACTTCCTAAACATTTAAAATATGTCTTTTTTAAGTAATTCCTCAACTTTACCAGTTCTAATTTCCTTAAATTTATCTTTAGAAGAAGAAGAGAGCTTAATGAAAACTTTAAAGAAATATAAGAAACCCTTTAGATGAACAATTGCGGATATCAAAGGAATCAGTCCTTCAATTTGTATGCATATAATTCTTATGGAAGAAAACTATAAACCCAGGGCTGATCCTCAAAGGAGATTAAATACTATTATGAAAGAAATTGTTAAGAAAGAAATTTTAAAGTGGTTAGATGTTAAAACTATCTATCATATTTTAGATAGTGCATAGGTTAGTACAATTCATTGTGTTCCAAAAAAAGAGAGAGTGAGTGTAACTATTAATGAACAAAATTAATTAATTACAACAAGCCAAGTCACAGGATGGAGAATAGGCATTGATTATAGAAAATTAAATCTTCCCTCTAAAAAAGATCATTTTTCATTACCCTTTCTAGATCAAATGTTGGATAGACTAGCCAGGCATAAATGCTTTTATTTTATGGATATTTATACTGGTTATCATAAAATAAAATTGCTTCTGAGGATTAAGAGAAAATAATGTTTACCAGTCCTTATGATACATTTTCTTTTTAAAAAATGCCCATTAGTTTAGGTAATGCCGTTGCTACATTTCAAAGAGGTATAATGGATATTTTCTTTGATTTAATTGAAAATGAATTGAAGTTTTTATGGATGATTTTTTGGTGTTTGGAACTTCATTTGAATCATGTTTATAACATTTATCATGAGTTTTTAAACCCTGTGAAGAAACGAATTTAGTCCTTAATTGAGAAAAATGCCAGTTTATGGTTGCATGGGGAATTATTTTAGGACATCACAAATCAGAGAATTGTATGGATGTAAATCTTGCAAAAATTAAAGTGATAGCTAATTTACCACACCCAACAAATGTAAGGGAAATTTGGGGAAATGCTGGAATCTACAGGCGATACATTAAATACTTTTCAAACATTGCTAAGCCACTATGTCATTTACTTGAAAAAGATGAAAATTTTAATTTTGATAAGGAGTGCCAAAAAGCTTTTGAGCTATCAACAGAAAAATTAGTCATTGCACCAGTTATTATTTCACCAGATTGGAAAAAATCATTTGAATTAATGTGTGATGAAAGTGATTATGTTATTGGAGCTGTTTTAGGACAGAAACATGATAAGATTTTCAAATTAATTTACAATGCTAGTAAAACTCTTAATGAAGCACAAATTAATTATACAACAACTAAGAAAGAGTTATTAGCAATAGTATTTACTTTTGATAAATTCAGATCATATTTAATTGGAACTAAATGTGTAGTGCATATAAATCATTCTGCTATTAAATATTTAATGAAAAAGAAGGATGCAAAACCAAGACTGATAAGATGGACTCTTCTTTTGCAAGAATTTGATTTTGAAATAGTAGATAGAATGGAGCTGATAATAAAATTACTAATCATCTGTCCAGGCTTGAATCTAAAAAATCACTCTGATTTGAAAAAGAAATTAATGAAAATCTTCCAGATGAAAAATTGTTCAATATTAATGAGTAGCGTGTTCAATGGTATGCATACATTATGAACTTTATTATTAGTAACATTATACCATTTGGTCTGACACACCAAGAAAAAAAGAAATTTTTATCTGAAGTAAATTTATTTTTTAGATGACCCATTTTTATACAAACAGGGAAATGATATAATTATTCAAAGATGCGTGCCTTTAGAAGAAACTCATGAAATTATCCAAAAATGTCATGATTCTGACTTTTGGGGACATTTTGGTGTTGATAAAACAACATACAAAATTATACAATCTGGATTTTGATGGCTTGCTATATATGGAGATGTTAATACTTATATTAAAATTTGTGATCGTTGTCCAAATGTAGACAGTATTTCTAGAGCAAATGAATGCCCCCTCAATTATATTTTGAAAGTTGAGATATTTGATGTTTAGGGATTAGTTTTCATGGGACCATTTAGACCATCTTCCGTAAATTTATATATATTGTTAGCATTAGACTATGTATCTAAATGGATAAAAATTGTTGCTTTACCTCGATGTAGTGCTCAAATTGTTACAAGGTTTTTAAGAACGAACATATTTTGTAGATTTGGAATGCCGAGAGTGATCATAACTAATGGAAGAAGTCATTTTTCAAAAATAAAATTATAGAAAAACTAAGAAAGAAATATCATATTAACCATCAAATTTCTACTGCTCATCATCCTCAGACAAGTGGTTTGGCTGAATTATGCAATCAAGAAATTAAAAGAATTTTAGAAAAATCTGTAAATCCAACAAAAATAGATTGGTCAGTTAAACATGATTATGCTTTGTGGGCTTATAAGACTGCATATTGAAATCCTATAGGAATGTCCCCATACAGGTTAATATATGGGAAAGCTTGTAATTTAGTAGTTAAACTTGAGCATAAAATATATTGGGCTATTAAGGAATCTAATTATAGTTTGAAGGATTCTGGTGAAAAGAGACTATTACAGTTAAATGAGCTGGAAGAGATAAGGAAAGAATCTCATGAAAGTGCTAAGATTTATGAGGAAAGGATGAAGAAGTGGCATGATCAAAGGCTTCTTACTAAAAATTTTTAGCCATGACAACAAGTTTTGCTATATAATGTAAGGTAAATATTATTTTCATGAAAACTTAAGTCCAGATGGATGGGTTAATTTATTATGATAAAATTTTATCCTTATGGAGTTGTGAATGTTAAAGATCCTAAAACTAAGAAAATATTCAAAGTGAATAGTCATAGACTGAAACCCTATTTCTTAGAGGGATCAAACTAAATTGAATGATCTTATGATGTTGGGTCACCCAAAATAAGTACAGAGTACATCGGGCTGATGACGTAAAACCAGGTACTTTATGGGAGGCAGCCCATAGTTATCAGTGTGTTTTCGTTTTTAATGTTATGTTATTGTGTTTGTTTTAAAAATGTGGTAGAATTTTGAATATTTTATGATAATTTTAAGACTTTAATTGTTGAATTAGAAGTGTTAGAATTCGTATTTGGAAGTTAAGCTAATCTATGATTAAATGAGCATCGGTGCTTAAGCGCCAACATTCAATGCTTAAGCGTAGTAGTTTAAAAATGTGCATAAATAATGTTATAGAAGAATTAAATGTGGGGAAGTGTCGGTAGTTTGAAAGTCTTTATTTAATTTAAAATATAAATAAAATTTTAGAAAAATATCATTTTTAATTTATTAATATGAAATCAAACTGATCTAATATTTGCAAGTTTAAATAATCAAGCATTACACCACAAGTCATTTCTCTATCCCAAAGAATGGATACATTGCTTGGCGATGTGGCTTGATTGAATAAAATAAAGAATGCATAACATTCATTTGGTCTGCGAACCATTTATGTTGACCGATAAATTATCTTATTTGATACAAAAAAATTAGATATGGTTTATATTAATCTATGGTCTTTAAATTTCCTATAAGGGAAAGACCCTATAGTTAATTACATCTTAGATAACCGAATTCACCTAAGAAAACTCTTGATTTAGATAAGGAAATAATATTTTCATGACTTCCAAAAGGTAGGATTTTTGACAAGAGTGTGTGGTAGTAGGAATTCCAATAGATGAGAGGGTTAAGTTTTGAAACAGTTATTGTAGGAAGCTAAAGGAATGAAAGCTAGGGGAAGTTAAAGATCTAAGAAGACTCTAGGTGACTACCCAACTATCCTATGGTTTGACTTCAATTTGAGGCAATTATTTGATGTTCAGTCTATCAATTTTAATTAGTTAGGACTTACATTCACTTGTTACAGATCATGTGAATAGCTTGAAAGATGGTAGGATTTATGTCATAACAGTTGACAACCTAAGAGACCTAAATCGAGTTTAGTGCTTATATTGCACGAGGTGTAAATGCCTAAAAGATAAAGTGAGGGTTTATGTTGCACTAGACAAAACTACCTCGGAGTCCTATGGCTTGTTGTTAATTTCTAAGGAATTTTGCTGTTGTAGATAGTCGTACTGCCTATAATGTATGGTCCAAGCTCCTCATCGTAGCAAATTTAATTTTAAAAGTGTAAATTGAAGAGAAAAGAGAAGTTTCGTGTTTTGGAAATTTTTAAATTAAGATGTCTTATTATTTTATTAAGGGGGAGTTTAAGTTCATTAAAGCGACACCGGTTAGGATCACTCGTTTCGACACCACTATTTTCTTTGGATTCACTTAGTCTAGATGAATTTACCAAACCTAACTAAATGAATTCAACAATTTCATCCAGACTGTGAGAAATCTCGCCAGTAACCGTAGGTTACCTTCTCTGAGGGATTCCCGATCATCTAACGAGACGTTTTAATTTAGTTTCCATTGATATTTTTTTTTGTGGTTAAATTTTGAGTTTTCCTATATTTTGATTGTTATGGTGGTGAAATTTATATTTTTTTTGTTTTAATTTTAATTTTTGGTCTTTGTTTTATGGTTATCCTAAAAGTTTTAGTTTTGACATGCAGGGTGACCTTATTGTTTATCATTCAAATTTATAAATAGCAAGTACAGTAAAGTAAATGCAGGAAAATAAAATACTAATAAAACTGTAAAAGTGTAACAGTCCTCTTTCACACTCCAGTTGAAAGATTACCATTTGCAGCACATATGTATTTATAATCCTCAGGAAATTGAAATTGCATGCTAAAAAATAAGAAAAATAATGCTAAAGTGCACCTATCAAATTTTATGTCATAACTTGGTGGGCTTTTATTTATTCCTTTATAAGGAAGATTTCATTAAGTAAACTAAAATAAACTCAAGTGTCCTCCAAGGCATCCAAAGGTCTCGAGTAATACCCTAGACATTTCATGATCTGTCAAATTGTCTCGAGTTCATTTAAGCTTATTATTTTACTAAGCGATTCATCCAATAAATATCCTCATGCTCAATGGACCATTGATGTTTTAATTATCCCTTTAAGTGGTGTAATCATCACTTGATATTTCATTCATGAATTATGTGAGTGGGACCCTTAGGGGGAAAATTGCTTTACCAAGGAACTTAGTTAAATTAAACCTAGAGTTGGGCTAGTAGTGTTTCATGAATTATTGTGATCAATTATATTGTCTTTTCTAAATCTCATTAAACAATTTGAATTAAGGTAAGTTAACTACCAAGCCCTTAAGACCTATGAGTAAAATTGTAACTTTTAAGAAATATAGAGTTACGTGATCTTAATCCTTATCAAAATATTGAATTATAATTTAAACACCAACTACGGGTATTAGATTAACAAATTATTAACTTCCAAAGTCAAACCCCTAACCCTGGGATCATTAAATTTTCATTATCTTCCAAATTAAAATAATTAAAGAAATTATTAATTTATCCCTTTTGTGACAAAAGAAATTAGAAATTTATCCCTTTTGTGTTTCAATCATTTGGACTATCAATTTATGATCATTAATTACCATTTACTCCCTTTGATTAGGCCTACATATTAATTAAGACTTAAATTCTTTAATTACCATTTTACCCTTTAAGAACTTATCACTTCATTATTCATTAAATTAAACTCAAATGACTTTTAAATTTTCATGCTATCCCACTCATGGGTCAATTAAAATATCAGAGGAAAAATTTGATTTTTCTGATTTTAATTTAATTTATATAATTATTTTAATGCAAAAATAGAGTTTTTGAAGTAAATTTAATAACTTAATCAAGAAAAAGTTTACGTTCTTAAGAAAATTATTAGAGGTTTACCTAGCTCAGAAGACCACTTGGACCAATTTTTATAATTTTTAAGGTTTTAATTTAATTATTATAATTATTCTTCAATTTTGAGTATTAAATAAATATAAAATATATTTAAACTTGAAATTTATATTTTATATTTTTCCTAAGTCTCTCCGAGTTCAAGAAACTTACAGAAAAAAGTTTTATATTTTTGTGATTTAAATTTTAATTATTATAATTATTTTAGTGGGAAATTAAGAAAAATCTATTTTTATGCTTAAAAATCATTTTTAACCCTTTAAGATTTAATATCTTCACTTAAAAAATTAAGAAAATTATTCCAGTTGCTCCCAAGTGAATAGGAGAAAATTTAGAACACTTTAGTGAATATTAATATTTTTGTGATTTTCATGAATTTTTATTATTTTAATTATTTAAATATTCGAAATAGACTTAAAAATGAAATATTTATTTTTATTCCACTTTTATTTTTTTTTATATTACTTTAATCACAGAGAACTCCCAAAATAAATTTTATTAGTTTTTTACTTATATTTTAATTATTATAGTTATTTAAATTCCAAAATACCATTTCACTTAAAAAATTCATTTCCATGGGTAAATTAACTCAAATTCATTCCAAATTTTAATTAGGAGTTCCCTTGATTGTTTTTAATAGTGTAAAGTTATTTTTGTGATTTTTACATTTTTATTTTAATTATTTAATTTTTAAGTGCATTTAATTATTTAATTTTTAAGTGATTTTAATGAGTTAATTATCATTGGTTCCATTATTTTTTATTTAACTCATTTTATATTATTCCTAGGATCAGCTGACCACATTAAACCTAACAAAGTGAATTTTGTTATTTTTCCATCAATATTTTAATTACAATAATTTTTATACTAAAATATGGATGATTAACTCAAAAAATAGGGATCTCATCATAGTGATCTCCTCTGACTCTAAAAAAATCAAAGAAGTCTCTATTAACAGAGAGATTAAAAGCCCTAAATCTTAGGAGATGGTGAAATGTTTATGCCAAGATATGATTAAAACATGCAATACTTTATTTTATTAATTAAAAATGAAACATAAGTTAAATGATCTCAAATTTTTTTCCACATTTTTTTATTCTGTTCACCAAGCAAGGTGGTATTTTTATTTTATTTTTATGACTTTCTACACCAAGTTATAAATTTTCTAAGTTATGGAATTAAAATAAATAAAAAATAACCCAAATTTGTAACTAAACATGTTGGCGCTGACAGAGTCCTTGTACCCATTGAAAGAACACGCGATGCTGCACTACTGGACATCGCCATCTGACTTAGCACTGACTGGGCTCCGCGGTTCCGCTCCATCCTTCTGTCTGACACGATCTGGATCTTATGTCCGATACACGCGCAATCGGATGACAGAGAGTCATCATCCTCAATTGGTTCATCCTGTGAACCGTCCACCTTCTAACCGTAATATCTCGAGGTAGAATCAACCAAATCGAGAGTAGTTTGTTTTTATAAACGCATCTGACCTAGACGAACCTATCCATATGGTTTATACAGTATGAATTACAATGTACATGCATGGCGAATCAAATAAGGCTTGGGCTAAGTGGAGGGCTCAATACCTTGGTCTGAGAGGGGAAGCCTCAATCAGAATGCTTCTAAACCTTCATGGTGACGTCACGAAGCTTCATCAAACACCCATTCGAGCTCTCCTTAGGCCCATGTATGAACTTGATCAAACTCAATTTGGAGGGTTGATCAAAGTCTAGGCTAGGGTTTCTCTGTGAAGGGGCATTTATGGGGATCTTCTTCTCTCGGTATGGTGATGTTATGGGTGTAAGTAATTTGGTATTTTATGGAGTTTAGAGAGGTGTTCTATGTTTAAGCTGAGAATTAGCCTGAGAAATTAGGCTCGAGCAGTGGGACTTAAGGTTGAATGATTGCTGAATTGAGCTCAGGACATCTTAAGGAGTCTCTGGAATCACTTGGGCAGTTTCCTTAAGGAAATTGAACTTCTTCTCTCTTCGTCATGGACGGTGGTGTTTAAAATAAGGCTGTCATGGCTGACTAGTTAGTGTGCTCAACTGATTAGGTGGAGGGGAAAAGAGGGCAAGTGTTCAATTGATTTGGTACAACTTTGATGGGTTCAATTTTGAGTTTTGTTCCAAGTGAAGTTTTCTACCATGTTGTTTTCCAGCTGCTAAGGAGGCCAGCCGGCCAGGGAAAGGTTCTAATCTGGCCAGGGAGATCAAAGCTTGGGTTTGGTGCAGTCAATTTGGGTTTTCCATGTGTAAGGGTGATGCATCAAAGTGGAATGGCAGTCAATTTTGGGCCAAATCAGGGCAAGTCATGATTTGGAGTTGGATTCGCACCAAGGCTGGTTTGGGTGTTGAGGAAAATCAGACGGTTTAGCTGTAACTGGGTGGAGAAGTCTCCATCCAAGGGATTTGGCTAAGCATGGGTTTAGGTGAAGCATTAAAAGGGTTAAAATTTTTTTTAAGAGAGCTTGAAAGGGGATCCTCCGTTTTCCATCCTAAGCATGGTAACATGGCAAAGGCTCTAATGGCTTACCTATGGCTTGAAGCATGGCTTACCTATGGCTTGAAGCATGGCTTACCTATGGGTTGAAGCATGGCTTCATGTCTCACATTTGGCATGGGAATTTGCATGAGAAAGGGATTTGGGATTTTGGTTTATTTTGGTGGTTTTTCATAGAGCTTAGTATGAAATCATTTCTTCATGAATCAAACACTTATGAAATGATTTTGATGAAATCGATGATAAGAATTATTTTGCCATGTGGACATTCGATTGAATTTTAGGCAAATGATGTAAGGCTTGGGCTTTTTAAACTGGGAATTAATTTGGGCTTGAGTTTAGGTTGAATTTCAATTAAAATTTATCTTAATTGAAGTTTTTATTTGGTTTAGGAAAATGTTATGAAGGGTTTAAAATTCAAAATTTGGGGAATTGATTTGGTTATATGATTCAATTTGATGAAATTTAGGGATGAGGTCAAAATTAGGGATTTTGAGTTGCGTTAAAATAAAGTTTGAGCTTGGGACAAATTGAGCTTAGATTGGGTTTCAAATGTGATTGGACTTGATGAATTTGTGTTTGGAATTGAAGCTAGGTAGAATTGAAGTCAATTTGGTTGAAATTCGAAGTAATTTGGGGAAATTTAGTCTTTAAGGGCAATCTGGGGATTTTGGTCAAAATAGATTAATTTTAGAAAATTGGTCTCATTTGAGTGGTTCAAATTGGTTTTGGGGACATTGGGAATGATTTTGGAAATTTTAGGGATTTTTAGAATTTCTGGATTTTCAAGGGCATGTTGATAATTTTGGGGGTCTTAGGGGTGTTTTGAGAATTTTGGTAAAATTTGGGGCTAATATTGGTGGTGCAAAAAATTTTAAAATTATTTTTGGAGGAAATTTAAGAATTTTGGTAATTTTGGGAATTTTTGTCAAAATTAGGGTTTGGAGGCTAGTTTTGAGGAAGTTTAGGCTAAAGTGGAAAAGTGAGCCATGAAGCCATTTCCAAGTCATAAAAGCCATATGAGGACTCATCTTGGATGTTCAATATGTTGGTCCTAACCCTCTAAGCCGAAGGCTAAGGGTTTGGGTCCACCCATGTGAGCTTTCTAAAGGAGTCAGGAGACCAAATCAAGTGCAAGTGATCTCAGGATTTGGGATGTGTGAGAAAGTGTAGTATGAAAGTGAGGTTATATGTGTGTGTGAGTGAGTGTATCCTAGCTCCAGACTAGACCACCTAGGGTTTACCTTAAGGTTTGACCAACCTATATGAAACTCCTTTTGAGTTTCCTTATACTTGGTCTCATCCTCCTAAGTGCTAGGGGTTAGACTTTAAGCACATGAAACTCCAAGTAAAGCAAGGAAGTGTTTAGAATTTATATGGGGGAAGAGTTGCATCACTAGTCCTCTAAGAAATTCACCAGGAGTGTCTTAAGGCTATATCCTCGGCTCTTCAAAAGAAATACTAGACCTTAATAAAATTTAATTCAACAAGAAGTTATCTTAAACGTTATTTGGTGGTTCGTAAACCTGGGTAGTGGGTCTAGGCTCCTCTATAGTCTATAAATAACATGAAAATGAAGAGATACTTACCCTTCTCCAATGTTTCATCCTAAAGTCTAAGTGAAGAGAGTTCAGACTTGAAAAAGAAGTGATTAAGTTAGAATAATGTCTTCTTGGATTGAAGAAGAAAGATGAGGCTATCAAGAAGAAGTTTGTAAGTCAAAGTGCGCAAGAGTTATACTACGGATTCCAAGCCATGAGTATAGAAGGAATAATGAAGAAGAACGCAAAATTTAAGGCTGATGTGGATTCAAATGAAGCAAAATTGAATGAAACTACGCATACTTTGCGCATATTGGATGGCAACTCAAAATGCAATTCAGTCATAGAAGTTATATTGAAGAAGCAGGCAAGACAATGTATCTGAAAAACAAGTGGATTAAAGAAGATTCAATAAGATTTCTTCAACATCGTCAGTTCTATCAAATCTATGTGTCAAATGATTTAGAAGGAGCAAATGAAGGTCAGGGATATGTTCCACCTAGTGGAGAATGGCATCAAGTTCAAGAGTTTAGTTAGTTAGCTTGCTTTTAGTGTTTGCTTGTTTTAAGTGTGTTTGATGTTAAGTTTGTTTTATGTTGTAATGTATATAGATGTTATCTCATCCTTTTTTTTTTGAGTGGAGATAAGCTGTGTGACTTGTGTTTGTATTTGTTGGACATGTGAATGAAAGTGTTTATTTGAGTGAAAATGATCAAATCAAATTATGAAAAGTTGTGAATTTTGAGAAAGAGGAAAATAGAACGGGAAAAAAATAGTTACTAAGATTTATAAAGACCATTTAGGGGTGGATGACTTAAGTAAGATGTGCATTTAACTCAAAAATTAAAAATATCCAAATTTGTGTACGGCCGCTTTGCAAGATTACCTGAGAGATTGACGCCTAACCGTCAAACCAATCACACTTAAGTTCTGGTTCATGGAAACTAGTTTATGAAGGGTTATAAGTGAGAAATTGAGCCAAAAAACTTCATTTTCCCCCCCAATAGTCTTCTTCTTCCTCGGTTAGTCGCAATTTTGGTCCTAGGGCTTCTCTACATTTGAAGAATACTTGGTGGAATTGAGCCAAATTTGCTATATTTCATCTTCTTAAGGTTAGAACTTCACTTATATGTAAAAAATTTTTATTTTCACCATACATTTGGAGTACATTATGGAAAATTTGAAAATTACAATCTATGGTGAAAAATTAAGATAAATTGATGGATATTACAATGAAAATGTTAGTTTAAGCTTTTAGAAGTTAGATTTAGTGAGTTAGGTCTGAGTTTAGAAGTTATTTTGAAATTTACATGATTCTTAGAAATGGCACCATAAATGAAGAGGAGCAAGGGGAAGGCAACTTTTGATTTGAGTAAGTTTGTGTGTGTGAAAGCTCAAGATAGATATGTAGATGCGATGCAATCGAAAAAATTCCTTCCTGTGTGGTGTTTTAATAATTCGGCCGGGGAAGTGGAAGATTTTATTGTATGCCCAGAATGGGATCATTTCCTTTGTTTTTTAATGTTGCTGTGATTTCTGTAGTCCATGAATTCTATGCTAATTTCTTTGAAGCTAAGGAGGATCAAGTGATGGTGAGAGGAAAATCATTAGCATTTTCCTTTGAGGTAATTAATTCATTTTATCACCTGCTTTTGGATACGATGTGTTTTTATGTAAATTATAATCCTATGGAGGAACAATTAGACAAGATTATATCTTCATTGACTATGGGATGAGAATTATAAAAAATTACAAGTGGAAGAAGAGTAAATTTTCCTACATTAATGTTGGATGCTATGGAGAAAGCGTGGCACTATTTCATTTCCTTTTGTCTACTCCCTACGGATCATCTTAGTAAAGTAACTAGAGAAAGAGCCACTTTGAACTAATGTATTTAGCAATATAAGTCTATTGATATTGAATGTCTTATTTATTAGGCCATCACCAGTTTTGCTAGAGCTGCCACTAATGCGGGTTTGGAATTTGCATCCATAATCTTATCTTCATGTGAGCAAGCTATTGTGAAGTTTGACAGTTGGGAGGATATTTTACAGCCTCTAAAGCCTATCACAAGTGTGAATGTGAAGTCCTATTCTGATCATTCTATTTTTGGCGGGATAGGAGTATATTCTAAAAGTTCTGGTGTTTCTACATCTCATGCTTCTACGTCTCGTGCATCTACATCCCATGGCCAATCTACTAGTCCTGATTAACAAACACAATTAATAAAAGGATGATGGATAACATGAACTATACTGTGGACAAGGAACTAAATTTAGAAAATTATGTTGTTCATATTGACACTTATATGAAAAGGCATAGTGATTATCAAGAAAAATATTACACATCTTGGGAGACACCTATCTGAGGTGATCTGAGTGTGGTATTTCCTTCATATCCACATTACCCTCATTATGAGTCTACAAGTTTCTGGGATGTTGATGATGATGATGATGATGATGATGACGATGATGACGATGATAACGAAGAGGACTAATTTTAGTATTTTGTAGTTGTGTTTAAACTTTTATTTGTCATTGTTGTTTCGACCATTGTTGTTTTGTTTGTTGTTATGTTAAAGTGTTGTATGTGTTTATACTGTGATGAGTAGTTATGTTCTATTTATGTGGTAGTAAATGTGTTAACATTGTTATTTGAGGGTATTGTGATGAACTTATTCCTAGTATAATATGGAAGTTTATAATTTAGCTAACCCTAACTTAAAATTTTAAGTTTTAATTTTTAATCTACTACCATGTATTTTCTTCTGGTTGTGATTGTGAAATTATGTTAATTTGTGTTGATTTATTTTTATGTTATCCTCCACTGCATATAATTTTTTTTAATCTCATATATATTAAAATTATAATTATAATTTGATCAACTTATTTTTACTCTTGTTTTTAATTTTTCTATTTGTATATTTAGGAAATGAAAATCTTTGTAAGCATGATGTTTTAATTATTCATTGCTGCCTATATATATATGATATGTTATAATGTTTAATTTTATTAAAAATTTAAGTTTGGGGGGGGGAATGAAAACAAATTTTCAAAACTTGAAGTTTATTTTTTCTCAAATATGCTACAAATAAATTTGATTTTGATTAAAAAATTATTATGTGTATGAAGTTTTATTGGCTCCACATCAGATTTTTTTAAAGAATAAGACTTGAGAAACTGTTAAGCTTAAAGATATAATAAAGTAAGTATAATTATTCTTAATAAAAATCTTTTAAGTAAAGAAAATAGAATGCCTAAACTCTATATTTGAAAAATCTACAACTATTTATGAACTAGGTAGAAACTCATACTTTCATACTCATTCAACCTAGAGATTTCTAATTTTTGAGTTGGTCTCATTTACTAAAGTTTTTTATAAATTGTGATACTACATTTAAAGAAACTCATTCACATAATTTTCTAACTTTGGTTTTGAAAGATTGTATTGTCACATGAGGATAAGTAACATTTTAAGTTTGAAAGAATTTGATATACATATAATATATATCATTTATGTACACATTTTTATTTTTTAACGATATTGCATTTTAATGGAAGGTATTTATGTACTTTTCTTATAGGTATAATTAAATGGATAAAACATTGCAAAAGGAGTGAAAAATGATCGAATTTGGAGAAAAAATGAAGATGTGAAAATGAACTGGGGCGTTGTTGACCTCACTTTTGGTTGAGGTCTAGTCTTTCTTTAAAATAGCTTAGGGTCTAGCCATAGGACTTTCTGGGTGACTATCTTAGAAGACTAGAAATAGATCCCTCACCCCATGGAAATCCAAATTACTTCTTTGCTTCACTCGAACTTTTAAATGCTTAAAATCTAACCTCTAAATGCTTAGGAGGATGAGACCAAGCATTAGGAAGCTCAAGTGAAGTCACCTATAGGATTGTCAAGCCTTAGGACTTACGCTGGGTGAACTGGTAGAGGCACACACACACTTACTCATTGCAATCTCACACATTTCCTCACACGCTAAGCCAAACTTCTCCACACTTGATCACCTACTGATACACATAAATAATATAATATTTTTTATGCACATTTTTATACCTATTTTTGATGATATTGCACTTTAATGGAAGGTATTTTGTGTTTTTCTTATAGGTATGATGAAAATAAGTAATTGTCATGAAAGGAGCAAAATTGGATCAAATTTGGAGCAAAAAAATCAAAAATCAAAATTTCGGCGCTGGCGACTAAGCGCCGCTAGGCCGGCGCTTAGCCGCCATAGCTAAAAAACAAGATTAACTTGAATTTGGCACCATTTTCAAAGGGGATGGGATGCAACTCTTGGTGGTAACTTCCATAACTTCCTTTGGGCGGCAAGTTTGAATGAAGGGGTGCATTCTTTGGTGGATACATCGAATTTGGACACATTTTGGTTTAATTTTTAAAGAGAGTCCTAGGAAATATTTAGGGGCTCTTCCATTGCATTTCGAAGAGAGTTTTTACAGAGTTGTATTCATTAGGAGTAGGAGTGGAGAGCAGAAAAGAGAAAAGGGTAGGATTGAAGCCTTCTTCTTTCCACTTCTTTTCTTTCCTTTAGTTTATTTTTTATTGAAGTCTGAAGTCTTTTTCTGAGTCATCAGAGTTGGGAGACCTGCTTTGAGGAGTAGTTTAGTGAAGAGTCAAAGTTTCAGTGGAACTTCCTGAGTCTTGTGGAGAGGATTATCAGATAAGTGTTTACTTTTGTTCTTACATTTAGTTTTTAGTTACTACTTGTTGTGTATGTTGTTTTTCTTATGGTTTTTAAATTCAAATCAATGTGTTTTTGTATTTTCTCAATGCATTCTGAGTAGTTTACTTTATCATTTTTTTTCTTAAATTATGAAGTAAGTAACATGAAGAATTGTTGTGGAATGTATATGTGTTTAAAGTTGGAAGAAGTTGTGAAGATTGATTCTATAAGATTTATTTACTTCTTAATTTGACCTCTTAAGATGTAAAATTTGTCATGAGATTATGTAAGATCTAATGCAGTATTGTCTCATAAAAGTTAGTAAGAATCACATGCAATTATATGGGTGAAAATTGTAGTTCATACAATTGAATGCAATATATTAAAAGATGTTTTAAATGGGAGTAAAATTAGAGGATTTTCTGTGTGAAAGGTAAAAGCCCCTAATTTGGTTGAAGTTTTGAATTTTGTTATGAGAAGTTAGCCCCTAGGTGGAGGGAAATGAGGAAACTCTAGAGTGAGAGCTGATATCTTCCCTGCCTAACCAAGTTCAAAATGATAAAATTTTAAATTAACCAAAGTTCTTTATAGAACCAAGTAAGGGTGAAGAATACATTTGCTTCTATTTCTTACAACAAATTTCAATACTTCCACAACAATACTTTCATAATTATTACTACTTTATAAAGGAAAGAAAAAGATATTCTAGTTAATAATGTTTTTCATATCATGTTTACAGTTATTATCATTTTAATTTCTTGTTTGATTTTTATAAGAAAATTTAAAGAGTGAAATCAACTATCAAACTTTTCAAAATCAAAACATAATCTCAAAGGCCAATTAAAAGAGTAAAAATATAATTTTCTTATTTCTTTAAAGATTTTTCACTTTCATTGTGGGTTCGATATCTTGGAGCTTAATCAGAAAGTCCTATATTACTTGATAAACGATACATATACTTGCATAGTATCCATATTATAAATCATAATTTTCATATCAAAATCATAAGCATATATATATCCGGCAGAGAAATGTCTTTGTCGTCGTTGCCAATTTTTATATCACATATGTAAGTATAAATATCGGGTGGATCAAGTTTCTGGCACCGTTGTGGGGGAAAGAAATTAATTAAAATTAAATTTTAAAGAAAATTAAGAAATTTTAAATTTTTACTTTTTTTTCTTTTTGTTTGTGTGTTGTGTTTTGTTTTGTTTTATTGTTATATGCATAGTTCAGGTTCTGAGGGACTTGTGCCTTATGATTATGAAGTAGAAAGAACTATCAGAAAAATAAAAAAAAAATTAAAAATACAGAAAAAGATAAAAATAATCAAGAAATGGCAAATCATCAAGATCAAAATGTTGGCATCCATCAAGAATTAAAACTTTTAAGAGATTATGTTAACACTACAGTGGATGAACTTCGTGGTTGTATTCAAAACCCTGCTCTAGCTGCTAATTCTTTTGAGCTTAAACCTGCTATTATCCAAATGGTGTCTAATAATCAGTTTGGGGGAGCAACAACTGAAGATCCTAATTTGCATCTTGCTAATTTTCTAAAGTTGTGTGCTACTTTTAAATATTGTGGTGTCTCAGATGATTCTATTAGACTTAGACTTATTCCTTTCTTACTAAGGGATAAAGCTAAAATATGGTCACATTCGTTAGCACCTAGATCAATTAGGACATGGGGTGAACTGTCACAAAAATTCCTTGCTAAATATTTTCCACCATCCAAGACTGCTAAGTTGAGAAATGATATTACATCTTTTTGTCAGTTTGAAGGAGATTCAATATATGAAGCATGAGAAAGATTTAAAGATCTCCTTAGGAAATGTCCACATCATTCAATAGTAGATTAGTTAATAATTCAAACTTTTTATAATGGATTAGTTGGATCTCTTAGATCGATCATCGATGCTGTTGTTGGTGGATCATTAATGTCTAAACCATTTTTTGATGCTTATGCTTTAATTGAAGAAATGACTACTAATAATTTTCAATGGCCTTCTGAAAGGTTAAATCCTAAAAAGGTAGCCAGTGTTTTTGAAATTGATGCTTTTACAATGTTAGCAAATCAAGTTGCTGCTGTTTCAAAGAAGATAGACCAATTTGGGATGAATTTTTCTCAGCCACATTCCATGCTTGAAAAAAATTCATTAGGCCAAATGGTTCAATCTTATTCTCCACCAAAAATTGTGAATGCTATAATTAAGTCTAACAACACATATTCCAATTATTATAACCCAGGTTGGAAGAATCATCCAAATTTTAACTAGAATACTAATAATCAGGGTGGTGTTAATCAACAATGGGGAACCACCAAGTAAACCCACTAAGGAATTAGAACAACCAAGGAAATAATAATAATAATAGATTAACTAATCCTTCAGGTTATAACAATGCTTTACAATTAAAGGAGAAGAAGTTGTATATTGAAGAAGTGGTGTCACATATCGGAAATCAATTAAAAATTCTAGGAGCAACCATCAGAAATATTGAAAATTAATTAGGATAAATTGCAAATGCCTTAAGTAATAGATCCCAAGGAATGCTTCCAAGTAATACTGAAGTAAATTTAAGAGAAAAGAAAAAAAACAAGTAAAAGCAATTCAACTAAGAAGTGGAAGAGAATTGGAAGATAGAGTTCAAAAAGAAACTGAAGTAGAAAAAAAAGAAATTGAAGAACCAAAAGGGGTAGCTCCTAAAGGTTTGGAAAGACCTGTTTCTTCACCTAAGGTTGATTTAGAAAAACCACCACCTTCATTTCCTCAGAGACTTCGTCAATAAAAGTTGGATAAGCAATTTTCAAAATTCTTGGAGATATTTAAGAAGCTTACTATTAATATTCCATTTGATGAAGCCTTAGAACAAATGCCAAGCTATGAGAAATTTATGAAGGACATTCTGAACAAGAAAATGAAGTTTGAAGATAACGAGTCTGTTGCACTTAGTGAGGAGTGCAGTGTAATAATTCAGAAAAAGCTTCCTGAAAAGCATAAAGGTCTTGGTAGTTTCACAATTCCATGTGCAATCAAAGACAGATTCTACGGAAAAGCTTATGTGATTTTGGTGCAAGCATTAACTTTATGCCTCTATCAATATTCAAAAGATTGGGACTAGGTGAATTAACCCCAACTACTGTAACTCTGCAATTAGCAGATCGTTCAATCACATATCCTAAAAGAGTTATAGAAGATGTTTTGGTTAAAGTGAATTAATTTATTTTTCCTGTTGATTTCACTGTGTTAGATATGGAGGAAAATAAAGAGACACCTATAATTTTGGGAAGACCTTTCCCAACTACAGGCCGAGCCATGATAGATATGAAAAAAGGAGAATTAACGATGAGGGTTAACGATCAGACTGTTACATTTAATATTTGAAAATCGAGAAATATCCTGCTAGAGGTAAAGAAGATGAATTTTATAGGATTGATGTCATCAAATATTTAAGTGAATGTCATTTCAAATCAACTTATGAAGAGAAATTTGAAAGAGAAGAATTGAAACATAAGCAAGAAGGGGAGTTACTTGATTTTGAAGACTTTCAAGAGGAAGATTTAAAGTATGTTCGTGAAAGTTTTGAATTGTTGTATTTGACTGAAAAAGATGAATCTTATGGTCCATCAATTGAAAAATCTCCTAAACTTGAGTTTAAAATGATTCTTGATAATTTGAAGTATGTTTTTCTAGGTGAATCCTCAACCTTGCTAGTTATAATTTCCTCTCAATTAACTGAAAAAGAAGAAGAGAGTTTGCTTTAAATTTTAGAGAAGCACAAGAAAGTTTTTGCATAGACAATTGCTGATATTAAAGGAATCAGTCCTTCAATTCATATGCACAGAATTCTTATGGAAGATAATTGCAAACTGCGGGCTGATCTCTGAAGGAGATTAAATCTTATCATGAAAGGCGTTGTTAAGAAAGAAATTTTAAAATGGTTGGATGCTGGAATTATCTACCCTATTTCAAATAGTGCATGGGTTAGTCCTATTCACTGTGTTCCTAAGAAAGGAGGAGTGACTGTGATGGTTAATGAAAAGAATTAAATAATACCAACAAGACAAGTTACAGGGTGGCCAATATGCATTGATTATAGAAAACAAAATCTTGCCATAAGGAAAGATCACTTTCCACTCCCATTTCTGGATCAAATGTTGGATAGACTGGCTGGACATAAATACTTTTGTTTTCTGGATGGATATAGTGGTTACCACCAAATTCAAATTGTTCCTGAGGATCAAGAGAAAACTACATTTACCAGTTAATATGGTATGTTTGCTTTTAGAAGAATGCCCTTTGGTTTATGTAATGCCCCTACTATATTTCAGAGATGTATGATGGCTATTTTTTGTGATTTAATAGAAAAAGGGATTGAAGTTTTTATGGATAACTTTTCAGTGTTTGGAATTTTGTTTGAATCATGTTTAGAACATTTATCTAAGGTTCTAAAATGCTGTGAAGAAACTAATTTGATCCTTAACTGGGAAAAATGTCAATTTATGGTAGCAGGATGAATTTTTTTGGGACATCGGATTTCAGAAAAAGGTTTGGAGGTAGATCCTGCAAAAACTTAAGTTATATCTAATTTACCTTGCCCAACCAATGTAAGGGGAATTAGAAGTTTTTAAGGACATGTTGGATTCTACAGGCATTACATCAAAGACTTTTCAAAGATTACAAAACATTTATGTTGTTTACTGGAAAAGGATGCAATTTTTAATTTTGATGATGATTTCCTCAAAGCCTTTGAAACATTAAAAGAAAAATTAATCACTACACCTGTAATAATTTCACCAAATTGGGAAAACCCTTTTGAATTAATGTGTGATGCTAGTGATTATGCTATTGGTGCTGTTTTGGGTCAGAAATGTGATAAGATTTTCAAAGTTATTTATTATACTAGTAAAACTCTTAATAAAGCTTAAATTAATTATACCACTACTGAGAAAGAGTTATTAGCTATAGTATTTTCATTTGATAAATTTCGATCATATTTAATTTGAACTAAATGTGTTGTGCACACTGATCATTCTGCTATCAAATACTTCATGAAGAAAAAAGATGCAAAACTGAGTCTGATAAGATGGATTCTTCTTTTACAAGAATTTAACTTTGAGATAGTAGATAGAAATGGTTCTGAAAATCAAATTGCTGATCATTTGTTCAGGCTTGAAATTGAAAAATCTCTTTGTGATGTTGAAGAAATTAATGAACATTTTCCTGATGAAAAATTGTTCACTGTTAATGAGTTGCATGTTCCGTGGTATGCAGACATAGTAAATTTTATTGTGAGTGATATTACACTGTGGTTTGATATATCGGGAAAAGAAGAAATTTTCATCTGATGCTTAGACTTATTTTTTGGATGACCCATTTTTATGTAAACAAGGAAAGTATCTTATAATTCGAAGATGTGTACCTTTGGAAGAGACTTATGAAATTATTCAAAAATGTTATGATTTTTATTATGGGGGACATTTTGGAAGTAATAAAACTGCATATAAAATCTTACAATCTGGATTTTATTGGCCTACAATTTCTAAGGATGTGAATGCTTATATCAAAAATTGTGATAGATATCAGCGTGTAGGCAATATTTCTAGGAGAAATGAGATGCCCCCTAATTATATGTTGGAAGTTGAAATATTTGATGTTTGGGGATTAGATTTTATGAGACCATTTACACCATCTTTTGGAAATGTTTATATGTTGTTGGCAATAAATTATGTTTCCAAATGGATTGAAGCTATTGCTTTACCTCGATGTGATGCTCAAAGTGTTGCAAAGTTTTTGATGAAGAATATATGTTGCAGATTTGGAATACCAAGAGTAATCATAACTGATAAGGGAAGTCCTTTTAGAAATGTGATTATTCAAAAGTTAACAAAGAAATATCATATTAATCATCGCATTATTACTGCTTATCATCCGCAGACAAGTGGTTTGGTTGAATTATGCAATCATGAAATTAAAAGAATATTGAAAAAAGATTGTTAATCCAAATTGAAAGGATTGGTCAATCAAGCTGGATTATGCTTTATGGGCCTATAGGACTGCCTACAAAACCCCTATAAGAATGTCCCTATATAGGCTGATTTTTGGAAAAGCTTGTCATTTACCTATTGAACTTGAGCATAAAGCATTTTGAGCTATTAAAGAGTTCAATTATAATTTGAAAGATGCTATTGAGAAGAGATTATTGCAAATAAATGAGCTTAAAGAGAAAAGGAATGAATCTTATGGAAGTGCTAAGATTTATAAGGAAAATATGAAGTTATGGCATGATCGGAAGATTATTACTAAAAATCTTGTGCCAGGACAGAAAGTTTTGCTGTATAATGCCAGACTGCGAATTTTTTCTGAAAACTTAAGTCCAGGTAGATGGGTCCTTTTATTTTCATGAAAATTTATTCCTATAAAGTTGTGGATATTCAAGATCATAAGACTGGAAAAATATTTAAAGTTATTGGAAATAGACTTAAACAATATTTTTCAGTCGAACAATCTAAGTCTGATGAGAATCTGATGTTGGATCACTCAGAATGAGTTTTGGGTTTGTCAGGCTAAACATGTTAAACTAAGCACTGTGTGGGAGGCAACCTATAATTATCGGTGTGCTTTTCTTTATGTTTTTTTGTGTGTTTTGTTTGCTTTATTTGGATTGTTTTTATGATTTTTGAGGTAGTAATTTGGAGTTTTTTAAACTAAATTGAGTTTATTTAACCTTATTTAATGACTTAGAGGAGTCAGAATGAAAATTTGGACATTTGACAGACCTGTGCTAATTTGAGCACTGGCGGCTAAGCGCCGCCTAGTTGGCGCTTAGGCGCCAGAGTTCCAAAAAATGTGAAAAATTAGATTCTAGAAGCCTAGATCATGGGGAAGAGGTTTTGGAAGTTATTTTGGAGTTTGAAAACGTCTTGGGATAGTTTAAGCACTTCCCAAGTCTATAAAAAGAACCTAATTTAAGAGAAACATTTGCCCCAAGTCCTATTTTCATTTCTAAATCTTAAGAAGAGTATTTTGAGTACATCATGTCTTCTTGGGAGAATTAGATTAAGAAGAAGCACGATTCTGAAAAGAGTAAGTTCATTAGTGACAGTGCTAAAGAGTTATGCAATGGATTTCTCGCTGTTAGTATTCAAGGGATTGCCGAAATGATTGCAAAAATTGAAGCCCTAGTGATATTATTGCAAGCAAAGATCAATGAAACTAACTTACATTTGGAGCACATGGGATGGCAACTCAAAATGCAATTCAGTCATTCAAGATACATGGAAGAAGCAGATAAGGTGATGTTTTTTGAAGAACAAATGGTTTGAAGAAGAAGATATAAGAATGAACAATTATCGCCCATTCTGTCAGATTTATATTCTAGAAGGGTCAAATGAGAATAATAGTGGTCCTGGATATAATCCGCCTAATGGGGAGTGGAATTAAGTGTGTTTTGTTCTTATATGTTTTGTGTTCTTATGTGTTTTGTTTAATATGTTTAGTGTTCTTATGTGTTTTGTTTGGTGTGTTTAGTGTTTTTGTTTGAGTTTTAATTACGCCTTATGATGTGATAGTTACATCTTAGAGATGTAAACTTATCAATTTGAGATTAAGTCTCTTGTATCTAGAGAATTTCATCCTATGTATGTGGATAGAAATTCTATGATTGCATTAAGTGCTATGTTTGTTTTAATGAATATAAGTTTGTCTTTGTATGAAATTTGTTTGGAATCGATGAATATTAAACATTTGAATTGGAATATTGGAAGATTTATGGGGATGAGATAATTATTTTGAAGAGATAAAGGGTGATTAATAAAGTAGTTTAAAGCATATACCTTAATTGTGAAAATTTGGGTATAGGCGGCTAAGCTCTAGAGTGTCGGTGCTTAAGCGCCAGATTTCGCGGCTAAGTGCCGAAGGGTTCGCGCTTAGGCGCCAGTTTGTGAAAATTGGTTCCCAGCAGTTAAAAACCTGTGAATCGCCATTTTAACTCCCATGTTCATCTTCAACCCATCATTTTCACGCAAGAGAGAGTCTAGCGCATCCTTGATTTGGACCATTTATGAGCCGATCTCAACAAAAATTTGTAAATTTGGATTCCTTGAGGTAAGAGCACTACTCCTAAGTAAAAATTTTTTTTATTTTCACCACGTATTTTGAGTACATTTTGGAAAATCTTAAAATCACTATTCATGGTGAAAATTTGAGGAAAAACTTAAGAAATTACTTTGATTTAGTGGAAACAACTTTTGGAAGATAATTTAGCAAGTTTAGTTTGATTTTGGAAATTATGGTAAATTTTTCATGAATTTTTAGAGATGGCTCCAAAGTCAAAGCGCGCGAGAGGAAAGACGAAGTTTTATTCCGACAAATTTGTTAGGGTGAGGGCTGAGGAACGATACGTTGATGCATTACAGTCACGTAAACTGATTCCTAAGAGAGTATTCAGTAAGCCAAAAGAAGTAATTGAAGATATGTTTGCTAGGAGGAACTGGGAGGACTACTGTTGCTTCTCCGTTGTTGCTCTTGTTTTTGTTGTTAGAGAATTCTATGCTAATTTGCTCGCATCAGAAGAGAATTTGGTGATGGTTAGGGGGCAAGATGTGGACTTTTCTTCTGGAGTATTTAACACTTTCTATCAACTACCTCCTGCTATGTTTCGTTTTATTCTAATTTTCATCCTATGGAGGGAGAGTTAGATGAGATAATGAGATTTTTGACTGATGAAAGAGGATTATGGAAAATAACAAATGATAGAAGAGTGAATTTTTCTGCTTCCAAATTAAATGCCACTTCTAAGGTATGGCATTATTTTATCTCTTCTAAACGGTTGCCTTCAAGTCATACTAGTGAAGTGACGAGGGAAAGAGCTGTTTTGAACCATTACATTCAGCAAGGGAAGCCTATGGATATTAGAGCGATCATTTATGATTATATTGTGAATTGTGCCAGATCTACCACTACTGCAGGTATGGGATTTCCTCCCTAATTCATTCATTATGTGAATGATCTGAAGTGAAATTTAAAATCTGGGAAGAGGTACTTCAGCCTTTAAGACCTATCACCGGTGTAAAGGTTGGAGCTTACACAGTACATTCAGAATTTGGCTGGACAGGAGGATTTGGTAGGGCTTCTACTGCTTCTGCTTCTCCTGTTGCATCTACTTCTCGTGCTACTAATTCACGTGCTTCATCATCTACTGATTCACAGACTGGTTTATTAAGAAAAATTTTGAAGAAAGTAATTCTTACTAGAGAGCATATGAAAGATATGGATGGTAAGATGGATAATGTGGAAAGATATATTGTTAAACATGATGAGTATAAGGAAAATTATCAGCATTATTTTGATATACTGATTAGAGATGATCAGAGTGCTGAGATGCCCCTCATCCATTCTATATACCTTATGTACCATCCAGGGATTGGAACGAGCTGGATGATGATGATGAGGAGGATGAAGAGTAGATGTATGTTGTTTGTTTTAGTTGTTGCGTTGTGTTGTGTTATTGTGTACTTTGTCTAGTATTTTGTTTGATGATTGTGTTGTGATGGGAAATCTTATAGTATGTAAATTGTAGTTGTACTATTTATCTGTTATGCATATTCAGATGTATTGTTGTTGGATTGATGTTTTATATGTTGCTTTGAGTGTAGTGTGTGTGGTAGTAAATGCTTCAATGTGCATGTTGTATTAGAGTTTTTTTAGGGTGTTCTTTAATTCTAAAACTATTAGGAGATTAGAGAACACTATAGAAACTACTATTTAGAACACTGCATGCTTAAAAAATTTACAAAAATTTACCACTACCATTTGCTATCTAGTATCAGTGTGATTTCAGTTGGTGTGTATTTGCTTTGAAAACCACAACTACTTTTGAAGTCTTTTGAAATTTTTGCTTTTCTTGTTATAAAAAGAAAATGTTATAAAAAACTGAATTTGATTTCATTTTACTCTTGTTATTTAAATTGTTATTCTTGCATATTTAGGATATTTAAATTACTACAAGCATGTTATGTTAGTCTTTAAATCTCACCCATGTATCATTTCTTATGCTTAAATGTTTTATCCTAACAAAAAATTAAAGTTTTTTGGGGGGGGGTAGGCAATTTTAAAGAAAACAAAAATTTTTTTTTAAAACCTAAAACTTTATTTGTTCTCAAGAATACTTAAAATAAATCTTATTTCTTTATTGAGAACAATTATGTATATGAAGTTATATTAGGGGAACAAAAATTTTGAATATAGAAATGAATAAAAGAATTTAGTTTAAAATTTATAGTAATCATGAAAAACTTAAAAGTTAAAATTTTCTTAGTGAAAAGATGTTAAATATAGCTATCTATCTTTAGTAAGAAATTTTATATTTTTAAATAAATAGGAGATTTGATTTTTATTCTTCAAAGCTTAAATTTCTTTCATTGAGGAATAATTTTCAAATAATATTATTATGATTTTTAATTGAAAGATATATATCTTACCTTTATATTAAATGGATGGGTGGAATTCAAAATCATTAAAGGCCTATCCAGATACAGTAATTCTTGCCTTAGAAAAAAAAACAGAAAAAGAAAAAAAAAGAAAAGAATAAGAAAAGAAAAAGAAAAAAGAAAAGTGAAAAATAGTATGTAAAAAGGGAGGAGAAGCTTGAGGATTTAAGGGTCTAATCAAAAATTGTTTCCATACCTAAAGTTTAACATATAAGTTCAGAGAAAATCTAAAGCTTAAGGTTATAATATAGTAAGTAAAATTATTTTAAAATAAAGATTTTTAAGTGAGAAAAATAAGATGTTTGAATCCTATATTTTGAAGAATCTATAAATATTTCTAAATTAGATAGAGACTTATGTTTGTCATTTTTCTTTCCTTAAGAACTTTCTAAACTTTAAGTTGGTCTTAATTACTGAAATTTTTTCTAAATTGGACTATTCCATTTCTAGAACAAAATTTTGTTATCTTCCTAATAAATTCATTACATAATTTACATGTAAAAATTTTTCTATGAGATTTACTATCACTTAAGGACAAGTAACATTTTAAGTTTGGGGGATTTTGATACTCCTAAAATATATAATATTTTTTATGCACATTTTTATACCTATTTTTGATGATATTGCATTTTTAATGTAAGGTATTTTGTGTTTTTCTTACAGATGTGACGAAAATAAGTGATTATGATGAAAGGAGAAAAAGTTGGATCAAATTTGGAGCAAAAAAATTAAAAATGAAAGTTTAGGCACTGGCGGCTGAGCGCCGCTGGGCCGGCGCTGAGCCGCCACAGTTAAAAATCGAGATAAACTTGAATTTGGCGCCATTTTCAAAGGGGATGGGATGCAACTCTTGGTGGTAACTTCCATAACTTTTTTTTGGGCGGCAAGTTTGAATGAAGGGGTGCATTCTTTGGTTGATACATCGAATCTGGACACATTTTGAAGAGACACCAAGGCACCTTTTATTTTAATTTTTAAAGAGAGTCTTAAGAAAGGCTTACAGGCTCTTCTATTGCATTTTGAAGAGAGTTTTTACAGAATTTTTATTGTATTTATTTGGATTAGGAGTAGAGAGTTGAAAAGAGAAAAGGGTAGGATTGAAGCCTTCTTCTTCCCACTTCTTTTATTTCCTTTAGTTTAGTTTTTATTAAAGTCTGAAGTCAGTTTCTGAGTCATCGGAGTTGGGAGACCTGCTATGATTAGTAGTTTAGCGAAGAGTCAAAGTTTCAGAGGAACTTCCTGAGTCTTGTGGAGAGAATTTTCAGATAAGTGTTTACTTTTGTTCTTACATTTAGATTTTAATTAATACTTATTGTGTTTGTTGTTTTTCTTATGGTTTTTAATTTCAAATCAATATGTTTTTGTGTTTTCTTAATGCATTCTGAGTAGTTTACTTTATCTTTTTCTTTCATAAATGAAGAAGTATGTAACATGAAGAATTGTTGTGGAATATATATGTGTTTAAAGTTGGAAGAAGTTGTGAAGATTGATTCTGTAAACTTTACATTCTTCCTAATTTTGCCTGTTAAGATGTAAAATTTGTGGTGAGATTATGTAAGATCTAATGCAGTATTGTCTCATAAAAGTTAGTAAGAATCACATGCAATTATATGGGTGAAAATTGTAGTTCATATAATTGAATGCAATATATTAGAAGATTTTTTAAAGAGGAGTAAATTTAGAGGATTTTTAGTGTGACAGGCTAAAAGCACCTAATTTGGTTTGATGTTTTGAATTTTGTTATGAGAAGCTAGCCCCTAGGTGGAGGGAAATGAGGGAACTCTAGAGTGAGAGCTGGTATCTTTCCTGCATAACCATGTTCAAAATGATAAAATTTCAAATTAACCAATGTTCTTTATAGAACCAAGTAAGGGTAAAGAATACATTTTCTTCTATTTATCACAATAAATTTACATACTTCCACAACAATACTTTCATAATTATTACTACCTTATAAAGGAAAGAAATAGATATTCTAGTTAATAGTGTTTTTCATACCGTGTTTACAGTTATTATCATTTTAATTTATTGTTTGATTTTTATAAGAAAATTTAAAGAGTGAAATCAACTATCAAACTTTTTAAAATCAAAACATAATTTCAAAAGCCAATTAAAAGAGTAAAAAGATAATTTTCTTATTTTTTTAAAGATTTTTCACTTTTCCTGTGGTTTTGATATCTTGGGGCTTAATCAGAAAGTCCTATATTACTTGATAAACGATACGTATACTTGCGTAGTATCCATTTTATAAATCATAATTTTCATATCAATATCATAAGCATATATATCCAGCAGAGAAAAGTTTTAGTCGTCGTTGCCAATTTTCATATCATAATTGTAAGTATAAATATCGGGTGGATCAAGTTTCTAGCACCGTTGCCAGGGAAAGAAATTAAATAAAATTACATTTAAAAGAAAATTAAGAAATTTTAAAATTTTACTTTTTTTTTCTTTTTGTTTGTGTGATGTGTTTTGTTTTGTTTTATTGTTATATGCGTAATTCAGGTTCTGAGGGACTTGTGCCTTACGATTCAGAATTAGAAAGAACTATCAGAAAAATCAAAAAAATTAAAAATACATAAAATGATAAAAATATTCAAGAAATGTAAATCATCAAGATCAAAATGTTGGCATCCATCAAGAATTATGACCTTTAAGAGATTATGTTAACCCTACAGTGGATGAACTTCGTGGTAGTATTCAAAACCCTGCTATAGTTGTTAATTCTTTTGAGCTTAAACCTGCTATTATCCAAATGGTGTCTAATAATCAGTTTGGAGGAGCAACAACTGAAGATCCTAATTTGCATCTTGTTAATTTTCTAGAGTTGTGTGCTACTTTTAAATATGATGGTGTCTCAAATGTTGTTATTAGACTTAGACTTTTTCTTTTCTCACTATGGGATAAAGCTAAAATATGGTTACATTCTTTAGCACCTGGATCATTTAGAACTTGAGGTGAACTGTCACAAAAATTCCTTGCTAAATATTTTCCACCATCTAAGACTGCTAAGTTGAGAAATGATATTACATCTTTTTGTCAATTTGAAGGGGAATCAATATTTGAAGCATGAGAAAGATTTAAAGATCTTTTCAGGAAATGTCTACATCATTCGATACTAGATTGGTTAATAATTCAAACTTTTTATAATGGATTAATTGGATCTCTTAGATCGATCATCGATGCTGTTGCTGGTGGATCATTAATGTATAAACCATTTTCTGATGCTTATGCTTTAATTGAAGAAATGACTACTAATAATTTTCAATGGCCTTCTGAAAGGTTAAATCCTAAAAAGGTAGCTAATGTTTTCGAAAATGATGCTTTTACAATGTTAGCAAATCAAGTTGCTGTTATTTCAAGGAAGATAGACAAATTTGGGATGAATTTTTCTCAGCCACATTCCATGATTGAAGAAAACTCATTAGACCAAATTGTTGATTCTTATACTTCACCAAAAACTGTGAATGCTATAATTAAGTCTAACAACCCATATTCTAATTATTATAACCCAGGTTAGAAGAATCATCCAAATTTTAACTGAAATACCAATAATCAGGGTGGTGTTAATCAACAATGGGGGAACCACCAAGAAAACCCATTAGGGAATTGGAACAACCAAGGAAATAATAAAAATAATAGATTAACTTATCCTTCAGGTTATAACAAAGCTTTACAATTAAATGAGAAGAAGTTGTCTATTGAATAAGTGGTGTCACATACGAGAAATCAATTAAAAATTCAAGGAGGAACCATCAGAAATATTGAAAATTAATTGGGATAAATTGCAAATGCCTTAACTAATAGATCCCAAGGAATGCTTCCAAGTAATACTGAAGTAAATCCAAGAGAAAAGAATAAAGAACAAGTAAAAGAAATTCAACTAAGAAGTGGAATAGAATTGGAAGATAGAGTTCAAAAAGAAACTGAAGTAGAAAAAGATGAGATTAAAGAAGCAAAAGAGGAAGCTCCGAAAGGTTTGAAAGACATGTTTCTCCACCTAAGGTTGATTTAGAAAAACCACCACCTCCATTTTCTCAGAGACTTCGTCAACAAAAGTTGGATAAGCAATTTTCAAAATTCTTGGAGACATTTAGGAAGCTTACTATTAATATTTCATTTGCTGAAGCCTTAGAACAAATGCCAAGCTATATTAAATTTATGAAGGATATTCTTAATAAGAAAAGGAATTTTAAAGATAATGAGACTGTTTCACTTAGTGAGGAGTGCAGTGCAATAATTCAGAAAAAGCTTCCTGAAAAGCTTGAAGATCTTGGTAGTTTCACAATTCCATGAGCAACCGGAGACAGATTCTATGGAAAAGCTTTATGTGATTTGGGTGCAAGCATTAACCTTATGCCTCTATAAATATTCAAAAGTCTGGGACTTGGAGAAATAACCCCAACTACTATAACTCTGCAATTAGCAGATGGTTCGATCACATATCCTATAGGAGTTATAGAAGATGTTTTGGTTAAAGTGGATCAATTTATTTTTCCTGTTGATTTCATTGTGTTAGATATGGAGGAAGATAAAGAGATACCTATAATTTTGTGAAGACCTCTCCTAGCTACAGGCCTAGCCATGATAGATGTGTAAAACGGGGAATTAACGATGAGGGTTAATGATTAGACTATTACGTTTAATATTTCAAAATCGATGAAATATCCTGCTAGAGGTAAAGAAGATGAATGTTATAGGATGGATGTTATCAAATATTTAAGTGAATGTCATTTGAAATCAACTTATGAAGAGAAATTTGAAAGAGAAGAATTGAAACATAAGCAAGAAGAGGAGTTACTTGATTCTGAAGATTTTCAAGAGGAAGATTTAAAGTATGTTTGTGAAAGTTTTGAATTGTTGGATTTGACTGAAAAAGATTAATTTTACAGTCCATCAATTGGAAAACCTCTTAAACTTGAGTTAAAAATGCTTCCTGATAATTTGAAGTATGTTTTTCTAGGTGAATCCTCAACTTTGCCAGTTATAGTTTCCTCTCAATTAACTGAAAAAGAAGAAGAGAGTTTGCTTGAAATTTTGGAGAAGCGAATTTGGATGGAAAATTATTTATATTAAAGGAATCAGTCCTTCAATTTGTATGCACAGAATTCTTATGGAATATAATTGCAAACAGCGGGCTGATCCCCAAAGGAGATTAAATTTTATCATGAAAGGCATTGTTAAGAAAAAAATTTTAAAATGATTGGATGCTGGAATTATTTACCCTATTTCAGATAGCGCATGGGTTAGTCCTATTCACTGTGTTCCTAAGAAAGGAGGAGTGATCGTGGATCGTTAATGAAAAGAACAAATTAACACCAACAAGACAAGTTACAGGGTGGCGAATATGTATTGATTATAGAAAATTAAATCTTGCCACAAGGAAAGATCACTTTCCACTCTCATTTCTGGATCAAATGTTGGATAGACTGGCTAGGCATAATTACTTTTTTTTTCTGGATGGATATACTGGTTACCACCAAATTCAAATTGCTCATGAGGATCAAGAGAAAACTACGTTTACCAGTACTTATGGTACATTTGCTTTTAGAAGAATGCTCTTTGTTTTATGTAATGACCCTGCTACATTTCAGAGATGTATGGTGGCTATTTTTTGTGAATTTATTGAAAAAGGGATTGAAGTTCTTATGGATGACTTTTCAGTGTTTGGAATTTCATTTGAATCATGTTTAGAAAATTTATCTAAGGTTCTAAAATGCTGTGAAGAAACTAATTTGGTCTCTAAATGGGAAAAATGTCAATTTGTGGTAGCAGGAGGAATTGTTTTGGGACATCAGATTTCAGAAAAAGGTTTGGAGGTAGATCCTGCAAAAATGTAAGTTATATCTAATTTACCTTGCCCAACCAATGTAAGGGGAATTAGAAGTTTTTAAGGACATGCTGGATTCTACAGACGTTACATCAAAGACTTTTCAAAGATTACAAAACATTTATGCTATTTACTGGAAAAGGATGCAATTTTTAATTTTGATGATGATTGCCTCAAAGCCTTTGAAACATTAAAATAAAATTAATCACTACACCTATAATAATTTCACCAAATTGGGAAAAACCTTTTGAATTAATGTGTGATGCTAGTGATTATGCTATTGGTGCTGTTTTGAGCCAGAAATATGATACAATTTTCAAAGTTATTTATTATGCAAGTAAAACTCTTAATGAAGTTTAAATTAATTATATCGCTACTGAGAAAGAGTTATTAGCTATAGTATTTTCCTTTGATAAATTTTGATCATATTTAATTTGAATTAAATATGTTGTACATATGGATCATTCTGCTATCAAATACTTAATGAAGAAAAGAGATGCAAAACTGAGACTGATAAGATGGATTCTTCTTTGCAAGAATTTGACTTGGAGATAGTAGATAGAAAGGGTTCAGAAAATTAAATTGTCGATCATTTGTTTAGGCTTGAAATTGAGAAATAACTCTGTGATGTTAAAGAAATTAATGAACATTTTACTGATGAAAAATTGTTTACTGTTAATGAGTGGCGTGTTTCGTGGTATGCAAGCATAGTAAATTTTATTGTCAGTGATATTATACCCTTTGGTTTGACATATCAGGAAAAGAAGAAATTTCCGTTTCATTCTAAGACTTATTTTTTGGATGACCCATTTTTATGTAAACAAGGAAAGAATCTTGTAATTCGAAGATGTGTACCTTTGGAAGAGACTTATGAAATTATTCAAAAATGTCATGATTCTGATTATGGGGGACATTTTGGAAGTGATTAAACTGCATATAAAATCCTACAATCTGGATTTTATTGGCCAACAATTTTTAAGGATGTGAATGCTTATATTAAAAATTGTGATAGATGTCAGCGTGTAGGCAATATATTTATTGGAAGTTGAAATATTTGATGTTTGGGGATTAGATTTTATGGGACCATTTACACCATCTTTCAGAAATGTTTATATTTTGATGGCAGTACACTATGTTTCTAAATTGATTGAAGCTATTGCTTTACCTCGATGTGATGCTCAAAGTGTTGCAAAGTTTTTGATGAAGAATATATGTTGTATATTTGTAATACCAAGAGTAATTATAACTGATGGGTGAAGTCATTTTAGAAATGCGATTATTGGAAAGTTAGCAAAGAAATATCATATTAATCATTGTAGTGTTACTGCTTATCATCCACAAACAAGTGGTTTGGTTGAATTATCCAATCGTGAAATTAAAAGAATATTGGAAAAGACTGTTAATCCAAATTGAAAGGATTGGTCAATCAAGCTGGATTATGCTTTGTGGGCCTATAAGACTACCTAAAGAACCCCTATAGGAATGTCCCTATATAGGTTGATTTTCGGAAAAGCTTGTCATTTACCTATTGAACTTGAGCATAAAGCATTTTAGGCTATTAAAGAGTTCAATTATAATTTGAAGGATGTCATCGAGAAGAGATTATTGCAATTAAGTGAGCTTAAAGAGATAAGGAATGAATATTATGAAAGTGCTAAGATTTATAAGGAAAAGATGAAGTTATGGCATGATCGGAAGATTATTACTAAAAATCTTGTGCCAGGACAGAAAGTTTTGCTGTATAATGACAGATTGAGAATTTTTTCTGAAAAACTTAAGTCTAGGTGGATGGGTCCTTTTATTGTCATGAAAATTTATTCTTGTGGACCGTGGATATTCAAGATCCTAAGAATAGAAAAATATTTAAAGTTAATGCAAATAGACTTAAACCATATTTTTGAGTCGAGCAATCTAAGTCTGATGAGAATCTGATGTTGGGTCACTCAGAATGAGTTCTAGGTTTAGCAGGCTGAAGACATTAAACCAAGCACTTTGTGGGAGGCAACCCATAATTATCGGTGTGCTTTGCTTTATGTTTATTTTGTGTGCTTTGTTTGCTCTGTTTGGTTTTTTTATGTTTTTAGTGGTAGTAATTTGGAGTTTTTTAAACTAAATAGAGTTTATTTGACCTTATTTGATGACTTAGAGGATTCAGAATCAAAATTTGGACATTTAGCAAATCTGTGCTAAATTGAGCGCTGGCGGCTAAGCGCCGCCTAGTTGGCGCTTAGGCGCCAGAGTTACAGAAAACGTGAAAAATGAGATTCTAGAAGCCAAGATCATGGGGAAGAGGTTTTGGAAGTTATTTTGGAGTTTAAAACGTCATAGGATAGTTTTAGCACTTCCCAAGTCTATAAAAAGAACCTGATTTAAGAGAAACACTTGCCCCAAGTCCTATTTTCATTTATAAATCTTAAGAATAGTATTTTGAGTACATCATGTCTTCCTCGGAGAATGAGATTAAGAAGAAGCAAGATTCTGACAAGAGTAAGTTCATTAGTGAAAGTGCTAAAGAGTTATGCAATGGATTTCTTGCTGTTAGTATTTCAAGGGATTGCCGAAATGATTGCAAAAATTGAAGCCCGAGTGACATTAATGCAAGCAAAGATCAATGAAACTAACTTACATTTGGAGCACATGGGATGGCAACTCAAGATGCAATTCAGTCATTCAAGATACGTGGAAGAAGCAGATAAGGCGATGTTTTTGAAGAACAAATGGATTGAAGAAGAAGATATAAGAATGAACAATTATCATACGTTCTATCAGATTTATATTATAGAAGGGTCAAATGATAATAATAGTGGTCCTGGATATAATCCGCCTAATGGGGAGTGGAATTAAGTGTGCTTTGTTCTTATATGCTTTATGTTCTTATGTGTTTTGTTTAATATGTTTAGTGTTCTTATGTGTTTTATTTGGAGTGTTTAATGTTTATGTTTTAGTTTTAATTACACCTTATGATGTGATGTTACATCCTAGAGGTGTAAAATTATCAGTTTGAGATTAAGTCTCTTGTTTCTAGAGAATTTCATCCTATGTTTGTGGATAGAAATTCTAGGATTGTATTAAGTGCTATGTTTGTTTTAATGAATATAATTTTGTGTTTGTGTGAAATTTTTTTGGAATCGATGAATATTAAACATTTGAATTGGAATATTGGAAGATTTATGGGGAAGAGATAATTATTTTGAAGAGATTAAGGGTGATTAATGAAGTAGTTTAAAGCATATACCTTAATTGTGAAAATTTGGGTATTGGCGGCTAAGCACCAGAGTACCGGCGCTTAAGTGCTAGATTTCTCGGCTAAGTGCCGAAGGGTTCGCGCTTAGGCACTAGTTTGCAAAATTTGGTTCCCAGCAGTTAAAAACCCATGAATCACCATTTTAACTCCCCTATTCATCTTCAACCCATCATTTTCACATGATAGAGGGTCTAGGGCATCCTTGATTTTAACCATTTAAGAGCCGATCTCAACAAAAATTTGTAAATTTGGATTCCTTGAGGTAAGAACACCAATCCCAAATAAAAGTTTTTTGATTTTCACCATCTATTTTGAGTACATTTTGGAAAATCATAATTCATGGTGAAAATTTAAGGAAAAACTTAAGAAATTGCTTGGTTTTAGTGGAAACATCTTTTGGAAGATACTTTAGCAAGTTTAGTTTGATTTTGGAATTTATGGTAAATTTTTCGTAAATTTTTAGAGATGGCTCCAAAGTTAAAGTGCGTGAGAGGAAAGACGAAGTTTGATTACGACAAATTTGTTTGTGCGAGGGCTGAGGAACGATACGTCGATGCATTTCAGTCACGTAAATTGATTCTTGAGAGAGTGTTCAGTAAGCTAGGAGAAGTAATTGAATATATGATTGCTAGGAGGAACTGGGAGAACTACTGTAGCTTCTCTGTTGTTGCTGTTGTTTTTGTTGTTAGAGAATTCTATGTGAATGTGCCCGCATCAGAAGAGAATTTGGTGATGGTTAGTGGGCAAGATGTGGACTTTCCTTCTGGGGTAATTAACACTTTCTATCAACTGCCTTCTGCTATATTTTATTTTTATTCAAATTTTAATCCTACGAAGGGAGAGTTAGATGAGATAATGGGATTTTTGACTGATGGAAGAGGTTTATAGAAAATAACAAATGATACAAGAGTGAATTTTCCTGCTTCCAAATTAAATGCCACTTCTAAGGCATGACATTATTTTATCTCTTCTAAACTATTTCCTTCAAGTCATACTAGTGAAGTGACGAGGGAAAGAGCTATTTTGAACCATTGCATTCAGCAAGGGAAGCCTATAGATATTGGAGCGATCATTTATGATTATATTGTGAATTGTGTCAGATCTACCACTACTGCAGGTATGGGATTTCCTTCCCTGATTTATTCATTATGTGAATGTTCTGAAGTGAAATTTGAAACCTAGGAAGAGGTACTTCAGCCTTTGAGACCTATCACCAGTGTAAACGTTGGAGCTTACACTGTACATTCAGAATTTGGCTGGAGAGGAGGATTTGGTAGGGCTTCTACTGCTTCTGCTTCTGCTACTGCATCTACTTCTCATGCTACTACTTCACATGCTTCATCATCAACTGATTCACATACTGGTTTATTAAGAAGAATTTTGAAGAAAGTAATTCTTACTAGAGAGCATATGAAACATATGGATGGTAAGATGGATAATGTGGAGAGATATATTGTAAAACATGATAAGTATGAGGAGAATTATCAGTATTATTTGGATATATTAATTAGAGGTGATCAGAATTCTGAGCTGCCCCCTCATCCATTTTATATACCTTATGTACCATTCAAGGATTGGAAAGAGAAGAATTATGAAGATGATGAGGATGAACGGTAGATGTATGTTGTTTGTTTCAGTTATTATGTTGTGTTGTGTTATTGTGTACTTTGTCTAGTATTTTGTTTGATGATTGTGTTGTGATGTGAACTCTGATAGTATGCAAATTGTAGTTGTACTATTTATCTGTTATGCATATTCAAATGTATTGTTGTTGGATTGATGTTTTTTATGTTGCTTTGAGTGTAGTTGTCGGCATTATTTTTTTAGGTTGTGTTTTGAAAAGGGGGTCTCCTACAGAAATTGTCGGCAAATTTTTAATTTAATTTAAATAAATAATTTGAAAAGTAGTATTTGATTTTTGAAAATAATTTTAAATTTGAAAATTTTAAGATATGAAATCAAACTGATCTCACATCCCGAATAGTTTATATAAACGAGCACCACATCACAAACCGTGTATCTATCCCGAAGAATAGACACTAATCGCTCGACGATGGGGCTCGATTAAATAAACTAGAAGATTTGTGACATCCGTTTGGTCTGAGAACCAATTTTATAAGCCGACAAATTCCCCTGCTTAACATCAATGAATTAAACAGGGTTTATATTACCCGGGTTCTTAAAATTCCCTATAAGGGCAAGCCCCTATAGTTAATTACATCCTAAGTGACGGGAATCACCTAAGAAAACTCTCGATAATAATCAGTAGTTCTGCTCTCAAGAATTTCGAAGTTTAAGTTTTCAAAGGATTGAATTTTGGAATTTCAATAGGGAATAGATCAAATTTGGAACATTTTGTTTTGGGAATTCAAAGGAAGAAAAGTAGGAGAAATTACAGATTCGAAGCGAACTTCGGTAATTTCCCGACTATCCTATTGTTTGGCTTGGATTTAGGAAAGTCCTAATGTTTATTTAATGTTTTAATTTTGCCAATTTTAATTAATTAGGACTTATATTCGTATGACATAATCATACAAATAGCCTCGAAGATGTGAGGGTTTATATCGTATCGGACGACTACCTCGGAGTCCTAAGACCGGTTAGGGCTTAATTTGCTATGCAAATGCCTAACGAAGAGTCGAGGATTTGTGTTGCACTAGGCAAACTACCTCGAAATCCTATGGCTTGGTTGTTTAATTCTAAGAAAGTTTCGTTGAGTAGACTCAGGTATTGCTGATGACGATGGCCGTGCTGCCCACCATGCTCCGAGCTCCTTGTTGTTGCAGAGGTTTAATTATAGAAGATGAAAATCAATTGATGAGAAAAGTGTTCTGGTTTAGATAAGTCTTAAAATCCAAGTGTTTTTAGTATTTTAGTTAAAACAAATCTTATAATTGATTATAACAACACCGGTTAAGATCCCACGGTTCAATCCTTCCGGCATCGTTATTTTTATCGGATTCACTTAGTCCGGATGAATTTGCTAAACTCAACTAAATGAGTTCCACACTTTCATTTAGACCGTGGAAATCCCGTTAGCAACACGTAGGTTACGTCATCCGAGGTATTCCCGATCATCCAACAAGACGTTTTAATTTAGTTGTAATTGCAGCTTTGTGTTCTCGTTTGTGATTAAATTTCGAGTTGTTTTATATTTTGAAATGTTGTGGCGGTGAATTTTATCTTGTAATGATTTTTAATTTAGTTTTAGTTTCAGTTTTAGGGGCTATCCTAACGGTGTGGGTTTTCATGCAACAGTTGTTTATCATGCAAGAAAAGTAAGTGCGATGCGATTAAAGAAATTGCAATAAAATAAATGCGTACCTGGAGGGTCTTCCTGTCATCCCAAGCTGCACTTAAAACATAATTAGAACATTTAAGCAAGTTCCTAGGTAAAGCTAAGGGAAGGGTTATGGTTTTCTACCAAATTCCTAATCCTATAGCTAGTCATCTCCTATGACGTCTAGGTTCTTGTGTTTTGGTTTGAGGATGATTCTCTTCATTAAAGAATAATTATGTTCAATTGTTCTTATAAATATCCTATCATATTGAGGAAGTGTTTAAGAAGAATCTTAAACATCTTTTCAATATTGCTGGAATTATTTTAAGTCCAAATGAATTTAATCATACAAATGAATCAATCGTCCGGGAATTCAAGTTTTGTTATCTTGCTTAGTGAACTAGGACATTTGAATATCCTATAGGTGAAGTAACATTTCATTTAACGTTCTGTTTAGGAGTTATGATAACCAAAGCTTTCGAGGGAAAACTGATGTTCAAATGATTTGTGATTTAAGTTCAGTTATCGGATTTAAATTAGGAATAGTGTTCAAGTTACTTTATATTTAATTTCTTTATGTCTTAGGTGATGTCATTTAATTCAATTTAATTTAACTTTAATTTAGTTTAATTTAGTTTAGTTTTAATTTTAATTTAATTTTGATTTTTTAATTTTAATTTTAATTTTAATTTTAATTTTATTTGATTTTATATTAATTTAATTTAATTTAATTTAATTTAATTTAATTTAATTTAATTACTTATTTAATTTAATTTAATTTAATTTATTTAATTTAATTTATTTGATTTAATTTAATTTAATTTATTTAATTTGTTTGATTTAATTTAATTTAATCTTTAATTTAATTTTTTTTTTAGTTTAATTGAAAATTTAAAAAGAGTTTTTTAATTTAATTTTTTAATTTAATTTTAATGATTAAGTCCTTTAACATTTTAAAACTTAAATTTGAATTATCATTTTAATTAGGAATTAAATATTATTGAGATGATTAATTTAGGGATTTTTTAATTAAAGAATAAATTTCTTCCTAATAACATTCCTATTTTAATGATTCCAATTTTATTATTCTTCCAAATTTAATCAATTATTAAATTAAGGTTTATTTCAATTATTTTAAATTGTTTAGTAGGTTTCTACCCTTTAATTATTTAAATTCCAATCATCCAAATCCGATTAAGATCAAATATTTTACTTGTTAATTTTATTAAACCTAAAGTTTTAATTAAGGGTTAAAACTTTAATTACCATTTTGCCCTTCAAGCTTAATAATTTCATAACTCACTAAATTGAGCTTAAGTGAACTTGAAATTTTTATGTAACTTCACTCATATGCCAATAAAGACATGAGAGGAGAAAATGTGATTTTTCTGTATTTAATTTATTTATGTAATTATTTTTGGTGGAAAATAGGAATTTCCAAGGAAAATTTAATAACATGACCAAGGGAAGTTTCTGTCCTTAAGAAAATTATGGGACATTCCTAATGACCAGAGGACCACTTGGACCAATTTTGGTGATTTTTTGAATTATATTATTTTTATTATAATTATTTTAAGTTTTGGAGTATTAATTAATTTAAAAATAAAATAAAGGTTGAAAAATGAAATTTATATTTTTTAAAAATCTCTCTGATATCAAGGAAATCAGAGAATCAATTTTTGCAATTTTCTAATTTTTCTTTGATTTATTATAATTATTTTAGTGAAAATGCTAGAAAATACATTTTTTTTAATTTTAAAATTACCCTAGGGCTTTAAAATTTAATACCTCATCAAATAGACCTAAGAAAAATATGGGATTTGTTCCTAAGTGATTAAAATTCAAAATGTAACATTTTGGTGAATTTTATTATTTTTGTGAATTTTATTATTTTTTTATTATTAAAATATTAAAATAATACAAAAAATCAACTTTTTTTAGAAAATAACAATTTTATTTTTCGTAAATTCCCCTGATATCAGAGAGGCTCCAAAACTAATTTGGTGAATTTTTGAAAAGCATTTTGATAGTCATGAATTTTTAAAGTTTAAATTGGCTAAATGGGTTAATCATCCCATTTAGTAGGGCTAACCAAGTCCAATTGACTTCAAATTTTTATGGTGGGTTCCTCTGATCCTAAAGGTCAGTGGAGAATTCATTTCAAGTTAATTTGATGTATGTTTAGCTCTAATTAATTAAGGACCTATTTTGGGTGTTTAAGCCAATTAGGGTTATTCCAAGTGGATTAATTCAAAACCTATTTTTCCTAGGTTCCTCTGGTCATAAGAAACATCACCAAATTTTTCTAGAATTTATTTCACAACATGCTAATTATTGGAATTAAAATACTCAAAACAGTAACATGAATTTGAAAAATCAATAACTTCTCATAGGAATGGCCTCTGACTTTGGAAAATTCAGGGAATGTTCCCAAATTCAGAGGCTTCAAAAGCCCTATGGTCTCATGCCATGATGAATTTCCTATATGCATGGAGAATTAAAACAATGCAGAAGGGAAATAAATCATTAAAAATAAAATACTTGATGAAATTAAATAATTTCTTTTCCACATTATTCTCCTCTCGTTCACCTGAGCAAGAGGGTATTTTTATTTTATTTTTCTGATTTTCTTACATAAAGTTATGGATTTTTGAAGTTTAGGGAATTAAATAAATAGAAAAATACCCTAATTTTCTATTTATCCACGTGGCGCCGCGTCAACCTCGGCAGCTCCGAAATGCCGCGTGGCGCTCTCTGATTCGACGCTGCCATCTGACTCAGCGCTCCGGGGGCCCGCTGTGTCGTTCCATCTCCTGATCCGGTGAGATCCTGGCCGTCCGTCCGCGCGTGTATTAAACGAACGTCATCCGTTCATCGTCCCCAAGCGTCCTTACCCGAGAGCCGTCCGTCTTCTAGGCCTAAGATCTCACTCGATACTTGACCAAATTTAACGTTCTTATGCTCTATGGATTCGTCTCGAGAAGACGAACACATCCATATGGTTTATGTGGCATGAAATTGACTCAATAAAAATGGAGAATGTTCAGAAGCTCGGGAAGAAGAGTGAGGCCATACCTTTGCTCAGAGAAGTGTGGCTTCGATCTGAGGGTTGTGTCACCTTCGATTAGATCCCAGCAAGCTCCAGATGAAGTCTCCTGGTCTGGTGAATTGCCTAGCTATGAAAGTGACCACAGCCGATCACAAAGCTTGGAGGCTGGAGCAACTGGGTGGCTTGGAGATGGGGCTTTCGATGGGAAACTTCTTCTCTTGGTCCAGTGAAGGTGTAGGACCAGTCAATTTGAGGATTGGCTCGCTGTGGCAAAGTGTCCTGGTTTTGGGTGAAATTTCAGTTGAGAAATTGGATTCAGTTGGTGGGGATTAGGGCAAATTGACACTGGGGATCAACTGCTCTAAGGATGGAGAAGGGTTTGGAACAATTTTGGCAGAGTTTCGGCAAGGTTTTATGCAACTCCCTTCTCATGGCCGTGAGGGGGTCGGGTTTAAATAGAGGTGGATGGAGGGCCTCCCAGGGAGAGTTAGGGCTTGGGATCAGCTGCTCTAGGCATGGGAAGAACAGCCATGGTGGCCATTGGGCATGGGGCAGCTCAGCAAGGTGGAATTCCAAAGTTTGGCTCCTCCCAAGGTCTCGACCATGGTGTTTTCCGGCGACCCAGGCGGCTGGCCGGCAGGCATGGGTCACCCTCGAGTCCAGGTGGGTCAGGACTGGAGGTTTGTGCAGTCAATTGGCCATGGACATGTGTAAAGGGTTTGAATCAAAAGGGTATGGGGAGAGGCTCATTTTGGGTCCAAATGGGTCAACCCACCATTTTGGGTTTGGTGCACCCTTCCAAGCTCTGGTTTTGGGCTGGGAGGCTCTTGTGAGTCAACCTACCAAAGGTAGTGAAGTCCACATCAAGGATTAGGTGGCAAGGTATGGTTTAGAGTGTATCATGTTTAAGGTAAAAAGGGCTTAAAAAGGGTTTAAGAAAGAGATCCCCCCTCTTACCATTAATGGTTTAGTGAGGTGGAAAGTGGATTCCATGACTCTCATGGCTCCTATGGGGCTCATGCATGGCTTCATGGCTTGTCTTTGGCTTGGGGAAAAGCTTGGTCAATTTCATGAAAATGGATTTTAGAAATTTTGGTAATTTGATGGGAATTTGTATGAAGCTTGATTTGGAATGGTTTAATGATGATTTTGAAACTTAGGGGTGATATCAATTAAAGGAATGATGAAAAGAAATTGCCATGTGGGCTTTAGGGCGAATTTTGGGCTTTTGTATTTGGTGGAAATGGGCTTTTTGAATGGTTTAGGAAAGTGGGCCTTTAGGTTTGAAAACAAATTGGTGGATGTAAATTTTACAAAGGATTGGATCCCATGAGTGTTGAATTTAGTTTAAGAATGTTTCATGAATGGTTTGGAATAAACTTGAAATGTTTGGGCTAGGTTTGGGTTGGATTTGGACCTCTTTGGTGAATGGGTCAATGTAGGTCTAATTGGGCTAACTTGGGCCAATGTTGGGCTAGGGTTGAAATTGATGTAAAATAAATGTTGGGAAATGTTTATGAGAGTGTTTCAAAGAGGTTTTGGCTTTGGTTGGGTTTTGATTTTGGGGTTTGGGCTTATTTGGGTTAGGTTTGGGTTTAGGTCAAAATTGGGCCTTTTAGCTTTGGGTTGAATTTGAGTGGGGTTTGGGTCTAAATTTTGGGCAAATCATGTCAGTATTTTGCTTGTGGGAATGTTAAGGAAGATTTAGAAAAGATTTGGGGTTAATTGGAGTTGAATTGGGTGAGTTTGGGTTAGGTTTGGGTCATGGGTCCAAATTGGGCTTTAAGGCCAAAAGTGAAATTGGATCCAAATGTCAATCAAATTGGACTTGGATTTGGTCTAAATTGGTGCTGGGAATGTTGAATTGAAGTTTAGAATTGAATTGGACCAGAATTTGGGTCAATTGGGTAGGTTTGGTTTGACATTGGGTTCACTTAGGGTTAAAATGGGTCAAATTAGGGGTTTTGATAAAAGTAGGGTAAATTGACAAAATTGGCCCATGGTGTAGTTGAACAAAATGAAATTGGGAATATTTGGGATTTTCTGGAATTTTCTGGGAATTTTCTGAATTTTTTGGATTTTTGGGTCAAGAGGGGTATTTTGGGTATTTGGAGGGTATTGGGAGGTATTTTTGGAATTTTTGGTATTTTGGGTATGGATGATCAATTTGAGTAATGTGGGAATGTTTGGGATTGATTTTGAGGAATTTTGGGTAATTTAGGTGATTTTACAAATTTTGGGTAGTTTCGATGGTCTTGGGTAGGCTAGCGGGTGTAGGGTCCCGGGGGTCAAAAATTAAAAATTTGGAAAATTGAAGATTGGATGAATATAAGTGGAATAAAATCATTTTGGTTGGGCCATGAAGCCATATCAAGCCCACATGAGCCATGAAGGGACTCATTTGAGGTATCCACTATGTTGTTCCTAACCCTCTCGACTGGGCTTAGGGGTTAAGGACCATCCATGTGAATCACCTACATAAGTCGGGAGGCCAAGTTGAGTATAGGTGTGTGAAAGTGTAGTGTATAAATGTAGTGTGTGTGTAAGTCAGCCCCCACCGCACCAGGGCCACCAGTAGGCGGTCCTAAGGCCAAAGAGTCCTATAGGAACTCATCCTTTAAACTTCCACATTCGATTTCAACCCTCAGGTGATTAGGGGTCTATAGTCAAGTTTGTGGAGTTTGCAGGGAGATAAGAAGTGGTTTGCATTTCTAAAAGGTGGGTCCCAATTCTAGTCCTCTAAGATAGTCGAAGGAAAAGCCTAAGGCTAGATCCTAAGTAATAAGGGGAAGAAGAGAAGACCTCATAAAAAATGAGGTCAATAGTAGTGTGTGTTGTAGTAAATGTATTAATGTGTATGTTGTACTAGAGTTTTTTTTAGGGTGTACTTTAATTCTAAAACTATCAGGAGATTAGAGAACACTATAGAAACTACTATTGAGGACACTACATGCTAAAAAACATTACAAAAATCTACCACTACCATTTGCTATCTAGTATCAGTGTGATTTCAGTTAGTGTGTATTTGCTTTGAAAACCTCAAATACTGTAGAAGTCTTTTGAAATTTTTACTTTTCTTGTTATAAAAAGAAAATTTTTTGAAAAATTGAATTTGGTTTCATTTTACTCGTGTTATTTAAATTGTTATACTTGCATATTTAGGATATTAAAATTCATGTAAGCATGTTATGTTAGTCTTTAATTCTCACCCATGTATCATTTCTTATGCTTAAATGTTTTATCCTAACTAAAAATTAAAGTTTGGGGGGGGGGGAATTTTTAAAAAAACAATTTTTTTTTAAAACATAAAATTTTATTTGTTCTTAAGAATACTTAAATTAAATCTTATTTCTTGATTGAGAACAATTATGTATATGAAGTTATATTAAGGGAACACAAATTTTGAATATATAAATGAATAAAAGAATTTAGTTGAAAATTTATAGTAATCATGAAAAACTTAAAGCTAAAATTTTCTTAGTGAAGAGATGTTAAATATAGCAATCTATCTTTAGTAAGAAATTTTATATTTTTGGATAAATAGAAGATTTGACTTTTATTCTTCAAAGCTTAAATTTCTTTTATTGAGGAATAATTTTCAAATACTATTATTATGATTTTTAAGTGAAAGATATATATCTGACCTTTATATTAAATGGAAGGGTGGAATTTAAAATCTTTAAAGACCTATCTAGATACAGTAATCTTTGCCTTAGAAAAAGAAAAAAATATAGAAAAATAAAAAAAAAGAAAAAGAAAAAGAAAAGAAAAAGAAAAAGTGAAAATAGTATGTAAAAAGGGAGGAGAAGCTTGAGGATTTAAGGGCCTAATCATAAAATTGGTTCCATACCTAAAGTTTAACATATAAGTTCAGAGAAAATCTAAAGCTTAAGGTTATAATATAGTAAGTAAAATTATTTTCAAATAAAGATTTTTAAGTGAGAAAAATAAGATGTTTGAATCCTATATTTTAAAGAATCTACAAATATTTCTGAATTAGATAGAGACTTATATTTGTCATTTCTCTTTCCTTAAGAACTTTCTAAACTTTAAGTTGGTCTTAATTACTGAAATTTTTTCTAAATTGGACTATTCCATTTCTAGAACAAAATTTTGTTATCTTCCTAAGAAACTCATTACATAATTTGCATGTTAAAATTTTTCTATGAGATTAACTGTCACTTGAGGACAAGTAACATTTTATGTTTGGGGGATTTTGATACTCCTAAAATATATAGTATTTTTTATGCACAGTTTTATACCTATTTTTGATGATATTGCACTTTAATGGAAGGTATTTTGTGTTTTTCTTACAGGTATAATGAAAATAAGTGATTATTATGAAAGGTTCAAAAATTGGATCAAATTTGGAGAAAAAAATTAAAAATGAAAATTAGGGCACTGGCGCCTAAGCACCGGCCCATCAACACTTAGCTGCCACAGTTAAAATCAAGATTAAATTGAATTTGGTGTCATTTTCAAAAGGGATGGGATGCAACTCCTGGTGGTAACTTCCATAACTTCCTTTGGGCTGCAAGTTTGAATGAAAGGGTGCATTCTTTGGTGGATACATCAAATCTGGACACATTTTGAAGAGACATCAATGCACCTTTTGGTTCAATTTTTAAAGAGAGTCTTATGAAAGATTTAGTGGATCTTCCATTACATTTTCAAAAGAGTTTTTACAGAGTTTTTATTGTCTTCGTTAAGAGTAGGAGTAGAGAGCTGAAAAGAGAAAAGGGTAGGATTAAAGCCTTCTTCTTCCCACTTCTTTTCTTTCCTTTAGTTTAGTTTTTATTGAAGTCTGAAGTCTGTTTCTGAGTCATCGGAGTTGGGAGACCTGCTCTGAGGAGTAGTTTAATGAAGAGTCAAATTTTCAGAGGAACTTCTTGAGTCTTGTGGAGAGGATTTTCAGATAAGTGTTTAGTTTTGTTCTTACATTTAGTTTTTAATTAATACTTCTTGTGTTTGTGGTTTCTCTTATGGTTTTTATTTTAAATCAATGTGTTTTTGTATTTTCTCTATTCATTCTGAGTAGTTTACTTTATCTTTTTCTTTCTTAAATGAAGAAGTATGAAATTCATGAAGAATTGTTCTGGATTGTATATGTGTTTAAAGTTGGAAGAAGTTATGAAGATTGATTCTATAAACTTTATTTACTTCCTAATTTAGCCTGTTATGATGTAAAATTTGTGGTGAGATTATGTAAGATCCATTGCAGTATTGTCTCATAAAAGTTAGTATGAATCACATGCAATTATATGGGTGAAAATTGTAGTTCATATAATTGAATGCAATATATTAGAAGATGTTTTAAAGGGGAGTAAAATTAGAGGATTTTTAGTGTGACGGGGTAAAAGCACCTAATTTGGTTTGATGTTTTGAATTTTGTTATGAGAAGTTAGCCCCCAAGTGGAGGGAAATGAAGGAACTCTAGAGTGAGAGCTGATATCTTCCCTACCTAACCATGTTCAAAATGATAAAATTTCAAATCAACCAATGTTCTTTATAGAACCAAGTAAGGGTAAAGAATATATTTACTTCTATTTATCACAATAAATTTAAATACTTCCACAACAATACTTTCATAATTATTACTACTTTATAAAAGAAAGAAAAAGATATTTTAGTTAATAGTGTTTTTCATACCGTGTTTACAGTTATTATCATTTTAATTTCAAATTAACAAATGTTCTTTATAGAACCAAGTAAGGGTAAAGAAAACATTTGCTTCTATTTATCACAACAAATTTAAATAATTTCACAACAATACTTTCATAATTATTACTACTTTATAAAGGAAAGAAAAAAAATATTCTAGTTAATAGTGTTTTTCATACCGTGTTTACAATTATTATCATTTTAATTTCTTGTTTGATTTTTATAAGAAAATTTAATGAGTGAAATCAACTATCAAACTTTTCAAAATAAAAAATTACTTTCAAAAGCCAATTAAAAGAGTAAAAAGATAATTTTCTTATTTCTTTAAAGATTTTTCACTTTTCCTGTGGGTTCAATATCTCGGGGCTTAATCTTAAAGTCCTTTATTACTTGATAAACAATATGTATTCTTGCATAGTACCCACATTATAAATCATAATTTTCATATAAAAATCATAAGCATATATATCCAGCGGAGAAAAGTTTTTGACGCCATTGCCAATTTTCATATCATAATTGTAAGTATAAATTTCAGGTGGATCACCTACTCATTTGGAAACTCATGTGGTTGGTTTACCCAAGCTCTTAGCCCTAGGCTATGGCTTGATTATTACCAGCACACGGAGGATCCAAATGGTGAATTCCCTTGGTCCATGGCTCAAGGTTTATTAATCTCTCTCAACCCTAATTTTACAAAAAAAATCTCAACCTTTGACCCCTTTGCCCCTAAACTCTACCAAATTACCAAGTTGCCCCCAAAACACTAATTTTGCCCAAAATTCCTAAAATCAACCAAAATTACCAAAATCTCCCAAAAATCATCTCAAAACATTTCTCACTACTCAATATACCAAATACACCACAAGTTTACCAAAATTCCCTAAATACCTCGAAAATACCAAAAATCATCAAAATGCCCCTCTTAGCCATAATTTTAAAAAATTCCAAAAATTCCCAAACTTTTTCAAAACCCTACAAATATTCCCAATTTCAATTCAAACCACTTTATTTGACCCAATTTGACTAAATTTACCCAATTTAATCAAAAGCCCCAAATTTCTTTTAAAGGCCCAAAATGCCCAAATCACCCTCAATGTGCACCAAATTTACCTCAATTCCCCATATTTTCAATTCTAGACTCAAATTCACAATGTCTAACCTCATCCCAAACTAAATCCATTCCCAATTAGGTCCACATTTGAGCTTAATTTCAACCCAAAACAAAAGGAACCAATTTTGACCCAATGACCCAATTCCCCCAAATTAAACCCAATGTCAATCAATTTCCTCCAACTTTGTATCCTAAACTCTTCATAACATTCCCCTAAAATAAATTGAACCACCAATTGACCCATTGACCCAAATTTCCACCCAAACCTCACCCAAGTCCAACAAAATCTAAATATTCCCAAAATTTCCCTAAATGTGTCACATGTCCAAAAGCCACCAAATTGAATGCCCTAACCCTAAAATTTCCACCCAATTAATGTTGGGAACTCTTCATGACATCCCCATAGACCATTTTGAACCTGCAGTTGAGTCTTGAACCCACTTTAGCCTAGCTTAAACCCAACATGAACCAACATGGCCAAAATTAGCTAAATTCACAAATTTCCCCAAATTCACTTACCAAACCAATTCAAAATCACTTTAAAACTTTTTCAAAAGCCTTATGACAATTATTTTAACCATTTTAAAAAATAAATTTGACTCAAACCAAGCTCAAACCCAACGTAGTCCAACATGAACCCATGTGACCCAAAATTGAACCCAAGACCAAATGTGGCCTAGCCTAGCCCTATGTGACCAAATTAATCCCACCATAGCCACCAAATGAACCTTAGGAACCAACCTAGATCCAAATAGCCCAACCTAATGGAGCCATGGATCAAAGTTTTCCTAAATTAAGGGATTTTTCCCCATTTATGAATAAACCTAGGGGAGATTTTCCATAATGCATTAACAACTTAAGCTCACACCAAGATGGCCTGCCAACCTGACCTCCTGATCCTTGGCCACCCTCTCCTGCCCTAGCCAGCCGGCCTAGTCACCAAAAAAGCCAAAAGTGAGAACCACCCCAAGTCAAATTAAACCCAAACTCACCCACTGAGTTGTCCAGCCCTGATTGCTCACTAGAGCACTTCTGCCTTCCACCTAGGCAGTTGATTCCATCCATCAGTAGTCCCTGAACTCAACCCAATTTACTTGACATAAATGGAGCTCTCCACAGCCAAAGAGGTGTACTGAAAATTTTCTTAAGGAAACCCTGCCAAATTGCTCCAAAAATTTCCCTGAGATCTCCTGAGTACAAGCCTACCATCTTCAGCCATTGAATCATACTATCCAAAACCAATTTCTCCACTAAAATTTCAGCCATAACCAGGACACATTTCACCACAGCTCCACACTGCACTAAAGTTTAGTTAATTGTGCCCACACCTTCACAGCACTGAGAGAAGAAGTACCCTCATTAAAGCCCCATCACAGAGAGCCTCTGCACCAGACTCTGATCAACACCTGAAAGAGGCCTTGGTCGAATTATGGTATAAACATTTCACCAGGTCAAAAGACTTCATCAAGAGGTTCGTTGGGACCAATCGAAGCTACTACAACCATTTGATTGAAGCCTCCCCTCTCAGACAACGGTATTGAACTTCACCTTCATCCTGAGCTAATTTCAATCCTCCATGCAAGTTGAGTTGATTGCATGCTAGGTTAGCCATATACATAGGTTCGTCTAGGTCAGATGAATATTTAGAGACAAAACCTATGTGATTTGGTTAAGTCTAGCTCATGTTCTTAAACCTAGAAGGTGGAGGGCTTACGAGCCAGACCAATTGGGGACGAAGATGTGCGTCCGTTTGATGAAGCATGTGTTAAATGGACGAATCAGATGGTACTGGGTCGCGGTGCATAAAGCGTGGACATGTGGCTGCTAAGTTAGAAGGCAGCATCAAATGGCAGAGTGACGCGTGGAGACTTCGTGGCTACAATGGATGACACGGCGCAGCGTGCTTAAGTAGGAAATTTAGTGTATTTTGATTTATTTAAATTGGTGAAACTTTAATAATTCATAACTTGGTGTAGAAAAATCATAAAAATAAAAGAAAAAAACCCTCTTGCTCAGTGAATAGAGGAGAACAATGTGGAATTCATTTGAAGTTAATTTGATGAATATTTTATTTTTAGTTAATTAAATACTGTCAGGAGTATTTTAATTCTCCATTGGCATAGGCATTTCACCATGGCTTCAAATTTAACTTTTGTTCTCTCTATCAGAGTGGATCTTTCCTGATTTTTCTAAGGTCAGGAGAGATCTCTGTGAGGAGATCTTTATTTTTCAAGTTATTGTGTCTATTTTGGCATAAAAATTATAATAATTAAGATATTTATCAGAAAAATCTGAAGTAAATTTTGGTAGGTTCACTGTGACAAGAAGAACATAGGAAAATTATGAACTTGTTTTAACTCCTTAGGTATAACCCTCATAGTAATTAAGACCTAAAATATAAATAAAAATAAATTGGATTAAACAAAGGTGAAAATAACTTAATTTTTGTTCTCCACTCTAATGTAAGGTCAGGAAAACTCTCCATAAAAATTTGAAGTCAATTGGAATTGATTTAATCACTTAAATGAATTTTCTAAGTTAAATAACACTTTTAGCACTAAAATAATTATAACAATTAAAATATACTTCAAAAAATTACTAAATTAATTTTGGGAGTCCTCAGCCTCTCAAAAATAAAATTGTAATGAATTTTTTTTTTAACTTTTAATCATTATTTTATTATTTAAATAATTAAAAATTAATAAAATTGAAAATATTAATAAAATTGAAGAAAATGATCTAAATTGCCTCCTAATCATTTATAAACAATCAGAATAATTTTCCTATCTATATAAATAAAGATATTAAGTTTTAAAGGGTGAAAACTATTTTTAAAGGTTAAAAATAGAAGTTCCTTAATTTCTCACTAAAATAATTCTAATAATAAAAATAAAAATAAAAAAATATAAAGTTTGGTCTTCTGAGTTCCCTGACCTCAGAGAAATTTATGAAAAATATAAAAATTAATTTTCAACATAAAAAATATTTTATAATTAATTAATACTCCAAAAATTGAAATAATTATCATAAATAAATTAAAATTCAAAAAATCTTGAAATTTGGTCCAAGTGATTCTCTAGTCTATTTGAACCTCTAATAATTATTTTAAGGATAGAAACTTTGGTTTGACTAATTTATTAAACTTCCTTTAAAAATCCCTATTTATGCATTAAAACAATTATATAAATTAAATTAAAGCAAGCAAAATCACATTTTATCTTCCAATGCTTTAGTTGACTCATGGGTTAGGTAGCAGAAAAATTTTGAAGTAATTCATATTAAATTTAATGAATTATGAGGTGATGAGGCCTTTAGGGGCAAAGTGCAATTTTAAAGAATTTAGCCTTAATCAAAGTTTATGCTTAATTAAAATGGGAAATGGGCAATAGATGATCTTTAGTAACATGTTTGAATGATTGAAACATAAAGGGATAAGTGGTAGAAACCAATATGACTTTTTTCACATTAAAGGATAAATTGAAAATTATCTTAATTATTTTAATTTAAATGAAATTTAAGAATAAAAGATTCTTAAGGTTAGGGGTTTGGTTTTTGAAGGTAAATAATTATCAATTAAATACACCTTATGTGATGTTTAAATGATAATTCATTAATTTCATAAGAATCATAATTATATAACTAAACCTTTCTAAAAGTTATAAACATACCCACTGATCACTGAAAAATTTATTAAGAAATTCATACCTATTTTTGATGAAATTGCACTTTAAAGAAGGGTATTTTCTTTATTTTATTGCAGGAATGAAGAATTTAGGTGATAAAAGCAAAAATCATAAAAAGGAGCGAATTTGGAGCAAAATCATGCAATTTGTGCTGAGTCGCCGACGGCGAGATCGAGCCCGCCGACGACGAGGTTACGAGAAGAAAATTCTGAAGAATTCATAATCTGTCTCGGCGACGAGAGCCCGAGCCACGCGACATCGAGCTAGAGCGGTTTGAAGATCTTCAGAAGCCTCGCCGACGGCGAGGTAGTTCGTCGCCGACGGCGAGATAGTTCAAATGGTGCGGATACATTGAACTCGGACACTTATCGAAGAGATGCTTACACATCTCTTGGTCCTTTGCTCACCTCTATATATAGAAGCCGAAATTAAGTCTTTAGTGTGTTCTAAGTGTGTTATTGTGTCCGGTGTGTGTGCGTCTTTTGTGTCTTAAAGAGTCTTTGAGTGTTATAAGTGAGTTTTTAGTGAGTTAGTGAGTTTTTAGTGAGTCGTCATTGACTTGGAAGGAAGAGTCGAAGAACTGCTGAGGAGTCTGCTTGGAGATAAATTAAGATAAGTATTTATATTTATTGTTTTTAACTTTAAATGAAATCCATGCTTAGTTTAGTTTCCATGCATTCTGAGTAGTTTATTTAGTCTTTCTCCCTGTTATGAAATTAAGTGATTTGATGAACTAAAAATAGAAGTACTTTTATATATTAATAAATTGTGATAATTTTTACTTAAAACTTAATTTACTTTTCAAACTGGCCATTTGATTTGTTAAAATATGTTGATTATCAACTATAGTAAAAATTACATCTGATATTCGGGGAATTCAAAAGCCTTGGAAGGAGGGTGCAAATAAATAGAGAAATAATATCACTAGACGTAGAATTGAGCATTTTAGTGTGACAGACTAAAATATTCAATTCGGTCTTATTGTTTGAGAGCTGAAGTGTAGATGTTAGCCCTCAGGCGAGGGGAACGTGGGAGCTCCGAAGTGGCGGTCGGTATCCTCCCGGCCTAGTCGCGATTCGATAATCAAGCATAGGATCGATCAATATTCTTTACACCTGGACCAAAGGGTAAAGAATAGGAATGCTCCTATTTGTCACAATACCTTAACATTATCTATTTAAACTCTCATCAATCATTTAACTTTCTAAACAAGGGGAAAGATACTTTTTCTGAATAGTTAAGACTTATTTAGCAATTAGTTTTATTTCCTGCACTTTCAATTAGTATTAATTTTCTACTTAGTTAATTTATCTAATTAAAATACTTAGTTTACTTTATTGCACTTAAATTCAGAATTCCAAATTTTCGTATATTATTATTATTATTATTATTATTATTATTTTAAAATTAGCTGTTATTTATTTTTCTCTTTCCCTGTGGGATCGATAACCATGACTCCACTAGAGCCCTGTATTACTTGATACGATACGTATACTTGCGTAGTATCCACAACATAAACAATTACAATTCTATACATATATTATAGCGGGGTCAACTTTTTGGCGTCATTGCAATTAAATAAAAAATATCATAATAAAAAATTGTGGGTCAAGTTTTTGGCGCCGTTGCCGGGGATAGTAAGAAAAATTTACTAGAGTAACGGACTATTTTAAAATAATCATAAATTAATATCTATTCTAAAAAATTGTATGCGCAAATTTGGACACGAAAATTTAATACCTTACGATTATGAATTAGAGCGTACAATTAAAAGAATTAGAAAAAAAAAGAAACAAATAATAAATTTAACATAAATGGCGAATATTCCTGAAATTCAAAATATGAACCAACAAAGACCATTAAGAGATTATGCCAACCCTACATCAGATGAAATTCATTTAACTATTCAAAACCCTGATGTAGCAGCTAATTCATTTGAACTTAAACCTGTAATTATCCAAATGGTACAAAACAATCAATTTAGTGGTTCACCTACTCGAAGATCCTAACTTACATCTTGCTAGTTTTCTAGAACTTTGTGCTACTTTTAAATATCGAGGAGTATCCGACGATGCTTATAAGACTTAGACTTTTTCCTTTTTCATTAAGGGATAAGGCTAAAATGTGGTTGAATTCGTTAGCACTTGGATCTATTAAAACTTGGTGAGAATTATCACAAAAATTTCTATCCAAATATTTTCCACCATCTAAAACTGCTAAGTTTAGAAATGATATAACTTCTTTTTGTCAGATAGATGGAGAATCAATATATGAATCTTAGGAGAGATTTAAGGAACTTTTTAGGAAATGGCCCACATCATGCGCTACCAGATTGGGTGATTATTCAAACCTTTTATAATGGATTAGTGGGATCTATAAGATCAATCATCGATGCTGCTGCTGGAGGTTCATTAATGTCTAAACCATTTGATAAAGCTTATGGACTAATCGAAGAAATGGCAACAAATAATTTCCAATGGCCTGCAGATAGAGTAAATCCGAAAGAAATAGCCAGCATTCATGAAAATGATGCAATATCTATGTTAGCTTCTCAAATTGCCGCTATATCTAAGAAATTAGATCATTTTGGAATGAACTACTCTCCTACTTTAGAAGAAAACTCATCTGGACAAATCATAGGATCTCAATCTAATTATGAAACTTTAAATGCTATTAATAATAGAACTAATAACCCTTATTCAAACTATTATAATCCTGGTTGGAAAACTCATCCAAATTTTAATTGGAATAACACATCTAATCAACAATGGATGAATCAACCTAATCAAACAAATCCAAACTATAAACCTAATTACCCACCCGGATTTAATAACAATAACCCTCAATTCAAAGATAAGAAATTATCTATGGATGAATTAATTTTGAATATGGGTCATCAACTACAAAATCAAGGAAATCAACTACAAATTCAAGAAAATCAATTACAAATTCAAGGAACATCTATTAAAAATATCGAAACTCAACTTGGACATATTGCTACAGCGCTAAATAATAGAATACCTGGAACTTTTCCTAGTAATGTGGAAATAAATCCTAAAGATCAAGGAAAAGAACAAATTAAAGCAATACAACTAAGGAGTGGAAAAGAACTAGAACCTCAAATTCAAAAGAACTTAAAAGCCAAAAGAGGAAGTGGAAATTGAAAAGGAAACAATTCAACAAGATTCAAACTTGGAACATCCTTTAATACCTATGAAAATTTACGTTGAAAAACCTCCACCACCATTTCCTCAACGACTAGCTCAACATAAAAAAGATAAACAATTTGCTAAATTCCTTGAAATACTAAAGAAATTAACAATCAATATACCTTTTGTCGAAGCTTTAGATCAGATGCCAAATTATGTAAAATTTATGAAAGATATTCTAAATAAGAAAAGAAAATTCACTGATAATGAAAAAGTCGCACTTAGTGAAGAGTGTAGTGCTATTATTCAGAAGAAGCTTCCTGAAAAATTGAAAGATCCCGGTAGTTTCACTATACCCTGCTGTATAGGAGAAAAAATTTTATGGAAAAGTTTTGTGTGACTTAGGATCAAGCATCAATCTAATGCCTCTATCGATTTTTAAGAGATTAGGATTAGGAAAAATTACACCTACTTCAGTAGCCCTTCAATTAGCTGATCGTTCGGTTACCTATCCTAAGGGAGTTATTGAGGATGTGTTAGTAAAGGTGGATAAATTTATCTTCCCAGTAGATTTTATTATTTTAGATATGGAGGAAGATAAAGAAATTCCTATCATTTTCGGAAGACCATTTTTAGCTACTGTAAAAGCTATGATTGATGTTCAGAAAGGAGAATTAACTATGAGAGTAAATGACCAAAAAGTTACCTTTAATTTGCAAAATCAATGAAATATCCTACACTAGAAAAAGATGATGAATGTTTTCGGATGGAAATACTTGAACAATTACAATGCGGACATTTTAAGGAATATTACGAAGATAATTTAGAAAAAGAAAATACCGAATTAATTGAAGATAATAATGAAGAATTAGATTATATTCGGGAAAGATTTGAATTTTTGGATAATACGAAAACACCGACAAGAATATAGTTCCATCAATTATTAAACCTCCTGAACTTGAGCTAAAAATATTACACGATCATTTGAAATATGCTTATTTAGGTAATTCTTCAACTTTACCAGTTATCATTTCATCCGCATTAAACGAATCTCAAGAACAAAAACTTTTAGAAACTTTAAAAAAATATAAGAAAACTTTTGGTTGGACTTTAGCGAGATATTAAAGGAATTAGTCCTTCAATCTGTATGCATAGAATTATTTTAGATGATGAACATAAACCTAAAGCAGATCCCCAAAGGAGATTAAACCAGATAATGAAAGTAGTTAAGAAAGAAATTTTAAAATGGTTAGATAATGGTATTATATATTCTATTTCTGACAGTGCTTGGGTAAGCTCAATTCTCTGTGTTCCTAAGAAGGGAGGAGTGACCGTCACTGTCAATGAAAATAACGATCTTATTCCTATAAGACAAGTTACTGGTTTGCCTATATGTATTGATTATAGGAAATTAAATACCGCCACCAGGAAAGATCACTTCCCTTTACCATTTCTAGACCAGATGTTAGATAGATTAGCCGGACATAAGTATTTTTGTTTTCTAGATGGATACAACGGTTATGATCAAATACAAATTGCTCCCGAGGATCAAGAGAAAACTACATTTACTAGTCCTTATGGAACTTTCACTATTCGAAGAATGCCTTTTGGATTATGTAATGCACCAAGCAACATTCCGGAGATGTATGATGTCTATATTTAGTAAGTTAATTGACAATGGAATAGAAGTATTTATGGATGATTTTTCTGTATTTGGAACCTCATTTGACACATGCTTAACTCATCTTGAAAAAGTATTAGAAGTATGTGAGAAAACAAATTTAGTTCTAAATTTGGAGAAATGTCAATTTATTGTTCACGGCGGCATTGTATTAGGGCATAAAATTTCGGAAAAGGCATGGAAGTAGACCTCGCAAAAATTCAAGTTATAGCTAAATTACCACCTCCAACTACGGTAAAAGGGGTAAGAAGTTTTCTTGGACATGTTGGATTCTACAGACGCTATATAAAAGATTTTTCAAAAATTACTAAACCTCTATGCCAACTTCTCGAAAAGGACAAGAAATTTGAATTTACAATCGAATGTCTGAATGCTTTTGAACTCTTAAAAGAAAAATTAATTACAACACTTATAATAGTTTCACCTAAGCTGGAGAAACCATTTGAGCTTATGTGTGATGCTAGTGATTATGCTGTAGGAGCAGTTCTTGGGCAAAGATATGAAAAGATTTTTAAAGTTATATACTATGCTAGTAAAAACTCTAAATGAATTAGAAAATCATGAATTATCTGATATTGAAAATGAAATTATAGACAGTTTTCCTGATGAACAACTATATAATATCAATGAGTGGAAAATATCATGGTATGCTGATATAGTAAACTATATAGTTAGTAATATTTTACCACCTATGCTAACTTTGCAACAACAGAAAAAATTCATCCATGATACGAAAACCTATTTTTTGTATGAACCATATTTATATAAGAAATGTAAGGATTTAATTATTAGATGATGTGTACCTTATGAAGAAATTGAACCAATTATTCAAAAATGTAATGATTCTGATTTTGGAGGACATTTTGGGACTGATAAAACTGCTTATAAGATTCTACAATCTGAATTTTACTGGCCTACTCTATTTAGAGATGTATACAGATATATTAAAACTTGCGATAAATGTCAAAGAGTATGAAATATATCTAGAAGAAACGAAATGCCTCTAAATTTTATATTAGAAGTTGAAATTTTTTATGTTTGGGGATTAGATTTTATGGGACCTTTTATTCCTTCATTTGGAAACTCATATATATTAGTAGTTGTTGATTATGTTCCCAAATGGATTGAGGCACAAGCTTTACCTAGGTGTGATGCTTAAGAGTGTTTCAAAATTTCGATGAAAAATATTTTTACTAGATTTGGAATGCCGAGAGTGATTATCACTGACGGAGGAACCCATTTTAGAAATAAATACATTCACGAACTAGTAGAAAAATACAATATTACTCATAAGATATCCACTGCATATCATCCACAGACTAGCGGATTAGCTGAAGTATCCAATCGTGAGATTAAACATATTTTAGAAAAATCTGTAAACCGAAATAGGTTAGATTGGTCTATTAGATTAGACGCTGTATTATGGGCTTATAGGACTGCTTATAAAACTCCGATTGGAATGACTCCTTACAGGCTTATATATGGAAAAACATGCCACTTACCAGTTGAATTAGAACATAAAGCATATTGGGCGATTAAAGAATTTAATTATAATATGAAGGAAGCTGGTGAGAAAAGATTGTTGCAATTAAATGAATTGGAAGAATTAAGAAATGAATCATATGATAATGATCGGATTTATAAAGAAAAGATGAAATTATGGCATGATCGGAAGATTAATCTGAGAAATTTTGAACCAGGACAGGAAGTTTTGTTATATAATACTAGATTGAAATTATTTCCGGAAAATTGAAGTCTCGATGGTTAGGACCTTTCACCATAACTCAAATATTTTCATACGGAACTATAGAAATCGAAGATCCAAAAACTGGACATAAATTTAAAGTTAATGGACATAGATTAAAACCATAATTCAAAGGTATAAGACCTAACTATAAAGAGGTTTTAATGCTTAGTCGACTTCGATTAATAATTGAAATTAGGTCGAGCCGACGACGTTAAACCAAGAGCTTTATGGGAGGCAACCTATATTAGTTATTTATTTTTATTGTATCTTAATAGTTAGTTTATATTATTGAAACTTTACTACTCAATTTTTATTAAGAATCGTCACATATTCGAACCATTATGATGAGAAAAGAAATTATTCAATTTAAAGCGAAATTGGACATTATTTTGGAATCTCGCCGACGGCGAGGTCGATACTCGCCGACAGCGAGGTTCATGCCTAATTTAATTCAGTTTATTTATCGAACTCGCTGACAGCGAGAAACGAGCCCGCCGACAGCGAGAACCTGAAAGGAAGTTTTTATAACTGAGTCGCCGACGGCGAGAAACTTCTCGCCGACAGCGAGGAAGTTACAAAAATGAGTTATATATACTTTAAATGCCAATTTGGACGGTTTCAACACCAAATCCTTAGAGAAAAATCATTCTTAAACCATTCTAAGTCTGCACTCTTCACTAGAATTCATTCCATTCACCATAATGGCCTCCAAATTTTTAGATTCTTCTAAATCTGGAGTGTTTAACCGGAGGAAATTTGTGAGTGCGGAAGCGCAGCGGATCTTCAACCAGGTTTTGGTAAAGAAAAGAGTTATCAAGGAACGGGGATTTGTCAATCGAGGATTAGAGAATTCCACTACGAAGATAGAAGAAATGATCGCGCAGCGGCACTGGGAGGTATTCTGTTACACTACGTCTGCTGTTGTTATTCCAGTTGTGAAAGAGTTCTACTCTAACTTACATGCGATCAACAATGGGAATATCTACATCCGAGGAAGATGGGTGACGTTTACTCCATCAAGAGTAAATGAGTTATTCTCTATAGAAAACACCCCGTATGTCACTATTCAAATTTTGTGCCTTCTCGGTATAATATGAATGAGATATTTCGATATCCGATCGATGAAACGGAAGATTAGGAAATGCGTGAAGACGGGTATGTTAGTTTCTCCGCATCACTTTTGAATCTCGTCTCGAAGCATCGACACTTTTTCATCTCATCTAAATTGTTACCTACTATGAGGGTAAACAAGGTTTCGAAAGAATGCGCTATATTGAATTATTGTATTCAAATTGGATTGCCTATTGATGTGGGATCAATAATTGTTAAGTCTGCATTGGGTTTAATTATGCATGGGTCAGTTCACGGACTAGGACACCCATCAACTATTTTTGCATTATGCAGTCAGTACCATGTTTCTTATGAAGCTTGGGAAAAGGTTCTGTTACCTTGGAAGCCGCTTGATCCTACAGATATGTTCCCTACTTTGGACAATAATGAAGACATTACATTTATCTCTGATAGAGCTTCATAGAATCATCCTATAGCGAGGCCTATTTCGGATAAAACGGAGTTACTTATGAAGAAAATTAATGGAATGGAGAAAGAACTACGAATGTGAGAGATTTAATCGACAATATATCCGATTTATTTGATCACATTGATCTGGAGGATGAAGGAACACTTCGATCATTCTGGACACTTGGAAGCTAGCTTTCTTCATTTACTGAGACAGAAGGGTTGGATCACTGAAGAATCTGCTTCGGAATTTCCCTTCAGGCCTTTCTATAACTTATTTGTGCATCATTGTCATATCGGAAATATTAGAGAAGATGAAGATTCTGACTTTGAAGAGTAGTAGTAAAGATTTCCATAGTATGTTTATGTTTATGTTATTTGATTTGATTTAGATTTTTATTATGTGTGGAGTGATGATTTGAATATCTCAAACTTAATTGAGATATGTGTCATAGTTTTGTATCAGCATTTAGTGTGTCGTGGTTTGGTTTGCAATGCTGATTAGTAGTAAGGATTAAAGTTTGAAGTTTGATTATAGAGTTTAAATTATGTTAGTTTGTACATCCCATGGATTTCAATATTAAAGTTAATTTGTTGTGTTGTGTGAATTTGTTTGTGTATAAGTAGCTAATCTTCATATTAAATTAATAAATGATGTGATTGGAAATATAATATAAGACAAATAGAGGACGAAAATGAGTGACGAATTTCAGAAATTTAAAATTTTTGGAATCTCACCGACGACGAGAAAAATCCCGCCGACAGCGAGATCGAACTCGCTGACAGCGAAGAATTTCTCGCCGACAGCGGATTTTTCCCGAGAGTTTTTGGTTCTGAAAAATATTAGTTCGCCGACGGCGAGAAAAATCTCGCTAACAGCAAGGTCGGAAAAAAACATATATTTGACCGGTCAAAAACACTATTCATCATCCTCAACCTCTAATTTTCACAAAAACCGACCTAGGGCTTGAGAGATCTTGGATTTGAAGCGATTTCATCACTCAAAAACACCGGATTTCATCTTCTCTTAGTATGTGCTTCACTCCTATACAAAATTTTTTTATTTTCACCATATATTTTCACCACATTGCAAATTTTGGGAAAAATCAAAATGTGGAAGAAATATTCGGTGGAAATCCATGGAATTTGATTTAAATTGCTTACAAATGTTGTAGGAAGCCTTCTTAGTATTATTATTAAGTTTAGTGAAAATTTTCACGATTTTCACGGATCGATCGTATGGCTCCACGAGAAAAACGTCGAGTAGAGTTCGACGAAAACCGATTCATCAATGCACGAGCACGAGCAAAATATTTTGAAAATATACAAGGAAGAAAGTGCATTGCGGATCGGGTATTCAAAAATCCGGGAGGAGAAGTAGAGCAGATTATAAAGGAACGAGGTTGGGAAAATTTTTGTTATGTTCAGTATAGAGCTGCTGTAGAAGTGGTGAAAGAATTTTATGCGAATTTGACTGCCGCTGAAGATGCACCAGTAAAGGTACGAGGGTTTTTTGCAGATTTCAATGCTGCAAGAATTAACGAGTTCTATGAAGTTCATGACTCGCACTTTAGCGAGTATGAAACTTTTGGAACAATTGTAGGACCACTGGAGGAAGTCATTAACTTTCTCACTGATGGGACCGGAGTTTGGAAAATTAAGCGACGGAAAGAGTGAATTTTCCTCTTTCTAAATTAAATGCGATCTCTAAAACCCGGCATTACTTTATTTGTTCTACTCGTTACCCACATATCACCATAGTGAGGTAACACGAGATAGAGCAACTCCGAATTTCGTATTCGGAATAACGAAGCATCAACATCGGGAGAGTTATTTATCGAACATCCCGGCCACTCCTCGAAATGAGAGTGGAGCTGCATTGGGCCACCCCGGATTGATTTTGCACTCCGCCAACTCTCCGGAGTTGAGGCTAGAGATGATGAAGAATGGGTGGAACCTATGAAACCACTTACGACTGCTAACATTAAGAAGTATGAGTCCTATGAAGGGTGGAGAGCAGGAGTAAGAAGTTATTTTACTCAGTCAAGTAGAGATATACCCTCTACTAGCTATGGACCTCCTGAGCCTACCACCCCTACCTTACAAGATCTGATGAATGAATTGACTCTGCATAGGAGTTTTGAGCAATTTGGAGAGACCGTGGGGAAAAGGTTTGATCATTTTGATCAAAGGATTGATAATCTAGAGAGGAGACATGATTATGATAGTGAATACCTCCAGCGACATTCGGAATACGAAATTGCATACTATGAAGCTGAACGTCATTATAGGAGTGGAGATTTAGATGTTGTCTTTCCAGAATGCCCCCGGTATACTCAGTATCACCCTGCTTCGCCTTCTCAGACGGTTCTACGGATCAAGGAGGGGATGATATAGTTTGGGACTTTCGATCGTCGAAGATTAGGACTTTATTTATTTTATTTGTTTGGTGTAAGTTATTGTGGAAACTTTATATGTTTGTAATATTCAGTACTTTATTTTGAGACATTGGATGTTAGTTAGATTAATTTGCTTGGATTATTATAGTAGTTAGTTTTTGCTTTTGTGTTAGTTAATTGCATTTGTTTTTATGTTAATTAGGATGTTAGTTTTCTTTAATATGTTTTTATTTTATTTTGTATTGTTTTAAGTTTTTAAAATTGTTAATCTGTTAGTTCAATTGTTTTTAATATGTTAGTAATTCATATGTGTAGTATAGAATTATTTTAATTGTTGTGTTTAATACTTATCTTAGATTTTATCCCTGCATTTTCTTTAAATTGTTATATATATATGGAGAATACTAACGATACGGGTTCAATGAAAAATGAAAAAGCTCGCAAAAATTTCAAAGAAAAAAAGAAATACCTAAACTTCAAAGGTATGATTTATTTACTTTCATTCTTATTCATTATTTAGAATAGATATAAAAATTTAAGTTTGGGGGAGAGTAAAATACAAATTTAGTTATTAACTTGTTCTCAATTTCTATTTTCAAATTATTATAAAAATGATTTTTATAGCAAATTTTTCAATTTGATTTAATATGAATTATTTTATTTAATTATTATAAAAGGTTAAATGAAATATTTCGGTGCTTTAATTAATTAAATAGAATAAAATATTTGGTTAAAAGGAATAAGAATATAGTAAATTATTTTTAGTAGGGAAAACTATATTCTAAAATTAAAATTCTTAAGTATTCAAGTGAAAAAGAAAAGATTGAAAATCAATGAAGTAAAAACTATGAAGTATATATAAGCTAAGAAATATTTCTAAGTTTCAAATTTAGGAAGATGAAAATGAAGTTCAAAATTATTAACAGGCTCTCCAGATACAGTAATTCTCATTAGAAAAAAAAAGAAAGAAAGAGAAAAAAGAAAAAGAAAAAGAAAAAGAAAAATGAGGAGAAGCTTGAGGAGATGTTTTATCAAAAATTGGCTTCATTTGATTTAACCTAAAAGGAAAACTTAGATATTTCCAAACTTATGTTTATGGATTAGAATTTTACCTAATAGTATTTTCTTGAATTTCTTATCATATGAATATCTTAAGTAGTTATTCTTTTAAATATAATCATTCCCGAAATGAATAGTAAGCTAGAAATCTTAGACTCGATCACTAAATTTATTTCTATAAGATTAATTAAATTACATGAATTATTTTTATTTAACTTTATTATGATATTAATTAATCTAATTCATAGTTATTTAAATTGAAAAATCTTATTATAAAACTCATTATTTTTATGTAGTACTAAAATTACTTGAGGACAAGTAATAAGTAAGTACGGGGATTTTGATCACTGAAAAATTTATTAAGAAATTCATACTTATTTTTGATGAAAATGTACTTTAAAGAAGGGTATTTTCTTTATTTTATTGCAGGAATGAAGAATTTAGGTGATAAAAGCAAAAATCATAAAAAGGAGCGAATTTGGAGCAGAATCATGCAATTTGTCCTGAGTCGCCGACGGCGAGATCGAGCCCGCTGACGGCGAGGTTACGAGAAGAAAATTCTGAAGAATTTATAACTGTCTCGCTGACAGCGAGCCCGAGCCCGCTGACAGTGAGCTAGAGCGGTTTGAAGATCTTCTAGAAGCCTCGCCGACAGCGAGGTAGTTCGTCGCCGACGGCGAGATAGTTCAAATGGTGCAGATACATTGAACCTGGACACCTATTGAAGAGATGCTTACACACCTCTTGGTCCTTTGCTCACTTCTATATATAGAAGCCGAAATTAAGTCTTTAGTGTGTTCTAAGTGTGTTATTGTGTCCAGTGTGTGTGCAGTCTTTTGTGTCTTAAAGAGTCTTTGAGTGTTATAAGTGAGTTTTTAGTGAGTTAGTGAGTTTTTAGTGAGTCGTGTTGTACTGGAAGGAAGAGTCAAAGGAACTGCGAGGAGTCTGCTTGGAGATAAATTAAGATAAGTATTTATATTTATTGTTTTTAACTTTAAATGAAATCCATGCTTAGTTTAGTTTCCATGCATTCTGAGTAGTTTATTTAGTCTTTCTCCTCGTTATGAAATTAAGTGATTTGATGAACTAAAAATAAGTACTTTTATATATTAATAAATTGTGATAATTTTTACTTAAAACTTAATTTACTTTTCAAACTGGCCTTTTGATTTGTTAAAATATGTTGATTATCAACTATAGTAAAAATTACATCTGATATTTGGGGAATTCAAAAGTCTTGGAAGGAGGGTGCAAATAAATAGGGAAATAATATCACTGGACGTAGAATTGAGCATTTTAGTGTGACAGACTAAAATATTCAATTCGGTCCTATTGTTTGAGAGCTGAAGTGTAGATGTTAGCCCTCAGGCTAAGGGAACGTGGGAGCTACGAAGTGGCGATCAGTATCCTCCCAACCTAGCCGCGGATTCGGTAATCAAACATAGGATTAGTCAATATTCTTTACACTCGGACCAAAGGGTAAAGAATAGGAATGCTCCTATTTGTCACAATACCTTAACATTATCTATTTAAATTCATCAATCATTTAAATTTCTAAACGAGGGAAAGATACTTTTTCCGAATAGTTAAGACTTATTTAGCAATTAGTTTTATTTCCTGCACTTTCAATTCGTATTAATTTTCTACTTAGTTAATTTATCTAATTAAAATACTTAGTTTACTTTATTGCGCTTAAATTCAGAATTCCAAATTTTCGTATATTATTATTATTATTATTATTATTTTAAAATTAGCTGTTGTTTAATTTTCTCTTTCCTTGTGGGATCGATAACTAGGACTCCACTAGAGCCCTGTATTACTTGATACGATACGTAAACTTGCGTAACATCCACAACATAAACAATTACAATTCTATACATATATTATAGTGGGGTCAAGTTTTTGGCGTCGTTGCAATTAAATTAAAAATATCATAATAAAAAATTGTGGGTCACCCACCTAAGTCTTAAGGGGCTTGGTAGTGAGGTAAGCTTAATCAAATTTGATTAATAAGGATTAGAAAAGAAAACACAATTAATCTTAAAAACTTTTGAAACACTACAAGCCCATCAAAATTGGTTAAATTCTCTCATAAATTAAATTTCATCTAAAGGGCCCTACTTACATAACTCATAAAGGAAATCCCAAGTGATATTTATCCAACCTTTTGGGATAATTAAAACATGTGTTCACTAATAATAAGGGTATGAAATAAATGAATCATTTAATAATTATGATAAGTTCAAAATGAACTCATGGAAGCACAAAAAGATTGTGAAATATCTAGGTATTTCCTAGCCTTCTCACAAATCTTCTGGACACCTTGTAGGACAACTGAACCTATCAAATTTATTAAATGAAAATATCTCTTAAATGAATGAATAGGACCCATGAAGTTGTGACATAGGGTTTTGTAGGCTTGTGACGAACCTATCTATCAGCTTTTACTTTCCCACAAATTATAAATTTTATTGCAATATACTAAAGTTTCAAGTGGAGGAACTAGAAGACTCGACAGATACACTTTTACAAGTTTATAGTACCTTCTTTTTTGTACTGCTTTCGTTTGGACTTTCTGCAGAAGGCAGTCCTAATCCGACTCGAATAGCCAACCGTGGACCTTTATAAATTTTCACACATTTCATTTTTGGTTTTCGTGCAAGTAAAAAGCCGTAGGTAAGTAGGCTGTGTAGTAGTGGAGGTAATTTTGTATTTTTCAAACATATGTATTTTTGTTTTAAAACATTTCGATCCACGGGTTGACTACCCTAATAGGACTAGGTCTACGAACATTAGACTGTCGGCGAGTAGAAACCCCAAGGACGGTCGAACGGTTCCGTGATTCCTGCTCTACTCTCTACAGAGTCTCTGAGTCATGCGGCCCCATTCTATGGCTCTCGTAATTTTTTCTCGTTTTGCAGTCTCATCAATGTCCCCACCGCACTTACAGCCTTGCTTGATGGCCCCATATATAACCCAAGGAGGTTATATATGCACACCTACACGTCCCCTGTATGTGTGTGCTTTGAGCCAAGAAACAAGGTGAAACTAGGGACGAGAGGTCAAGGAAAGAAGGACGGAAAGCGGCTCACTTAACACAATTTCAAAAAGAAGTGAGTCGATTTCCAATAATCAGAAAACACGTGAGTCACCCCGGACTCCCGACCAACCTCACATGTCCCGAGAAAAGGACTAAAGGCACTTCGACGCTCTCGGAGAAGGTGAAGACTAGACTCCTAGGAACACACTTCCTTTTCCCAAATAACTCGTAAAATCATAAGCAAAAGAAAGAAAGAGAAAGCCACTGCTCGTGAAGTGACCCCTAAGGTGGTGTGTAACCCTTCCCAAATATTCAAGTAATGGCAAAGAAAAGGGAAACATAAAACAAAGCTGCGGGTAAAGAAAGTAAAACGGAGTGAAGTAGAAATGAAGTAGAAAAAGAACAAAACCAACCAAGAAAAATCGGGCAGCATAACGGCATAAAAAATGAATTTTCCACACTCGCAATTTGAATAAACGAAATGTCGCAAGCATATGTATGTAACAACCAATGTTTTCATCAATCCCAAGCATGTATAGAGCATGTTATAACTCTCAAAACCATAGGATAGCTTGCATGAAAAAGAGAACTTCAAATTCTTACAAGTAAGGCATACTTTTATGCTTGGAGTGAGGTGAAACATGTGCGCAATTATAGTTTTGATGTTGCATATGCGAATACATGTTGAAATAGATGAAAAGCAAGCACACATAACTTCAAATTTTGATGTTTCATGCAGGAACATGCTTGAATCCGAAAATTGCAAATAAATTCACCAATCTATTCTCATATTAGCTAGCCGCCATTAAGTCACAATAAAGAATGAAAAACAAGCATTCCATTTTTATGCAAATAGGAGCAGCATCCTACAACTAGAAGAGCCAAACCGAGCCCACCAAATCGAGCCTCGAGAGCTTTAGAAATTTCCCTTTTCTTTTTTGCAAATATTTTCAATATAAGGAGGTAGCAATACAAAGCAAAACCAAACCTTTCATATTTCCAAAATGCAAGGCACCAAGATCCTCCAGCAATTGAAAATCATAAATAACTCTTTCCAGATTTTCGAAATGACTACCAAACATCTCAGATTTTTTTGCAAATGAGTTTCCCAAAGCAAATAATTGGAACCATTCAAGATATTAGCCATATAAATATAAGAGAAATTGAGTGGCACGTATGTATAAGGCACAATTTTGGGTGTTAAAAAAAATGTAAACATATGAATTAAGTGGTATGTATGTGATTGCCTCAATTCAAAATAAATCTGTAAGCTTTCTCTTCTCAAATAATTTTGCAATGCAATCCTCCCTAGCACCCTTCACGTTTTCCAGAAAACTTATTTTTAATTTGTACAACTAACTCATATGCTCCAGCTCTTCAATTCTATAGTATGGGATAATACAAAGCTAGCTGCAATTTTTGAAACAGTTTTGAGCAATTAAAAAAAATGTTTCTGCCTCTTAAATGCCCAATTTCAAGATCCCATTTCAGTAGAACACGTAAAACAAACATCCCAAAATTGTAAAGTGCGAGAGAATCAGCTTAAGCAAGCTGAAGTAAAGCCGATTCAAAATCCCATAGCATAAACAAAAAAATCAGCTTCAGCAAGATGCAAAAATACCTCCAAATAGCGAATAAATGGAAAGATTTACATATGTACCACCTGATCCTTATGAATTTACATATTCAGCACCCAAATTTTATTTCCAAAGTTATTTCATTAACCCTCTTCATGACAGCCAAAAGTTGCTTCATATTCACGTCTTGGTGGAACAATTTGAATATAAGAATTAAAGTTTAGGTGTTCTATATGTAAATTTATTCAATAATTTCAGCAACACGGAATTCCAACAATTAAAAAAATGAATCCAATAACTGAAAGTGAGCTCGTTCATGGACTCCACCTTTAACACCTGAAAGTATATGTATTCGCCACCCAAATAAACAAATCGACTATCCAAAGAACATATGTCGAGCGAGCGGGTGAAAGAGCAAATGCCAGTAAGAGTCTTTCAAAGGCTAGCAAGGAAAGAAGCCAACAAAAGTATAAGTCCTATAATTTCTTCAAGCTCCTATGCACAACCACAAAGAAATGGAGTCAGATTTACATGCATACCACCTCAATCTCTCAGATTTTGCAAAAAAAAAAAAAAATGAAACACCCAGGTGTTGTATATCTGTAATAATTTATTAGCAAAATGTAAGTATCACTCACTAAAATTTTAGGGTAACACCAAGCATGTCAGAAAACCTTCAAACCATCAAACTGAATCACCAAAACTCACAAGGTTTTCACCCAAAACACGATTTTCAGTAAAATTTCCAAATCAGTAGATCATAAAGCCTCCAAGCTAGAAGGTTAAGCTACCAAATATATAACACTCCTCAAATGTACAGCCAAATCAGCAAGCCCCATATCCATTAATCAAATGGCGAGACAGAGAAGAGATCCTTCAACTAATAGCCTAAATGATTCAATATTCACCTACAACTCGAAGAAATGATCAAAGAGGCCGCAGCCACCAAAAGGATTATGCCCCATGCATATTGAATGTTTCAATAGATAGCAGTTCAAGACATCTTATTAACGCATTTAGCAACAGAAACTTGGAAGTAACAAGAACCAACTCATTACCATATTGTTATTTAGGAAACTTAGAACACTTGCCTTGCATGGAAGATTTAAGAGGAGGAGGGAGAAGAGTTTACCAGCTATGGTAGATTGCACAAGAAGGATAGAAAAAGCCAAACTCCAATCCGGCAGCACCTCCCCTTCCAAAAATTTTGGCCACCCCTAACCTTCCCAAAGAGGGGGTTTGTATAGGCCAAGAAGGAGAAGATACTTACTTTGGCTTACCTGGCCGGTGAGTTGAAGCCATCGTCGACAAGGGAAGTCGCGACAAAAAGGAAGAGGGGAAAACGTCGCGATAGAGAGCAGGAGGAGTGGAGTAGGGCAGCAGAAGGCGCAGGGAGTAGGTGGAGGCGGTGGAAGCGAGGGGCGAAGCTTTACCGCAGTACGGAGGAGGGGACCGAAGCTTTGCGAGGATGGCCGGCTAGGGCTTCGCCTTGGCTCAGTTCCGCGAGAAAAGAAAAGGAGGGGCGGATGGTGCGTGAGGGAGATGAGGGTTAGGGATTTTAGTTTTTTTTTATTATTATTTATTTATTTTAAAATAATGTTTTAGTCAAATTTCGCTGATTCGGACAAATTTCGACCCCACACGAAACTATATCAAAATTAGTGTCCTTCCTAGGTAATTTCGACGTTCCGGTCGCAACGGCGTAGTTCGTTTCGTCATCCGGGGCTGTTTGGACAACCTCGTTATCAAAACAGGTCAAAAAAGGTCAAATTTGGGGATTTCACGATTAAATCAGATTTGGTTGAAATTCGAGGTTGAACTGGTAGCGATTGAATGTTGCGTTCAGTTTAGGGGAGTGTGTCGAAGCGTTTAAAATTTAAATTGAGAAGAAAACGGCTAGCGTCGGGTCAATTTGGGTCAAATCGGAGCCTAGGTCGGGCTTAGGTCAAAATTGGGGTTTTTGATGAAATCGGCTTAAATTGACAAAATTGGGCTGTGGTATAGTTGAACAAAATGAAATTGGGAATATTTGGGATTTTCTGGGATTTTCTGGGAATTTTTGGAATTTTTGGAATTTTGGGTTAAAAAGAGTATTTTGGGTATTTGGAGGTTATTCGGAGGGTATTGGGGTATTTTGGTGGGTTTAAGGTTTAGAATGTGTGTGTGAGAGTGTGATGTGGTGCAAGCTAGACCTCACCAGACCAGACCATCCAGGGTACTCCTAAGGCCAGAAAGTCCTATAGGAAACTCATCCTTTAAACCTCCACATATTGGTCTTAACCCTCCAAGTGGCTCAGGGGTTTACAATCAAACATGTGGGGTTTGAAAGGAATCAAGAAGTGTTTGGAATTTCTAAGTGGTGGGTCCCATTTCTAATCCTCTAGGATTAGTCAAAGGAAAAGCCTAAGGCTAGATCCTAAGGACTAAGAAGAGAGAAAAGACAATACCTCATCAAAAATGAGGTCAACACGAAGTCGAGTGCTATGTGGACGATGTGGTCATCAAAAGCAAACTGAAGGAAGATCACCTGTATAATTTGAGAATTATTTTCGAGCGACTAAGACAATACAACCTTAAGATGAATCCCTTAAAATGCGCCTTTGGTGTCACCTCCGGGAAATTCTTAGGATTTGTTGTCCGACACCGCGGAATTGAAATCGAGCCAGAAAAGATTAAAGCTGTTTTAGAAATGCCTCCTCCCAAAACTTTGAAACAACTACGATCCTTTCAAGGGAAGTTGGCATATCTTCGACGCTTTATCTCGAACTTGTCAGGTAGGTGCCAGCCCATCTCGGCATTAGTTAAAAAAGATGCCAAATTTGTTTGGGATGAGAAATGCTAGCGGTCTTTCAAGGACGTTAGCAATATTTAATGACACCTCTTGTCTTAGCAGCCCCAGTCTAAATTAAACCGTTAATACTTTATATCACGGCTTTAGACGATTCTCTCAGAGCCCTGTTAGCCCAGGTCAATGAAGAGGGAAAATAAAACGCTCTCTACTACCTAAGCTGTCATCTAATCCCGACGAAATTAAAGTATCCTCTGATTGAGAAGCATTGTTTGGCCTTGATCTTCGCCGCTCAAAAGCTCAGGCATTACATGCTTTCTCATAAGGTCAACCTTATTTTGAGAGTTAATCCGTTGCAATACTTGATGACCCGACCGACGCTTTCTGGCAGACTTGCCAGGTGGTCGATGATACTATTGTAATTCGGCATAACTTTCGTTCCTCTTCACGTCGTAAAGGGACAATTCCTAGCTGACTTCCTTGCAGCACACCCTTTACTAGCAGATTCGCCTCTCAACGATGATTTGCCTGACGAGCAGATAATGAGCCTAGAAGACCCCGATGATCGACGTTGGGAACTGTACTTCGACGGAGCGTCCTCAGCACAGAAGAACAAAGAATTACAAACTATAGTGCCCGGTAAGGCAGGAATCGAACTAATCTTTATAACACCGGAGCGGGGGATGTTAAAATACTCCTACCACGTAATAGAAATGTGTACAAACAATGAGGCAGAATACGAAGCCCTTATAACTGGATTGGAATTAACCATTTAGATGGGAATAACAGACATCAACATTTACGGAGATTCTCAGTTGATCATTCAACAGGTCGCCGGACAGTACAAAATTTTAAAGCCAAGACTCGAGCAGTATTCTCAGTACGCCATGAAATTGTTGGAACAAATCCCAAATGTAACAATCTACAAGATTCCCAGAAAAGAAAATGCTCTCGCTGATGCATTAGCCCGCCTCGCAAAGGAATTTGCCTGCTTGTAGGAGGAGTTAGTTGAAGTGTCAGTTCAAGGACGACAGGTCCTATCACAGCTTGACATGGACACAATACACAAATCAACAGAAAGAAAAACAGAAGAAACAATTGCAGTAGTGATATAAAATACAGAAGATTGGAGACAACCATTAATAGACTACTTGCAGACAGGAAACCTGCCTGACGATAAGTTGTTAGCCCATCAAATCAAGAAAAGAACATTGTCTTACGCATTAATAAATAATACATTATACAGAAGGTCTTTTGATCAGATGTGTCTAAGATGCCTGAGCGGGTCTGAGGCTCGTGAAATCGTTAAAGAAGTACATTCAGGACTTTGTGGCGTTCATCAGTCGGGTCAGAAAATGAAACTACTGACCCTCAATGATGACCGACTGTATGAAAGCTGCCAAAAGTTGTCACCAGTGCCAAGTGCATGGAGTGATTCTACATCAACCTCCAAATGTGCTACATCCGATAATCACGTCGTGGCCACTTGAGTGTTGGGGCACAGATATAGTGGGTCTAATAGAACCGCCTTCTTCAAGAGGACATCACTTTATTCTAGCAGCTACAGACTACTTTTCTAAATGGGCAGAAGCTATACGACTCAGAGAAGTAAAGGCACACCACGTGCTACAGTTTTTCAAGAACCAAGTTTTCTACCATTTTGGGGTACCGTGCAGGATCATTTCAGATAATGGGTCTGCATTCAAAAGTACAAAGATCAACAATTTTGTCAGAAGACACGGGATCGATTGGCGATACTCAACGATCTACTACCCAAAAGTAAACGGCTTGGCCGAGGCTTTTAATAAAACTCTCATTCAAATTTTAAAGAAAACTTATGGGAAATTGTCACGAGAAGTTGTTGGAAGCCTTATGGGCCTACAGGATGACTTTTAGGACTCCTACTCAGTCTACGCCTTACGCTTTAGTGTACGAGTCCGGGCCGTCTTGCCCCTGGAAGTTCAGCTTCCGTCACTCCGAATTGCAGTTGTAGAAAAGATCACTACAGAAGAAAATGCCAGACTACAACTGGAAGAATTGGAAAGCTTGGAAGGGAAAAGACTTTCCGCGCAAATGAATTTGGAACTGTATCAAGCCAAGATGATCCAGGCCCATGATAAATTAGTCCGTCCCAGGACTTTCAAAGTCGGTGACTTAGTTCTTGTTCTCAGAAGACCTATTCTTGCACATCACAAGATAGGTGGTAAGTTTGAACCAACATGGGAAGGGCCATTCGTGGTCGACACAGTCTACTCAGGAGGTTCCTACCAACTGGTGAATTACCGCGGAGAACAACCCATGCTTCCAATCAATGGATAGTATTTAAAGAAGTATTATGCAACCTGATGTTTCGAAGGGTGGCCTCTAAAATAGAATCTTATCCCTAGAAACACGGGTGAAGTAAACACTTTGTGACTGGGTCCGAACCCAAAACAAAATAAAATGGATGATAAAAAAAATCTCATCAACGAAAATGTTAAAAAGAAAACATGGGAAATCATAATAATAAAATGTCAATCTTTCCCTTCAAATCCATTCATTCCTGATATTTCCTCATCTCTTTCTTCCTCCTTTAAATTTAAAAGAAGTGAATAAGAATTTTTTTAAGTGTTTTTCTTATTGTTCTTGTTCTTAGTACAACCCCTGATCCTTTGTTTTTTCGCAGGGAAATGTCGAACGGGCGGTTGGTTCTAAACTTTAGAAATGACGTGAGTCTAGCATTTGATGAAAAGAGGGTGAGGGATGGAGCAATGATAGAGATTGACTCAGATTTCACACCAGTCGGCTTACAATATGAAGAAAATGATTGGATCCCAGTTGATCGAGAAGAACTTCACAGTTAGACAGTGATGAAAATGGGTGGCCCGAGCCACCAATCCAGTAACAAGAAAAGAAAATCAGACGCCGTGCATGTAACTAGAGAAGATAAGAAAATTAAGTCAATGGTTGCCACAATAGAGGGTAGGCTTGTCAGCGCTGCGCCCGCAGAAATTCAAGGGGTAAGGAGAGCTATTCTCATTGCTACCCAGCAAAAAAATAAGAATCGTCGCATTCACAAAATGTTGACCAAGTTAGCAGAAGATCAATATGAACAGACAGTGGATACTGTTAGTGCAAATGCTCCAAGGAGACCGGTTCGTTAGGAACCAGAAAGAAGAAAGTCAATTCCAAGAAGGTCGGAACAAATAAAAGAAATACCAAGAAAAACAGAAATAGAGTCGGTACCTCGACACCGAACATATGTACCGGATCCGAAGAGTCTTGTTGCGAAAGCAACCCCGGAGTATGTCCCTAAGGGGACTATCCTCGAGGAGCCAAGATGATCACAGGAAAATATATTAAGAAATTCATACCCATTTTTTATGAAATTGCACTTTAAAGAAAGGTATTTTCTTTATTTTTTTTGCAGGAATGAAGATTTATAAGTGGTGAAAGCAAAAAGCATGAAATGGAGCGAATTTGGATCAAAAAAGGAAGAAATTCATGCAAAATGAACTAAGTCGCTGACGGCGAGATCGAGCCCGCCGACGGCGAGATCATGAGGAGAATTTTTGAAGGATTTGCAACTACCTTGCCGACAGCGAACCCGAGCCCACCGACGGCGAGATCGCGGGTTTGGAGACCTTCTAGAAGCCCCGCCGACGGTGAGGTCGTTTCTCGCCGACGGCTAGTCTATTAAAAATGTCAGATACATTGAACCTGGACGCTTTTTGAAGATGTGTTTAAGCATCCCTTGGACCTTTGTCTACCTCTATAAATAGAGGACGAATTTTAGTATGTTGTGTGTTAATTTTAGAGAGTCTTAGTGTCTACTGTGTGTCTTAGTGTCAACTTGGTGTCTATTTTAAGAGTTTGAGAGTGTAATTAGTGAGTTTAAGTGTGTTGTACTAGAAGGAAAAGTCAAAGGAACTTCAAGGAGTCCGCTTGGGGTGGAAATCGAGATAAGTATCTTTGTTTATTGTTGTTAACTTTAAATGAAAGTCATGCTTTGTTTAATTTCCATGCATTCTGAGTAGTTTTCTTAGTCTTTCTCCTTGTTTATGAAGTTATGTGAATTGATGAAAGTTAATAGAAGTTCCTAATATATTAAAATAAATTGTGTAAATTTTTACTTAAAACATAATTTACTTTTCAATCTGGCCCATTGATTTGTTAAAATATGTTGAATTATCAACTATAGTAAAGATTACATCCAATATTCAGGGAAGTCAAAAGCCTTGGAAGGAGGGTGCAAATAAATAGGGAAATATTATTTATCGGACGTAGAATTGGACATTTTAGTGTGACAGACTAAAATATTCAATTTGGTCCTATTGTTTGAGAGCTGAATTGAAGATATTAGCCCTCGGGTGAGGGGACCGTGGGAGCTCTGAAGTGGCAGCCAGTATCCTCCCAGCCTAGCCGCAGATTCAGTAATCAAACATAGGACTAGTCAATGTTCTTTGCACCTGCACCAAAGGGTAAAGAATAGGAATGCTCCTATTTGTCACAATACAATAAAAGATCTATTTGAATTCATCATTCACTTAATTTTCTAAAAACAAGGGGAAGGATACTTTTTCTGAAATCTTTAAATCAACTTTATTTAAAGCATTAGTTTACTTTAGTTCGCTTTAGTTACGTATTCTAAATTTTCGTATACTATATTAGTAAGTAAATACTTATAAATTTAGCTCTTACAAATCTATAAAAACTTCCCTGTGGGATCGATAACCAGGACTCCACTAGAGCCCTGTATTACTTGATACGATACGTATAGTTGCGTAGAATCCACATTATACATTCCATCATAAAATTAAATATATATATTCAAGCGGGATCAATTTTTTGGTGTCGTTGCTATTAACATAATTTGCAAACATTAAGAAGTTGGTCAAGTTTTTGGCGCCGTTGCCGGGGAAGTAAAGAAATTATTTACTAGAGTAACGGACTATTTTAAAATTTATTTTGCAAAATTGTATGCGTAAATTTGGAAACGAAAATTTAATACCTTAAGATTCTGAATTAGAGCATACAATTAAAAGAATTAGAAAACAAAAAAGAGAAATTATAAATTTAACACAAATGGCAAATATTCCTGAAAATGAAAATATCAATCAACAGAGACCATTAAGAGATTATGCCAACCCTACATTAGATGAAATTCATTTAACTATTCAAAACCCTGATGTAGCTGCTAACTCATTTGAACTTAAACCTGCAATTATCCAAATGGTACAAAACAATCAATTTAGTGGTTCACCTACTGAAGATCCTAATTTACATCTTGCTAGTTTTTTAGAACTATGTGCTACTTTCAAATATGAAGGAGTATCTAACGTTGCTATTAGACTTAGACTTTTCCTTTTTCTTTAAGGGTTAAGGCTAAAATGTGTTTAAATTCGTTATCACCTGGATCTATTAAAACTTGAGGAGAATTATCACAAAATTTCTATCCAAATATTTTCCACCATCTAAAACTGCTAAGCTTAGAAATGATATAACTTCTTTTAGTCAGTTTGATGGAGAATAAATATATGAAGCTTGGGAGAGATATAAAGAACTTCTTAGGAAATGCCCACATCATGCGTTACCAGATTGGTTAATTATTCAAAGTTTCTATAATGGATTAGTAGGATCACTTAGATCAATCATCAATGCTGCTGCTGAAGGATCATTAATGTCAAAACCATTTGATGAAGCCTATGCATTAATCGATGAAATGGCTACCAATAATTTTCAATAGCCTGCTGATAGAATGAATCCGAAAAAGATTGCCAGTATTCATGAAAATGATGCAATATCTATGTTAGCTTCGCAGATTGCTGCTATATCTAAAAAATTAGATCATTTTGGAATGAAATACTCTCCAACTATATTAGAAGAAAACTCATCTGGACAACTTATAGAATCCCAATCTCATTATGAAACTATAAATGCTATTAATAATAGAACTAATAATCCTTATTTGAATTATTATAATCCTGGATGGAAAAATCATCCTAATTTTAATTGGAATAATAATACAACTAATCAACCATGGATGAACAACATAACACAACCATTAAGAAATCCCTCTAACCAAGGAAATTTTAATGATAAACCTAGTTATCCACCTGGATTTAATAATAATAACCCTCAATTTAAAGATAAGAAATTATCTATAGAAGAATTAATATTAAATATGGGTCAACATTTACAAAATCAAGGAAATCAATTACAAAATCAAGGAAATCAATTACAAATACAAGGAAACCAATTACAAAATCAAGGAACAGCTATTAAAAATATTGAAACTCAACTTGGACATGTCGCTACCGCGCTTAATAATAGAATACCTGGAACATTTCCTAGTAATGTGGAAATAAATCCCAAAGACAAAGGAAATGAACAAATTAAAGTGATACAATTACGAAGTGGAAAAGAATTAGAACCTTGAATTCAGAAAGAACTGGAAAGTCAAAAAGAGGAAGTGGAAATCGAAAAGGAAAAGAATCAACAAGATCTGAACTTAGAAAATCCTTTAATACCAATGAAAATTTCTGTTGAAAACCACCACCACCATTTCCTCAACGACTAATTCAACATAAAAAAGATAAACATTTTGCTAAATTCCTAGAAATTCTGAAGAAATTAACAATAAATATTCCTTTCGTAGAAGCTTTAGAACATATGTCAAACTATGTAAAATTCATGAAAGATATTCAAAATAAAAAAAATTTACCGATAATGAAACGGTCGCACTTAGTGAAGAGTGTAGTGCTATTATTCAGAAAAAGCTTCCTGAAAAATTAAAAGATCCTGGTAGTTTCACTATACCCTGCGCTATTACAGAAAAGTTCTATGGAAAAGCTTTGTGTGACTTAGGAGCAAGCATCAATCTAATGCCTCTATCAATTTTTAAGAGATTAGGATTGGGAGAAATTTCACCTACTTCAGTAACCCTTCGGTTAGCTGATCGTTCCGTTACATATCCTAAGGGAGTTATTGAAAATGTTTTAGTAAAAGTGGATAAATTTATCTTCCTTGTAGATTTTATTATTTTAGATATGGTAAAGAAATTCCTATCATCTTAGGAAGATCATTTTTAGCCACTGGGAAAGCTATGGTTGATGTTCAGAAAGGAGAATTAACTATGAGAGTAAATGACCAAAAAGTAACTTTTAATATTGTTAAATCAATGAAATATCCTGCACTAGAAAAAGATGATGAGTGTTTTCGAAAGGAAGTACTCGATCATTTACAAAAAGAACATTTTAAGGAATATTATGAAGAAAAATTAGAAAAAGAATACTGAATTAATTGAAAAAACTAATATAAATGAAGAACTAGATTATATTCAAGAGAAATTTGAATTTTTGAATAATACAGAAAACACCGGAAAAAATATAGTTCCATCGATTATTAAACCTCTTGAACTTGAGTTAAAAATGTTACCTAATCATTTGAAATATGCTTATTTAGGTAATTCTTCACTCTACCAGTTATTATTTCATATGAATTAAATGAATCTCAAGAACAAAAACTTTTAGTTACCTTAAAAAAATATAAGAAAATTTTTTGTTGGACTTTAGCGGATATTAAAGGAATTAGTCCTTCAATCTGTATGCACAGAATTATTTTAGATAATGAACATAAGCCTAAAGTAGATCCCCAAAAGAGATTAAACCCGATAATGAAAGAAGTAGTCAAGAAAGAAATTTTAAAATGGTTAGATAATGGTATTATATATCCTATTTCTGACAGTGCTTGGGTAAGCCGAATTCACTTTGTGCCTAAGAAAGGAGGAGTAACCGTAAAAGCTAATGAAAATAATGATCTTATCTCTATAAGACAAGTTACTGGATGACGAATATGTATTGATTATAGAAAATTAAACGCAGCCACCAGGAAAGATCACTTCCCTTTACCATTTTTAGACCAGATTTTAGATAGATTAGCCGGACATAAGTATTTTTGTTTCTTATATGGATACACCAGTTATCATCAATTACAAATTGCTCCTGAGGATCAAGAGAAAACTACATTTACTAGTCCTTATGGAACTTTCGCTTTTCGAAGGATGCCTTTTGAATTATGTAATGCACCTGCAACATTCCGGAGATGTATGATGTCTATATTTAGTAAATTAATTGATAATAGAATAGAAGTATTTATTGATGATTTCTCTGTATTTGGAACATCATTTGACACATGCTTAATTCATCTTGAAAAAGTATTTGAAGTATGTGAGAAAACTAATTTAGTTCCTAATTAGGAGAAATGTCAATTTATGTTTGCAGGCGGCATTGTATTAGGGCATAAAATTTCGGAAAAAGGCATGGAAGTAGACCCTGCAAAAATTCATGTTATTGGTAAATTACCACGTCCAACTACGGTGAAAGGGGTAAGAAGTTTTCTTGGACATGCTGGATTCTACAGAAGTTATATAAAAGATTTTTCAAAAATTACTAAACCTCTATGCTAACTTCTTGAAAAGGACAAGAAATTTGAATTTACAACTGAATGCATGAATGCTTTCGAATTATTAAAATATAAATTAATTACAGCACCTATAATAGTTTCACCTAATTGGGAGAAACCATTTGAGCTTATGTGTGATGCTAGTGATTATGCTATAAGAGTAGTTCTTAGGCAAAGATATGATAAGATTTTTAAAATTATATATTATGCTAGTAAAACTCTAAATGATGTTGAAATAAATTATATAGTTACTGAAAGAGAATTATTAGCCGTTGTATATGCTTTTAATAAATTTTGGCATTATCTAATAGGAACTAAATGTATTGTGCATACTGATCACTCTGCTATAAAATATTTAATGCAAAAGAAGGATTCTAAACTAAGATTAATTAGATGGATATTATTAATGCAAGAATTTGATTTTGAGATCGTTAACAAAAAGGGAACTGATAATCAAATTGTTGATCATTTATCAAGATTAGAATATCATGAATTATCTGATACGGATAATGAAATTATAGACAGTTTTCCTGATGAACAACTTTATAATATAAATGAGTGAAAAATACCTTGGTATGCTGATATAGTAAATTATATTGTGAGTGACATTTTACCACTTATGTTAACTTTGCAACAATAGAAAAAATTCATTCATGATACTAAAACATACTTTTGGGATGAACCATACTTATATAAGCAATGTAAGGATTTAATTATTAGAAGATGCGTGCTTTATGAAGAAACTGAACCAATTATTCAAAAATGTCATGATTCTGATTTTGGAGGACATTTTGGGACAGATAAAACTGCGTATAAAATTCTACAATCTGGATTCTACTAGCCTACTCTATTTACAGATGTATACAGATATATAAAAACCTGCGATAAATGCCAAAGAGTAGGAAATATATCAAGAAAAAATGAAATGCCTCTGAATTTTATATTAAAAGTTGAAATTTTTATGTTTGGGGATTAGATTTCAAGGGACCTTTTATTCCTTCATTTGGAAATTCAAATATATTAGTAGCTTTTGATTATGTTTCCAAATGGATTGAAGCGCAAGCTTTACCTAGGTGTGATGCTAAAAGTGTTTCAAAATTTTTAATGAAAAATATTTTTACTAGATTTGGAATGCCGAGAGTGATTATCACTGACGGAAGAACTCATTTTAGAAACAAATATATTCACAAAATAGTAGAAAAATATAATATTATTCATAAGATATCAACTGCTTATCATCCAAAAACTAGTGGATTACCTGAAGTTTCTAATCGAGAGATTAAGCGTATTTTAGAAAAGTCCGTAAACCCTAATAGATTGGATCGGTCTATAAGACTAGACATCTGCATTATGGGCATACAGGATCGCTTATAAAACTCCGATTGGAATGACTCCTTACAGGCTTATATATGGAAAAACTTGCTACTTACCAGTTGAATTAGAACATAAAGCATATTGGGCGATTAGAGAATTTAATTATAATATGAAAGAAGCTGGTGAGAAGAGATTGTTGCAATTAAATGAATTAGAAGAATTAAGGAATGAATCATATGATAATGATAGGATTTATAAAGAAAGGATAAAATTATGGCATGAACAGAAGATTAATTAGAGAAATTTTGAACTTGGACAAGAAGTTTTGCTATATAATACTAGATTGAAATTATTTCCTGGGAAATTGAAATCTAGATGGTTAGGGCCTTTCACTATAACTCAAATATTTTCATATGGAACTATATAAATTGAAGATCCAAAAATAGGACATAGATTTACGGTAAACGGACATAGATTAAAACCATATTTCAAAGGTAGAAGACCAAATTTTAAAGAGGTTTTAATGCTTAGTCGACCTGATTACTAACTGAAATTAGGTCGAGCTGACGACGCTAAACCAAGCGCTTTATTGGAGGCAACCCATAGTAGTCTTTTATTTTAATTATATACAAATTAGTGAGTCTGTATTATTAAAACAAATCTTACTACTCATTTTTTTTATTAGAATCATCATAAATTCGAACCTATATGATGAGATCAGAAAATAATCTGACCAGAGCGAAATTGGGAAATTTTACGAAATTTTGCAGACGGTGAGGTCGATTCTCGCCGACAGCGAGATCGGCACCTAATTACATTTCAGTTTATAACGAGCTCGCCGACGGCGAGAAACTGCCCACCAACAGCGAGATCGCGTGTCATATTTTAAATCAGTTTTATAACTAGCTCGCCGACGGCGAGAAACTTCCCGTCGACGGCGAAGCAGTTGAAAAATTGGTTTCTTAAGTTTTTTTGTGCGGTTTTGGACGGTTCTAAAGCCATTTCTTTGTAGAAAACCATCCCAAATTCATTTTTACACTATTTTTTTCCTAAGAAATGACTAGAGACCATTCCTTTCAATCTGAAATGGCCACTAAACTCTTAGAAACCAGAAAAACTAGAGTTTTCAACAGAAGAAAATTCATCTGTTCGGAAGCGCAGCGTATTTTCAACAAGGTTTTGATGAAGAAGCGACTTATTAAAGAAAGGGGATTTGTCAACAGAGAAGTAGAAAATTCCACCACAAAAATTGAAGAAATGATTGTGCAGCGGCATTGGGAGGTATTTTGCTATACGACAACCGCTGTAGTTATTCCTGTAGTTAAAGAGTTTTACTCTAATCTACATGCGATCAATAATGGAAGTGTCTACGTCAGAGGAAGATGGGTAACATTTACTCCTTCAAGGGTAAATGAATTATTTTTTATAGAAAATACCCCTGTCTGTCATTATTCAAAGTTTGTTCCTTCAAGATACAATATGAACGAGATTTATAGATACCTGACCGACGAACTCGATGATTGGGAGTTGCGCGAAGACGGGTATGTCAGTTTTTCTGCATCACTTCTTAACCCTGTCTCGAAGCATTGGCCTTTCTTTATCTCATCAAAATTATTACCCACTATGAGGGTAAATAAGGTTTCAAAGGAATGCGCTATATTAAATTATTGTATTCAAATTGGACTACCTATCGATGTTGGATTAATTATAGTAAAGTCTGCATTGGGATTGATTGTGCATGGGTCAGTTCATGGACTTGGACACCCATCGACTATATTTGCTTTATGCAGTCAGTACTAAGTTTCTTATGAGGCTTGAGAAAAGGTACTTTTGCCATGGAAACCACTCAATCCTACGAATATATTTCCAACTTTGGATAACAATGATGAGATTTCCATTATTTCTGACAGAACATCATAAAACAATCCTTTAGCAAGGCACCTTACTGATAAAACAAATTTCATTCTGAAAAAGATTAAAGGATTGGAGAAAGTATTGCAAAACATGATGAATTCCATCGATAATATCTCTGATATGTTTGATCACATTGACTGGAGGATGAAGGAGCACTTTGATCATACTGGACATCTGGAGGCCATTTTTATTCATTTACTGAGACAAAAAGGGTGGATTGATGAAGAATTTACTACAGAATTCCCTTTCAGGCCTTTCTACAATCTATTTGTGCACCTGTGTCACATCTGGAATATCAGAGAGGATGTTAGTTCAGACACTGAGGAGTAGTAAAGATTTCTATCTTATGTTATATTTGTGTGTATATATGTGTTGATTTGGATTTAGGTTTTACTATGATTTGAACTTTGATTTGATTATCTCAGATTTGATGAGATTATTTGTAATTGTTATGTCTCAGCATTTAGAGTGTTGTGGTGTGGATTGCAATGCTGAGTGGTTATGAGAGTTTGAAGTATTGAAGTCTTAAGTGTTAGTGTTTAAAATTGTGAAGTTTGTAAGTCTCATGGATTTCATATATAAAGTTATATTGTTTGTGTTGTGTGAACTTTTTATGAGTATAAGTAGCTAATCTTCATACTAAATTATTAAATTAAGTGATCGAAAGATTAATTAAGGGCAAATCGAGGTTGAAAATGATTGACGAATTTCAAAAATTTAAAATTTTGGGATCTCGCCGACGGCGAGAATAATCCCGCCGACAGCGAGGGAAAACCCGCTGACAGCGAGAGCGATCTCGCCGACGGCGAGATTTTCCCGAGAGTTTAGCCTTGGTAAATAAATTAGCTAGCCAACGGCGAGAAAAATCTCGCCAACAGCGAGATCGCGAAAAATCTTATATTTGACCAGTCAACCGACACTATTCATCATCCCCTTCCTCAAAACTTTGAAAAAACCGACCTAGGGCTTGTGAGATCTTGGATTTGAGGTGATTTCAACACTTTTTGACACCGGATTTCATCTTCCCTTGGTAAGAGCTTCACTCCTATGCAAAAATTTTTTATTTTCACCATGGATTTCTTCTACATTGGGAAATTTTGAAAAAAATTGAAATGTGGAGAAAATACTTGGAAGAAATTCATGGAAATTGATTTAAATGGATTTTGGATGTTAAATGAAGCCATCTTAGTAATATTTGGAAGTTTAGTTAGATTTTTTGCAAATTTCACAGATAAAAAATGGCTCCATGACAAAAGCGACGACATTACGACGAAACCCGATTTGTGAATGCGAAAGCACAATCAAGATATTTTCACAACATTCGATCAAGAAAATGCATTCAAGTTCGAGTTTTTAAGAATCCAGGAGGAGAGGTGGAGTGAGTAATAAAGGAACGAGGATGGGAGAATTTTTGTTATGTTTCATACAGAGCAGCTGTGGAGGTACTTAAGGAGTTCTATGCTAATTTGACTACAATTGATGATGCACCAATCAAGGTCCAGGGATTTTTGGTAGAATTTAATGCTGCAAGGATAAACTCATTCTATGAAGTTCGTGATCTGCATCTTAGCGAGTACGAGACTTTTGGGACGATGGAAGGACCTATGGAAGAAGTTATAGACTTTCTCACCGATGGGAAAGGCGTCTGGAAGATCAAGCAGCGGGAAAGGGTAAATTTTCCTCTTTCTAAGTTAAATGCAACTTCAAAAGCCTGACACTATTTTAACTGCTCTACAGTGTTACCCACTTATCACTATAGTGAGGTAACAAGAGATAGAGCAATTCTGAATTTCTTTATTCAGAAAAACAGAAGCATAAACATAGTAAATGTTATTTATAGAAATATATTAGCCACCTCAAGAAGTGAAAGTGGAGGAGGAATAGGACATCCTGGTCTTATCTATGCACTCTCCCAATTATCTGGGGTAGAGGCCTTGCGGTAGAGGCAAGAGATGATGAGGAATGGGTTGAGCCTATGAAACCCATTACTCTGGCTAATATTAAGAAATATGAATCCCATGAAGGATGGAGATCTGGGACAAAGGACTATGTACCTTCTTCAATTAGAGATATTCCCTCTGCTAGTTATGACTCACCTCCCTATAGTACTCCTACCCTTCAAGATATGATGAATAAGCTGACCCTAAGTAGAAAGAGTTTTGAACAATTTGGAGAGAATATGGAAAGAAAATTTGAGCATATGGACCACAGGATTGATGGCTTGGAAAGAAGACATGATTATGATAGTGAATATCTCCAGCAGCATTCAGAGTACGAAATTGCATATTATGAGGCTGAACGTCGATATAGGAGTGGTAAGTTAGATGTTGTCTTTCTCGAGTGCCCCCGCTACACACGATACCGACTTCGCTCGGCCTTCTCAGCCTGGAGATCAGGGAGATTATATAGCCTGGGATTTTGATGCGGAAGATTAGAGACTTTGTTTAGTTTGTTTAGATTAATTGTTCTTTTCAAAACTTTATTGTTATGTGTGTAATTATTATGTATTTTCTATGGACTGTGGATTTGGTGTGTTTGTGTGTTTGCTTATGCTGTAATGTTAGACTTTTTATGTGTGTTAAGTTAGTTCGCAATTGTTCTATTAGATAGGATGTTAGCTTTTCTTTAATGTGTTGTTTAAATTTTTATAAGTTATGAACTTTTGATATGTTTAAATTGTTTTAATATGTTTAAATTAGGTTAGTTGATTGTATGTGTAGTAATAGATTATGTTTTCATTTGTTGTGTTTTATACTTATTAAAAAATTCTTATCCCAGCACTTTCTTTTAAATACTATATATGTGGAAGAATACTAACAGTACATGTTCTGTAAGTAATTAAAAAGCCTGTAAAAATTTCAAGAAAAAGAAATACCTAAAGCTCAAAGGTATGATTCATTGTATATTTTTCTTTTCACCATTTAGAAATAGATAGAAAAAATTATGTTTGGGGGAGGAAAAATACAAATTTAATTATTAAATTGTTCTCAATTTCTATTTTCAAAAATTATTATCAAATGATTTTTCAATTGTAATTTTTCAATTCAATAAACATGAATTACTTTATTTAATTATTATAGAAAGTTAAATAAAATGTTTCTAGTAATTCAATTAATTAATGGAATAAGATATTTGGTTAAAAGGAATAAGAATATAGTAAACTATTTAAAGTAAGGGAAACTATATTCTAAAATTAAAATTCTTAAGTATTTAGGTGAAAAAGAAGAGATTGAAACTCAATAAAGTAAAGACTATGAAATAAATATAAGCAAAAAAATATTTTAAGTTTCAAATTTAGGAAGAGAAAGTTAAAGTTTAAAATTATTAACAGGCTATCAAGATATAGTAATCATCACTGGAAAAAGAAAAAAAATATATAAGTGAGGAGAATCTTGAGGAGATGCCTTATCAAAATATGGCTTCAATGGAATCAACCTAAAGGGTAAAACACAAATATATTTCTAAACTTATATATATGAATTAGTATTTTACTAAATAGTGTTTTCTTGAACTTCATATCGTCTAAATATCTTAAGTAAATTACTCTTTTTAATATAGTCTTTCCTGAAATAAATAGCGAGCTAGAAATCTCATATCTGATAACTAAATAATCTTATATCTATAAAATTAATTTAATTACTTAAAAATATTTCTATTTAACTTTACTATAGTATTATTTAAATTTAATTCATAGTATATCTGAATTGAAAAATTCTATTACATAAATCATTATTTTTATTTAGTACTAAAATTACTTGAGGACAAGCAATAATTAAGTTTGGGGGATTTTGATCACAGGAAAATATATTAAGAAATTCATACCCATTTTTTATGAAATTGCACTTTAAAGAAAGGTATTTTCTTTATTTTGTTGCAGGAATGAAGATTTATAAGTGATGAAAGCAAAAAGCATGAAATGGAGCTAATTTGGATTAAAAAAGGAAGAAATTCATGCAAAATGAACTAAGTCGTTGACGGTGAGATCGAGCCAGCCGACGGCGAGATCTTGAGGAGAATTTTTGAAGGATTTGCAACTACCTCGCTGACAACGAGCTCGAGCCCGTCGACAGCGAGATTGCGCGGTTTGGAGACCTTTTAGAAGCCCCGCCGACTGCGAGGTCGTTTCTCACAGACGGCGAGACTGTTCAAAATGTCAAATACATTGAACCTGGATGCTTTTTGAAGAGGTGTTTAAGCATCCCTTGGACCTTTGTCTACCTCTATAAATAGAGGATGAATTTTAGTATGTTGTGTGTCAGTTTTAGAGAGTCTTAGTGTCTACTATGTGTCTTAGTTTCTACTTGGTGTCTATTTTAAGAGTTTAAGAGTGTAATTAGTGAGTTTCAGTGTGTTGTACTAGAAGGAAAAGTCAAAAGAACTTCAATGAGTCTGCTTGGGGAGGAAATCGAGATAAGTTTCTTTGTTTATTGTTGTTAATTTTAAATGAAATCCATGCTTTGTTTAATTTCCATGAATTCTGAGTAGTTTTCTTAGTCTTTCTCCTTGTTTATGAAGTTATGTGAATTGATGAAATTAAATATAAGTGCCTAATATATAAAAATAAATTGTGATAATTTTTATATAAAACATAATTCACTTTTCAATCTGGCCCATTGATTTGTTAAAATATGTTAAATTATCATCTATAGTAAAGATTACATCCAATATTCAGGGAATTCAAAAGCCTTGGAAGGAGGGTGCAAATAAATAGGGAAATATTATTTATCGGATGTAGAATTGGACATTTTAGTGTGACAGACTAAAATATTCAATTTGGTCCTATTGTTTGAGAACTAAAGTGTAGATGTCAGTCCTCAGGTGAAGGGAACATGGGAGCTCTGAAGTGGCAGCCAATATCCTCCCAGCCTAGCCGTAGATTCAATAATCAAACATAGGACTAGTCAATGTTCTTTCCACCTGCACCAAAGGGTAAAGAATAGGAATGCTCCTCTTTGTCACAATACAATAAAAGATCTATTTGAATTCATCATTCACTTAATTTTCTAAAAACAAGGGGAAGGATACTTTTTCTGAAATCTTTAAATCAACTTTATTTAAAGCATTAGTTTACTTTAATTCGCTTTAGTTACGTATTCTAAATTTTCGTATATTATATTAGTAAGTAAATACTTATAAATTTAGCTGTTACAAATTTTTTAAAACTTCCCTGTGGGATCGATAACCAGGACTCCACTAGAGCCCTGTATTACTTGATACGATACGTATACTTGCGTAGAATCCACATTATACATTCCACCATAAAATTAAATATATATATTAAAGCGAGATCAAGTTTTTGGTGTCATTGCTATTAACATAATTTGCAAACATTAAAAAGTGGGTCACAAGACATGCAGAAGAACGTGCTGGGATTGAGCCATACATCCCGCAGTATGTTACTAGACACCGAGGACTTCAGATAATCCCGGAATACGAGCTGGAGAAAATGCAATTAGTTGAGAAGAAAACCTTTGAATACTTTGAAAGAATTGGAAACAAGAGGGTCAACATCTTGGAAGGCCTCGAGCCACATACAGACGTTTTCTTAGATTATGAGCAACAACAAATTGTGGACTTCATCCTTGAATTGCAGAAAATGGGTCGAGCTGGCCGCCTGAGAGAAAAGACATATTCAGAACCCCTAAGATGGATGCCGGGGAATGGAAGAGTTACAATCCAATGCGGATGTTGCTACAATTTTACCATAGATAGAAAAGGAAATCCACCAGGGAAACTCCGTCGCAGTGAGGTGGATCCAATGCCAAGAGTCATCAAGAGAATGGTGAAAAGGATGATAACATGGAGGGTACTGCTTGCAGATTGCATACCCAACAGCTGCATTATCAACATCTATAAGGAAGGCGACTGCATACCGACGCATATAGACCATCATGACTTTGTTAGACCCTTCTGTACAGTGTCATTCCTCAGCCAGTGCAACATCATGTTCGGATCTGTCCTCCAGATTGCAGGCCCAGGTGAGTTCCGAGGGCCGGTGGAGATACCACTACCGGTAGGTTCCGTCCTGGTGTTAAAAGGAAACGGAGCAGACGTTGTGAAGCATTGCATTCCAGGAGTGCCTATGGAGTGGATCTCAGTTACTTTTAGAAGAATGGATGACAGAAAAATGCCTTACCACTTTCAGCCAGATCCAGAATTAGAGAGTCTCCGGCCCTACGAGCTGTGAGTTACATGGGAAATAACACACCTCCAATGCACATCCATGCGGCATTCCTACCAAGGGTGGCTTGGAAGGTGATGTTATTACCCATGTTTCTTACTATTCAGACATGGATGTTTGACAGACGCTTTTGGATGGATCAACAAGAATCTTACACAATCCGTTTTGGATTTACATGGATTGTATGAGACATAAAATTTCTGAGGAAAACGTCATCATGACTAGATCGTTGTATGATGTACTTTCAGCAAATTGGAATGAAAATGACTAAGTCATATTTTTCCTTCACCTCTTTTTATGCAAATTGACTGGGAAATGCCATAAGATTTAAATGAACTTTGAACGAAGAACAGAAAAGAAGAGAAAATGAATGAGAATTTTTCTTAAAAAAAATCTGAATATTAAAATGAACTTCAAAATTCACATGAACATTAAATAAACAACAAAAATAAAAAAATGGGATCATTAAAGGACAAACAAAATAAATCTAAATCACAAATTGAATTCTGATCTAAATCCTTTGATTCGAATCTTTCAGTTGTTTCCTCAATCAAAATTTGTTTGAAACTCCTTTGAAATTTGAATATTTTCCTCGACTTATTGCTAAGTCAAGTCTTTTCACCTTGGTACATTTACCAGCTCCTTTCAATTCTCTTTCTTCTGTCTTAGAGGATCGACTAGTTCTATTGACACGGAGCCACGAACTTTGTTCAATTTGGTTCTGATGCCATGAGACTGGGTCCCTCTTCATATAGATAAATCTTCGAGATTGGAACTAGTTTCCATTTCTCATTAAATTCCGAGACTGGTACCTAAATTCCAGTTCTCTTCCTTCGACATCGGTACCTAAATTCCAACTCTCATTTGAGATCGATACCTAAATTTCGATTCTCTTTCGAATTGATACCTAAATTTCAATTCTAAATTCCGAGACTGGTACCTAAATTCCAGTTCTCTTCCTTCGAGGTCGGTACCTAAATTTCGACTCTCATTCAAGATCGATACCTAAATTTCAATTCTGTTTCGAATTGATACCTAAATTTTAATTCTAAATTCTGAGACTGGTACCTAAATTCCGGTTCTCTTCCTTCGAGGTCGGTAGCTAAATTCCGACTCTCATTCGAGATCAATACCTAAATTTCGATTCTCTTTCGAATTGATACCTAAATTTCAATTCTAAATTTCGACACTGGTACATAAATTCCAGTTCTCTCCCTTCGAGGTTGGTACCTAAATTCCGACTCTCATTCGAGGTCGATACCTAAATTTCGATTCTCTTTCAGGTTTGATACTTAAATTTCAAATCTCACACTCTCGAGATCAGTACCTAAATTCTGATTCTCATCCTTTGTGAGGTCGGTACCAAAATTCTGACTCTCATTTCGAGATCAGTACCTAAATTTTGACTCTCATCCTTTTCAATATATACTTTAACTCCAACTCTCACTCCGAGGCTGGTATCTAAATTCCAGTTCTCTTCCCAATCCCGAAATTGAAATCCAGGTTTCAATTCTCATTTCAAATCCAAATTCTAAATTCAAAATTTACTTGAATCGATTTTAAATTAAACTTCAATTGAAATCCAAACTCACACATTAAAACATGAAATTTAAAAGTAAAATGAAATCTAAATCGAATTCCCCAGATCTTGTGATTTGGAGTTCACCTCCTTTTCTTTTCCCCAGCGAGAGTTCAGGAATCTCTGGTCTTAGAAATATACCTGGTACTCCCCAGCGGAAATTCTTCTGCTTCGTCCTAAGTTTGTCACTTGGACATCTGTGTTGGTTTTGTTGATCTCCTCGGTCAACGCCAATACGTGCGGTGTGCTTGGTTAGCACACGACACCTATTGGGGGTCCATTTGTTGACCTCATTTTTGATGAGGTCTTTTGCTTCTCTCTTTAGTACTTAGGATCTAGCCTTAAGCTTTTCCTTTGACTAATCTTAGAGGACTAGAAGTGGAACCCACCACTTAGAAGTTTAAACACCTCTTAACTCCCTACAAACCCCACAAGCTTGATTGTAGACCCCTAATCACCTAGAAGGTTGAAATCAAATGTGGAGGTTTAAAGGATGAGTCCCCTATAGGACTTCTTGGCCTTAGGAATACCCTGGGTGGCCTGGTCTGGTGAGGGATGACTTGCACATACACTACACTCTCACACACATTCCAAGTCCTAAAACCACACTCTCATCCAACTTGACTTCCTGACTCATGTAGGTAATTCATATGGATGGTCCTTAACCCCTAAGCCCCTGGCTAAGAGGGTTAGGAACAACATATTGAATGCCTCAAATGAGTCCTCTCATGGCTCATATGGGCTTAATATGGGCTTAATATAGGCTTAATATGGCTTTATGGCTCAACTAAAGTGATTCCATTTTACTTAAATTTGGTCAATCTTCATTTTTCCAAAATTTCAATTTTTGACCCCCGGGGCCCCACACCTACCAAACCTACCAAAACCCTTGAAACTACCCAAAATTTACAAAATCACCTAAATTACCCAAAGTTCCTCAAAATAAATCCTAAACACCCCACTCAAATTGATCATCCATAAGCAAAAAGTACCAAAAATTCAAAAAGTACCCCCCAATACCCTCCAAAAACCCAAAATGCCCTTCTTAGCCCAAAAATCCAAAAAATTCAGAAAATTCCCGAAAACTTCCAGAAAATCCAAAATATTCCCAATTTCATTTTGTTGAACTAGGCCAAGGACTAATTTTGCTAATTTACCTCATTTTTACCAAAACCCCTAATTTGGCTCATTTTAAACCCGTGAACCCAATGTCAAACCAAACCACCCCAATTGACCTCAATTTTGGTCCAATTCAATTCTAAACTTCAAATCAACATACCCAATATCAATTTAGACCTAATACAAGTCCAATTTGATTGACATTTGAGCCCAATTTCAATTTGAAGCCTAAGGCCCAATTTTGGCCCATGACCTAAACCTAGCTCAAACCCATCCAATTCAACTCCAATTGGCCCCAAATCTTTTCTAAAGCCTTCCTAACATCCCCATAAACAAAACACTAACTTGAGTTGCCCAAAATTTGAACCTAAACTCCACCCAAACATAACCCAAAACCAAAATCCCTTAAATTGACCTAAGCCCAAACCTAACCCAAATGGGCCCAAATCCCAAAATTAGAGCCCAACCAAAGTTGGAAACTCTTTATGACACTCCCATGAAAATTTCTCAACATTAATTTTACATAAAATACAACTTTAGCCCAACCTTAACCCAACTTAGTCCAATTTGGCCCACCTTGGCCCATTTACCAAAAGACCCCACATTAAACTCAATTCAATTCAAAATCACTTTAAACTCGTTCCAAACCATTCATGACACATGCCTAAAGCAATTGAAACATTTATTTGGCATGATCCTTCACAAAATTTCCATCCACCAATTTATTTCAAACCTAAAGGCCCAATTTCTTAAACCATTCTAAAAGCCCACTTCCACAAAATCCAAAAGCCCAAAAATTCATCCAAAGTCCATATGACACTCTTCTTCATAATGCATTCAATCAAAATCATCCCTAAGTCATAAAACAATGATCAAATAATTCTAAACGAAGCTTCATCCAAATTTCCACCAAAATATCCAAAATCCTTAAAATCCATTTTTATGAAATTGACCAAACTTTTTCCAAGCCAAATGTGAGCCATTTAGCCATGTACAAGCCATATGCAAGCCATGGGAGCCACTTTCCACCTCACCAAGCCATTAACGGCAAGAAGAGGGGTCTTTCCTAATCCTTCATTAATCCCTTTTAACTATATTCATGTCACACTCTAAACCATGCTTAGCCACCTCACCAAGGATAGAGACTTCACCACTCCAATCAAGCTGAACTAAATGACTTTCCCTCAGCCCAAACCAGGTCATGGGCTGGTGAACGAAACCCATTTGCATGAGTTGACCAAAACAAGCCCAAAATAAGCTTCCCCCTATGCTATTTCAGTCCAACTCCTTTACACATGTCCAAAGCCAATTGTTGGCACCAAACTCAAGCACCGACCTCCCCGACCACGAGAGTGACCCATGCCCGGCCAGCAAGCTACCAGAGCCGCCGGAAACCACCAGGCCAAGAGGCTCAATTTGAATTAAAAATTCAATTTGAATTAGCTGAGCTGTCCCATGCCCAATGGCCATTGTAGCTGCTCTTCCCTTGCTCTGAGCAGTGGATCCAAGCCATTAAACCCCCCTGGGGGGCCCTCCACCTCTCAGCCAAAGGAGGAGAAGAACCAAACCTTAAGGAAACTCTACCAAAATTGCTCCAGGACATTCTCCTAACCCAGAGCAGTTGATCCCCAGTGTTCCTTTGCCCTAATCCTCATTAACAGAGCTCAATGTTTGAGTTGAAAATCCACCCAAAAAATAGGACACTTCACCACAGTGAGCCAATCTCCAAATTGATTTGTTCTACACCTTCACCAGACCAAGAGGAGAAGTTCCCCAGCAAAGGCCCCCTCACCAGGCCAGCCATTGCTTCCAGCCTCCAAGCTTTGTGATCGGCCGTGGTCACTTTCATACTTGGACAATTCCTCAGAGCCAGAGACTTCATATGGAGCTTGCCTGGACTCTGTTGAAGGTGACACAACTCTCAGATCGAAGCTTCACTTCTCTAAGAAAAGGTATGAACTCACTCTTCCTCCCGAGCTTCCAGCGATTCTCAATTTTGTTTAGGTTAATTTTTTAGCCTATAAACCGTATGGATGTGTTCGTCTCTTCAAGACGAATCCATAGATCATAAGAACACGAAAATCCATTGAGAATTGAGTGAGATCTTAGGGTTTTAGTGTGGACAGTCACGGGTGCACACCAGTCGTAGGCGATGACCAGGAGCCATTGGGTCGGGGGTGTATCGAGCGGACGGTCGAGATCAAGCCGTACAGCGCAATGGTGCTTGAACTGCGGGCCCCTGGAGAGCTGAGTCAGATGGCAGCGCCGAATCACAGCACGACGCTTGGGCTTTCGATCCGCCGTAGGATGATGCGGCGCCGAGTCGAATAACTAGGAAATTAGGGTAATTTTGAATTATTTAAATGCCCTGAACTTCAAAAATTCATATCTTTGCATAGAAAAATTACAAAAATAAAATAAAAATACCCACATGCTCAATGAACAGAGGAGAATAATGTGGAAAAGAAATCAAGTTAATTGGATGAGTATTTTATTTTTTGAATAATTTATTTACTATTTTTATTATTTTGATTCTTCATTTGCATAGAAAATCCACCATTGCATGAGACTATAGGGCTTTTGAAGCCTCTGATCTTGGAAACATTCCCTGAATTTTTCAAGGTCAGAGGTCATCTCTGTGAAAATTTATTGAATTTTCAACTTCATGTCACTATTTTAGGAATTTTAATTCCAATAATTAGCATGTTATAAAATAAATTCTAGGAAAATTTGATGATGTTCCTTAGGACTAGAGGACCCTATGAAAAATATATTTTGAGTTAATTCATACATAATAACCTTAATTGGCCTTAACCCCTAAAATTGAATTTGATTTATTTAGGGTTAATCATACATCAAATTAACTTGAAAACAATTCTACATTGCTCTTTAGGGTCAGGGAACCTTACATAAAATTTTGAAATCAATTAGACTTGATTAACCCCACCAAATGGATTAATTAAGCCTCATAAGTAAAATGGAACTTTAAAAATTCATAACTCCAATAATACTTTTCAAAAATTTGGAAAAATGATTTTGGAGCTTCTCTGATATTAGGGGAGTTCAGGAAAATTAAAATTGGAATTTTCTAAAAAAGTTGATTTTTCACAATATTTTAATATTTTAATAATTAAAAAATAATAAAAATCATAAAAAAAATAAAAATCATAAAAATGTTACATTTTGACTCCTAATCACTTAGGAACAAACCAAATATGTTTCCTAAGCCCCTAAGATAAGAAATTGAATTTTAAAGGCTTAATTTAATTTTTAATGTTAAAAAATGAATTTTCAACCTTTTTCACTAAAATAATTCTAATCAATAAAACAAAAATCAGAAAATTATAAAATTTATTTCTCTGGACTCAATGAGGTCAGAGAAATTTAAGAAAAATATAAAATCTATTTTTCAACTTTTATTTTAATTTAAAATTAATTAATAATCTAAAACTCAAAATAATTATAATAAATAAAATATAAATCAATAAATCACCGAAATTGGTCCAAGTGGTCCTCTAGTCATTAGGAACATTCTATAATTTTGTTAAAGATAGAAACCTTTCCTTGGTCATGTTGTTGAATTTTCTTTGAAAACCCTTATTTTCTACAAAAAATAATTATATAAATAAATTAAATTCAGAAAAATCACATTTTCTCCTCTAATGTCTTAATTGACATGTGAGTGAGGTGACATAAAAATTTCAAATTCATTTGAGCTCAATTAAGTGAGTTATGAAATAAATAAGCTTAAAATGGCATAAAGGTAATTAAAAATTTTAACCCTTAATTAAAACTTTAGGTTTAATCAAAATTGGGGGGGGGTGGGGTAAAATATTTGATTTTAATTTTCTCTTGGATGATTGAAACTTAGGGAAATTAAGGGGTAGAAACCCATTAAACACTTTAAAAATATCAAAAAATGAAACTTTAATTAATTAAAAGATTTAGATTTTTGAAAGAATATATTTAAATTTGGATTATTAAAATAGGGATATTATTAAGAGGATATTTATTCTTTAATTTAAAATCCCTAAATAAATCACTTTAATAATATTTAGTTCCTAATTAAGAATTAAAATAATAATCTAAATTAATAATTCAAATTAAAATTCAAATTAAACTAAAATGAAAATTAAATAAAATTAAATTAAATTTAAATTAAATAAAAATTAAATTAAATTAAATTAAAATTAAATTAAAAATTAAACTAAAATTAAATTAAAATTAAATCAAAATTAAACTAAAATTTAATTAAAATTAAATTAAAATTAAATTAAAATTAAATTAAAATTAAATTAAAGTTAAATTAAATTAAAATCAAATTGAATTAAATTAAAAAAATCTTCTAACAACAAACCTAAATGAAATCATTAAGAATTAAGTCTAAAATAATTTGAACACTATTCCAAACATAAAATTATTAATTAAAACCTCATAATTAAATTAAAACACTTTAAATCATTAACTCAAACTTTTAATTAAAATTCTTGATAAATCAACTTTCCCTTAAAGGCTTTAATTATTATAACTCTTAAATAGAGTATTAAGTGAGATGTCACTTCATTCATCTAAGTTCACTGAGCAAGAAACAAAGTTTAACTAAACTCTTGGATGATTAATTCACCTGTGCAATTAAATTTACTTGGACTCAAGACAATCCCAGAAATATTGAAAAGATGTTTAGGATTCGTCCTAAGCACTTCCTCAATATGACGGGATGTTTTAAAAGAACAACCGAATTTAATTGTTCTTTGATGAAGAAAATCATCCTTAAATCAAACCAAGAACCTAGACGTCATAGGAGATGACTAGTTATAGGATTAAGAATTTGGTAGACAACTAAAACCCTTCCCTTAGCTTTACCTATGTATCTGTTGAAATATTTAAATGCCTTAACATGTGTTTTAAGTGCAGCTTGGGATGACGGGAAGACCCTCCAGGTACACTTTTATTTTATTGCAATTTATTTTATTGCAATTTACTTACATGCACTGTACTTTACTTTTCTTGCATGATAAATAAAACTGTGGCATGAAAACCAAAACCTTTAGGATAGTCCTTGAACTGAAACCAAAACTAAATTAAAAGTCATTGCAAGACAAAATTCACCGCCACAACATTCCAAAATATAAAACAACTCAAAATTTAATCACAAATAGAACAACAAAACTACAACCACAACTAAATTAAAACGTCTAATTGAATGATCGGGAATACCTCAAATGATGTAACCCACGTGTTGCTAACGGGATTTCCCACGGTCTAAATGAAAGTGTGGAACTCATTCAGTGGATTTTAGCAAATTCATCTGGACTAAGTGAATTCGATGAAAATAACGGTGTCGGGATGACAGAACCGTGAGATCTTAATTGATTCTGTTTAAATAACTTTAAAATTTGTTTTAATTAAAATATTAAAAACACTTAGATTTTAAGATTTTCTCTAAACCAGAACACTTCTCTCATCTCTTGATTTATGACTTCTAAAACTAAACCTCTGCAATAACAAGGAGCATGAAGCATGGTGGGCAACTCGGTCATTGTCATCAGCAAAACCTGAGTCTACTTTAGCAAAACTTTCCTTAGAATTAAATAACCAAACCATAGGATTTCGAGCTATTTTGCTTAGTGCAACATAAATCCTTAACATCTTTGTTAGGCATTTTCATGATCATGTCATGTAAATTAAGCCCTAACCGGTCTTAGGACTCAGAGGTAATCGTTTGGTACGACATAAGCCCTCACATCTTGAAGGCTATTTGTATGATCATGCCATACAAATATAAGTCCTAATTAATTAAAATTGGCAGGACTGCAACATTAAATAAATCCTCAAATTGAAGCCAAATAATAGGATAGTTTGGGAAGTTGCCAAGATTTCTTCTTGGATCCTCAGCTTCTCATACTTCTTGTCATTTGGACTGCTAAAAAAACTGTTCCAAATTTGATACACTCCAAATTAGAATTTTCTAAAATCCAACCCTTTGAAAACCTTAAACTTTGAAATTCTTGAGAGCAAAACCACTGATTATTATCGAGAGTTTTCTTAAATGATGCCCGTCATTTAAGATGTAATTAACTATAAGGGCTTGCCCTTATAGGGAACTTTAAGAACCCAAGTAATATAAACCCTGCTTAATTTCTTTGTATTAAGCAGGGGAACTTGTCGGCTTAAAAAATTGGTTGGCAGATCAAACGGATGTCACAAATCTTCTAGTTTATTTAATCAAGCCCCATCATCAAGCAGTGTGTCTATTCTTCGGGATAGATACACTGTTTGTGATGCGGTGCTCGTTTATATAAACTATTCGGGATGTGAGATCTGTTTGATTTCATATCTTAAAATTTTCAAATTTAAAAATTATTTTCAAAATCAAATACTACTTTTCCAATTATTTATTTAAATTAAATCAAAAATTCACCGACAACTTCTGTAGGCGACCCCCTTTTTCAAAATACAACACTCAACCTAAAACTAAGCCGTACAATTTCATATATAAAAGTAAAGTTCTATAAACTAAAGTAAATAAACACAACTTATCTTAAATTCTTCCTCAAGCAAACTCCTTGAAGTTCCTCTGAATCTCTTCATTTCTTTACAGTACACGGAATTCTCCTTCAAAATAATAATGTAGAAGAGATCTCTCACTTCCCTTCCACTCTTACAATCCTTCAAAGAATTCCTCTCCAATATCTCTATCTGAACTCATTATTTAACATTCAATAAATAAAAACAATGGACACTAGTGGACTCTTTATTTGACACTAAGTAACTCTTAGAAGACCTCAAAAGGACTTGTTAAGAACTCTTAGTGATTTTTTAGAGAGAAAATATGATACTTTTTCGGCCTAGAATTGTTCTTTTTAAAGTTGTTGAAGAGTCTCCAAGGGTTTTCCAAGCATCCCTTCGAAAATCATCCACATTCGACGTATTTTGTGAAAGAATGCCAATCCAGCCGTCGGCGGCCTCGAGCTCTGTTGTCGGCGGCCTTCTAGAAACACTACTTTGAACTGGCCCTGCTATCGGCAGCCTCGACCTCGCTGTCATTTTCATAACTTTCATAATTTAGTCCTTTTTGCTCCAAATTCGCTCTTTTTTGCATATTTTTGCTCCATTATTCTTAAATCCTCATACTTGCAGAAAAACACCAAAAATACCCTTCTTTAAATTGTAATATCATCAAAATTAGTATAAAATAGGCATAAAAATCTTAAAATTTTTCCTTAGGTCAAAATCCTCCAAACATAACTATTACTTGTCCTCAAGTAATCTTTAGTACTACATAAAAGTTATAATTTATTGTGGTAAAGTTTTAATTTAGAAATACTATTATTTTGATTTAAATAAATATTATAACAAGAATTTTTAGAAAGATTTTCAAGTAATTAGATTAATTCTGTAGGTATAAGGCTATCTAGTCATCAAGTCTAAGAGTTCTAAGTTTCTATTCATTTCAAGGGTGACTATATGTTGCAATATCAATTCACTTAGAATATTCAGAAGATCGGAACTTCATGAGAATGCTATTAGTAAAGAAACCAGTCAACGATATAAGTTCAGAAATGTTTTTTGTTTTCTCTTTAGGTTAATCCAAGTGAAGCCAATTTTTGATAAGAAATCTCCTCAAGCTTCTTCTCACTTACTTTTTTTTATTGTCTTTTAAACCTTTATATTTTTCTTTTTTTTTCAGGGATTGTTTTTCAATCCTTTTCTTTTTCTTTCTTTTTTTCATTTTCTAGTGAGGATTACTATATCTAGATAGTCTGTTAATAATTTTGAATTTCACACTTCTTTTCCTAAATTTGAAACTTTAAAACATTCCTTACCTTATTTATACTTGATAGTTTTTACATCATTGAATACCAATTTTTTCTTTCTCAACTAAATTCCTAGGATTCTTAATATTTCAAAATATAGTTTTCTTTACTTTAATAGTTAATTATAGTCATATCCTCTTATATTAAATATCTTAACCTACAGAATTAACTTTTCATTACCAAAAATATTTCCTTAATTTTTCTATAATATTAAGTTAAAATCTAAATATAGTTATCTGAATTAAATTTTATCACATAAATCAAATTATCATTTTTGAAAATATGTTCATTGAAAACATATAATTGTTAATAATTTTCTCCCCTCCCCCAAACTATAAGTTTTCTATAAAAGAAAAAAATACAGGGTGGAAAGAAAAATTCTAGATATAAAATTCATACCTTCGCACTTTAGGCATTTTTGTCTTTTTGAAATTTATAAGTTTTTGTCAAAATTTCTAACTTCAACTGACCTGTAATATTTAAAAACCTTTCTACTCATATAACAGTTTAGAGAATTTGCTGGGAAAATGAAATTTTAAATCAAGTATATAAAACTAAACACTAAACAACAACAATTAACTACACGAGGCATATGTATTTCACAACACAGGACAAACAGTTGACTATTTTAGACTATTTAGTTTTACAATTACCATTACAATAACAATCTACCATAAACATCCAGAAATAAAAATGCAAACTGCAAAACAAAACTTGTATACCATAAATAAAGCATAGTGCACAGAATACAAAAAATGAAAATACTACAACAAAACTAAAACAAATACATACATCACATCACATCACAAATCTCAATCATCAAATTCCCATACAATGTCTTCATCACCCTGGTTAGAAGGAGGATTGGGCTGATACTGAGTATATCGGGGGTATTCTGGAAAAATAACATCAGGCTCTCCTCTGTAGTACCTTGCCTGTGCATCATAATATGCCATCTCAAAGTCAGAGTGCCTCTGAAGATACTCACTATTGTGATCATATATTCTCTCTAATCCTTCAATCATGTGATAAATTCTTTCTAATTTTTCATCTAACTGCTCAAAACTTTTCAGCTGCAAGGTCATGGCACTCATCAAATCATATAGGGTAGGGGGACTAGAGGCAGGAGGGTCATAGCTAGTAGAAGGAATGTTTCTACTAGTAGAAGGTTCCTTGCTCCTACTCCCTGATCTCCATTCCTCATAGGATTCATAAGTCTTTATATTTTCTTTACTAATGGGTTTCATTAGATACACCAATTCCTCATCATCTCTTGCTTCAACTCCAGATAACTGAAAAAGTGCATAAATTAAGCTAGGAAGCCCTAAATATCAACTTGTCTCACTCTTCATAGTGGCCATAATATTCTTATAGATTATTCTCCCCACATTTATACTTCTGTTGCTCTAAATACATAAATTCAGAACAGCTCTTTCTCTCGAGACTTCAGTGAGATGATAGGTAGGGAGCAGAGTCGAACAAATGAAATAATGCCAAGCCTTAGCAGTGGCATTTATCATGGAAAGTGGAAAGTTAATCCGTTCATGATTTTTAATTTTCCAAGTGCCTTTCCCATCAGTGAGAAAGTCAATAACATCGTTTAACAGACCCTCCATTGTTCGAAATGTTTCATACTAGCTAGAAAAATAGTCGTGAAGCTCATAAAAAAGTTAATGGGATTAGCATTAAAGTCGACAGAAAATCCCCTTACTTGGACAGGCTCATCCTCTAGTTGAGTCAGATTAGAGTAAAAGTCTCTCACAACTTCGATAGTAGCAAAAGTTCTTCCATCCTCTCTCTCTGATAACTCGTTCCACCTCTCCTCCAGAATTTTTGAAAACTCAATCTTGTATGTACTACTTACTTTGAAAGATTGAAATATACCTCGATTGTGCTTTCGCGTTTATAAATCTAGTCTCATCGTGTTCAAGTCTTCTCTTTTGTCGTGGAGCCATTGTTTGATCTATCAAAATCACAAAAATCCAAACTAATTTCTAAAATAATAATACAATGGCTTCTAAAGGTGTTTTAAAGCAATCTAAATCAAGTTTCATGAATTCCTTCCAAGTCTTTTCTCCACATTTTCAATTTTTCTAAAATTTCTTAATGTGGAAGAAATTCATGGTGAAAGTAAAAATTTTTACATACGAGTGAAGCTCTTACCAAAGGAAGATGAAATCCGATGTTATAATGTGTTGAAATTACTCCAAATCCGAGACCTATCAACCCCTAGGTCGAGTTTTTAGGTAAAACAGGGAAGAAGGCGATGAATAGTGGCATATGACCGGTCAAAATCACGATTAAAAAGTAATATTCGTGATCTCACCATCGGCGGGTTCGTTTGCACCGTCGGTGGGCTCTATTGAATTAAAGTCCAATACCCTCGGGAAAATCACGCCGTCAGCGTCCTCGAGTGCACCATCGACGAGATTCTCAAATATTGATCATTTTTCAAATTTTTGCGATTTAGATCAATTTTAAGCCTCATCGTCATCTGTTTGATCATTTTAATCATATATTTTAAGTGATTAAGTGATGTATTAGCAAAAATAAACATACGCACAACAAAACTTCACATGTATATATTAAATTCAAGTGTTTACAATCCACAATACATAACACACATAAACAGATATTTTCTCTACTTAAATCCGTCTAATCAGCGTCGCAATCCGAACCACAACACTTAAAACGCTGAAAACAAACATTTCAATCATAATCTCATCTATATTGAGATTAAAAAGCAAACTAAGAAAGCAAACACATAACAAAGTTCAAATCAAACACAACATAAAGAAACAAACAATTCAATTCTACTACTCTTCCGAATCTATACTGGTTTCTCCTCTGATATCACCCATTGCTTCAACATGGATGAACAGTTTATAAAAAGGTCATAATGGAAATTCTTGAGTTGAATCTTCATCAGTCCATCCCATCTTCTTCATTAAGCGTATCAATCTTGCTTCAAATTGCCCAAGATGATCAAAATATTCTTTCATCCTCCAATCGATATGATCAAAGAAATAAGACATATTGTTAACTGTACTCATTAAATTTTGTACCTGCTTCTCAAGATTATTGATTCTATGTAAGATCATCGGTGTCTTGTCCGCTACTAAAGGTTGAATAGGAACAGAATTTTGCGATGCTTGATCCATGATCACGCCCGTGTCATTCTCTTCATCATTGGCTAGGAACATACGGGTTAGGTCTAAAGATTTCCAGGGTAGCAGTATTTTCTCCCAAATCTCATATGAAACTTGAAACAAACTGCATATTGAGAAAATTGTCGAAGGATGTCCAAGCCCTTGAGATGATCCATGAACGATCAGGCCAAACACAGACTTCACAATAATTGATTTAATATCAATGGGCCATCCCAGTTGAAAGTAGTAGTTAAAAATTGCACTTTCTTTAGTGACTTTGCCGATTTTCATCATCAGCAATAACTTTGTAGATATAAAAAAGTGTCAATTTTTTGAAACGGGGTTTAAAAGTGTTGTAGAAAAACTAACGTACCCGTTTTCTCTAATTTCCCAATCTTCTGTTTCATCTGTCAAATATTGGAATATTTCATTCATCTTGTTATTTGTCGGCACAAAATTTGAATAATGGCAAACAGGAACATTTTTAAGCATGTATAACTCATTAATCCTTCCATAATTAAATGTTATCCACCTACCTTGCACATAGTTTCTTCCTTGGTTGATTCCATATAAATTGGCGTAGACTTCCTTAACCACAGGAACAACAACTGTGGCAATAGTATAGCAAAACACTTCCCATCTTAGCCACTCAATCATTTCATCAATTGGTGACAAAGAATTACTTAATCCTCTATTTACGAATCCTCTATCTTTGATTAGCCTTCTCTTGGACATCACCTTGTAGAAAAGTCACTGCGCCTCGGCACCGATGAACTTCTCCGATTGTAAACTTGAACTCTAGGGTAATCTACAGAATTGAAAGCCTTTAGAGAGGAATTGAAAGTAGTTTCCATTTGTTTTTGGGAGTTTGAGTGTTTAGGAACCGTCAATGGGAGGAGTTTATAAGGGATGAATTCGCTAAAAACCGCCAAAATATGACATTTCGAACTCGAAAAACTGCCCACTTGCCGATCCCACTGTCGGCGGCCTTGAAGGCACCGTCGGTGAGCCTTGTGCAATTAAGTTCTAGGGCTCTTGGGAAAAACCCTTCATCGGCGGAGTCGAGAGCGCCATCAGGGCCATAGGAAAAATTTTGCACATTTACGCCGTGGTCAAATACTTTCCAAATTTTCTCTTTGGATCCAAATTCTTGATAATCAAGGGTCAAATACAAGTAGTAGAATTCAATATTACTACAAACTAACGAAAAAATCAAACAAATACTCGAACAAATAAATATAACTATGGGTTACCTCCCATAAAGTGCTTGGTTTAACGTCGTCAGCCTGACATATTCAGGTGTTTATTAAGGTTGACTGAGCATTAAAATCTCTTTAAAATTTGGTCTTTTACCCTCAAAATATGGTTTTAATCTATATCCATTTACTTTAAATATAATCCCAGTCTTCTGATCTTCAATTTCAACAGCTCCATAAGTGTAAACTTGAGTCATAGTAAAGGGTCCTAACCAACAAGACTTCAATTTCCAAGGAAATAATTTCAACCTTATATTTTTAAAGCAAAACTTCTTGTCTTGATTCAAAGTTATTCTGCTAAATCTTTCGATCATGCATTAACTTCAGCTTTTCCTTATAAATTCTATCGTTATTGTAAGATTCATTTATTATTTCTTCTAATTCTTTCAATTGCAACAATCTCTTCTCACCAGCATTTTTCAAATTATTGTTGAATTATTTAATTACCCAATATTCTTTATGCTCCAATTCTACTGGTAAGTGACAAGTTTTTCCATATATAAGTCTATAAGGAGTCATACCAATAGGAGTTTTATAAGCAGTCATGTCCGCCCATAATGCAGTATCCAGTCTCGTAGACCAATCTACTCTACTAGGATTTACAGTCTTTTCTAAAATTTGTTTGATCTCACGATTAAAAACTTCAGATAAACCACTTTTTTTAGGATGATAGGCAGTAGAGAATCTAAGAACAATAATAAATTTTTATGCCAATCTTTGAATGTATTTATTCCTAAAATGGGATCCTCTGTCAGCGACAATCACTCTTGACATTCAGTCTCTTGTAAAAATGTTTTTCATTAAGAATCTTGAAACTTTTAGCATCAAAACGAGATAAAGCTTGTGCTTCAATCCACTTTGATATGTAATCAACTGGAATTAAAATATATAAGTTTCCAAATGAAGGAATAAATGGTCCCATGAAATTTAATCTGCAAACATAAAAAATCTCCACTTCTAAAATGAAATTCAAAGTCATTTCATTTCTTCTAGATATATTACCTACTCGTTGGCATCTATCACAAGTTTTGATATATCTATAAACATCTCTAAAAACAGTAGGCCAATAAAATCTAGCTAGCAAAATTTTATACGCAGTTTTGTCAATCCCAAAATGTCCTCCAAATTTAGAATCGTGACATTTCTGAATAATCTGTTCAGTTCTTCATAAGGCACACATCTCCTAATAATAAGATTGTTACATTGCTTATAAAAATATTATTCATCCCAAAAATATGATTTTGCATCATCAATGAATTTTTTCTGTTGCTACAGAGTTAGCATAGGTGGAAAAATATCGCTTACTATATAGTTAACAATATTAGCATACCAAGGTATTTTCCACTCATTAAAATTATAAAGTTTTTCATCAGAGAAACTGTTTGTAATTTCATTGTCGGTATCAGATGAATCATGATATTTCAGTCTCGATAAATGATCAATAGTTTGATTGTCAGCTCATTTTCTATCAATCACCACAAAATCGAATTCTTGCATTAAAAGTACCCTTCTAATTAATCTTGGTTTAGTATCCTTCTTTTGCATCAGATATTTAATAGCAGAGTGATCAGTATGCACAATACATTTAGTTCCAATTAAATATGATCTAAATTTATCAAAAGCATACACAATAGCTAGTAACTCTTTTTTAGTAACTGTGTAGTTAATTTGAACATTATTAAGAGTTCTACTAGCGTAGTTAAATATAACATTAAAAATTTTATCATATCTTTGACCAAGAACAACTCCAATAGCATAATCACTTGCGCCGCACATTAATTCAATTAGTTTCTCCTAATCAGGTGAAACTATTACAGGTATTGTGATTATTTTTTCCTTTAATAACTCAAAGCTATTTAAGCAGTCTTCGGTAATTTCAAAATTCTTATCTTTTTCTAAAAGTTGGCAAAGAGGTTTGGTAATTTTTGAAAAATCTATAATATAGCGCCTGTAGAAACCAGCATATCCAAGAAAACTTTTACCCCTCTCACTGTAGTAGGAGGTGGTAATTTAGCTATTACTTGAATTTTTGCAGGGTCTACTTCCAGGTCATTTTCTAAAATTTTATGTCCTAATATAATTCCTCCTGCAACAATAAATTGACATTTCTCCCAATTTAGAACTAAGTTAGTTCATTCGCATAGCTCCAAAACTTTTTCAAGATAATTTAAGCATGCGTCAAATGATGTTCAAAACATAGAGAAATCATCCATAAATACTTATATTCCATTATTAAATAACTTACTAAATATAGACATCATACATCTCTGGAATGTTGTAGGTGCATTACATAGTCCGAAAGGCATTCTTCAAACAGAAAAAGTTCCATAAGGACTAGTAAATGTTGTTTTCTCTTGATCCTCAGGAGAAATAGGTATTTGATGGTAATTGGTATATCCATCCAGAAAGCAGTAATACTTGTGTCCAGCAAGTCTTTCCAACATTTGGTCTAGAAAAGGAAGAGGAAAGCGATCTTTTCGGATGGCGGCATTTAATTTTCGATAATCAATACAAATATGTCATTCAGAAACTTTTTGGGTATGTATTAATTCATTATTTTTGTTTACTTCAACAGTTAATCCTCCTTTCTTGGGAACACATTGAATTGGACTTACCCAAGTACTATACGAAATAGGATATATAATTGCAGCATCTAACCATTTTAAAATCTCTTTTTTAACTACATCTTTCATAATCGGGTTCAATCACCTTTGTGGATCAATTCTTGGTTTATGTTCTTCATTTAATAAAATTCTGTGCATATAAATTGAAGGACTAATTCTTTTAATATCAGCTAGAGTCCAATAAAAAACTTTTTTGTATCTTTTAATGTATCCATTAATTTTTGTTCTTGAATTTCATTTAAGTCTAAGGATACAATTACTGATAATGTTGAAAACTCTCCTAAAAATACATACTTCAAATGATTTGGAAGAATCTTTAATTCAAGTTCAATGGGTTTTACAACAGATGGAATTAATATTTCATTTTTTGGTTCAGTTGAATTGAGCATTTCAAATTCCTCCTGAATATAATCAGCTTCTTCACTATCAATTTCATCATAATTATATTTTTCTATATCTTCTTTTTCTTCATAATTTTCCTTAAAATATTCTCTTTTCAAATAATCACATATATCCATTCTAAAACATTTGTCATCTTTTTCTATTGAAGGATATTTCATTGACTTTGAGATGTTAAAGGTTTGTTCTTCATCATTTACTCTCATTATCAATTTTTTTTTGAACATCTATCATGGTTCTTCCTGTATCTAGGAATGGTCTCCCTAAAATGATTGGAATTTCTTTATCTTCTTCCATATCTATAATGATAAAGTCCACAGGAAAGATAAACTTATCAACCTTAACCAGAACATGTTCTACAACTCCTTTAGGATGTTTAATAGATCGATCAGCTAACTATAGAGTTACAAAAGTTGGTGAAATCTCTCTAATTCCTAACCTTTTAAAAGTTGATAGAGGCATCAAATTTATGTTATCTCCCAAATGACATAATGCTCGCCCATAAAATTTCTCACCAATAGCACATGGGATTGTGAAACTATCAGGATCTTTAAGTTTTTCAGGAAGCTTTCTTTGAATTATAGCACTACACTCTTCACTAAGTGCAACGGTCTCATGATCTAGTAACTTCCTCTTTTTGTTAAGTATATCCTTCATAAATTTAACATAACCAGGCATTTGTTTCAAAGCTTCAACAAAAGGAATATTTATTGATAATTTTTTCAAAATGTCTAAGAATTTAGCAAATCTTTTTCCTTTATCTTTTTGCTTTAGTCTTTGAGGAAATGGTTGTGGCGGTTTTTCTATAGTAATTTTCATAGGTTTCAGAGGAAAATCAGGATATAAACTTTTGTTTTCTCCTTCAGTTTCTTTTTTTTTCCTTTTCAACTATAGTTTCTTTTTAACTCTTTTTTCCAACTCTTTTCTCCTTCTCAATTTAATAGCCTTAATTTGTTCTTTTCCTTGATCTTTAGGATTTACTTCAACATTGTTAGGTAAAGGTCCACCAGGTCTATAGCTTAGTGCAGTAGCAATTTGCCCCAATTGGTTTGCTATGTTTTTAATAGCAACTCCTTGATTTTGTAATTGATTACCCATATTTAAAACTAATTCTTCCATAGATAACTTCTTCTCCTTAAATTGTGAATTATTATAAAAAAACTGGTAGATTAAAAAGTTTATAATTAGAATTACCCTGGTTATTTATATTTTCTAATGGGTTTATAGGATTGTTCCCCCACTAAGGATTAACATGATTTGCATTACCTTGGTTATTCCAATTAAAGTTGGGATGCTTTTTCCAACCTGGATTATAATAGTTTGAATAAGGGTTATTTTTCTTTTATTTATTAAATTTATAGTTTCATATGAAGATTGAGCATCTACAATTTTTCCTAATGAAATTTATTCTAACACTGGAGGTGTTTGAGAACAATTCATTTTGTATTGATCTATTTTCTTTGAAAGAGCAGCAATTTAAGAAACTATCATAGTTAAAGCATCAGAATCATGAATACTGGCTACTCTCTTAGGATTTACCCTTTCAACAGGCCATTGAAAATTATTGGTAGCCATTTCTTCTATTAATGCATAAGCTTCTTCAAAAGGTATAAACATTAGTGATCCACCAGCAGCAGCGTCAATAATAGATCTAAGAGATCCTACTAATCCATTATAAAATGTTTGAATAATTAGCCAATCTGGTAAAGCAATATGTGGACATTTCCTAAGAAGTTCTTTAAATCTTTCCCAAGATTCATATATCGATTCTCCCTCACACTAACTGAAAGATGTGATATTGTTTCTCAATTTAGCAGTCTTAGATGGTGGAAAATACTTCAATAAGAATTTTTGTGAAAGTTCTCCCCATGTTCTAATAGATCTAGGTGCTAACGAATTTAACCAAGCCTTAGTTTTATCCCTTAACGAAAAAGGAAAAAGTCTAAGTATGACAGCATTATCAGATACTCTGTCATACTTAAAAGTAGCACAAAGTTCTACGAAACTTGCTAGATGTAAATTAGGATCTTCATTTGAAGTTCCACCAAATTGATTGTTTTGTACCATTTGGATAATTGCAGGTTTAAGCTCAAATGAATTAGCAACTACATCAGGATTTTGGATAGTTTAGTGAATTTCATCTAATGTAGGGTTAGTGTAATCTCTTAGTGGTCTAGATTGATATTCATTTTCTATTCTTTAGTTGTTTACGTTGTTTTCCATTGTTTCTAAATTTATAGGTTCTTTTCTTAGTTTTATAATTCTCCAAACAGTGTGTTCTAATTTTGAATCGTAGGGTATAAGATTTTTAGAACCAAATTTATGCATACCATCGAAATCAGTACATAACAGAACAATCAACTAAAAAAGTTGCAATTCTATTAAAAAGTTTTCTAACAGCCCTACATTGTCCGTTACTCTAATTATGTTGTATTCCCTGGCAACGACACCAAATTGACTTAGGAGCACAAACTCCGCGCGGCAGAACCTTAGCGTAATTTTAAATCTTTTTGTAACAAGTATATAATATATTCTTTTAATCACAGAGTTACTCTTAAATGCAAGTATACATATCGCTCAAGTAATACAGGGCTCTAGTGGAATCCTGGATATCAATCTCACAGGGAATATTTTAGAGACTACAAACTAGGATTATAGAAACCAATTCAGAATCACAACAAAATCAAAATTTCTTATCTATCACTAATACACAAGCGAGAATAATATGATGTTTGAATTAAACTACTTCTACTAATAGATAACTAATTCTACAAAAGTGAAGTTCAAATATATAAGTAAGAATCTTTCTCCTTTATTAAGATATTTAAGTTAATAGATAATTAGAATTAGTTTAAGATGGTGTTGTGCTAAATAGGAGCATACCTATTCGTTACCCTTTGGTCTAGACATAAAGAACATTGACTAATCCTATGCTTGGTTACTGAATTTGCGGCTAGGCTGAGAGGATACCGGCTCTCACTTCGGAGCACCCACATTCCCCTCACCTGAGGGCTAACAAGTACACTTCAGCACCCAAATGATAGGACTGAATTAAGGATTTTAGCATGTCACTCTAAAATCTCCAATTCTATGCCTGATGAATATTATTTCCCTATCTTTTTGCACCCTACTTCCAAGGACTTTGACCTCCCTGAATCTCGAATATAATCTTTACTATAGTTGTTAAACTCAACATATTTTAATTATTTAACTGGCCTGATTGAAAGTAAATTAAGATCTAAGTAAAAGATTACAACAACTTCTTAAAATTTTTATGGCTCACTAATTCTATTTGTCATTCCACAAAAAATATCAAAACTAGGAGAAAGACAGAAAAACTACTCAGATTTCATGGAGAGGATACAATAAAACTTGAATTTCATATATAATAGTAAAGTTCTACGAACTAAAGTAAATAAATGCAACTTATCATAAATTCCTCCCCAAGCAAACTCCTTGAAGTTCCTCTGAATCTCTTCTTTTCTTTACAGTACATGGAATTCTCCTTCGAAATAACAACACAGAAGAGATCTTTCACTTCCCTTCCGCTCTTACAATCCTTTGAAGAATTCCTCACCAATATCTCTATCTGAACTCACTATTTAACACTCACTAAATAACAACAATCACCAATATCTCTATCTGAACTCACTATTTAACACTCACTAAATAACAACAATGGACACTAGTGGACTCTCTATTTGATACTAAGTAACTCTTAGAAGACCCCAAAAGGACTTGTGAAGAACTCTTAGAGATTTTTTAGAGGACCAAATAGAACACTTTTTCGGCTTAGAATTGTTCTTGTTAAAGTTATTGAAGAGTCTCCAAGGGTTTTCCAAGCATCCCTTCGAAAATCATCCACATTCGATGTATTTTGTGAAAGAACCGCCGATCCCACAATCAGCGGACTCGAGCTCCGCCGTCGGCGACCTTCTAGAAATACTACCTTGAACTGGCCCAGCTTTCGGCGACCTCGACCTCCGCCATCGATGGCCTTCCTTGAAATATGTTCTGAACTCTCGGGACAATCATGTTGTCGGCGCCATAGACCTCACCATCTACTTTCTAGGTCAATTTTTCATAATTTAGTCTTTTTTGCTCAAAATTTGATCCTTTTTGCATATTTTCGCTCCATTATCCTTAAATCTTCATACATGCAAAAAAACTACCAAAAATACCCTTCTTTAAAGTGCAATATCATCAAAATCAGTATAAAATAGGCATGAAAATCTTAATATTTTTTCCTTGGGTCAGGCGACTATGCGCCAGCAAATAGAGAAGGTCATGCCTAACAACCAAAGGCCTCGCGCTTAAGCGCAGGGTTTTTATTATGGAAGTTTAAATAATTTTTGGTGAATTTTGAAGGGGTGTTTGAGGAAACCATTGTTAAAAATGTGAATCATTGATAATGGGCGCAAAAATGTATTTAAATGGCTCTTGAAAAGAGGCATCTCTTGGAAGATTCATTGAACATGGACACATTTTGAAGATAAACAAAGGCACCTTTTGAAAAACCATAAAAAGAAGAACTTGGAATAAAGAATAAAAGAAGAGATTTGAAGAGTAAATTTAGAGTGTTTAAAGTAAGGAGTTGTAGGATTTTTACTTAGGTTTTCTTCTCACATATCTCTTTCCTAGTGAAGGGGAAGATGAGTAGAGAGCTCTAAGTAAGAATCCATTGTTTGTTAATGATTTAGACATATTTTAAAACTCTAAATTTAGGAGACTAGTCCTAGGGAGTCTTGTAAGAGAAAGGAAGAAATTCAAAGGAACTTCAAGAGTTTGGTGGAGATGAATTTGAGGTAAGTTTTTATCTTTGTACTACAATTGGTTTTAATTTGGACTTCTTGTGTTTCTACATAATTTCTACTTTTAAAATTAATTGTTGCTATGTTTCTCCATGAATTCTGAGTAGTTTTCTTTATTTTTTTCCTTAAAAGGAAAATTAATTATGTATTGGATGGAAATTGGGGAAGTATTGATCTTTAATGCTAGAATAGGTTGTTACGATTTAATCCTTATTTTTCATTTACTTCTTGATTTAGCCAATTAAGATGTTAACATTTTTTGTGAGAACATGTAAGATCCGTGATGACATTTTCTTAGTCAATTAATCATAAAAATCACATGAGATTGTGTGGATGAGAATGTAATTCATATAATTGAGTGCCAATAAATAGGAAAATCTACTTTAATGGGTGTAGAATTACAGGACGTTAGGGTGACAAACTAAAGCCCCAAATTTGGTTTATTGTTTTAGGTTTTGATACGAGAAGTTAGCCCCCAAGTGAAAGGCGAGCAAGGAACTCTAGAGTGAGAGCTAGTACCTTTCCGACCCAACCCGCTTCAAAATTATTCAAACTTTAAACTAGCCAATGTTCCTTATATCATCTCTAGTAAGGGTAAAGAATAATATTACTTTTATTTAACACAACACATTTTGAATACATCCACAATATAACTCATATACTTATTTCTTATTCATGATAAGCAAAAAAATATTTTATTTATTCTTTTTTTATCTTAGAAAAATCTCGTTAAAATTAATCATTGTTCACTTTATTTCAAAATATAAATAATTACCAAAAAGAATCAAACTTTCAATCTTATGATAATATCTATAATTTAAGTAAGTATCTTTTTCTAAATATATTTTTTGTTCTAATTTTTTATTAAAAATTTTACATGTTTCTTTGTGGGTTTGATATTTCGGGGCATAATCAGAAAGTCTTATATTACTTGATAAAAATATGTATACTTGCGTGAATCCCAAAATTTAAATATACCACTTGAACTGTTATTTAAATTAGAGTAAAGTTTTGGCATCGTTGCAAAGAAAAAAAATATTATTAAAGAAACATAGAAAATCATATCATATATATAAATCATCATATTCATGTATTATAAATACGATAAAGGGATCAAGTGCTTGGCACCACCTTATTAAAATTTTAAAGAAATTTCAAAGAAAATCAATTTCTATTTTTAGAAAAGTCTTATTTAAACTTCTAGACAAATTATATAAATATTGCAGTGTTGATTTTAAAAGTTTATGTGGTTTTATTTTATTTTAATCATTATTTTGTAATAGTTTATGCGTAGTTCGGGTTCTGAAGGATTACTGCCCTAGAACTCTAAATTAGAAAGAACTATTAGAAAAATTAAAAAAAATAAAAATTCAAAAGTTTCAAGAAATGACAAATAAAAATAATCAAATTGCTGAAATTCATCAAGAATTTAGACCTTTAAGAAATTATCAAACCCTACAGTGGATGAACTTCATGGTAGTATTCAATATCGTGCTGTAGCTGCTAATTCATTTGAACTTAAACCTACTATTATGCAAATGGTATCAAATAATCAGTTTGGGGGAGCACAAACTGAAGATCCATATTTACATCTTGCCAATTTTCTAGAATTGTGTGATGCATTTAAATTTGATGATGTTTTGCATGATGCTATTAGACTATGGATTTTTCCATTCTCACTGAGGGATAAGGCTAAGATATGGCTGAATTAATCAACACCTCGATCTTTTAGAACTTGAGGTGATTTAGTGCAGAAATTTCTTGCTAAATATTTTCCACCATCAAAAACTGTGAAGCTTAGAAATGATATTACATCTTTTTGTTAGTTTGAAGGGGAATCTATTTATGAGGCTTCAGAATGATTTAAAGCACTCCTAATAAAGTGTCCACACAATGTTGTGCTAGATTGGTTAATTATTCAAACTTCTTATAATGGATTAGTTAGATCTCTTATATCTATTATCTGTGCCTCTGCTGGTGGTTCATTGATTTCAAACCATTTAATGATGCTTATGCTTTAATTGAAGAAATGGATACTAATAATTTTAAATGGCCTTCTGATAGGGTACATCCTAAGAAGGTAGCCAATATTCATGAATTTGATGTTTTTCCAGTGTTAACAAAGCAAGTTATTTAAGGAAGATAGACCAATTTGGAATGAATTTTTCTCAACCAATTTCAATGATTGAAGAGAATTCATTAGGCCAAATGGTAGATTCTCAAATATCAATAGAAACTTTAAATGTTATAAATAATAATACAAATAACCCATATTCAAACTATAAGGTTATAAAAACCATCCTAACTTTAATTAGAGTGATAATAATTTAGGTGGTATTATTCAGTAACGGCGGAACAACCATGTAAAATCAATGGGGAACTAGAACAACCAAGGTAATCATAATTATAGACCAACTTATCATTAAGGTTTTAATAATAATATGTAATTTAAATAAAAGAAATTGTACATAGAAGAAGTGTTATTACAAATGGGAAATCTATTACAAAGTCAAAGAGCTACAATTAGAAATAATGAGAATCAATTGGGACAAATAGAAAATTCATTAAGAAATAGAACCCTAATACAGAAGTAAATCCAAAAGACTATAATAAAGAGCAAGTAAAGGTTGTTGAACTTAGAAGTGGAAGAGAGTTGGAAGGTGGAGTTTAAAGAGAGATTGAAATAGAGAGAGAAAAAATTAAAGAACCTAAAGACGTGCAACAAAAGGTTTAGAGGGACCTATTTCTGCACTAAAAATTAACTTAGAAAAACCACCACCACCTCCATTTCCTCAGAGACTTTGTCAATAAAAGATAGATAAACAATTTACAAATTTTACAGAAATCAATAAAAAGCTTACAAATAATATTCCATTTGTTGAAGCCTTAGAACAAATGCTAAGGTATATGAAGTTATGAAAGACATTCATAACATAAAAAGGAAGTTCGAAGGTAAGGAGACTGTTGCACTTATTGAGGAGTGAAGTGCTATAATTCAGAAAAACTTCCTGAAAAGTTTAAAGATCCTGGTAGCTTTACAATTTCATGTGTCATTGGAGACAGATTTTATGGGAAAGCTTTATGTGATTTAGGTGCAAGCATTAAACTTATGACATTACCTATATTTAAAAGACTGGGATTAAGAGAAATATCCCCTATTACTGTAACTTTACAATTAGTAGATCGTTCGATAACATATCCTAAGGGAGTTATAAAAGATGTTTTGGTAAAAGTGGATCAATTTATCTTTCTTGTTGATTTCATTGTGCTAGATATGGAAGTAGATAAAGAGATACATATCATTTTGGGAAGACCTTTCCTAACTACAGGAAGAGGAATGATAGATGTGCAAAAAGAGAATTAACTATTTGCGTCAATGATCAAACTATTACTTTAATATTGCAAAATCAATGAAATACCCTGCAAAAGGTAAGGATGATGAATGTTTTGGGATGGATGTAATAAGATATCTGAGCGAATGTCATTTCAGAATAACATATGAAGAGAAATCTAAAATAAAATAATTAGATCATGAGCAAGAAGAGGACTTAGAAAAAATTAATAATTTTATTAAAGGAGATTAAATCTTATTATGAAAGAAATTGTTAAGAAAGAATTATTAAAGTGTTTAGATGCTGGAATTATCTATCCTATGTCGGCATATTTTTAGGTCGTGTGTTTTATTTTTAAAAGGGGGTCGCCTAACAGAAGTTGTCGGCGAATTTTTAATTTAATTTAAATAAATAATTTTGAAAAGTAGTATTTGATTTTGAAAATAATTATAAATTTGAAGGTTTTAAGATATGAGATTAAACCGATCTCACATCCCAAATAGTTTATATAAACGAGCACCGCACCACAAACCGTGTATCTATCACTAAGGATAGACACACTGCTATGACGGTGGGGCTCGATTAAATAAACTAGAAGATTTGTGACATCTGTTTGGTGCTGCGAACCGATTTTATAAGCCGACAAATTCCCTGCTTAATATGAAAGCATTAAACGGGGTTTATATTACTCGGGTTCTTTAAAATTCCCTATAAGGGCAAGCCCCTATAGTTAATTACATCTTAAGTGACGGGAATCACCTAAGAAAACTCTCGATAATAATCAATAATTCTGCTCTCAAGAATTTCAAAGTTTAAGTTTTCAAAAGATTGGATTTTGGAATTTCAATAGGGAATGGATCAAGTTTGGAACATTTTGTTTTGGGAATCCAAAGGAAGAAAAGTAGGAGAAATCACAGATTTGAAGCGAACTTCGGTAATTTCCGACTATCCTATTGTTTGGCTTGAGTTTAGGAAAGTCCTAATATTTATTTAAATGTTTTGATCTTGCCAATTTTAATTAATTAGGGCTTATATTTGTATGATAAAATCAAACAAATAGCCTCGAAGATGTGAGGGTTTATTGTCGTATCGGACGACTACCTCGGAATCCTAAGACCAGGTTAGGGCTTAATTTGCAATGCAAGTGCCTAACGAAGAGTTGAGGATTTATGTTGCACTAGGTAAACTACCTCGAAATCCTATGGTTTTGTTGTTTAATTCTAGGAAAGTTTTGTTGATGTAGATTCGAGTTTCTTGACGACGATGGCCATGCTGCCCACCATGCTCCAAGCTCCTTTTTGTTGCAGAGGTTCAATTTTAGAAGTCATAAATCAGGGGATGAGAAAAGTGTTTTGGTTTAGAGAAAATCTTAATTTCTGAGTGTTTTCAATATTTTATTTAAAACAAATCTTAAAGTTGATTATAACGACACCGGTTAAGATCCCACGGTTCCATCCTTCGAGCATCATTATTTTTATCGGATTCACTTAGTCCGGATGAACTTGCTAAACTCAGCTGAATGAGTTCCACACTTTCATTTAGACCGTGGGAAATCCCGTTAGCAACACGTAGGTTACATCATCCGAGGTATTCCCGATCATCCAACAAGACGTTTTAATTTAGTTGTAATTGTAGTTTTGTGTTACGTTTGTGATTAAATTTTGAGTTGTTTTATATTTTGAAATGTTGTGGCGGTGAATTTTATCTTGCAATGACTTTTAACTTAGTTTTGGTTTCAGTTTTAGGGACTATCCTAAAGGTGTGGGTTTTCATGCAACGAGTTGTTTATCATGCAAGAAAAGTAAGTGCGATGCGATTAATGAAATTGCAATAATGTAAATTGCAAGAAAGTAAATTGCAATAAAATAAAAGCGTACCTCGAGGGTCTTCCCGTCATCCCAAGCTGCACTTAAAACACAATTAGAATATTTAAACAAGTTCCTAGGTAAAGCTAAGGTAAGGGTTATGGTTTTCTACCAAGTTCCTAATCCTATAGCTAGTCATTTCCTATGACGTCTAGGTTCCTGTGTTTTGGTTTGAAGATGATTTTCTTCATCAAAGAATAATTAAATTCAGTTGTTCTTATGAACATCCTATCATATCGAGGAAGTGCTTAAAACAAATCTTAAACATCTTTTCAATATTTCTAGGATTGTTTTAAGTCCAAATGGGTTTAATTATACAAATGAATTAATCGTCCGAGAATTCAAGTTTTGTTGTTATCTTACTCGATGAACTAGGACATTTGAACATCCTATAAGTGAAGTAACATTTCATTTAATGTTCTATTTAGGAGTTATAATAACCAAAGCTTTCGAGGGTAAATTGGTATTCAAATGATTTGTGATTTAGTTTAATTTCAATTAATGGGTTTAAATTTGGAATAGTGTTCAAGTTATTTTAGATTTATTTTGAATTCTTTATGTCTTTGGTGATGTTATATTTAATTGAACTTAATTTAATTTAATTTAATTTAATCTTCAATTTAATTTAATTCAATTTAATTCAATTTAGTTTGATTTGATGTTAAATTAAATTAATTTGATTTGATTTAATTTTAATTTAATTTGATTTGATTTAATTTAATTTAATTTAATTTAATATGTTTTAATTTAATTTAATTTATTTTATTTTAATTTAAGTTATTTAATTTAATTTAATTTGTTTATTTAATTTAATTTAATCTTTAATTTAATTTTTAATTTAATTCAACTTTTAATTTTAATTTAATTTAATTTAATTTAATTTAATTTAATTTACTTAATTTAATTTAATTTTTAATTTAATTTTATTTTTTAATTTTAATTGAAATTTTTAAAAGAGTTTAATAATTTAATTTTAGTTTAATGATTAAGTCTTTTAATGTTTTGAATTTGAGTTATCATTTTAATTAAGAATTGAATATTAATGAGATAATTAATTTAGGGATTTTTAAATTAAAGAATAAATCTCTTCCTAATAATATCCCTATTTTAATAATTCCAATTTTATTATTCTTCCCAAATTTAATCAATTATTTAATTAAGGTTTATTTCAATTATTTTAAATTGTTTAATGGGTTTCTACCCTTTAATTATTTAAATTTCAATCATCCAAATCAGATTAGGATCAAATATTTTATTTATTAAATTTTTTTTATTAAACCTAAAGTTTTAATTAAAGGTTAAAATTTTAATTACCATTTTGCCCTTTGAGCTTAATAATTTCATAACTCACTAAATTGAACTCAAATGAACTTGAAATTTTTATGTGACTTCACTCATATGTCAATAAAGACATGAGAGGAGAAAATGTGATTTTTCTGTATTTAATTTATTTATATAATTATTTTTGGTGAAAAATAGAGATTTCCAAGGAAAATTTAATAACATGACCAAGGGAAAGTTTCTGTCCTTAAGAAAATTAGGGGATATTCCTAATGACCAGAGGGCCACTTGGACCAATTTTGGTGATTTTTTGAATTATATTTTTTTTATTATAATTATTTTAAGTTTTGGAGTGTTAATTAATTTAAAAATTAAATAAATGTTGAAAAATGAATTTTATATTTTTCAAAAATCTCTCTGATATCAAGGAAATCAGAGAATCAAATTTTGCAATTTTCTGATTTTTCTATGATTTATTATAATTATTTTAGTGAAAATACTAGAAAATACATTTTTTTTTAATTTTAAAATTACCCTAGAGCTTTAAAATTTAATATCTCACTAAATAGACCTAAGAAAAATATGGGGTTTATTCCTAAGTGATTAAAATTCAAAATGTGACATTTTGGTGAATTTTATTATTTTTGTGATTTTTATTATTTTTTAATTATTAAAAATATTAAAATAATATTAAAAATCAACTTTTTTAGAAAATTGAAATTTTAATTTTCTTAAATTCCCCTGATATCAGAGAGGCTCCAAAACTAATTTGGTGAATTTTTTAAAAATTATTTTGAAAGTTATTAATTTTTGAAGTTTAAAATGACTAAATGGCTTAATCAACCCAATTAGTAGGGCTAACCAAGTCCAATTGACCTCAAATTTTTATGGTGGGTTCCTCTGATCCTAAAGGTCAGTGGAGCATTGATTTGATGTCTATTTGATGTATGGTTAGCTCTAATTAATTAGAGATCCATTTTGGGTGTTTAAGCCAATTAGGGTTGTTTTAAATGAACTAACTCAAAACCTATTTTTCCTAGGGTCCTCTGGTCATAAGGAACATCACCAAATTTTCCTAGAATTTACTTCACAACATGCTAATTATTGGAATTAAAATACTCAAAACAGTAACATGAATTTGAAAAATCAATAACTCTTCATAGGGATGGCCTCTGACTTTGGAAAATTCAGGGAATGTTCCCAAATTCAGAGGTCTCATGCCATGGTGAATTGTATACATACATGGAGAATTAAAAATATGCAGAGAGTAAATAAATTATTAAAAATAAAATACTTGATGAAATTTAATAATTTCTTTTCCACATTATTCTCCTCTGTTCACTGAGCAAGAGAGTATTTTTATTTTATTTTTCTGATTTTTCTACACAAAGTTATGAATTTTTGAAGTTTAGGGAATTAAATAAATAGAAAATACCCCTAATTTTCTATTTATCCACGCGGCGCCGCGTCAACCTCGGCGGCTCCGAACGCACACGCGTCGCGCTCCCATTAGACGCCGCCATCTGAGTCAGCAGCCCGGGCCCCGCGGTTCTCGTACCGTCTCCTGATCCGACGCGATCCTGGCCGTCCGTCCGCGCGTGTATTGAATGGACGGCATCCGTTCATCGTCCCCGAGCGTCCTCACCCGAGAGCCGTCCACACTAAATCCCTAATATCTCACTCGATACTCAATGGATTTTCATGTTCTTATGCTCTATGGATTCGTCTTGAAGAGACGAACACATCTATATGGTGATCATGCATTGAAATTAAAGCATTTGAAATGGAGAATCTCCGAAGCTCGGGATGAAGAATTAGCTCATACCTTTGCTCGGAGAAGTGTGGCTTCGATGCGAGGGTTGTTGCACCTTCGATTGGATCTCGGCAAGCTCCGGATGAAGTCTCCTGATGCCAGTGAATTGTCTAGACGTGATTTCGACCAAGCCCGATCACAAAGCTTGGAGGCTCGGAGCAACTCAGGTGGCCTGGAGATGGGGCTTTTGCTTGGTGGACACCTTCCCTTGGTACGGTGAAGGTGTAGGACCAATCGATTTGAGGATTGATCCTTTGTGGAGAAGTGTCCTGGTTTTGGGTGGAATTTCGGTTGAGAAATTGGATCTTGTCGGAGGGATTAGGGCAAATTGACACCTGGGGATCAAGCGCTCTACAGGGTGGAGAAGGGTTTGGAACAATTTTGGTAAAGTTTCGGCAAGGTTTATGCAACTCTCCTCTCATGGCCGTGAGGGGTGGTGTTTAAATAGGAGAGGGTGGAGGGCCTCCCGGGGAGAGTTCGGGCTTGGGATCGATTGCTCCAGGCATGGGAAGAACGACCATGGTGGCCATTGGGCATGGGGCGGCTCAGCGAGGGAGAATTCCTAGGTTGGCTCACATGTGAGCTCTCGGCCATGGTGTTTTCCGGCGGCACGGTGGCGCGGCCGGCCGAGCATGGGTCACCCTCGAGGTCGGGTGGGTCGGGGCTGGGACTTGGTGCAAGTAATTGGCAAATGCCATGTGTAAAGAGCTTGGATTGAAATGGAATGGGGGGAAGACCATTTTGGGTTCAAATGAGTCAACCCATGGTTTTGGGCTAGGTTCACCACCCAAGGCTCGGTCTTGGGCCGAAAAGGGTCACTTGGGTCGGCCAAGAGAGAATGGTGTGGTCTCCATCCATGATGAGGTGGCTAAGCATGGTTTAGTGTGTGACATGCTTAAGGTAAAAAAGGGTTTAAGGAGGATTAGGAAAGGGGCCCCTCCTTTTGCCATTAATGGCTTGATCACATGTCAAGCCTTCCATGGCTTCATGTGGCTTGTCCATGGCTTGCATGGCTCACCTTTGGCTTGGGAAAAGTGGAGTCAATTTCATGGAAATAGATTTTAGGAATTTTTGGTAATTTGATGGAAATTTGTATGAAACTTGATTTGGAATAATTTGATGGTGAATTTAGGACTTAGGGAATGGCTTTTATTAAGTGGATGGCAAGTGGAGATGTCATGTGGGCTTTAGGGTAGATTTTGGGCTTTGTTAAAATGGTTTTAGATGGGCTTTTAAGATGGTTTAGGAAAGTGGGCTTTTGAATTTTTAAAATGGATTTTGGGATGAAAATTTGTAAAGAGATTGGGCCAAATAATTGTTGGGTTTAGCTCATGGATGTATCATGAGTGACTTGAAGCAAATTAGGGGTGATTTGGGTTTGAATTGGGTTGAATTTGGGCTCTTTTGGTGAATGGGCCAATATAGGTCTAAGTGGGCCAAGTTGGGCCAATGTTGGGCTAGGGTTGAAATTGATGTAAAATTAATGTTTAGAAATGTTTATGGGAGTGTTTCAAAGAGGTTTTGACTTTGGTTGGGCTTTGATTTTGGGGTTTGGGCTCATTTGGGTTAGGTTTGGGTTTAGGTCAAAATTGGGCCTTTTAGCTTTGGGTTGAATTTGAGTGGGGTTTGGGTCTAAATTTTGGGCAAATCATGTTAGTGTTTTGCTTGTGGGGATGCTAAGGAAGATTTAGGAAAGATTTGGGGTTAATTGGAGTTGAATTGGGTGAGTTTGGGTTAGGTTTGGGTCATGGGTCCAAATTGGGCTTTAAGGCCAAAAGTGAAATTGGATCCAAATGTCAATCAAATTGGACTTGGATTTGGTCTAGATTGGTATTGGGAATGTTGAATTGAAGTTTAGAATTGAATTGGACCAGAATTTGGGTCAATTGGGTAGGCTTGGTTTGACATTGGGTTCACTTTGGGTTAAAATGGGTCAAATTGGGGGTTTTGACAAAAGTAGGGTAAATTGATAAAATTGGCCCATGGTGTAGTTAGACAAAATAAAATTGGGAATATTTGGGATTTTTTGGAATTTTCTGGGAATTTTCTGAATTTTTAGATTTTTGGGTCAAGGGGGGTATTTTGGGTATTTGGAGGGTATTGGGAGGTTTTCTTGGAATTTTGGATATTTTTGGGTATGGATGGCCAATTTGAGTGATGTGGAAATATTTGGGATTGATTTTGAGGAATCTTGGGTTATTTGGAAATTTTTGAGAAATTTGGGTAATTTTAAGGGTTTTGGTAGGTCAGGCGGGTGTAGGGTCCCGGGAGTCAAAAATTGAAAATTTGGAAAATTGAAGATTGGGTAAATTTGAGTGGAATGAAATCATTTTGGTTGAGCCATGAAGCCACATCAAGCCCACATGAGCCATGAAGGGACTCATTTGAGGCATTCACTATGTTGTTCTTAACCCTCTTAGCCAAGGGCTTAGGGGTTAAGGACCATCCATGTGAATCACCTTCATGAATCGGGAGGTCAAGTTAGGTATAGGTGTGTGAAAGTGTAGTGTATAGGTGTAGTGTGTGTGTAAGTCGGCTCCTTCACCGGACCGAGGCCACCCGGGCGATCCTAAGGCTAAAGAGTCCTATAGGAACTCATCCTTTAAACTTCCACATTTGATTTCGACCCTCTAGGTGATTAGGGGTCTACGATCAAGTTTGTGGAGTTTGCGGGGAGTTAAGAAGTGGTTTGAATTTCTAAAAGGTGGGTCCCGATTCTAGTCCCCTAAGATAGTCGAAGGAAAAGACTAAGGCTAGATCCTAAGTACTAAAGGGAAGAAGAGAAGACCTCATCAAAAATGAGGTCGACAAATGGACCCCGATAGGTGTGGTGAGCTGATAGAGCACACCGCGCGTATTGGTGTTGGCCGAAGCGATCGGCAAAACCAACACGGATGTCAAGTGACAAACTTAGGACGAAGTAGAAAAGTTTCCGTTGGGGAGTGTCGAGTATATCTACGAAGCTGGAGATTCTCGAACTCTCGGCAGGGAAAGGAAAAGGAGGTGAATTCGAAATCACATGATGCGGGAAAATTTCAATTTAGATTTCATTTTGTTTTAGTTTAAGTTTTGATGTGTGAGTTTAGATTTCGATTTGGAGTTTCAATTTAGATTGAAGTTTGTCGAAATTAATTTGATAGGATTTGATTTGAAATGAAAATCGGAATTTCGTGGTTTTAGATGTAATATCTTCGACCTCGAAAGAAAATTGAATTGATCGGATTGAATCATTGCGATGAAGAGAGATCTCAGAGCAATGCGGTATTGGATGTAAAATCCTTAACCTCAAGAGTTTGATTTTGATGTATTTCATTGCAATAGGGAAAGAATCCTAAAGCAATGCAGTCTCGGATGTAAAATCCTCAACCCCAAAAGTTTGATTGGAATTTATTTCATTGCGATAGGGAAATGATCCTAAAGCAATGCAGTTTAGGATGTAAAATCCTCAACCCCAAAAATTTGATTGGAATGTATTTCATTGCGATAGGGAAATGATCCTAAAGCAATGTAGTCTCGGATGTAAAATCCTCAACCCCAAAAATTTGAATTTGATGTACTTCATTGCGATAGGGAAATGATGCTAAAGCAATGCAGTCTTGGATGTAAAATCCTCGACCCAAAAGTTTGAATTTGATGTACTTCATTGCGATAGGGAAAGGATCCTAAAGCGATGCGGTCTTGGATGTAAAATCCTCGACCCAAAAGTTTGAATTTGATGTACTTCATTGCGG